>CM067065.1:28978654-29618654 GCA_033980235.1 Diadema setosum
ATCTCCAGCTCCGTTACTTCTGCTGCTTCGCCTCTCTTTGAATTTGAAGGCTGGCTGCAGCCTCCATTGCCGAAGGATACAAGAGGATGAGAGTTAGGGTTCGATGTAGACAATAGATACAACCAACAGGGGTAGTACTCGGAATTTGCACACTATTATTATAAATGTCAGCAATCTCCATGTTATTCCACATACGGTATATAAGGCTTATTTCAAATTGTCGCTTCGCTATCGTGTGTGAAATGCCTTTTGATATATATACATTATAATACAAGAAGCCCATGCTTCTATACATTCCTGTTGCAAGGAACTACATGCACAGAGACACGCCATTGAGCGTGAAGCACCCATCGTACGTCATCATTCTTTGTCACGTAATCTTATCAAACGTCTTCTGGTTGACCTCATCAAAAACAATTTCATACGTGAGTAAGAGAGACCCAGGTCCATTAGACAAATTTTGTGGAAAGGTATATATAACATCGTAATAGGAAATCTTAACTGGTAGGAGCCTATGAATCTCATGTAAAAACACAATGAATAATTAATGAATTTCTCCCGGTACAATAAGTTTCCAAAGAGCGTCTGCTGTGCCTGTGTCTTGTGTATGTATATATATAATATATGTACTATTATAATTATATATAGCATAAATGCAATACATGTATATATTTACGATAATTTTGAACACCTCACCTGCGATTGTCTTCTCCTATCTTGCATGACAGTGAAAATGTTGTCCATTAATAATGTAAAATTCAATTTGTATTTCTAAAATCAAGACATTCATCCAATTATTTCGACGCTTGCTGTTGCTCATGTAAATATCGTTTCTTTTTTAGATTTTACACACTACAATATTAACAGAATATGTGAATTTAGATTATTGCCTGTTATGTTTCTCTTAAAAGAGTGAGTGTACTGAGTGCATTTTTGTCATTTCTTATTTATTTTGTATATGTGTGTGTGTGTGTGTGTTTATTTATTTCGTTTTAAACATGGGTTATCCATGACCTGATCCAAGGTTCTGATTATTGAATTCAGAAAAATGCAGCAGGGAAAATCACCGAACATGTTACAGTTGTTGCGACATGACGTTAATTTACAAACATCACTCATTGCCTTCGACACACCATAACACAGCAAATTTGCCTATGTCATTGGAAATATATGAGACACTTCAACCTTTCGTTTTTTTGAAGATCAGATTTAAGCATTTTGTTATCAGTATCTGGTGTGATGTGATACATGTATGATTAAAAGATTGAGATGAATGCTCTACTACCCCAACACTATTACACAGACTCCGTTTTTATCTTGTAGCTTCCACAAAAGTCGAGCATTTGAAATAAAGTTTTGATATCTCTTCTAAAACCCCACGTACTTGGAAATCCGCACAGTCATGCATTCTGTTTTCATTCGTGTATTTTGTGTACAGATCAAGATGCTCAACCTAAATGACATCTTATCTTTATCAAAGTCACGTAAGATATTATGGTGGCAGACATGGCTATGTACCCATCGAACTCTGGAACTTCGATAACCCATCCAGGTTTTCCCTGTATTATAAAGTAACATGTTTAGTATGAATATATGGCGTTAATTGTCATTATAGCCTGTGTGTATGTCACGTATCTCCCTTTATCAGTAATGCTAAAGTTTGCTCTGAACAACGAATAATCTTGATTGATGTTAAATGGATTCTTCGCAATAAATATTGTAAAGCACAAACTGCAGAGATAAGGAGGGGATTGTTTGCCTTTGACAGCTCTATGCATCAGTGTTTGCAGTGATTTTATTTTGTCGCTCAAAGTAACCTTTGGTATCGATGAAGTGCATTATCAGTTACAGAGTGATATTGATTTTGGTACTTGTGTATGAGTGCACAATCACTTTTGAAAATTATGGGTATGCTTTGACAGAACATGATGTAAATCTATTTCTCTATAATACTGAAGAGCATGCTTCCAACTAACGCTAAATCCATAAATTTTCAATGGAATTAGCGCCATTTGGAAACAAGCGCTCTATCTCTCTTGCTCTCTCATATATATATATATATATATATATCTGTTGGTTCGCGTGTATGTTTAAATGGGTTTGATTCAGCTCTCTCTCTCTCAAAAAAAAAAAGGCTTGCGTTGATTGATAAATGATACGTAGGTTATTTTCTGCACAATACTCCTGGGAGATGTACAATCATGTGACAACAATATGCAGAATTTTGATTTTCTTTTTTTAAGTCATGACTTTTATTCATGTTTGATAGAATGTGAGTAGAGCATACAAAAAAAAACAAGGTCCACCTTTTCATTCAAAGACAAGGACAGGTCAAACATGAATAAATTACAAAATAACTGTTAAAGTTTATATTACCACAACGCAAACTACATATATGTATTTATATCAAATCACGCAACTGTCAAATATTAATCATTCAAAATATCCACCATTTCACATTGCAATAGCCGACTTGACATAATCATCCGCAATATCAAAAATCAATAACAAAAAAAAAGGTAATGATTGAATGATACAGAATAACATCTAATTTAGCGTATCGTCGTCATCATCGTCACCATTATTTCATCTTCACTTTATCAAATTTTCATTGGACTCCATGCCTCATACCCCAAAACAACCAACAAGAATCAAATCCCATCTCTACAATGTCATAAATCATTTTCAGAAAATAGCAGATCACAAACAAAAGAAACACAAAGTTCTACATCGTTTAGTTGACCCATGATCCACTCTTCCTCCACAAAATGATAAAATGATATGAAGAGTTTGTTTGCAAAAACCGATAAGTCCATATTTGCCAAATGGAGATATTTGCGATTAAAGGTCAAGAAAAATAAAGAGAATAATAAGAAAATTTTTGCTTCTTTTGACCATAACTTCAAAAATGTACCTTTATATGTAGTGACCAATATATCATTTAAAAGGTATTATTTTGTACTTTATGACAGAGACCGTACTTCAAAATCTTCAAAAATGGACTTATCGGTTTTTGCGAACAAACTCTTCATATTATACCCAGTTCAAACAATACACGGTAACAGCTGTGCATTTACAGCATCTATAATTATAGTGTGACCTCTCGTTTTAACGAACACGGTTATAAAGAAATTGAGGTTACAACGAAATACAACTTCAGATTGCATCGTTGTTCTCTCTCTCTCTCTGTAATAATTGCTTAGTTTTATTTGTTTTAACGCAATTTCGATATAACGAAAGAAGACTGCCGATACAGATGATTTCGTTGTCACAAGGACCCGCTGTAGCTGCCACGTACACCTACAAGTAACCGAAGTGCAAAGTTACGTCCTGCCTGTGATGGAAACTCGCAGCTGTATTCTCTGATAGCCGCCGACGCGTGTTTTTTTTTTTCGAAATCCCCCGACTATACGATGAAATGCATCAAGAGAGAAGGAGAGGTAAGTTAGCGACACGTGACATTACACACTGTTTTAACAACAGCTTGTAAAATATGATACATACATTACTTACACTGTATTACGTCCATGCATATGTGTGCGAGAATGCTAATTGATATTATCCCAGATTCAGTTATTACACCAAGTCAAAAGAATGAGTTTTATTTAGGTTCAAAAAAGAAATGAGCATACATACAGTAATCCTACTTTACCTTTAAAACATGACAGAAAGGACATTCCAAATGAGTTACAAATGTTAGGAAATTTTGCATGATTATCATGAAAAATTGAATATTTCACAGTTACGGTGAAATATATGATCAATGGAGCAGTAAGTAATGGTTCTTTTTTATACATGTTATAAGAGCCCAATGTATTAATTTCATTGGAAGAGGCTGCGGAAAGTTGAACATTACCACAATAGGAAGACTTTCGAGTTTTAAAAACAAACTATGAATTACATGTATGTATCAACATAATTTTTATGTACAGGTGACAATACGTGAAATAACAACGCTTGCTTTTATCATACAATCGTCAGTTGCTTCTTATAAGATTTATTGAACGGAATGGTCCAATATAACACAAGCACGGATAATGTTATAAGTGTTCACGATCCTTGTAATGGATGCAAAATAAAAAAAAACAAAAGAGGGGGGGGGGGACCAAACAAGTAAATACACAATTTAGGACAATCTTAATTTTATGAGTAGGATGTAGAAGTAAACATGTTTTGTCATTATCTATATTTCGGATACAAATATGAATTGGTTTGTATTCCAGCGGTATGAGTACACAAATTATGCACCAGCGCTCAATTTGTCTCAACGTCAGACTACGTGTCACGATGCATCATGCATTTTTACATTTCTATGAAGATTAATCCAGGATGATGCAATAATTAATTAATTTTCTTCTTTCTTGTTATGTTGGCTTATTAAGCATTTTCTGCCTTGTCGGGAATCCCTGCCATCTCTTTGAGACTGTAAAATGTACTGCAATACATGATTCATTGGATATGTACGAAAACGTGGATTTCTGGACTATGCAAACGTGCTTCTATCTACAAAGACCTTTGAAATACAATATCCGAAAATAGGTATGTCAATTTCAATACTATTTTAGCTGGAACAGAACTTCCAAATTTCATTATAGAATAGCTAAACACAAAGATAACCTGAAGAAACATTCAAAGAATAAAGAACAAACAAACATGTGATTCAATAGACCTTATAAGTGAAAGTTCTGGTGGTATTAAAGCTAAGCGCAATGCTACACTAGTCTTGCTCCTCATCCTGCTGTTGAGTCATTCGAAAGGTCTCTTGTAGCTCCTGCGGGGGATATGTTGTCTTGTTGATATTACGAGTGTTGCTTTTACCCCTACGTTTGAAAAACCGTGGTCTTGAGCAGGATATTTTCGGACAACTAAGCTTGATCCTGAGAAGGCTCATTAAGACGAGGACAATTAACAGACTGACACCAACTGATATGTAGATTAAAAGAACATCCAAATTTCTAGTTGGGAATAGAAAATGTTCTTGATTTTTGGGGAAAAGTGTGACTCTGATATTTTCGCTGACCCCTTTAGGGACTTTTGGTGTTGTGGCTGTGTGTGGTAGTTTAGTGGTCGTTTGTAAGTAGGCGGGGTTGCTGTATTCATGGTAAAAGTCGTAGCAATGGCCTGGCGTCAAATCAATGTCAGTTGTAGCGCAACAAGACACCGAGAGACCTTTCCACACCCAAAATTGCTGCAGGAGGTGGGTGGAGCTTACAGACAACTCCGATTTCGGTGGTGCTGCGTGATTCTGTTGGAAGCAGCGAAGGAAGCTATTGAGGTTCCCCCTTGTTGCTGAGCATTCGAGGGCGTCCCAGTCGTGCGCGATGCCAAAGTCTGCAGGAGGAAGGAATTTGCAATAAACCCTTCCCGGGGGGCTTTGCACAGAAATAACGTACCCTTGCCTTTCATTAACCAGTTTTTCGTTATTCCTGTACACATCGCAAATATATGTACCACTATCACCTTCTGTAATGTTTGTAATTGTACAATGCAAGAACCGGTTACCATTTAACTCGACCTCATTCAGGCTTAATCGACCAACCTGGCTTGGAGTAAGGTTACTCGGTACAAGTGCATTATGGGCGTAAAAAGGCTCGTGATGTGCGCGCCCGAGTTCGAAAGATACGTTGGGGACATTCTCTGCTTGGCAAGAAATCTCAGCATGCCCTCCACGGTATGGGTCGATGTAGATGTATCCTTGAACCACAGTAACAAACACGAACGCCCAGACAATTTTTGAAATAACATAAAACCTTGTCGTCATCGTAACTAGCCGCCTTCAGGAATTTGCATCTACATAGTACCTCATTTAGCAAATGAAACTAATTAAAGCGATTCCAGTGCTATCGGGATTGTGGTAACAGATATCTTCAAAATATGTGTTATGCCTTGTCCTGTCTTGGGAACAGGTTTCATGCCAATGAGGTTGACATGAATATGTTAATCAATAGAACGATGACAATTGTTAGGAGAAAAGGTTTATTGACGTTGCCTGATGATTTACTTTGCACTGTAGTGGAGTGTTGAGGAAACTGGGTGATGATCTTTGGAGACTCCGTTACTCTAGGAGTGTCGTCGTTTTTCGGGGGAATGTGAGGTTCAGATTCCCTCGCTGGTTTCAGCGATTCCTTGCAGGCGTGAGGGCCTTTGTTCTTCAGCAGGTTTACAGTACAGCACCCGACTCTTGAATCCGCCGGCAGTAAGAACAGAGCGTTTATAGAGGATGTGGTGATGTTGTCCCAGATTGGAGTGTGAGCGATGCTCTGGTGATGGTTGTGAGAGTAGCAAATGATGTTCCCTGGAGGATAGCCAGATTTGGCGCTACAATCAAGGAAGACGCGATCTTGTAGGAAATCTCTTGATTTGTAACTTTCGTCAGGTTCAATCCAAGTGCAACTTGCCGGTCCGGGGTAATAGTTCACTATAACACTGTAACTTTGCGTACTGTCTACAGTTTCGTTACAGTAGAATTGACATGTATACAGGCCCGCGTCGTCACGGGTTACACGATGAAGTCTCAGGTGGACAGTATACGGCGCAAATGTGTCTTGTACGTGTTCCCTAACTCTTCGCCGATTTAAGGAGTTTATAGGCGAGTTTTCCGTAGAATAGGATAGGTAATCAATTGAGTGCTCCCACGCTGGACAAGTTTTATCATCAATATAGCTAAATTCAAGAGTGACACTCCGGCCTTCTGTAACAAAGACCTGTCTAGTGTACGCTGTTATTCCTTGTACCTCCAGGAGACAGGTGACGGCTGCCCAGAGCACGACAAACTTGATCATGGTGGTAGATCGCGACCAGCATTGCCGGATAATTTTGCGAAAATCTTATCCATTCAGTCCAATTAGTTGTGTGGCAGTCAGTTGACTCAAGATGAAGAAGGTCGGCTCATCCAGACAGGAGGGAATTGAGATGTCACTGCGTCAAGACAATTCGTCAAAAGTCGCCAGGCATGTCTGATGTTTCAGCAAGATAAACGAAATGTGATAATGGACCAACATGACGCATACAAAACGACATAATTTAATTAGAATACAATTGTTATCAGCCTTGATGGATTTGATATAATTTCCTTTAAAGACACGATAATAATGAAGTCTTTTCATACGTCATATCCATCACTCAGTGATACTCCTAGGGTGAGATTAAATTTTGCATATTTCCATTTGAAAGAGCCATGAGAATTACTGAAAAAAAATATGTTTGAGGTCTGTGCTGAAAATGAGAAAGGAGGTTTCCTTTCTAAGTGTCAACTTTTAACTTAGTTAAAGCTTATTTTTCAATTTCGGGTAGATTCCTCGATGTTATAAAGGCTAAATGTGTACCTGCTAGATTTTATACAGCATTCAATAACAAATACTAGTTGGTGCTCTTTTCTTGCATGTAATACTCCACTATATAGGCCCCGAAGGCAACAAAAAATACACTAGAGGAAATGATATGACGATAAAAATAGTACGTACTGTACATCTTCAAATATCTTCAAGATTTATACTTACTCCTCAAAAAGTGACTCGATCGAGCAGGACTGCAGGACTGGAGGTACCGAATAGGAGCGAATGATGTGAATCAGCAGCAATCAGTGGCTCAACTAAACTTGCCTAATGTTGGAGATGGGGCTACGTGCAATGTCTTTCGTGAAGACATGACAATGGCGTGATCTTGATCAAACATTTCGTGATCCTTGAACTTAATTTGCTGCTATAAATGATAAGGAAAGTCACCTCGCCTAACATTTCACAATCTTCGGAAAGTTCTTTTGAAGTAGGCCTACCCAAGTATACAAACAATCAAAGTTTCAAAGTGCGTTCTATTGGAGATAGTTTATTCTGATTGATCGAATAGCTCTGTATTATTGGCATTGAGTCACTGAAGTGATGACATGAACTACACAAAAGAAATGATAATTAATACCTTCCCGCTACATCTTGTTCCGTTGTTATCGTTATGTTAGACAATGACCTACATCTGTCAAAGAAGTACAGTAGGGGAGAGAACACCTTTAATACGTATACATTCTAGAGTTCTTACAGGGATTTGAACTGTCTTCCACGGTCATACACTCGGGTAAACTTTACTGATGTCATACTCATATTACGTTTTCACATAACGATGATAGTCCCTTTTACATGCTTTTACAATACCTAGAAAAATTACGACTTCAGAAGGCGACGTGGTTTGATTTCTGCTTTCCTTTGTGGAGGATTTCCCATATTTCATTTCATTTCATTTCATTTCATTTCTTTATTGTCCAAATTATGTATAAAAACATGGCATGGAAATTTGATTTTGTCACACATTCATAAATACATATTGACAACAGATAAATAGCGAATAATATTACATTACATATAAGACATCAAGTGAATTCTCAAAAAATACAGAGAACCAAATATACGTCACAACATTGACTAGCATCATGTGTTTAACGTGCAGAGGTGGAAAAATAAATATATTTGTGTACATACACAGAAAACTATGGAAAAATCAATTGCCGCAAAAAGTTGTATAACCACAAATTCAGAAACACCTTATTTTACACAGACCACTCCAAATATCCACTTCAATTCAGGATTTCCCCGTGTTGTTCATGACATTTAGAATGCTTTAAGGCATTTTAAATCTATTTTTTTTTCCTGCCTCCCTTCCCGGGGGGTGGGGGAGGGGGCAAAAGTTGCTACATCCCATGTATTCATATGCCTTGTATCCCCCCCCCCCCCCCAAAAAAAAAAAAAAAAAAAAGTCCCTCCCCCTTCCAACGACTTTTTTTTTTTTTTTTATCTACAAACGTTTAGCAATTAATAAGAAGTTAAGAAAACTGTATTTCAGCTTTATTCCAATAGGGACAACATTATGTCTGCAGAATAGTTCCATTTTTTTTTATTTCTTAACCTTCATTTATTTGTTTTATGTGTAGAGAAAGACATATTCATTACAACTTTCGATCTCCACTTTAGCGTACGCTTATAATCGTTTAGGCTCTTTAAAGTTTAACCCCCACCCCAGAAAAAGTATATATATATATATATATATATATATATATATATATATATATTCATAAATACATACATGAATAAATACATGAATAAATCAATAAATTTTAATAACAATTGTATGATCTGATGACTGATTATAACTTTTAGACGTTTAGAGCAAACACATGTCGTGAGATGATATTTTCTACAACTCTTTAAAACTGAATGTGCTTGCAGAATCATTGTTACTGTAGTTGTTGTTTTGTTGCTGTTGTTGTTGGGGAAGTAGGCCTACAAATTGTATGGATACTATCGGGTTCATTAATTCTTAAAAAGAAAATTGAATGCATTGGAAAGGGGAGGACACACCGCGCGGTGATTTCGCTCAGAGGTAGCAATTCTGCCTCTAGATGCAAAGGAACTCTCTTCGATTTCTGAGTCTCTTTGAGCAATATTGTGCGCCAATACCGTCCTCCTCTAACTGCCAAAGCCCTTCAGTCATATCACTGTGTATCTATAATAGCAGGGCCGGCGGAGCGTTTTCAAAAGTGTGGGGGCCCACTTCCGGGTTTCTTCAGCTGACAAGCAAAACAAAACAAAAACAAAACCTAAAAGGTCCTCACCTCATCTCTCCCCTTCCACTTCCGGGTTTCTTCAGCTGAAAAAAAGTCTTAAGTGGAAAAACATAACCTTACCGCGCTCACACTTCAAGATCTCTATCTATTTCTATTTTGTGCCACTTACGTACTTCCGGGTTAAAATAAAGTGTGGGGGCCCAAAGTGATGACACCTAATGTATTCCTTTGTATGATGCACAAAAAGTGTGGGGCCCGAGCTCCCACAGCCCCCATGGTTCCGCCGGCCATGAATAGGGCCATATTTGTAAAACATTTCTGGAGGTGTGATCATGAACATGCAAGGATTAATTGGTATTGTCAAGGTAGGTAGTGAGGGTATTGTATTCGTAACTGTTTATCATCACACGTAACTATCAGCTCTGTAATATCACGCTGAACTTTGAACGATCAACATATTTATGAGTGTTTATAGGTGTCTTCAAAGTTTAATGATTTTGTTCAGATAGTAGGTTTGCCTGTTTTTGGTTTCTTTTTTTATTATAAGAATTAGTTATACGTGAAACAGTGATCTAATCGGTATCGCTTTAAAAGCCTGACCCGTGATCGCGGTGAAATTTATCCTCATGCACAGCTCGGGATTTTTCCTGATGTTTGATGTGCAGAAAATAAAGCATGGAAGTGCGAACTCTTCTGTGTGTGCGTGACGAGCAGGTGAACTCCTTATTTTACATGTGCTAGTGGGCACTATAGAGGGGTTAAAAAAGTTTTCATCGAAATCGCATGCGTGCATGGGTTTCAAACAATTTCGCTTATCAGGGGATGTTTCTCGCCGTTGTCTATATTTAATGGCAGATTAAGAAAAAAAAAATGTGAATATATCTGCTATTTTACATGTATTAGATGAACAGAAGAATAAGGACATCGATTTCGGTAAAATATTACGATTTCATTATGATTTGAAAGAACTCTCAGCAGAGATTGTTGAGCAAATAAGTGTGCATCCGGGCGTGTTTGAAGTTTGAAGTATTGAAGTTTGAAGTTTTATCAGCAACATTTTGAGTATGTATATATAAGAATCATAACAATTATATCTACATACATATGTGAAAAATATACTTATCTGTTACTCCTTTACAATATCATGATTAAATGATAATATTTGAGAGTTATGATAGGTTATGAATGTGTTCGTAAAGACGAAAATGTTATAGTTCTCAGAGCCATGTTTTTTTTTAAAGATATGTATACAATCTAAGTAAGATTTAAAGCTATGTCCGTCTACTGAGAGGTCGATGAAAAGTTTGGGTTAAAAAAAAATTGTTTGTATCATAATTATGTGGAATAAATGATTGATATATGGGTTTTTTTCGGACTTGGTGAAATCCATAATGCTCTGCCATGCTTGAGACGGCTTCTTTCTCTGGAACATACACCACACTCACACACCCGTACACACACATACACAAACACAGACACACAGACACACACACACACACACACACACACAGAGAATTAGTGGAATTTATTTCACTAATCAATTTCACACCAAAAGTTATATTTATGAGTTTAAGTTTTGTTGTTGGTTCTATTGCAGGCCAATGTGTTGCTGCAAACTCCGAAACATTTTTCTTTAGTCCCTCTTTCCTTCCCTTCTTTGCCTCTTTAATTCGTTTCTGTCTTGTTACAATTGATATTCTTCCCTCTTTGGTGTCCTCCTCGCTCAAGATGTTAACAGTGCTAGGAATTTCATGTTGTTTATTTATTTGTATATGTGTTTTGTTCCTTGAATTGAAACATTCCCACAAAGTGATGTAGGCTAAGTCAATACCCCCAGTCAAGCAGCTGCTTATGATCGCGGTCTCTCGTTATTCTGTTTTTTTTTTTCTTTAACAATGGCTGCACACACACACACACACAAAGAAATTACAATCCCAGTACCTGATATCCACTTTTCTTTTTTTTTCTTTTCTAAATTTAGATAATTTTTATTACATAGCATCATTAATTAATACGGTGTAATAAACCCCATGAATTGATAACTTTTGAAGTTATGGTCAAAAGAAGCAAAATTTTTCTTGTTATTCTCTTTATTTTTCTTGACCTTTAATCGCAAATATCTCCATTTGACAAATATGGACTTATCGGTTTTTGCAAACAAACTCTTCATATGTTTGTCTGTGCAAGTGTTCTTTTATCAACCCGTTACTGTATCTATATTTGAGTACTCTTGTTTTTCTTTTGATGTGAAATTTGTGCATTTCGTCACAATGGTATCATAGGTACAAATGTAGAAAAAAAAAACACACTCACAAAATGAATAAACACACATCCATACGTACATACATAAGCACACGCTGCCAAACTTTGACAGAAGCATTTGCGTTCACCATTTAACCCTTTAATTACTGATGCGACCAAAACCACCCGTCAGATTATTTCCCAACCTGCCTGAAACCACGGTTTTTTTTTATAGTTTCATGATTTATTATTGTTTTTATATAGAATACATGATTATGTAATTTCAATGAGGTCAGAAGCCAACAAACGTGTGCCATAGATATTTCTGTGACACACAAGTTTGTGTCATAATAGGCTTCACTTCACATAAACACTTAACTTATAATAGACAACAACAAACTTGCATTGGTCTATTTTGCATAATTTGAAAGTTGTCGAAACGAGAGTCTCATTGTTGTGCCAGCCATGCAGGGATCAATAGACCATGTACGGAATCTTTAGTTGCTAAAGGATTAAAAATAACTGTCCATCTCGTCTTCCTCCCGCCTGGCCTGTTCCGCTTCACCATACAATTCCCCTCCTAAAATCACATAAATACGGATTTTCTTTCTTTTTTATTCTGATCACCTTTATAAAGCATTGACGCAGACACCAAAATCGTACAACAGCGACGACCCTTGTATAAAGAAGGATAACATTTAATAGGGATAGTTACTGTTAATTAAAAATTCCCTTTTAGTCAGAAAATCGAGCAAAGTAATCAATATCATTTTCATAAACTAGCTACAAGAATTATTGACTGTAAGTCTACAGACTGCTAAAGATAACACATAATCTCGCGAACCGGTATTTCAGAACGAAGTGTGTGCCTATTAACTCTTTATGTGCCACGTTCGCACGCCCAACTCAGTCGACAAATCGCATATTCGCATATATATATATATATATATATAACAATGGCGACCAAACCGCTCGATAAATCTCAAATGTCACAGTGCAATAAAAGCTCTACTGGTTAATCCATTCCTGTCACCTGTGGTGACTGATTATCAAGTGGTGTTCCCTATTTCATTTGCGAGTATATCTCAAGTTTCTTTGACTGGTTTGTTTAAAAGTCGTGCCTCTATTGTTAAGCAGAGTTTGGAAGTTTCTGTATACGTGTTGCTGTCTCAGAATAATGTGGCACGCAGGGGGTTTACACCATGGCACTTAAAGAGTAACATGGTGTGCAAGTCTCTTGACTATTTACCAATAATTCACGTTGTTTTCTGAGGATTGTTTGGCTTTGAATTACTGTTTAAGTATGGATTGCGAAAACATGTCGCTTCTGTTCGCAGTGACGGTATTGGCCACACAACCACCACATACCACATTAGAAAGCCGTCGTGCCAGCGCGGGAGTCCTGTGCAGATTCAGCGCTGTCGGTTTCAAAATTGTTGCTGAAGTTGTAGTTTACTTCTGAATTCTTCGTTGAAGCGCTAAATACTTGGGTACCTAAGGGGGGTCACCGTGCACCCCCCCCCCAGGACTCCTCGAAACTTACATTTTCAGGATCCTCATGACATACCAAAACATAATCAAGATGTTAACAGGAACGAAAAGTGGCTGTTCTAGGTGAAATTTAATGTATTCTACTGTTTTTCATAATTTCTTATGTATTTCTTTGTTTTTTTTGTCAACTTTTTCAACTTTTGTTTTTTCTTTGTTTTTCTATTGGAAATTGTCACTGACAACTTTTCTACCATAATTAGCACAAAACTAATCAATGAAAGTGATTAATTGTAAACAGAGCACCTGTTTTCCATAGGAAATGTACACAAAATCACAAAATTGTGCCCGTTTTGGGAAGACATACCGTTACAATAATGGGCGTGACTTCGCAAAAGTATACGCGGATGTTGCAAATTTGGTCTCAAAAGTTGTGCGAGACTCGACCAAACAAAGTCAAGAAGCCTCGCGACAGATTTATAGCGCGAAACTTTGAGGGGGGGGGGGGTGGCGGATCCCCCCCCCCCGTCCTTATGTATGTATGTAATATATATGTGCTTACATGTAGGGCCTACATAGTAGGGTACCTAAGGGGGTGGGGGGGGGGGGTCACCATGCACCCCCCAGGACTCCTCAAAACTTACTTGACTTTGTTTTGTTCAAGTCTCACGCAACTTTTGAGACCAAATTTGCAACTTCCCCGCATACTTTTGCGAAGTCACGCCCATTTTTGTAACGGAATGTCGTCCCAAAACGGGCACAATTTTGTGCTTTTGTGTACATTTCCTATGGAAAACAGGTGCTCTGTCATGAAAGTCATGAAAACCTGATTATTTTTACAATTAATCACTTTCATTGATTAGTTTTGTGCTAATTATGGTAGAAAAGTGATCAGTGACAATTTCCAATAGAAAAACAAAGAAAAAACAAAAGTTGAAAAACAAAGAAATACATAAGAAATCATGAAAAACAATAGAATACATTAAATTTCACCTAGAACAGCCACTTTTCGTTCCTGTTAACATCTTGATTATGTTTTGGTATGTCATGAGGATCCTGAAAATGTAAGTTTCGAGGAGTCCTGGGGGGGGGGGGGTGCACGGTGACCCCCCCCCCCCCCTTTAGTACCCGACTAAAAGAGTTGTATCGGCGAAATACATGTTTATCAACCATCTCCGAAGGGTATGCAGCGTCATCAATGAGACATATGACAAATCAGTGCTATAAGAATATAGGCCTACACATAAATTAATAGTTATGTCGTTTGAGGTTTAAAACCTTGCAAAAATCTATGACATACAACACACTGAAAGATGAATTGTGGTACAGTAATGCAGATACAGCCATCTTCTGCATAGCAAAATGAAATGATGAAATGGACGTAACGAAGATTTTTTTTTTCATTTAAATGTCATTTTCAACTACTCAAAGACTTTTCGATAAATATTTTGGATTTCACAGTGATAAAAAGTGCTGACATATGAGCAGCGTAATCTGCTAAGCTCAGCACTTTCTTTTGCATCGTCGCGTTAGATCCAAACTGACTCTGCTATGTCGTGCTTGCGCAGCAATAATTGTGGGTATATTCTCACACTTTTTTTTTTAATTTGATAATTAGTATCGAAAATTCGAAATGAATACTTGATACACTTCCCATGAGTGTCTTTTAAAAATCAACATTCATACTCTGTATATCCATCTAGTTTGTTCTAGAAATAATCCGGAAATTTCATATAGCCCTCGTCCCTACATAAAACGACATGCAATCACTCTTACAGCTTATAGCAAAAAGAAAATGTATGAATGCGTCAAGACAAAAAACGACCCAAAGTAAGCCGGTTGTTACAATTTCCGAAAGACAATAAGACAATTCAAGCCTGACAAAATGACTCATCAATGTAGCATCTGCATGTGTATGCTTGTTCTCTGTAAAACATCAATATTATTTCATTGTGGATAGAAATCACACATAGATTATTCCTAAAACGTTGCATGTACGTGAAAGCATATCCGATCAAAACAAGTATCTCTAATCATGCACAGGTAATACTATACAATAACACAGTCCACTACATAGTGTATGAAGACGTCAAGTCTACATCTAAAATATTTGCATGTATTGCAAGAATGTGCTAATACGTGCAGAAAAAAACACACCCATAAGATTATATATGACTATAATCATTTCATTACACACGCTATAACGAATCTCCTGTTGCTCTCCCCTTTTGCCCATCAGTCTACAAGAATTTTTCAGCAGCAGGTAGTTCAATGATTCATTTAGCTAATCATTCAGTTTCTCAAGGTAGTAGTGAGACAACAGAAGAAAAAAATGAGAGATTTAAAACGTACGAGGATTGCAGCCTACTCTTGACTTTGTGCGTTCGTGTTTATCAGCGGTATAGGCATGATATGGTCTCTTTCTGAATTGTTAATTTATTTTCTTTTTTGTCTCGGCGTTTCTTATTGAAAATGGCACTATTCTAACATGCGTCACAGATTGAGTACTGCTTACGTTAGATTTTTCTTTTGCAGACAACAGGCTTCATTTATAGCAATGTGCCTATTATGTTCCTTCGTACATTATGATAGTTTTGCTAGATAATTTTGCATTGTGGTTCTCCCGGAATTCTGATTCTGATTATTATTTTCACTGATTATTTGCTGAATGGCTTGAATTGGGTTGACTTGTCCTCTGATTTTCTGGATCACCTGGATTCGGCTGACTTGCGGCTTGATTGGGATGACTTGCCTTCTGATCTTTTGAATCGCCTGGATTGGGATTATCTTCCTTCCTATTTTCTGAAAGAATTGGATTGGATGTATTTGTCTCCTGCGTTTTTGAATCGTTTCGATTGTTTTTTGTTTCCTCTGACTTCTTTGCTAATATAAGTCTTATAGTCAAATAGAGTGAAATGCTAACTATGCAAATGACGAAGCTGTTGCAAACTGATATGTAAATCAAAAGGACATCTGGTATTCTCGATGAGTGAACAAAATCATCTTGGTATACGTGGGTAGGTGCGGTTATAAAATCTGGACAAGTGCTTCTTGTTGCTTCCTCGGAGGTAATCGCGGGGAGTGGAACGGTGGTGGTTGCAGGCACTTGTGGAGACTTAGTGCTATTGTGAGAAAAATCGTCACAATGATGTGACCTTTGATCAATGTCAGTCGTAGTGCAGCAGTGAACTGGAAGATCTGCCGTCACCCATATCTCTTGTAAGATGTGTGTTGAGTTTACCAACAATTCCGATTTCGGTGGAGCCGCCCGATTACGTTGGAAACATCGAATGAAACTGTTCAGGTTACCACTAGTTGCAGAGCATTCCAGGACTGCCCAATCACGCGCAAGACCAAAGTCCGTTGTGGGAACGAACCTGCATGAAGCTTTTCCCGGAGGGCTTTGAACGGAAATGACGTAACCCTGCCTCTCATTCATGAGCTTTTCCATATTCTTGTAAACGTTGCAAATGTATGTTCCCGAATCTGCTTCAGTTATGTTTAAGATAGTGCAAGTGAGGAATCGGTTATCTTTTATTTCAATCTCTTTCAATTGTAATCGACCCAGCTGGTTTGGGCTAAGGTTGCTTTGGAGAAGTGTATGGTCAGTGTAAAATGGTTTCTGGTGAGCTCGACCGAGTTCAAATTGTACGTTGGGAACGTTCTTCGTTTTGCAGGTGATTTCAGCGTTACTTCCCTTTAAAGGATTAATGTAAATGTATCCTTCAGTCCCTGTGAACAGCCCTAGCACACAGAGTACAAATCCACAAAAGATCGGATACATAGTGTACCGTTTGCATGTCAGATATATAATAACAAGTGTTGTTTCTTTGTAATCTGTATAAAACTCTTCCTTAATACGCAAAAACATCCAATATGAAAGTTTGCACCAACGCACCAAATACAACTATCAAGTGGAATGATTTGCTTCGGTTTCCAGAAGATTTATTTCGATGTTCGATTAATTGTCTGGGAGAGGAGATGGTTATCTTTAATGACTCCGTCACTCTCGACGCATCGTTCTCATGCGGGATATGAGGTGCAGATTCCCTTGCTGGTTTCTTAGATTCCTTGCAAGCGTGAGGGTTTCTGTTTTTCAGAAGATTCACAGAGCAGCATCCGATTCTTGAATCCGGCGGCAGCAAAAACAGAGCGTTGATCGATGATGCGGTGATATTGTCCCAGATAGGGGTGTGAGCGATGCTGTGTTGATGGTTGCGTGAGTAACAAATTACGTTCCCCGGAGGATAACCGGCTGTGGCGCGACATTCGAGGAAGACCCGGTCTTGAAGCAAATCACTGGACTTGTAATTGTCCTCAGCTTCCATCCAAGTACACTCTGCAGGTCCTGGGTAATAGTTCACTATAACGCTGTAACTTTGAGAACTATCTATGGTTTTGTTGCAATAGAAGTGACACGTGTACATTCCCGCATCGTCACGGGTAGCGCGATGCAGTCTTAGACGGACAGTATACGGTGTAAGTGTATCGCTACTTCTTTGCTGAGGATGTAATGATGTTATCTCTGAGCTTTCCTTGGAGGAGGACCGGAACTCAACTGAATGCTCCCGGGTAAGGCAGGTTCTATCATCAGTATAGCTATACTCTAGTGTTACACTCCGGCCTTCTGTGACAAACACCTTCCTAATGTGCGCTGTGATCCCTTGTACCCCCAGGAAACAGGTAACTGTTGCCCAGAGGAGGAAGAACTTGATCATGGTCATAGATACATGATACCATCGCTGTCAATCTTGCGATATCTTCCAATCGCATGCATAATGTGCTCAGCAAGGAACCGAGGTGACATGAGCGTAAGACAGTTCTTCAAAAATTGGCATCCATATCTAGTGTGGGAGCAAGATGTGTCAAACACAAACTTAAATAGTAGACCAACATTTTGTACATGCTTTGAGATACATTCAATAGGAAATCAGTGTTTATAAGTTTCATCAATTTTATAATCATTATCGTCATAGTCCACTAATACAACTGATGGGTGTATCGTGTCCGTGACAAAGTACGGGTGGTATAAGTCTACTACTTGTATGTAACTGACGAAAAGGAGCCACAATGTACGAAAGCATATGGGTTTAAAGCAACATTTTGTTTCTTTTTTTTTTGTTGAAAAAAATAAAGTTGAATGAAGCCTTTATTTCAGTTTCACTATAAAGGTCAGTTGCAGTTACCTTTTTTTCAGTAGCTTAGTAAGTATTGCAAAGAGTACCAGCCTCGATTCACGAAGAATTTTCTATGATGATTATTGGTTCTTTAACTTGTTTTCACAAAATAAAGATGAATGCAAGCAGAGAGATAAGTTCGCTTGGTACAAACATGACTGTGAAGCGACTCAATCGTGATTTATGTAATACAATTTAATGTAACATGTTTATCTCTCTAAACAAACGAAGCAACATATATAATGGGTTACTGCTTTCAACACATCTCTCAATTGCAATCATGTAAGCAGTTTACCATGTATACCACAAGATACGCAAGAGGATTGAGTGTGTTTGCTTTCACCTGTACCTGTGTTGCTTGAATTTTGCATTTGAGTTTTCTAGAGTAAAATTTGCATTCACTCGTCGAGGTTCCTATTATCTGAGGTCAAACACACACACACACACATACACACACACACACACCACACACACATACACATGTGAATGACTACTAGCAAAGACGAATAAATGATTAAGTTTTCAGTTCACGTGGTTTCACTGCATACATTTGTAACTGGACAAGGTTTCTTACAGTTGTAGGCTTAATACTTAATAATCAAATTACAAAAGTTTTACATTTGGCAGTTCACATTTCAATCTACCTATTAAATTTTAGTTATATTACTCTTTTTAGTCATGCTACTGCTTCTGCATGTGACTATGAATATATCATACAACATAGGCATGCATGAACAGAAATTATAACAAATAGTATCAAAGTCACAAAG
This sequence comes from Diadema setosum, assembly GCA_033980235.1. NCBI lineage: Eukaryota > Metazoa > Echinodermata > Echinoidea > Diadematoida > Diadematidae > Diadema > Diadema setosum. The sequence goes on from CM067065.1 coordinate 28,997,881, forward strand.
CATCTCTTTAGATGTGTACTTACTTATATGCAAGGGTGAATCTGCTGCACGGAAGCAACTAACGGCAGTGACTGATGCGTAACCTGTAATCGTTGACTTAACTAGACCTGCGAAATGTTTTAAGAGGGACGAAGTGCAATCTCTCTATAGGTGGTATCGTCCAGATATCATCGCACGAACGTTTTTCATGATTCCTAAATTTGTATGGTCCCCTATCGTTAGAAGACGCTTAGGCAGACATAAAGCCACTCTTTGCACTATCAACTCTTAGCACAGCGTCTATGAAGAGTGTCAAAGTACATCTTTCCATTTTAGATGATTTTTTATTGATTAGTCATTAACTCAAGATATGCATTTACGCGGTATAATCGGTTAAAACCAATAGATAGCAGCATTAAAGGGAGTGCATGGGTACATGTGAAAAGTTTGTTCGCAAAAACCGCTAAGTCCATATTTGCTAAAAGGAGATATATACGATTAAAGGTCAAGAAACATAAAGAGAATGATAAGAAAATCTATGCTTCTTTTGACCATAACTTCAAAAACATATCTTTATATGTAGTGACCAATATATTATTTAAAAGGTATATTTTGTACTTTATGACAGAGACCGTACTTCAAAATCTTCAAAAATGGACCAATCGGTTTTTGCGAACAAACTCTTCATGTGCAGGTCATTCTTTTCCGTGCACCTGCTTATTCCCATGCAAATAATGTCATCAAAATGCTTGTCGTTGACGTATATACACGTTTATATACGACAAGTAACAAGTTAGTACAAAGAAAACTTGTTTGCTATATGTGACCCTTCACCTCAAAACAAACAAAAAGTCGCCAGACATGAATTTTTAGTTAAGACCATATTCTGAAAGAGCAGACTTTAAGCTTTAAAATGATGTATAACTCAAATAAAATGGACTCTCCTAACCTATCTAAATATTGGAAAGAAAGCACAAATTCAGGAAAAATGTGAACTGAGAAAAGAAGCTCTGAAGTCCCGTGTCTATTCAAGCGCTTAATCTTTACCAAACCGTGCTGGCTATGCGATGACTGGGACAAAAAAAAAGGAAATAAACCACCAGAGTAACAACAATGAAGGGATTATCAGATTAAACTGAAATTAGGCATGCCTCATTAACTTATCCTGTCCGTAATTAATGCCAACTTTCAAAGCAGTAGCATTATCCTTTCAAAAGTTATTAGAGTTGAAAGTGAAGGGTGTGGACAAGGTTTTTCAGAAATGAAAAAGGGATTCTAAAGACACACCTAATCACACTATTCTACCAAAAATGTTCGAGATAAACTACTAAAAAACACACTTTCCTGCCCGTTTTATGCTATCAAAGTTTAGCATAATATGAAAGAAGACCCGTTCTTTCAGAAAATATGAAAAAGTCAAGTTCGGCTTGGTTGACCCATTTCACTTATTTTCAGTCCTCACGCAAAATCAGTGTGTGCGACTTTATGTTCGTTTTGAGGTGCACGATCACATATACTAGTTTCTCAAGAAACAAAACGATTGGTTGAAAAGTTCCACTGGTTAAACAAGCTTTGCAGTCATTACGTCCTTCATTTTCATGTGTCTCATTTGGCTTATAGAGTGTGAATAATTTCCGTTATGGAGTTTGTGTGCTATGGGGGGGGGGGTAATTTTATACCAAACACAAAATCTAGCTCAAGTTTTTCTATATAGTAACATACACAGTGAAACGAAATCTACGAAAGCACATTTCTCTGATTGGTTTCAATTTCAGTATTCAATTTAAATATTTCATAACAAACATGCAAAAGTCGATTTTATTATTACAGTCATTTTGTGTGCATGAAATCGCTTAGTTTCCTTGCAAGATGTTCAAACCTCCTTAATTGTTAGATCAATGGTTATGAACTACTGGTAACACATAAGGTTCCTGTTCCTTTAATTTTAGACTGGCTAACTCTTGGATTTTGTCTTTAATCGGGACTGAAAAAAAAAGTATAATTCTCATTATGTACATGTATTTCATAGTACTATCAATTTACTAGGCGGTAAAATATCCAGGTGCAAGCTTCATTAAGACAAGACAATTTATCCAGTATCATTTCCCCCTAGACTTCTTAACTCAACTCTCCCATAGACTTTTCAATGATAAAGGAAACATTGAGTCAATGTATTTGTTCTTCATGAAATTCCAATTTTATGTTTAAAAATCACCATGAAATTAACTCCTTTCCCGTACTCTTAATTGAGTAAATAGCACAATAGGTACTTCATAAGGCAAGGAACCACTTCCACTCCCACTCCGTTCAGGTAAATTAAATTCAAAGTTTATTCCACTTTTCAACAAAACGCGAATTAACAAGAGCAAAGGAATGGCATGACAAAAAATATATCCATTGATAAGCATTCCTAAGTATTCCTTAATTTTCAATTTCAATTTCAATTTCAATTTCAATTTATTTTCGTATTTCTCGATGGAAAATACATGGTATATAACAAAATATAATACAGAATGTCCAGCTTGGATATATACATGAAGAAAAAGGAACACAAAAGTAATACATTACGGTCGATGTGTCATTTCCAATCAAAGTAAAGGATGCGGAGAGAAATACGATGGAACCTACTAAAAAGCAAAGCTTGTTGAGTGTAGGTCCCAACAAAAGCCTAGTGAGGGGAACAAGATGAGGAGCACGGGTACAATTAAGACCAAAAGTAAGGATAAACAAAAGAGAATGACTATTACTCGGGCCTCAGAAGATTCTTCTCACATGTATTTATGTGTGTGATAAAATGAGAACAAGTAACCACATGCTGCACAATATATAGCAGTTGCTCTAAAAGCAATTTTGACATGGGAGTGAAAATGACGTGAATACTTCAGTACTATATAATTTTAGGGTTTAAACATTCCGGCTTCCATTATAGACACGGGGAAAGATTTGAAAAATGGAGAACATGAATCAATTGCAATTCATATGATATACCAGCCAGCTGCAAGTTTTTCTTTTAAAACGATCATAATGACAGGTATGTCTGAAGCGTCAAAAAACTGGAGGGATTCACACACACACACACACACACACACACACACACACAAATATTTGTAATGTGATCCTAGTTCCACAAATCCTATTAAGTGGATGACGTAATGATTTATTTAATATTGTATATCTAGCTCACTCCTGTGGGGCATAAATTCAGGGCAGGCATAGCAGGGCATTTAACAATGATAATGATAACGTGTAAGGTAAACACGGTCAGAAGAATACAATGACATGAGAAAAGTAAAGCCGCCAGCATTCAAAACAATACCTACCGAGAGGAAAGCATTACAAGAAGTGGAACCAGGCAGATATCTAAGGTATGGAGTACTATAACATTTTGACGAGGCTTATTATAAAAATTATGTAGGAAATGCATTACATATAAAATGAAAATGCTTGAAGGAAATGTTAATTGGATAATCAATTAAGCAGTTAATATTAACCGACTATGATTTCAGTTTCCTCCTGAAAGAGTGTAGTGATGGTATAAGATGGGACAAGTTATATAAGAAGACAAGTATACTGAGATTCTTCGATAAGGGGGCCGGTCATACTTATTAAATCGTATTGTATGATAGTTGTAACTGTTAAAAGATCGATTTTTAAAAGAAAGCATTTTATTAAAGGCACTTGAGAGAGTTATCATGTTATAACTGTATGTCATACATATTATGTTGGTGTACAAGAAACGTATGGACGTCCCCCATACTAAATATTATGATTTCAAAAAGTACATTTAGTGCTTGTTGGAGCGTGCCGCAATTTTCCAAATTGTGCGAAGGGAATAATTATTCTTTGCATACATTATTCATCTACATTAGTAAGGCTTTATGTGCAGTGCTCTCAGGAAGAATTTCATAATCAAAGATATGAAAGTACACTCTTATTTCTACCGAGTCAAAATTTCAACTCTGAATCCGATTCAAAATTGTTCACTCCGATCCGTGTAAATTCAACACCAACCGTGTACTTCTGACTCAAATCCGAGTTGTCATTTTGGTTATCGGACTTTTTACACCTGCGCATAATCACATCAGAAATGCCCAGCGCGTACGGTAGCTCGTACCTTTTGTACGCAGCCTGGGCTATATGCTATACGTTAGAACCAATTGTGAACCTACCTATTCTAATAACATGTAATAGATAAGTTTCAATCCACCCCCTTCGCGTAGTTTCATCGTACCATACGGGTAGGTTCCATGCATGTACAGTGGAGGTGTAGCTAGGTAGGTTCACATCTATTGCAGATTGGTTCTAACGTATAGCATATAGCCCAGGGCTACGTACAAAAGGTACGGGTTGCCGTACGGCCGCCTATGGCTACTCCATTACCAGTCAATGTGTCCGTGTCGAAAGATCATTTTGCCCCAAATAAAACTGACGGTCAGGTAATTATTTATATAAGTGTTATGAGTGTTGTGGATGAGGTGGGTACTCACCGATGAAAACTCCTATGTATTCCTCGATTCCGCATTCCTTTAGAAAAGTGCACACCAAATTTGAGTCATTACTGCACCAAAATTGGTTACTTACAATGCGGGTAACGACACCGTATCAGAGTGAAATTTTGATCTTTTGATTCGGAAATCCGTGTCATTTTGCACCTAACTGACCCAATTTCCGAGTCAAATTTGACACTTTTCGAGTTAATTTGACGCCACAGAAATGACTCGGAAAGTGACTCGGAATCCGAGCGAAATCATTTGACTCGGAAGTCCGAGTAGCTTTCATTCGGAAGGAGTTGACTCCCAGCTGGCGCCATTTCCGAGTCATATTTCACACTTTCCGAGTTATTTTTGACGCCGCAGAAATAAGAGTGTATCATAGAAGAGTAGAGTGTAAGATCAGAAGGGGAAATGATGTGCACTGAGAGACAATGGACTCTTAAGATTCCAGTTTTATCATTTCACTCGTATGTGACGGCTAAGACAATTTATTATCTTCGGTGATTCGAAGAACTTTTATGTAAGTTTTCACACAAGCAGATCATGCATGAAATGTTTCGTGTATTCAAGTAGTTAAATTCCTCCCCTCTCTTGCTCGAGTGTTGGTCAACTTTCAGTTTCCCATGTTTGCCTGTGTATTAATTAAAACACATGACAAAGGGGTTGACCATTAGTCAATAAGTGTGTACGGAGACATGGTACTTATCTGAACCCTAGGCAATTTATAAATCTGCACCAGCGTAAGGTTTTTCGTACCTTTGAAAGATTGCTAAAGGCCGTGTCACACCTTTCTGGGCAAGCTAACCGGGCTTGTTGCGATTAGGGATGTGTGTGTGTGTGTGTGTGAGTGTGTGTGTGTGTGTGTTCTTTCTGCAACTATACTTACAACTGGGCATATTATACATCGGAATTGTGCTCATTGATTGTAGTGTTGTGTTAGCTGCTCCTACCAAATTGTGACAAATTCTGAACCTCCCAACAGTATAAAATGGTTTACACACTTGCATCTTGTCTTCCTCGAATACAGGACATTTGTTGAAATCTAGATGTGTCAATCATTGACGATGATAAGGAAAAATCCCAGAGGGCCTGATAAATTTACGTGTTTGTTTTGATTATGTTTTTTGTTTGTTTGTTTGTTTGTTTATTTGTTTGTTAGTTTCTTTCTGTGGTTTCCCGAAAAGTCCAAGAAAAATAGTGTGAGTCATCCGTGATTGTTTGAGTCCTGTTAATGTAAGTTTTTGTTTTCTCTTTTTTTTTTCTTCTTTTTTAAGATACAAATGTAAAAAGAAAAATGAACTCCCAAATAATCGCATGAGATTAATCTCAACATCATGGAAGATACTAACAATTATCGCTTTAGGTTCATTATACTATACAGAGAAGCAGTATCATAATGACATACGTTTACACGGATTAGCACGAATAACATTATTATGTTCAAATTTCCGACATCGAAAAAAAAATGTAAAGAATAAAGAATGTTTGTAACTATGCTCTGCTATATCGGCCATTTTTAAAAACGTTTTCCTGGGAAATCTTGGGCGGTTTAATTTTCTTACTTTATAATTGTAAGAGGCCTTCCGCCAAGTTGTCAAAAAACCTGTTGATTATTCCAACTTGCATTTCACTTTCATTTGATAGAATTCAAGTTCATTTGTAATTGTCATTTTCCACATCCAAATTAACACAAAATTAGTACAAAGTAAGAATATCGTTAGCACAAGCCGGGGAAAAGACAGGTTGGACTAATACAACACAAGTAAAAGGAAAGGAGTACAACAAAGAAATCTATACGTTACTGCTGCGCAAACATGCTATTCATTCACATAATTGAATACGTATTGTGATCTGGGTGAAGTCAAATTTAAGTATGCCAATTCAAATATGAGGAATATTGGTGGAACCTGCATAAGAAACAAAGTTTGTGCAATGAGTAAATTCTCTCTAAAGAAAATTAGAGGTTAAAGCGTATTCCCTCCCTTGATATAGATAATACAATATTTGCACAAGTATGCCACTCGATTAAGAAGAGGAAGGGGAAGAGTTAAAGCAGTAGGATTTAATGAAAAGACACTCTGAATTCAGAATTTTACTGTCACTCTGAATACAGACCCATTTCTTTATGTAATATCTGTAGGAGAAGAAGTTTATTCCCCTCTTTTTTTCAAAAGGACTACAGCATCACACAAAGAAGCAACCAGTTCCTTTCAACCACTGGTATTTTATGAAGCTATGATGGCTTAGTAGCGAATGAGATACTTCAATTTGTGTCCTTCATCACCCCCCCCCCATTTTCTATGACTTATTTCATTTTCTTAGAATAATGACATGTCTTCAAAGTCTACAGTTTTACATTGAAAATATAATAAGTGAATTGGTTTGATTTGATTTAATCTATCGTTTAATGCATGATCATTGCACATGCACACACAGTGTTCACATGCATTTCAATTTTGTTTACAATGTTTAGTTACAAAAATTTATAATTGGTAGAAAGTATGATACAGAAGGGCAAAAAGCGTAGGTTGATTTGCCTCAACACTTACACCTATATACAACAAATTATACATCCAAAAAAATATAGGGTAAGAGCGCAGAGATTGAATAAAACAAGGAGAAAAAGAAAAGGGAAGGTTCGAATGCTAGCACAAAAGATGTGCCGTGCTCTTAACAGGGGTATCACCTGGATTACAGTTCACCATAACATGGCATTTATTTATTTATTTATTTTTTTTGCCCAGGTGGAAATGGAAAGTTTTCAGTGCCAGGTGCAGCTTTTTTAGTGTGTCTACAAACTATGTACAATGTAATATACACGTGGCATATAGCTATTTACACTTTAGACATTCTATGGTACTGTACGTCACAGAACAGCCTTTCAAAATCATGCAAATTTTTAAATCAATATGCCTTTCATCCAGCAAAAAAAACAATACAAAACAAAACAAAACAAACAAACACAATATTTTCCGGTTTTTGTCTCTAAGATTGCCATCTAATATCATTATTCAGTGGTTTTAAGCCATTGGTATAAACATTTTTCATGAGAACAATAAACAGTGTTTGAAAAAAAAAAAGACTCAGTATCATTCGCATAAGATATTCCAACAATGACTCTGCTACAAATTTTCTTTCAACTTTCTTTTCCTTTCTTCAGTAGTCCATAGAGTAGTCCATGATGTCCGCGATATCGCATTTCTTCATATGACGCGTGAATTTGTCAATGAGGCGTAGCTCCTTGTCTCCTTATCATCTTCATTTACATGAAGGAGAATGCAATGCACCTTAAGTTACTGAAGATTTCCAGGTACAGACTTTATCATGCCGACTCCCCCCCCCCCCCCCCTGCCGCCAAGGATGTTTTTAGGACACCACATGCCTTACAGGTTTTTCATATAACATTGTAACCTTTTTCCCATTAATATGTTATTTTTCATTAATGATGCTTATTGTAATATGACATGGAAACTTTTGGAATGCTACTCTGTGAATAAAATAATTGATTTAACGCTGATTTGCATTTAGGTAATGATTGTCGTTCGGTTAACCTAACATGAAGTGCCAGTTCGAGCTCTATGTTCCCCCTCTTTGGGGAAGTGGCGGAGGCACCAGATTGTCCACTGACTCTCTCATTCCGAGGACACTGGCTTGACGTGGATTATTTGTTGTTTCATCGCGTCTCTTTCTCCCGCACTCGACCACCAATTGGTTCATGTAAATATTATTTTTCTCTGAAGTGGGAAGAGGCATGCCAACTTGTTGGAGACGAATTCCTGCATCCCAAGTGCTATCAAGGGACCCTTCGCTCGACGTTCCAATGCTGTCAGAGCTGTAATACATGGATGAGGTAGCGAAAGGGAGATCGACGTCGTACGTGTGACTAGCACGAAAGGCAAATGTGGCAGGGCGAGACAGAGTGGCATCAGGTTCTTCATAGATTGCTTCTTCGAAGACTTCAGGATTGGATTGGTTGGTATGAGATTCTGTGGGCAATCCGGTAAAGTCATCATCATACACGCGATCCATTTTCGTGTTTGAGACTGGAGTCTTTGCAATGTCCCTACTGTCTCGACGGTTTCGGTACATGATCAATGTTATTAGTGATCCAAAAAATATGACGAATACTACAAGAACAGCAATTCCAACCACTATGCCTATCTGCCATACTGTCAGAATTGATCCTTTGACCTTTGAAATTACAGTTTTTGCCCCCACCAGTATTGATATGGTGGCCCAAGACGTCGTCACAGTTTCTTCCTCAGGGTGGGTAGATATGATGTTGCTTGTGCTGTAAAACACTGATGAGGAGGAATCAGTGGTAAGTGGTAAAGCAGTTGAAGGAAAGATGGCAACTGTGTCAGCTTTTGGGTGACTGGGAGAATGTTTGTCGACTATCTGAAACGGAGATCCAGTCATATTTCGAAAATCAGATGAACTGACAGCTGAACGTGCTAGAGTTGTTGGGTCAGAATGATTATGTACTATTTGGGAAGTGGCGGTAGTGACGGCGGGTTTCCTTGATGTAGGTGCGTTGGCGGATTCAAAAACTTCAATCGTTAACGTTGCACTGATTGCAGATGCTCCTGCAGAATTTGACGTCAAGCACGTGACGATTAATTCATCGAACACAGTTACTTCCTTACTTGTTGAATCAGGAACAAAAGAAATGTTTGCGACATTGGTCCGAGAGTCACATCCACTCACCTGTCCTTCCGGATGGCAAGACCACGCGAAGACAAAATCTAATGGGAAACCCTTAGGTATACACCTGAAGACAGCGCTTCTCGATAATGGGAAAGAGAGTTCTGCATGAGAAGGCGTCACAGTCACTGTTGGTTGCTGCATCACTTTTATCGGTCCAATTAAGCACTCGAGCCGTCTACCGGGAAACTCATATTCACTTGTTACGATGCACGTAATATTGTTCATATGCATCTCAGCTGAGACAACTACGTTCTTTTGGACTTTCCTCAGTAGGCCTTGCTGGGTAATTTGTGGGGACTGGAGCAATGGAAGCATGGTGTTACTTGACGATGTGAATCCAAGGTCAGCAAAAGGGTTACCTTGACGTACTTCACACTGGAGAGGAAGCATTTCGCCTTCCTTGAAGAGTGGAAGACTTTGTGGCGTGCATGTCAAATCTGACTTGTTAGGAAAGTATAACACTTTAGTTTGGGCGCTTCGCGAGACGTAACATTTCTTGCCCTGTGGTTCCTGGGCGTGGTAGGCGCATCTCAAAAAACGGCGCCCCCTCTGCACAGCAATCAATGTTATTGTACTTGTCAGGACACTGCTTCTTTCATCGAATGTCTCGCGCAGGTCCGACGCTGAGTCGGGCACAGGAGGACTCACTTGCCACGATAAGTCATCTGAGTTGTGGTTGAAGTTCCGAATGGAGCAGGTAAAAATCGCGTTCTCTCCTTCGCGTACCGCAGTATTTACGGGTTCTATGGCGAACATTCCTGCATAACCTCTGGTACAGGATGCTTTAGAACCATTAACAAAGACAAACGTGAACAGAGAAACAAGCAAAAAGACTCCAAGGTAATTCATCCTGCTGTCCTCAAGAACTCGAGATTGGCAATCAAAATACGTTGCGCAAACTGAGTTGCATTTATACAGTCCAACCCGACCACTGTAGAGGTAAAGACAACTGCCATCCCCTTCTGCTGTTTCGTAAAACTCGAAACAGAGAGAGTACCTGGTTGGTTGTCACGTGACCAACGACGACGTTTCCTTGTTGCTTACAAGTGGATACAGAGCTGACATTTGACCTGAGAGAGAAAGTGGTACTCGTCAAATATACTGGTACATGTATCTACTAGTGTGCTCCAGAAAAAAAAAAAATGTGAGCAAGTCTATGTAAATTTACAAAATACTATAAAATGTAAGGTTTCGTTAATTCCTCATATATTTTTTTTTTCTGTAGTAACTGCTCTTAGATTCAAATGTTGCTGTAATGCACTAAAGATTTCCCTTTCATTTTTGTTTTTTTGTGTGTGTGTTTATTTTGTTTTGCTTTGTTTTGTTCGTTTTGTTTTATTTTTAAATGGACGTGCTTTCTTTGCTGGAGTCTTCCAGCAAAGAAAACATTAACGTGTAAACTTATAGAATGTGAGTATTAACCAAACAATGTTGCTAACAAATTGTTATTTTTCAGCAGGAATCAATCATCTGTCATGTACCAAAGGCTGTCTGGCGATCCAAATATTACGTAAGATAGCACAAAGATTGTGTTTTGATGATGATTTGCTGCTCTTCAGTCTCTTCATGTTATATAATGCGACGTTTTTCCTGAATGTTTGTGGTACAGCCACAGATATCTCGGAGACCATACGACAGGCCAAGACATTTGTCACGTTTGAAAAGTTTATGTGATGATCTTCGCGCCATCACCTTTGGGTATCATCTCTCTCTCTCTCTTCTTCTTCTTCTTCTTCTTCTTCTTCTTCTTCTTGTTTTTTAATAAAATATAGGAGCTTTGTAAAATCAGAGGTGGTCAAACGACATCGTAATGTATTAGAAGAGTTACTGGCTTATGATAGGTAAAGACTGCTTTGTTTACACAGAAACCTCATGTTCAATGTGTAGATTGGAAAGAAATCGAAAAGAGCCATTACGTGCCCTGCTCGAGACCTCTCAGAACCGTTTGTTCGCTTCTGTAATGAAAATTGGTTTTGAAATAGGTTATGATATAATAATGATAAGGTCTTATTTACCCAGGGTAGCCTCTTCAGTGCTACCACTGCTCTACCAGAGAGCCCTGCCATTATTATTACCCTAGCGTTGCCAGGTACCCATTTATACACCTGGGTCGAGAAGGACATGGTGGGTAAAAGCATCATATCCAAGGACGTAAGCACAGGGCGGGATTCGAACTCAGGTTCTCCGATCAGAAGTCGGGAGTCTTATCCACTATGCCACAGCATTTCATCTGTACACTGTAGGTGAGATATCTAAAAAACAAATTAAGGTCAAATAAAGTGTTCCTAATGAAATATGTGATCCACATTTATTAGGATCTATTTTTCTTCAAATATCTATACAATTTCAAAATTTTCGAAATAAAATTTCATCTGTAAAATGTTAATTTCTCGGAGAATTGTTTGTTTGTTTTTCGTATAGATTGTTTGTAATTATCTCACAAAATGATATAAAATTAAAATCCCCAACTCAGTTAATTCAGTTCAATTCAATTCAATAAATTTATTTTCATTTTTTTTAACATAACCTAACACAAAATAGACCAGGAATTATATCATAGGCATACATACAACGGTGCAAAGGATAGATGATAGTTAGCAAATAAAGATAAACATACATATCAGCAAAGTATCTATACAAGTCATGTTTAGAGAAAAAATGGATCCATTAAAAAACATTTTCGTATGTTATAAAGAACTTGAATGATTCTTATGAAAATATATACTTATTTGGTAACATTTAGTACAAAAACTGGAGAAAAACAACATGGCCTGACTTGACTGAGGACATACTAGCAAAACAGAACAAAATGAAAAAAATGGACAGAAAGAGAGAAATAAAAAATCGAGACTATTCCATCTATTTAAGCAAAATGGAATTGCAGATCCTCAAATGAAAAGAAATTGTGTGGTACATGACTTATGTCGCATATATGTATGTTGAATAACGAAAGAATGATCTTAGTAACATTATCAAAAACAATTTAACAGGCAAAATTATGTCAAACCTTCACAGGACTCCTATCGTCCTACTAACATCATTAAATATATATATATATATATATATATATATATATATATATATATATATGTATGTGTGTATATATGAAGGGTTCTGTGCAATATAGTGCTAACCCACACAATAGTCATTTTGAGATAATCGCTGTTGAATCTTTGGAAAGTCCATACATTGTACATTAATAAAACCTGAATGCATGCATTTTTTACCATCTTATTGGTTGAATTCAAATACGGAGGTTAGAGTGAAGGATAAGGATTATGAAAATGCATGTAACTCAATTTTGACAAAAGTGTGGGTTAGCACTATATTGCACCGACCCCGTCATATATATATATATATATATATATATATATATATATATATATATATATAAGACAGACCGATAGAGATAAAGGCATCGAATTACAAATGAAACGGTCTTGCAGACCTTGTTTACTTAGTCTTACAACGGGAGATTTAGTATTTCTTTCTACCTTGTCCTGAAACAAAGCACTAAAGATGTAGTGTAGTTTGGTGCTCTTTCGTCCTCTCAGACCTAACAAACGTCCAACGTTTCAAAAAGTAGGTCATGGGACCAAATACCCGGAGTGTTATTACTGAAGGCAAAGGGTAGATCTTTTCAGCTACTCGCGTACAGCTTTGTTTTTTTTTTTTCCAAACTGATACTCGTGAGAAGTAAAGCGAGCATTTTGCATTCGCAGACTGGCAAACAATACTTTTTCGAAGTCCCCACCGGTTGAGGGGGCTGTTTCGATCAGAACTGCTTGGCAGATGCACTTTACCTAATCATGTTCCATTTGGAATGAACACAATTAAGACAAAAGACAGAGATCGGAGTGCTTCCGTATCGTCCGTGAGACATTAGTTTGCATCAGAAGACAGGTGGAGACTCTAACCCCTATCAGAAAAAAAAAAAACAAAGTATTCACTAATATCTTCAAGCAGCTCCCATGTGTTGATTATAGAATTAAGTTTTCCAATTATTGTTTCATTTGTTTTCAAATACATCGATGTCAATTTACATTGCAACAACCGCCTTTTGTTTCTTGGTATCATAAATCTGTGTGCTTTCTTGTTTGTTTTATTACGCCTTCCCACTTTTCACACAGCGTGAAAATATCATTCATTTATTCATTCATGTTTGTTTTAATTTTCATTTCCAATCAATATACATAGATAATGCAAAAGTCACATGATTACATATCTTGTAACATATAATACATAATTGTTTAAAGGACTTGGTGGAAATGAAAATTGAGGGGCTGCTAAAAAGCGAACTTGTATAGTGCAGTCTCCTCACTTACGTTACATTACTACAATACATTAATACATAGCTTACAATACTACAATACATGTGCCATACAAGTTAAAGGGATCGTATAGTTTTGGTTGAGACCTAATTTCAAGTTTCTAACATTTTTTGGTGAGATAATGAGAAACCTCTTATGTAATATGAAAGAGCATGTAATTCTATGAGGAATTCAATGTTTATTTGATGAAAATTGGTTTTGAAATGGCTGAGATATCCAAAAAAGAGCAATTCTGATAAAGTGTGGGACCCACAATTTGTTACGATTGCTTTGTTTTACTTTGTTTTTGGATGTTTCAGTCACTCCAAACCCGATTTTCATCAAATAAACTTTGAATTCCTTTTAAAATGGTATTCTCTGTACTATATCATAAGTATTTTCTTGGTATCTTGCAAAAAGTTAAAAGCCCAATTCTCATCTCCACCAATACTGTACCATCCCTTTAATCATGAGCATGATTACTATGATGCATTTATATATAACTAAAAACATGATAAAGGTTGCGCTTTTCACCAATAATTACAACATCTATGTCTACATTGTTGATTGTAACCATTGAAAGTGTCGTTATATTGTTACATGATATTAGTGTTTTCAATTGACTTGGGTTCCACGCAATACTTTACATTGGGTTTGATAAACAACGAATGTCATAGCATGTATACACGTATGCGAAGCAAGTGAGTTTTAAATTTTCGAGTTTACAAGAAAAAGCATGCTATTGTTTATCATGCTATCATGCTATCTGTTTGCCTATATGTCATAACCTTAAAGTCTATAGAAGTGTATAACAGAGCGAAAGTAACTCTCATGCAATAAATAACGAAATCAAACCTGGTACATTTCTTTGAAAATTATTTGCAATGAATTCAAAAGATATCAGCATTATTGATCAATTGAGAAACAGGATATCCTGAATCTATTACTGTAGAGACAACATAGTAACAGCTCATAGTCATGTGACACGAACTAAGTAAAAATTGTAAAAGTGTTAGTGTATAAAAAGCATTCATTTGATACATTGTGAACGACAAAAGGAAAATGAATGATATCTAGTTGAAATTAATAGTAGCATTGCTTTATGGGCGACATTTATTGAAATCAGGCACGAATTGGCTAAATAGATGTTTTGACTCAATAACTGTTCTTCTGAGACAATTCCATCACTGAATCTATTTTTTTTTTATTGTTGTCGTTCCTTCAAGTAACGGAAAAGTTATTTGAAACCATGGTTTACTTTGATTTTGTTGAACTAACAAATAATGAAACTCATTTAAAAAAAAGTAAAACAAGAGAAGCCTGGGAAGAATGTTAGATTAAGTTATTGTTGGAATCAAATTCATTTTGAAAGCTGTGTTTGAAAAAAGCACAGACAATACACAAATATAAACTATCTTTTCCTAGTCTACATTAGTAACAATATATCTCAATTTTCGCATGATAATAGTATATTGGGTACGAAACAATCTTGAAACCAATGGAATATCACTGCCGCAAAGAGCAATTAGAATATTGAAGCGGTGATTTCCACTTGTCTACAATATCAATCTGAAGTGTGATTTTTTTGTTATTGTGTCCCTCGAACATATGAAATTTGTAAGATCGCAACTGCTCTTCTGTAATGTAAGAGACATACCTCAAACAAATTTTATTTGTGTTAAAGAGGGAGGCAAATTGAAGAAAAATTCACATCTCAACATTAACCCCTCTTGAATATTTTCTTGCAAAGTCAAACTCCCCGGTATATCAGGCTCTCGTGTACCATTGATATTATATGGCATAATAGAGAGTCATCATATTTTCACTGCGCAACCTACATATACCACGACTGCAAGGCACAAGTAATATCTAAATCATAACAGGATACAATCTGAATCATTTTACTGTCACAGGACCAGATCACTCTTGGAAAATGATAAGATTGATCTGCAGAACAGACGCAAAGGAATACTGCTACTCTCACTTTATATCAATAGTAAAGCAATTATTCATTTATGTATGTATGTATGTATGTTTATACATCTTCTTTTATGCATTTTTCATTGCATGCACACTTTATGGACGAGGATATTGTATCCCATATGCACGGAGAAAATATTAACAACATTTTCTTCTTCTTTTTTTTTTGGGGGGGGGGAGTGAACTTATCAGCCAATGCAATTACTCTAAATTTTCACATAAATACGCCCCCCCCCCCCCTGCGAGAAAAAACAACAACTATTCAACATGCTAATAAAATAAACACTATCCTGATGTCATCATACTAAACTGCAACTTTGCACATACTGTTGACGTGATGTCCAGCTAGAATAGAGCGATAACTTACATACTGGTCCGTAATTGTACAGGTAGCGTTATCACCCTATCGTTTCCTTAAAGTGTAGCTTAGACGAAATGGCATAAGAAGCAAATTGTGAATTTATAATTCCCCTGTGCGTTGTGTTTTTAGATATCTTGTTGAATGCATCGAACCCTAAAATTCGAAACCGCAATATGCCTTAAAAAAATAACCTTTATTAATCTAGGTCCAGAAAAAATAGTTGAGATATGCTGTTTAATGCATTTGGATTTTTTTTTCGCTTCGCTTGCTCTTTGATATGTGTATATCAATGCGTGATGTGTGTGTGTGTGTGTGTGTGTGTGTGTGTGTGTTTTGCATTTCAGTGAGATATCAAAATTATCAATAATGTGTAGTTCCCCCCCCCCCCCCCACCCAATCAAGGTGAAGAGGCGGAGGAAGCTCTTTGATTAATTTCATCGTTATCAAATTTATTCGTTACGATGCAAGTAGTATTGTCTCTTGTCCAGTTTGCAGCAAGTGTATGTATGTGAGTGTTTGTGCTTGTGTGTGTGTTTGTGTATGTGTGGTCAAGTGTGCATTTGTGCTTTTGAATCAAATTATCCATTCGCCATGAGTATAAAAACTTTGCTTCCCCTGAAAATGTAATGATATTCTTATGTTGAATTTATGCAGTGACGTTGAAATACAGAAAATGTGGATCAAGAGGGGTAGTGGGGTGATACTGGGTATGTGATTGAGTAGCAACCAAAGAACTTTAAGGGGTGGTGTGTATATCTCCACCTCCACCCCCCCCCCCCCTTTCACACACATACTCACACACATGCACACACCCACACACACACACACACACACACACACACTTTACTTTAATTGTTTTCAAAGGAATTTCAAAATAAAATCACATATTTTATTGCTGCTTAAATGACTCCGTCGAACACGAACGAAGTTCATAAAAGTAGTGTCTTTTTTTTTTGGAATAACAGCACGTACGAGTATATTATATTACTTATATCACCTAAAGATCCCCTTTTTATATTTTTTTCATTTATTTTTTTAAGGTATGAAAAAAATGAATAGGGCATCTTTTTAGTTTGCCGGGGGGGGGGGGGGGGATGAGGGAAGATATGCTGGAAATTAAGTTTCCAGTAGTAATTCTATTTTGATATTCGCATAATCTCAACGCTGGTGTGGCTTTTTGAGCGCCAAGTTAGGCTTTACATACTGATGAAAGATATAAACTATTAATGCTCACAGTGTTTGCATCTCATATGCATGCGTATGAAAATAATCTTCTTTTCTTGGAGAAAGGGAAAACTGTATTGCCTTTAACTCTTGAAAACAATGAATAGGACAAAAAAGTGCTAGAAATGCTGATGCATATATATTTGGTATAATTTGCGTACAATTATCAGTTATTGCACAAAAGCACGTTGGTGAAAAATATGAACGATTAACTTTTATCCATTATTCCGTATTCAGTTCCTGTACAGGGCCTTTGAATTAGTTATTAATATAGCTTTTTTTCTGATCTGTCGAGAATATATACGACAAATTTGCAAATTTCTGGTGATGCAACAGCCATTTTGTTTGTGCAAACTACATTAATTTTTAATGTCAGTGGCGTTTGCTTAGGAACTGAATGTTCTCTTTTTATTTTTCTTGCATACAACATACTTATATGGTATAGAAGCAGTCTCATTCCAAACTTCAATTAAGAAGAGCTTTTTTTCCTCTACAAATCACACTAGACTTGACTATTCATGGTTCTATTGTCTACAGAACTGGACCGATTTCTATGTTGGACGGACCTATATAATTCCGATTTGTACTTGCAAAACACAAATCCTATCACCACACTAAAAAATACCAAAACACCTAAGGATATGAACAAACCGATCTTCCAATTCGTACAATTGCAAGGCTCATCTTCAAGCTGTATAGCAATGTTCTGATCCGTTTGTGTAATACGAGGAACTAGTATAGTAGTTTGAGCAATCGAATAGGCAGGAAATAAACATTCGCTATGTGTTGCTTTGTCACTTGCTTCATAAAATGAGTCGTTGCAGGTCTCGTAAGTCACGTAGTGGTCATTCGATGAACAGCATGACACGGGGAGATCAGGTCTTGCCAACATCCTTTGAGAGAGATGAGATCCGTTGTTATTGTTTGCTCCTAAAAATGGTAAACCAATGGCGTCCTGGAAGCAAAATATAAAGGCCCGTGCCGTTGTACCTCTTGTGCATGTACAATTGACCTCTCTCCAGTGAGACATAGGAAGCTCATTTACATAATGGGAAGAAAATAGGCACGAGGGATAGCCGGGACGTTTAACAACAATTACCTGGAACGTCGTCGTCTGATTAGTATTTGTATTTCCTTCATATACGTCACAGTTGTACGTTCCGGAATCTGTTGCTGCCACGTTCTTGATCGTAAACATTAAAATCACGTAACCGCCGGCAACAGTTTCATGTTTCTCATATGGGCATGTTTCGTTGCAAGGAAAGACAATCGATCCATTGTAATAGATAGGCTCACTCAGCGAGCGATAGATTGAAAAGAATACGTTAGGTGTGTTCCTGGCTTTGCACGGAAGCTCAAAGTCATTTCCTACATACGCTTTTCGAGTAATCCTACTGCAGGTCACATGATTTACAATGACCAAGAGCAGGAAAGTAGCACCTGCAATGGATGTCATCATATTTTGACCACATTACAGATCTTCTCGTGAGACAAGCCAGCAGGATGGACAAGGTTCGGAAGCATCCTGATCACAGGAACTCCTTCTCCAATTGTCTTATAATTCATTCCACAATGAGGATGCACAATCAGCGTACGACAAGTAATCCTGATTGCCAGGATCCAGATCAACGAAATTGTCATGAGATCCCAACACTGGGTGCTCTATAGCGTAGTCCGAGTGTACCCAGATGCAGGTGTCCAGGGACGAACGGAGGATTCGTAAACTATGTTGTTGACTTTGTTTTCTGTGTGCTAGTGTAAGACAAATAAACAAAGAATCACAACGAACTGTTAAGGTTAATGAGATTGCAGTAGAGATACGCTTGGATATCAATAACTAAAAATGCATTGATCAGGATTCTTGAGATACTCTTGATATAGGCATGGTGCTTGTTTACTTTTCAGTAGACCTAGTAAGGACATCAATGAATCGCGTCGACTGATTTGTGGATTCGAGTGAGTATATTTTAAGTTCGAAGTTTTCGTTCTATGCACCAATTTCTCATTTTGAGGTTAGACTTTTATGACACTGTTTTGATTTTCACCAAGGAAGTGTCTTTGCTAAGTCCTGCAGTATCGATAAGTGAAGCGGTGGGAGTGGTGGGTCAGTAGTCACGCAGCCGCTGATTGTACGTGACTTTCCCTGGCACATTTCCTGTTTACATATTTTTTGAGGGAATAACAAAACTACCAAAGTGTCTAAGATAATTCAATACTGTAGCATGTCCTATGAAAGGTGGAATGTTACTATTACAATTGTGATGCAAAACAAATCAGTGATAACAGAAAGGAAAAAAAAAATGGTGAATGAGACAAAAACCGAAATCCATTAACTAATCAGGAACAAGCTTTCTATAAATATGCATATTTCTGCAGACTTATTGACAAAATGAAGGATCGGGCGATTCATGCCTGTCTGTTTTAAATGCTTCATGCGACATGCATATATACATGTATATATATAATGGATGAGAATTTTGAACGATGTACAATTGCCCATTTTCGCACCTTATGACATTCTTTCGCTTAGAACACGCCAGGATGATCTAAGAAACCAGATTTTTTTTTCAAGTCATCTCAAAGATTGGTAAATTTCCTTTCAGGCAATATATGGTTTGGTTGACTTTTGCCTGATATTTTCCATATGACAAGGACTTAAAGCGTAAAAATACAGTAAAAACGCTATTTTCACAATGATTTTTGTTTTTCAAAGTATTTAAGCATACGTGGCATCTAATATCTGACGATGTTCTGGATCTGACATATCATGGGTATGAACCACAACATTATAAGAACTATATGAGCAGGTATGAAATCACAGAGAACAATTGAAATATCAAAGTCCTAAACAGGCGAACGTCCGTGGTGCTTTTATTTCTATCGCTGCTGCAAATTCTACTTTGTTGTCCCAACTGTAATGTATACGAAAATATGGTGTTCCACCTAATGAACATATCCTGCAAAAATTGTACGTCTGCTGGCTGTACAGGGGACGTAATATTCTTTTATGCAAAATTATACTCCGTTTTCGTCACGGACGTGCTTCCGCTATTTTCTAATAAAGATCGTATCCCATTAAACGCTATTGGTGATATTGTTCTGAGTCGTAATCAACTAAGATCTAGCCACACGATAATATGTTTGTTTTGAGTTTCTGTCCATCCTTTGTCAAATAGGAGCCTAAATTATATTTTTAGACGAACCTCCGAGAGAAAAAAAGAACGTCCGTGATGATTAAAACGTTTTCGAGTGGGACACCATCTTGCTTTGATGACGCAGGTGCATTTTACCTTTGGCTCTCTAGCCGAGGAGCTGTATGTTATTTTTGGAGCGGACTGAGGCTTGTCCGCAATTTTTGGACCATGCAATTCACCGAAAACCAAGCAAATAATTAATATTTTCTCTGAAAATTCACCTCCTGATCCCCCTCTGAGCAATACATATGTTGTAAGGATGTCAAATTTCTTATAATTTACATTGACAATACCTTTTAGTTAGAAAGGCTAGGTACTCTCTGCCGATTAGTTATCCGTCCGGGAACATGACCCTATCAGTAGAACGAACGTCCGTGACAATTCCAGCGAACGTCCGTGACGTATGCAATCCCTTCGATAGGGCTAATTTGTCCCAAAAGTGTCCTGTATTCTTTAAAACTTTTAGCTCCAATAGTCACAAATAAATTTTACAAAGAAAACAATGAGTTTAGGGCAGTAGTTTCAGAATTTTTAAGGCGTTATGTAATCGTGATGAAGAAACAGTTGCAAATTTACTCACAATTTTACGCTTGTTTTCCCTCTAATTATACAAAAACAGCTAAACACTGAAAACAAAGTTATAGGAAAATGGAATTTTGCGTAATCTGTAATTTCTGTGCATTTAAATTTCTTTTTAATGAGGATCTGGAGACAATTTGTACTGTTACACGTTCTGAAAGTTTCGCTCACGGACGTTCTGTCCGAGAAAGGAAATTGCTGATGATTACAAATATATCACTGCACATAAAGTTAATGTTAGTTGAAAATATTACCAAATCACCGAGCCGCTCATACCCAAAAGTGAATAATGTTCAGCACTCAATTTACTTGTAATAACTAAAGGAAAACGTTTTGGTCACGGATGTTCGTTAGTAGAATAAGTCAATGGATTACATAGTAGGAGAAAGTGGATCAGTGCCACTTTTTAGTGACAGGTGCGCCAAGTGTTTATCTTTTGAGTATGGTAGCTGCCGTCTCAAACAGAACACATCCAGTTTTGGTCTCCATAACGTAATTGTCATGATATTAAATGCCTTAATTCATTCTTATTCTTCTCTTCATGACGATTTTCTCTCATTCCCTCAATAGCATGGTCATGCTGCGACCAAACAGAAAACAGAAACAAAACAAAACAAACCAAAATAAATCCGAAAAGTGCTACGTAATCACATGCAGGATAATGACGGAAGAAGTCTGTAATGGGCATGTGTTGAATAAAAAATGGAAAAGTTTCAAAAGGACGTGTAAGCAGTTGAACAAAAATGACTGAGAAACAGAGAAGGGATCGAGCTCCAACACACAGAGAAAAGAATTGCCAGTGCACTCCCGTCGTACCAAATTCCTCTGGAGAAGTTTTTGTTTGTTTGTTTACGTTTTTTATTCATCGAAATGCCGTCACAAGCGAACAAAATAAAAATGCAGTTTACAATTATTGTCGGATGAAAACAAACAAATCCTCCCTTTATCATCACATGGTGTTGTTTTATACTCATCAATGAAAAGCAATGTTCATTTGTAATTCTTTCAAAGATTTTTTTTTTTCATTTTACATTAAAGAGACCGAGAGATCGTCAATTTGTTTGTGCTTTTGTGCTTACTTTGAAAACAAATTTTTAAAAAAGTAATGATCAAGAATAGGTTTAAGGTTACACTTTGATACGTTCGCTCTTCCTTAGATTCGTTACTCCGATGTCCAAAGGTTTGTTATTCCGAAAATGAAAAAAAAAAAGTTTGTAGTTAATTAAGGAGGTTTGTTATTAAAAATTTTCTTATTCCGAAAGTTTGTTAGTTCGAAAAATAAATATTAATGATCATTATCTGTAGGACCGTTCTTCTAAAAGTGGAAACGGCCTGATATTCGTTTAGGTGAAAACGGTTATTATGAGGTTTTGAAATTTGGAGGATTTTAGTTGTTAACTTGTTTCTCCACATTTGGATAAGCGAACATGATTTTTCATGTTCCGATTAACAAACCTTTCGATTAACCTTCGGAGATTCCTATCATTTCCCGAATAAAAAAAGCGTCATAATTATACGAACTCTATCAATTTTCGTATATTGACAAACTGTATGAATAACGAGCCTCCGAAATGACGCGCTACAACATGTTTGTTATAACAAACCATATTGTATAATATCGAAGTCACAAACATCCATCCATGTAATATGGACTTACTGCGTCTTGTTATGACGAAACTTCGCAGTATATATATCGAACCTATTAATATCATTTCTGACTAATATAATAATAAATATTCTCCTCGGTAACTGTGTGTAACACAAGGAGCAAACATAGAGGGATTTCTTCACAACGTATTCGTTTGTCCTCCCCAGCTAAACGTATTTCTATAACGGAGCACATTTCTGTTGTCTTTCTATGTTAATTCTTTGTCATAATTTTAGCTGTGACCATGTTCGTTATAAGCAAATTTTGCATTGTAGACTTTAGATAACAAATTTAGGACCTGAATCTTTACTTCATGATAAAGAAAATTTTTGATAAATATATTTGCTCTCAAGGATGGACTACGTCACTGAGATTACACGTACGTTTGTACGTTCATTTACGAGAGATGGAAAATTGTTTTCTTTGATTTCTCAGTATGAGAAAATAAACAAGCTTACGTAATTGAGAATTGATAATATCTGTCCAGGATTTTGCAGAGGAGTTTGTTCTCGACATGAAATTGCTGTTTGTTGTAAGTAGAATGCGTTTCCAACTCAGGAGAGCTGCATCTTGTTTGTTCCGAACGTCCGTGAGCTACATGCGAACCTCCGTGATGAAAACTATGCTATGTTCGTTGGGTTATAGAGACTGCCTAGATCAGATACATCTTAAAAAAGGTATGTTATTATTTGGGAGTGGGGATTGAAGTATGGGATAGTGAAATAAGAGGTCAAAATATTGAGTTTCTGTAAAATGCGCGTAAAGTGGAGAAAGTGCTTAGCGGAAGAGCAATATTTAAACAGAAACGACGAATGTAGTTAAATCATCAGTTGTCTACCATTACGTACAGGTTAAGAGTACAAGCTTAATATTCTGCAAGCACGTACACATGTCCCTTAAGATATTTTGTTAGGATTTTGAACTGAATCAGATCTTTGCAAACTATGTTAAATGGTATTCAAGTGTATGTGCTGTACTATTCCTCACGGACGTTCGCTGCTCTCGACATGGTAAACTTCAGCGGTGAATAAAAACTTGTTCCTCTGGGCAAATCCTAGTATAATTGAGTTCATATTAAAGCTTGAGTCATACTCTTTCAGGTAAGATGAATAATTTGGAGAATTTCCTACTTTTTAAATTTTGCCTTGTTTTGGCTCAATTGTACATCTTTCAAAATTCTGACCTATATATATATATATATATATATATATATATACATGTATATATATATATATATATATATATATATGAAGAGTTTGTTTGCAAAAACCGATAAGTCCATTTTTGAAGATTTTGAAGTACGGTCTCTGTCATAAAGTACAAAATAATACCTTTTAAACGATATATTAGTCACTACATACAAAGGTATATTTTTGAAGTTATGGTCAAAAGAAGCCAAAAATTTCTTATTATTCTCTGTATTTTTCTTGACCTTCAATCGCAAATATCTCCATTTGACAAATATGGACTTATCGGTTTTTGCAAACAAACTCTTCATATATATATATATATATATATATATATGTGTGTGTGTGTGTGCGTGTGTGTGTGTGTGTGTGTATATGTGTGTGTTTGTGTGTGTATGCCTGTAGGTTACCAAATGGCTGTAAAAATGGTAGGCCAACTTACCAGGCAGAATTGTCATTCCAGGCTGGAGTTGAAAGGTGCATAGCTCCGATCTCTCAAATTTAGCATCAGTTGGCTTTTTAAAGCGGTGAAGTAAAGTTGGTGCATTCCTCAAAGACAGAGCCTTGATAATTGGGAGGTTAAAAGTCACTTTCCTTCAAATAGTTAATGGACAGTTAGCAGGTATGGACTTTTCTTGAGAGTATTTCGGATCTTAAAAACAAGTGCATAAAGTAAAAGAGCAGTCAGATTTTGAGGTGTTATGCACTTTTTAAAATTATCAATAGTATGATGGAAAGAACGCAAGTAGAACGGCGACTCCAGTGATTGCACTCAGAGGGCTGTCGTTTCTGTGAGTTCCAGCTGAGCTGCGTGCTTGAGGCTCGATATTGTGAGACACTGGAGGAGCCTGCTCCTTTCCCCGACCTTCCTGTAAGTGCCTTCCACCTGTCACACTGTGTTCGTGTGTCGAGCTGGATTGATTTGGGGTTTCAACGAATTTTGCCACTGATTCCTGGCAGTGACGCCTCGGCCTATTCTTAATGTCGTTAGTTGAACAGCAACCAACAGTCAAATTCTTCGGGACACAAAATAAAGAAGTTATTGTATCCCTACTCCGACTTTCATCGAGTGGAAAGTATGCTGTATTTTGCGAATTACATGCTATATGTCCCGCTGGATTTCCCACTGTCGCATTGCACTCAAAGAAAGCATAAGGTGAACTATTGCTTAGAGATTCTACCCAGCTACACTGAGCTGATCCAGGAGGAAACTGCACATTTAAGTCGTAGAATTGGGACACATTTTGGTTCCCCGGTGAAGATATGCAAGTGAAGAAACAGTTGTACTTCCCACGATGGGCTAGGGATACCGGCGCCAAGGCGAGTGTCAGCTTTGTTGAAACTGAATCCTTCAAACTATGAACCCATTGATTATCTTGAAGACGGATGATATGTTCCCCCTCCTTTACCTTCCCTTCGTGTATTTTGGAATTGTTATGGTAGAGCGTGTAATGAGCGATCCGACACGATTTGTTGTAAGTAAATTGAAGTTCTTGCCGCAGCTCTACTGGTATGGAAATCTCAGTTGACACTGCTGCTGCAGTTGAAGCAAACGCGCTCAAAAACAGGATAAGCCAAGAGACCATTTTTGCCTATTTTTAAGAGGTTCGTTCGAAATCCCATAAGTCGTTGTGTCGGGAAGCCAGCCTGTGGGTAAAACCAACAAAGTAACAAAAATGTGAAAAGAGGGTAAAGCCATTAACGAAAACACATTGTTTCCAAGGTAGAAATCAGATATTGAACATTCCTGGTTTCCTCACTATATTGGAAATCAGGCCTAGTGACATAATCACTATTATCGTGTTTTATTGCTATATTATTTTAAATTCCATATTTTCAAATATGCCAGATGTGTTTTTTGTTTTACAAAATCATTCCATTTTAGAGCTATGACATATCATAACTTCATTATTAACTTGGCGGTAATGTATCATTGAATTTCATTTTGTATCGACACGTATATAGGACTCTACTGTTTCTTGTGGAAAACTGAGTGAATTAAATATAACAAAAAACAACTTCCATCCTAATTCTAACTACCGGCAGTCAGAGCGTTAGAACACGTAAAACACACTCATGCATCACTAGTACTTTATAGTATTGTGAAACTTTAGTCGCGAAATTAGGAATCCCTTATTTGCCCTTTTTTACTTTCCGTTTCATATTCCCTTTCGTATGTTCTTTACTGGAATCAATGGTGACAGAATAACAGTTATCAACAAAGAAATATCTCAAAAAAACTGTACAGATCAGTAGATTTTTCATTAGTACAAGATGTGAACTAATGACATTTCTAAGTTTCTGGAAAATTGATGATCGCAGGAATGACCAATGCTTTTTTTAATGACCAATGTTTTTTGTTTTGTTAAGGGTGAAATGAAAAGAATAAAGATATTGAAACATGCAGGCATGTCCTAATAGTATCAAATGCTCAATTGAAAAAAAAAAACAAAAAAAAAAACAAACGGCATGGAATATACATACCTAACATTGTCTATGAGACATTTGATTGAACAGGAACAGCAGAGAGATAGGAGTAACATCATTGTGCTGCACCGACATGTGAAAATATCGTACTCACGAACGTAAAGAGGTACCCATCGCAACAATTCCATATTACACTGCTCCAAGCTCTTGTGGCATTGAATCATTTAATACTCATCCGCTTTGATGAGAAAATTCCCCGGCCGGAACCATGACAAAGTCGTTGGTGTTGTCGTGGGGGCAGGAGTCTGAAGTGTGCGTTTTCAATCCACTCCAATCGCATCCGCTGTTTCTGTACTCACTTCCTTTCACCTTGTGGTGTGTGGAAGAGAAAGAACCGTTCATTTTCAAGCGGATTGTTGAGATATTCGTCACTGGATAGTGCATTGTGAATACACATTCAGATACACACAGACACATTACACGTTACTACGATATTTTGGTGTCGATTATTGATTCTATTTCGTAAAC
This sequence comes from Diadema setosum, assembly GCA_033980235.1. Taxonomy (NCBI): domain Eukaryota; kingdom Metazoa; phylum Echinodermata; class Echinoidea; order Diadematoida; family Diadematidae; genus Diadema; species Diadema setosum. Next base: position 29,024,498 of record CM067065.1, read on the forward strand.
ACGTCCGTTATACGGTTATGTTAGTCGAATTTAAATTTCGAATTTTTACCCCGAGGCCTCGATCCATGCGAAGCTGCTGCTCACGATTGCAGTCTCCTGTTTTGCTGTTATTACACTGTCCAGAAATGTACGATTCTAAAATCAATTCATTCGAATACCCCTTTTTATTTTCTTTAAATAAGTATCGCTTCTTGTAACATGACATATCTTGAATGAATAAACAATCATCATTTAGATAATTTACAACTGTTATTTTCACCGCTACCTTTTGAACTTTTTTGAAGTGATTTTATTCTGCACGTCTTATACATCGAATACTGTCCTGTTCATAATGCGTTTATTTACTTTCGATTATTCTGTAAGACAGAGTATGCAGGGCATATGCGTCGTGTAATGTTATCTTTTAAATGTATGTATTCATTTTGATGTGTGATTTAACAAAGGGCAGAAACAAAACCAAACCAAAAATGCACACGCTGTAACGCATACTGTGGGGAGTGTTCACTTTCATAAGCACTCATTTCCTGTCATTATGTGCTATTGTGTACGAAAAGGAAGTCTTTGTGGTATTGTGTAAAGGAAGTCTATGTGATATTGTGTACATGAGAGCTTTCATTTAGCTGACGGATGTTCACATGGACGGCACGGAATTATGCTTTGGAACTTCAGTGTTTCAGTGTTTAGATCTTGTTTTCAACTTACCGTAATATTGCATCATTTTCTTAAAGTAACACACACACACACACACACACTCACACACACACACACACACACACACACAAATAAGCTTCTACAAGCTTGGCTTTTTAGCAGTCCCCTCCATTTCCGACCTTTTCTTTCTTTCTTATGATTCAGTCACATTTTGCCCATGTACTTTTTCAACTAGTATGTTTATTGAGTCATGTAAACAAATGACGTGTATCTAAATTTCATTTGGAAATGTAATAGTTACATTGTACTTAATTTGCTTGTATGAAGTTGTCATATTGTATGTTTTGGCCGGAAATGAAATAAAAATGAAATGAAAAATAAAATAAGCTGACATACATGTAACTTCTCTAGAGAGAGTGTGATGTATCATGCAGAATAATATAAATGCTCTAAAAGACCCTGTACAAATCTTTAGATTGACCTAAAAATTTCTTGAGCTTCAGCTGTAAGGTCGCTAATTTGTAAATTTGGCATGTTTGGCTGTCGACGAGCATACGAGTGAATATAACGTAACTTATAAGAAACTGTGCTTACTATCTTAATACCTCACAGAGGCACTATAGTTGCATCGACAAAATTCTTTCTCAGCAAATGACGTAAAAACCGTCACCTTTCTTTTTTAAAATGTGGAAGGTATTACTTAAGATTGCAATTCTTGGAGGACATTTTGAAAATCTAAAAGCCTTCATGTTTTTGAAAATATTCGGATTCAGCGCCATTGAATGTGGATCAAATTCCACATATCTTTTCATCTCTTCATCATCTACAAAGAAACATTCGGCAGCCATCTTGAAGAAAAGTATTCCTCAAAGGGTGCGAACATATTGATTCTGATCCCAACGCGAATGTGACATACGCGTTTACACTTTTCCGGTCAGTACAGGACTCCACGATCGCGAATTAAACCCCTCCCCCAAATCGTCGGGAAGTCCCGATTTATACCCCTACTAATTGATTGTTCATTCAATTGACGTATGGTATTCATATTCCGGTGTTTTTTCTTATCTTTCTTTGTGTTTTTGTGTGTTTATTTAATATCATGCGCACTTTGTAAGGTACTTACGTTGACGCAGAGCTTTCTTGTATTAAAAAGTAGACATTGGAAAATAAATACTTGAATAGATGATTATATAGATAGACTCACCTCCTTCCATCCATAGAAAGTTGTAGTTATCCGAAATATAATGTATATCAGTTACAAGGGAGTGAATGTTTTCTTTAGAAAGTAGTGGAATATTGAGGATGACTCTTGATACTCTTTTACTATTAATCCACCACTGTAACTTCACTAATTGCTGTATACACTTTCAGACATTAGCGATGGCAACTCGTGGACCTAAGCAAGAATTCTCATATTCAAAAGTTTTGTAAAGGAGCCGTCAAATCTCACGTCGTAAAGATGTATCAAATGTCGATTATACTTACGTAGGAAATAAAGTCACTTTTTTTTTTATTCGAGCTTTGCACGTGATGTTACTTTCATTCATAAACGTAGAATAAATACAATTCTTTTTTTTTTTTACGTGTGGAGGAGCTGGTGATTTTTATGGTTCGAAGGGAAGAAATTACCAACACAGTCTTTCTTGTTTTTTTTTTTATTTTTGTGCGCGATCTTCATCTCTCCCTCTTTCATTCATTCTCTCTCTTCTCCATCTTAAGGCATGTTAGAGAGAGGCAGAGATAGACAGACAGAGAGACAGATGCATTCTGCTGCAGATTTAAAACACTTGGTATGCCGCTCAATGTTCAACCCAAGTCGACAATAGCGCGGAAGTCGGACCGGAGATTACGCTACTCTCCTGTGCGCTTCTTGATACCAAAACACCGTATCTAGCAAACATTGATTCAGAACATACTGTCATGGGTCGAACCGGGGATTCCGCTTCTTGCCTGGGGAATGTGCGCTTGTTGATATCAAAACACCGTATGTAGCAACACATTGATTCAGACCATGCTGTCATGGGATCTGGAACCAATCTATCTTGCAATAATATTGAGATGATTTTTGACAGGCATGGGTTTAATACAAGAGAAGCTGATTCTTTGAATGTGGTACCACCTAAACCGAATGTAGAGTGTTTTAAAAGCTGTTTTAGATATGCAGGAGGAAAGGTATGGAACTCACTACCAAATGTTTTAAAGAAATCAAAGTCATTATCAGCTTTTAAGTTGTTATATAAGAAAATGTATTTTCACTGATTTTATCAAACGCCCTGTTTATACATAATATGTACCATATTATTTTTTGTCACACTGTGTTACCCACACTTGCCTGGTGCAAATTATGTGTGCATGAATCCCTGAATGTGTGTTATGGGTATACATGCATTCCACTGTTTAGGTTAAACGGGCATGACTGCCAGATTGCATGTAATCTATTTATTAGTGTAGATTTTTACATAGAATTTCTATCTGCTTTTTATGATCGTGGGCTTGTTGATTCAAGTCCTTTCTGGCAGAGTTTTTACATTCCTTTTGTACACCAAATGGTATGATTGTGTATTTAATCTTGCATTATTTTATTCACTGCTTTAACCCGTTGAGGACGAGTCCCGAGTATACTCGGGCAGGTGTCTATTGGAAATGCGTGTTGTAGCAAAATCAAACCGTCCTCAACGGGTTAATATATTCTTTTGTATCATATTGTTTCGTTATATTATACTTAGACTGATTACTACTGATTTCAATTTAACGTATTGCTCCTTTAGCTCTGATTGCTTGTTTAATTGTAGTGGTTTTTATGCTTATATTTATGTAACATGATTTTTGTATTTATATAGTTGGATTGTACAGGACCTTGATGTAAAACAGCATTCACTTGCTGATATTGTTATCCTGTCAAAATATGTTGAAATAATAATAATAATAATAATTCTCCTGTCATCCAAATTGTTAAAGTAAGATCGGGCGCAGTGGCATAGTGGATATGACTTCTCACTCAAACTCGGAGGACCCGAGTTTGAATCCCGTCTAATGCTAACGTCTTTTGAAGAGGTGTTTTTACCCACAATATCCCTCTCAACCTAGGTTTATGAACGGGTATCTGGCAACCCTAGGGCAATAGTAATGATAGGCTCTATGATAGAGCAGGGGCAATATGAAGAGGCTAACCTGGATAAGGAAAGCCATAATATTATTATCAATAGCATAGTCATATACGTGCGTGCTCTGGTGTAGTGGTGAGCTGTTGGTGTAGGTACTGTAAACTACTGCGTGGACACACCTACCCTTACAAATCATGCATCAATACCTACATACGAACAAACGAATGTCTAACTTATTCATTTATTTATCAAAACTACCATTTGAAGTTCAGTGTATAACGTCTCGGCGGTGTAGAGCATACCATCAGGCTTATTCAGATATACACATCATAATTTATCGAAACAAACATTTAAGCGATTTCGATATTGTTAAAGAGATACAAGTAAAATGTTATTTGTTTACAGTAAACACCAAAACAAAGTTGTTAGAAATGGAGGGGAATGCTAAAAGCTGCGTGGCTTGGGGTATGCAGTCCCCCTACCCCCCCCCCCCCCCATAAACAAAAAATAATAATAATAAATAAATAAATAAATAAATAAGAATAAAAAGAATAAAAAACTGCAAAACTATCAAAAAACTGGGCAAATAACTCTCTAAAAAAAATCGAGTGACAATATTCACTCTTAAAAGAGTGAATACAAAAAAGTGAACTTAGAGTGAAATTGGAGTGAATTTTGAGTGAAAATGTTCATTTTCACTCATTTTGGAGTGACCTCAGGGATCACTCGAAGATTTTGGAGTGATCCCTGAGATCACTCTAAAACGTGTGAAAATGAACATTTTCACTCAAAATTCACCCCAATTTCACTCTAAATTCACTCTTTTTTGTATTCCCTCTGTTAAGAGTGAATGTTTTCACTCGATTTTTTTTTTTAGAGAGTACATATGAAGAAAGGACGTATAATTATGTTACCGTGCACCGCAAAATCAACAAGTCACACTAAACTATTCAACGCGAAGATTAAAAAAAGTAAGAAAAAAGAAAGAAAGTAGGTTGTTCCAGTAAATCGCTGGCTTTTTATAGTCTCTGAAACAGTTTTTTCTTCTTTATTATTCTTTAGGTTGGGGACATAAACCAGATATGGAAATTGTCGTTTTTAGCAGTCTCTTTTAATAGAACACTTTTACGAAGAATTATTTGATTAGGTATGTCTTTCCGGTCATTTTCGGTTCAGTTCTTTCACACACTCTTCACTTTCAACTCTATTGATATTGAAAAGATGACTGTACTGCTTTAAGAGTTGGTAGTCGTGAATAGACCCTGTATACCATTTTGTCTAAGATCACACCTTTCTAGAGCGCGTGGCCCTATCCAGTACTTGAATTGGGAATTTATATGATTTCAGCTATAAATCATTTGTGACAGTGCACCTCAAAACGAACATAAAGTCGTACACACTGATTTTGCATGAGGACTGAAAATAAGTGAAATGGGTCAACCTAGCCGAACTTGACTTTTTCATATTTTCTGAAAGAGCGGGTCTTCTTTTACATTATGCTAAAATTTGGTATCATAAAACGGGCAGGAAAAAGTGTTTTTTTAGTAGTTTATCTCACACATTTTTGGTAGAATAGTGTGATTAGGTGTGTCTTTAGAATCCCTGTTTCATTTCTGAAAACCTTGTCCACACTCTTCACTTTCAACTCTAATAACTTTTGAATGGATAGGGCTACTGCTTTGAAAGTTGGTGATAATTATGGACAGAGTGTGTTAATGAGGCATGCTTAATTTCAGTTTAATTTGATAATCCCTTCATTGTTGTTACTCTGGTGGTTTACTTCCTGCTTTTTGTCCCATTCATCGCACAGCCAGCACGGTTTGGTAAAGATTAAGCGCTTGAATAGACACTGTACTTCAGAGCCTCTTTTCTCAGTTCCCACTTTTACTAAGTTTGTGTTTTCTTTCCAATATTTAGATAGGTTAGGAGAGTCCATTTGACTTGAGTTATACATCATTTTAAATCTCAAAGTCTGTTCTTTCAGAATATGGTCTGAACTAAAAATTCATGTCTGGCGACTTTTTGTTTGTTTTGAGGTGCAGGGTCACATTTTTAAAGATAGGAAAAATTTTCATAGAATGTGTGAGGTAATCAAGTGCGTTAACAACACCACCTCTCAATATCTGTCACAACGCTTTGCAAAGCCCTCAAACACAATGGGTACTACTGGTCAAAGTCAAATTCGTCTCTATCTGAAGGTGGTTGTCAAATTTTGAGTAATTTTGGCAAACGCACTACTCAGAACGTAGGGACTGAAGAGTGGCGTAACCTCAGACCAGAGCAAAGATAACTGACCTTACTACCACCCTGTATTCCGAGCATCAATGAGAGGACGCACGCTGCCCATCTCTGTACTGTAAAGTGCATAGTGTAATGCGATCACTGTGTTTTGTTTCTTGGTTTTATAGAAGACTCTGTTGGTCTATGTTTGTTAAGCCGTCCACATTTACTCTAGCAAACTTTCTGAGTGCCTTCCCTTCTTTGTCCCTCCTTTATTAATCTCATTCTTTTCTTCTCCATTTTTTCTTCTTCCTTCTTCTTCCTCTGCAATCTTCTTTTTTTTTTTTTCTTTTCTTCGTACTTCGCACATTTTACTGGTAGTAATATGATACGAGTGATCTTGGAAGTAAGAAATCCGATAATATCATTTAATTCGTTGTGCTCTGTCTTTTAATGAGCATTTTACTTTACCTTACACATTGGAAATTAATGTATGATAATTCTAAAAATGAATAATGTATATTTTAATGATGCATTAGTGATTATATCCAAAGTTATTTTAACTTTATTGTTATCAAAGTGTAATTATTTCCTGAATCCATGATTTGTCAGTTGCAGTTTTATCTGTAAACTTTTGCTTTTAAATGTTATGCTTTGTATCTTTTATGTTTGTACCCATCTGCAGGGTCCTCATTGAAGTCAGTTTTATAACAGACGAAGCTACCCTGACTAAATAAGACTGGAAATGAATAAGTAAATTAATAGATAAATAAATAAATTATAAAACTTCTGGTAACTCTTTCCCAATTTATCCTTGGCGACTTTTTGTTGGTTTGATGAGTCAAATTTTGAAATATTTGCAGGAGAAGGAAGATGAGTTCCTCAAATTCAGCTCGAGGTTCCTGAAACAAGTATTAGCTTTTTTTTTCCTCTCATGAATCGATTTATTGTTTCATGAAACCTACTCCAAACCAAGAACACATTATGTCGATTTGCAAGAAGGGATATCACCACGATATGTATAATTATTTTTTTCTGTCATGAGAGAGGTTTTTAACTTTAACCAAACCGAAAGTTCGAATTATATACAACTACCATTGACTACTGGAAGGGAAATTTGATTCTCTAAATCCGTAGACTGTCAAAGTATAAGTAGCGTTATGATTAATATATGAGTGTCTCCACGATGTTTAACACGTGGCATTGGTAGAGATAAATAGTCCACATCAATGACATGCAACCTGTCATATAATTTTCTGACTTTCAGCAAGGTAGTCGTGCTGTAAGTAGAAAGAAAAATATTTTCTGCTTAATTATACTTGTATAAGGAAAGGAAATATTGGGTTATTTTGACATCTTACTATATTCAATTATATATGCTTTGCTCATTGTTTATATCATTATACAAACATAGGTGTGATAGCCATATCTATATTAATGTATCTATTACTGTCCATGTATTGTGTACATGTAATATTGCAGTAAATTACTCTGATTTAATGAAACTTAAACAGCTGTCAGTTCAACATGCGCTGAGATGAATGGGATTCAGTGTCGTAACGCGTGAATACAGTTGACCCTGGAATAGATTCTGATTAGCTTCCAGGTGGATGGCAATGAAAATAGGATCTGATAGTATAATTGATATATAAATCCAACCGCTTGTATGTTCTGAAACTAACAACAAAACAAGTGTCAGAAGAAAATACAGCAGCTGAGAGAAACTCTGTAAATGCCCTGGGTCCTATTTATGTGGCGCAGAATAGCAGATGATGACGAGGGAGTCAAAGGACCAGGCAATATAAGGAGTTAGGCCATCGATCCGCACAGGGAGGAAGTGGAGGGCGGATGAGGCTCCGGACGAGGCAGTGGCAATGGCAAAGTAGAAGGAGATGCAGGGTGCGGTTCAGGTGGGTCGAAAAGGGGTCGGGTTTCATCAGGGTGTTAGGTGGTACAGCAAGCAAGGCAGGAAGGGTAGTAGGGAGTTGGTGGTGGAGGCGGTTAAGGAGAAGGAGGAGGAATATCGCTTTGCCAATGCCGTACAGCAGGGAGTACAGGGAGCATGGACTCGATGGGAAGGGGTGGAGCAGAGGAAGGTGTCAGGGAATGACCTTTGGTCAATGTCCTCTGGAGCTGTGCCCTTCATGATCAGTTCCACCTTTGATGTTTTGCCGTCTCCAGTAAATATTCAGAGATGGAGCATTGAAGGATGGTGGATGCAGTGTTTGCAACAAGGCGAAAGGCTCACTAGAGCATGTTTTGTCAGCATGTGGAGGTCTATTACAGGCCTATACATGGAGGCACAACCAGGTGTTGAAGGAGATGGCGGAGGTGGCGAGAGTGGCAGTGGAGGCAAGGAAGAAGAGTGGGCCTCCTAGGGTGAGGGGAATCCGGTTTGTGAAGGAGGGGGTGAGATGCAGTGTGAGAAGGAAGGGTCAGAGGGATGATGGTGGGGGGATCTTAGCAGCGGGAGACGATTGGGAGGTGCGCGGGTGGATGAGGGAAACCGTACAGTGCTAGAGGAGGTGGTAGTAACTGCCCTTCGGCCGGACATGGTGCTGGTAGCTAGGTCTGTGCACAGGTTAGCAATGGTGGAGCTAATTGAGCCATGGGAGACAAGGATGGATGAGGCAAGGGAAAGAAAATTGGATAGGTATGCATAGGTATAGGTGGGGCAGCAGAGACAGGAACTGCATGAATAGTTGGGAAGGCTTGGGGGGCTGGTGGGAATAGGGGGGGGGGGTGTAGAGAGAGTGTTTCTCGAGTGAGGAAAGGTGATTGAGGCCAAGCGTTTTCCTTTTTTTTTTGGGGGGGGGGGGGTCTTGTTCTGTTTGTTTTGTTTTGTTTTGTCTTGTCTTTGAAATGCCATTGGGGTGCTGTCAAGGGGATCCCAGCGCAGCACCGGCCAGCCCAGGGGATGCCAATGTTCAAAAAATTTTTATGATTGAGATTTTCATGACTCGGCATCTTGGCAGCGAATGCGCGCGCGAGCGAGGGTGTGGGAGGGGTTCCCCCCCCCCCTGTGGCCTCCCACGGTAGGGAGTTTTTTTTTCAATTTTCGCTCTGAATGATGCGACCAGGTACACACTTAAGTGACTCTTTTCTACTTATTTTGAAAGACAAAAGGAAAATATACCTTCAATTCAACTATCATCTTAATCTTTTGAGCTATGATCATTATTATAGGCCCAAGTTGCAGACTTCGCCCGATGCGTGAGACAAATGGGTGCCATGCGTGAGATCGTGAGACGGCCCCTAAATGCTTGAGTCTCACGCAGAATGCGTGAGACTTGGTAGCTCTGCTAGCCAGGGGGAGGTGTACAGCACTTAAATGGCCGAAACACTGATGATCCCTGGTGTGCTGCTGACGACCCATGGCATTTGCGGAGTCTAGTTAAACTCCAAATCAAGTGCACTCTACTCCTATTTTTACACACCACTAATGTATAACATAACAAGGTGTTTAATGCTCGATGGGACAATACAAATAGCACACCATGAATATGGGCCTACCAAAAAAAGTTTCAAAGTTGTCAATTTTTTTTTTCTTTCAACATTACTCTGTGCGCTTTGTATCGGGGGCAGTCTGCCGTGAAGCGACAATTCTAACAGCACGCTATACGCCATAGAATGTGGAATTCCAACTTCTGAAAAAGAGAATAGCAAAATGAGCAGACAGGTACGGCCTTGTACGGCAATATTCTTGGAGTGAAGCAGCGCGTTTAGTACCAAAAACTGCATCTATGAAAGAGACCCGCCTGTCTGGAAAAGGGTGCGGTGCGTGGATGTGCTCGGCTATCACTGCAACCGGAGAATTACGTTTGCCCCTCTTAGAGAAATGGCATAAGTGTGGTCACTTTGATGTGTTAATGGTGTTACACTTCGAAAAAAGCTACATTCAATCGTGCCTTTTATCTTTCTTAGGCAGATAAACCGTGTTTGAAGTCTTCGACTGTGTGCGATGGATAACAGATATTATCTCTTTCTGCTACTGACACTGGCAATTTCCGTGCTACGTGGTCTCGCTGAAGAAGGTAAGCTTACTCATTGTTGAATATACGGCATATATAATTAACGTCGTGTCAAAACCTATAAATATTGTTACTGACAGGAGAATAATGAAAAAAGAGCCTACCGAGACACATATAATTAGATAGATAAGGAAAAAGTGTTCTATTTGTCGTACGCGGATATCAATTTATTGTTATTGGATTTAATTTTATTGATGTAGTCGCTGAAGGATTATAGTGGATAGTGTCGATGTCAATCAGATATGTATTTTCGATAATTTATAGCGAACTTCAGGATTCTTTTTTAAATGGCCGATACACATAATACTTACCATGGGAAGCGAACGACCCCCCCCCCCCCCCCCCCCCGCCTTTCCACTTATCCATGCATGGTCCACGTAACATTGATTGTATTTTCCATGACTCAACGTGAAAGTATCGATTTTATATTTGGTTTCCGGTTTCCGTTTCCTTCTGATTTTTTTTTTTTCGTGTGAACAACACTATATTACGAACGGACGGCCTACCCTCTTATATCAAAAAATCCAGACATTTAACAAAGGATGCAACATGCCATTGAATTAATACCACACAAGATCTCATTAATACTTTGGAAGGGACCTTCTACGATAGCACGATATCAATGCTTTTATAAATCATTAGACAATTTGAACAGAAAATGGGGAATTATCTAAACGAATTTGAATTTGTCTCGTTCTTGTTTTGTTTTTATATGCAGCTAAAACTAACGAGGAAACGCATTTTTTTTCTTGAATATTCGATCGACAGTGTGCATAACATTATTTGATATACATTTCAAACAAGCTAAAATGTTTTCTTCCTCAAATACCTCTCTCCCCCACGGGGGGGCAAAATGAAAACCCCCAACTGAAAAAGGTTCCCTCGCTTGCGCATTTCCCCCAAAAGTGTTCTGTTGCCTTGAATGTACACTAGGGGCACCATAGCGTTTGCATTCAGCGATCTACGCCATAAGCTGCGTCAGCAGTAGCCTTTTGTTAAGGCGCCCTCTCTGCACGATAGATATAACGGCAGCCGAGCGCAACAGCGCGAGGGCCTCTTGAGATCTGCTTCCATATATCATGGCACATTAACCCCATTGAAAAGTCATATTGACGGGCTCTGGTCGACCAAGGGCAGTGAGTTGGCTCAGTCGGTAGCGCGTCTACCTCACGATCCTAAGGGCCAAGGCTCGAAATCGAGTCTGGACTGAGTAATGTTGTGTGTTAGTATACCTCCCCCCCCCCCCCCCCCCTCTTACAGCAAGTGGCAAAACACTCTGTCCCTCGGATAGGACATAAAATAGAGCTCCCGTGTATGAAAGAGTAACAACTCATGCAAGTCAAAGATCCCGCTTCCTTCACTCATCGGAAAGACCAGTAGTCAAAGAGCATTAGGTCAAAAAAGGCCTAAACCTGGACATTTTTGGTAACAAGCTGATTTTTTTTTTTTTTTCAGGATAGGTCCAGAAAAAAAAAATGTGTAGAATAACATACTACAAGTCCTCATAAATCCTCTTTGAGCGTTTTCCGCAATCCAAGATGGCGTCCACAATGGCCGCCATTTCCAGAAATTCTTATAACCTTTCAACCAGAGAACCCAAATACAAAATTTAAATGTCTAAATATATGTGACCCGCTACAACAAAAAGATCCGAAAGTCGGGGAGGACAATTTTCTGAAAATGGCATGACATTATTCCCATATTCTTCTACTTTAATTTCATATACATGTATAGCACAACTCATAAAAGTACTTGGTTGCGGAGATATCGATGATTATATCAGCGCATGTCAAGTGGTTGAGGAAATCAGAGTTTCGAGAAAAACGCCTTCAAAGTTGTCCTTCCAATGCTCTCATGGTCAAGGGGAGGCGAGAGTGTTTTCACCGCTTGACAATAGAAGGCACGCTCCTAGAGACCTCCACCATGTTCATTCAAGCTTAGCACCAGCGGTCCATGAACGACCAATCGGTAATCAGGATGCCAAGCACTGACCAATAAGATCACTCCCTCGTTGCTAGGGGCGGAGTCTACCTGCAGCGCTAAATCCAAATCTTCGGACACTTACATTAAAAGTCGGAAAATCCTGACCCAGAAAAACGCTAATTTCTTGCCTTTCCTTTGATCATTTGTGACCGTGCACCTCAAAACGAACATAAAGTCGCACACACTGATTTTGCAACCGGGTCAACCGAGCCGAACTTGACTTTTTCATATTTCCTGAAAGAGCGGGTCTTCTTTTACATCATGCTAAAATTTGGTATCATAAAACGGGCAGGAAAGTGTGTGTGTGTTTTTTTTTTAGCAGTTTATCTCGAACATTTTTTTGAGAATAGTGTGATTAGGTGTGTCTTTAGAATACCTTTTTCATTTCTGAAAAACCTTGTCCACACTCTTCACTTTCAACTCTAATAACTTTTGAAAGAATAGTCCTAGTGCTTTGAAAGTTGGCATTAATTATGGACAGAATATGTTAATGAGGCATGCTTAATTTCAGTTTAATCTGATAATCCCTTCATTGTTGTTACTCTGGTGGTTAACTTCCTGTTTTTTGTCAGATTCATCGCACAGCCAACACGGTTTGGTAAAGATTAAGCGCTTGAATAGACACTGTACTTCAGAGCCTTTTTTTCTCAGTTCACACTTTTCCTGAGTTTGTGCTCTCTTTCCAATATTTAGATAGGTTAGGAGAGTCCATTTGATTTGAGTTATACATCATATGTGACCGTGCACCTCAAAACGAACATAAAGTCGCACACACTGATTTTATGTGAGGAATGAAAATAAGTGAAATGGGTCAACCTAGCCGAACTTTACTTTTTCATATTTTCTGAAAGAGCGGGTCTTCTTTTACATTATGTTAAAATTTAGTATCATAAAACGGGCAGGAAAGTGTGTGTGTGTGTGTGTGTTTTTTTTTAGCAGTTTATCTCGAGCATATTTGGTAGAATAGTGTGATTAGGTGTGTCTTTAGAATCACTTTTTCATTTCTGAAAAACCTTGTCCACACTCTTCACTTTCAACTCTAATAACTTTTGAAAAGATAGTGCTACTGCTTTGAAAGTTGGTATTAATTATGGACAGAATGTGTTAATGAGGCATGTTTCTCTTCCTTCCGCGCCTAGAGCACTCTGCAGAGTGGATTTGGCGGTATATAAATCATATCAATTTTTATTATAAATTATTATTAATTTCAGTTTAATCTGATAATCTCTTCATTGTTGTTACTCTGGGGTTTACTTCCTGTTTTTTGTCCCATTCATTGCACAGCCAGCACGGTTTGGTAAAGATTAAGCGCTTGAATAGACACTGTACTTCAGAGCCTCTTTTCTCAGTTCACACTTTTCCTGAGTTTGTGCTTTCTTTCCAATATTTAGATAGGTTAGGAGAGTCCATTTGATTTGAGTTATACATCATTTTAAAGCTTAAAGTCTGCTCTTTCAGAATATGGTCTTAACTAAAAATTCTGGCGACTTTTTGTTTGTTTTGAGGTGCACGGTCACATTTAGCATCGAAATTTCAGCAGATGATGAACAAAACATTAGACTACAAAATATTGCAAAAAACGGAAATCCGATTGTTTTGACCGATTTTGATGATGTGACTTTAAACTCGATTTTCTCGGCTCGGCCGTCAGCGACTTTCTTAGGATACTTTTGTTGAAGCGGGTAACATATGTTTTGAAGCATGAAGAACTCGTTAAAATACATATCAATATATGTTGGTGCACGCAAGTACCGAAATCCAAGATGGCGTCCAAAATGGTCGCCATTTTCTGAAATTCTTATAGCTTTTCAGGCAGGCAACCCAAATACAAAATTTAACTGTCTTAATATATGTTTTGAAGCGTGAGGAACTCAATAAAACACATATCAAAAGATGTTGATGCACGCAAGTACCAAAATCCAAGATGGCGTCCAAAATGGCCGTCATCTTGTGAAATTCTTATAGCTTTTCAGCCAGATAACCCAAATACAAAATTAAAGTGTCTAGATGTCTGTTTTGAAGGATGAAGAACTCAATAAAACACATGTTTAAACCTTTCTACTAGGGAACCCATTACAGAATTTAATCGTCTTTACAAGTTTCGAAACATGAAGAACTCAATAAAATACATATTAAGAGATTTTGAAGCATGCATGTACTGATTTAACCGCTCGAGCTCTTCCAAATATGGAAAATGGGATGGAAAATGGCTGGCAGTCACAATTTTATCTCACAAATATGTAAATAAATGTCAGTATAGTTTATAAGAAACATTTTATTCAAAATAAAGTTCTTATGTGTAAAGTACACAAATAAAAGCATTTGGATGTTAAACTCAAGGAGTGTGTCCTTGTTACGAGAGAAATATTTCACCAACAGATTTGTTGCTAAACAGAGAGCCTAGTAGAAAGCAATATCTTTTTACCACATGGTTTATTTTCGTTACCTCAATCGCATGAGATGAAGATTTAGTGCTAGCCCCTTTTTATTACCAACGCATTTGATGTCTACCATGAGGTGAGTTCCAGTTGAAACTGTCAGTCATCACTTGAGAAGTAAAAACAATTCTTTGAGAAGTAAAAACAATATTTTTTTCATATCTGTACTACATAAATTTAGACACTAATAATGAATTAGTGTCTACACGTGCTACAAAATAATGTGTAATTCATCACATGACAGTGAATTTCTTTGGTGCAGTATATTGCTTATCTAAACATAATCAGTGTCTAAATTATCTTATCCATTTCGTAAAGATTAGGTAAAATTATATAATGAATAGAAGTCAAAGAATATTATGGCACTCACAGATATTGGTACATGGAGGAGGGATACACCTCTACCACACGAGGGACCTTTTGTTCTTTCCTCTTTTTTTTTTTTTTTTTACTCGAAAGTGAAACATATAGTGCAAACGTTTAGTAAGATATTGAATTAGTTCCATCAAAGAGTAGGAAATTGGATATGAAGTAGTATTCAGGGAAATGGGCAATATATGGAAGGGTGTGGAAGGGGGATCCCCTCCCCCTCCACCCCAACATGAGGGAGACTTTGCATTTCCAGACATAATATTCAGACATCTGATGCATCCTATTGGTGAAATATTAGATTTTTATTTCCATCAAAAAAAGGAAGAAAAAGATATATAATCATGGAAGTGCGCGGTTATAGGGTTGCCTGCTCCCACACGTAGGAAAATTTTTGCTTTTCGTATTTTTGGACTTGAAATTCACAGCGCTGTTGCACCCGTTTGGTAAAATATCCGATATTTGTTTTCTTCTTGAAAACGTTAGGAAAAAATATGTATTCAGGAAAGTGCCGGGGAGAGAGAAGTGTGAGAGGAGAATACCCCTTCCCATAGGATGGAAATTTGGGGATTTTCCAATTTGAAATTCAGAGATTTAGCGCACTCTTTTGGTGAAATATCTGAGATTTTTTTTTGTCCTAAAAGTAAGAAAATATATATTTATGGAAATATGCGTAGGAGTTGTATGAGGTGATGCACCCTCCCACAAAATGGAGATTTTTTTTTTTCAGGTTACGGGTTTAATGGTGCGCTCTGTTGATGAAATACTATATTTTCGTTTCTATTAAAAAGTGTAAGCAGAATAAAGACTAGTATATTCTTGGCAATGAGCTAGTAGAAGATTGGGGGATCACTTTCGACTGGAGGAAGTTTTGCATTTCGATGATCATCATTAAACGGCCTAATGCACCCTTGGTGTTATATTAAGAACATTGTCCATCCCCAAAGAGTACATAATGATAGTCTCAATATCCCCATCCCCCACCAACACGAGAGAGCTTTTACAATCATAGAAATTAAAATAATCATATCATTTACACATATTGATGGAATATTTGGGAATTGTTAATCAAAGGGGTACTTAATTTAAATTGGGGGAAGTGAGCGGTTGAAGAGCTAAAGCAAATTACCCTTCAATATGACGGAACTAACTTCTGCATTTTGTAAGTGAAAGATCTACACACTTTTTGACGACAGATTCGGAAATGTGTTAATCTCAAAAGTGTACAAAGACTGTGATAAGGGATCGAGCGAGGGACGATTAACATTTTATGATTGCAATTTAATAACAAAGTGCTAATACTTCAGGTTTAATATTAGGAAAATAATAATTGTACAGGCCACCACCTTCCCCGAAGGAGGGGGGGGGGGGGGGGAGGGGGATGCATCCAACCCAACGTATCCTTTTTGCGCATATTTAAGGGAAATATTCCACTGGACCTTCTGAGTTAAATGTTAAATCACGAACATTATGATGTTTAATTTCTTTGTCTCTTGAAACAGGCTAAAAACAGCAATTTTTGATAAACAAACGGCGGCCATTTTGGGCAACATTTTGCTTTCGCGAAGAACTCACATGATTTTATTTGTACTTACGTGCTTCATGATCTATGAATACGTATTTCGTTGGGTTCCTTATGTCTCAAAATATATACTTATACATTTGAGTGCATATCGCGGTTACCTAGTCGTAGGGTTGTGAGAAATGCAGAAAATGGCAGCCATTTCGGACACCATTTTTGGTTTCTGAAAGTGCTTAAGTGCTTTATTTGTGTTTCAAAATCTCTGAATAAGTGTTATATCTGGTTCCTTGTGACTCAAAGCATATATTTTGACATTCCAAAGGTGTAGAGTTGAATCTACTTCCAATATTATGAAAAAAAAAAATCAGGAAATGGCGGCCATTTTCGACGCCATCTTGGATTTACTTTCGTGCTTCAACAACTCTTAATACTATGTATTTCATTGAGTTCTTTATCCTTCAAAACATATATGTAGACATTCAAATTTTGTACTTAGGCTACCTGGCTGAACAGTTATAAGTATTTTAGAAAATGGCAACCATTTTGGACGCCATCTTAAATTTTGGTACTTGCGTGCATCTACATCTCTTAATATGTATTTTATTGAGTTGTTCATGCTTCAAAACATATATCTAGACATTTAAATTTTGAATTTGGGTTCTCTGGTTGAAAAGTTACAAGAATTTCTGGAAATGGCGGCCATTTTGGCGCCATCTTGGATTGCGGAAAACGCTCTAAGAGGATTTATGAGGACTTTTAGTATGTTATTCTAAACATTTTTCTGGACCTATCCTGAAAAAAAAAAATAAGGACCTGCAGAAAACCGTATAAACGTAATAGACTTCAGGAAAACCTTTTAAGAATGTTCAAAACGTTCTGTGGATTTTCTCCGGACGTAAATTAAAAAAAAAAAACCTTTGAAAATCGTCTAGAACTTTCAAAAACCGTTTTAAGAACGTCTAAAAAGTCTTATGACCCTTCCCGGAACGTTAAAGGAACCTTTTATAGAGTCTTGAACGTCCAGAAAACCTTTCAATAATGACATAATGTTTATTTTTTATAGGGTATTAAAGAAATGATAGTTATGGTATTGAGTACACACAATCTGAGATTAATGTATCCTAATCCTTATCCTATATAATCCTATCCTAACCCGTCTCTAATGTCCTATCACCTATACTACACCCTATTCCCAATTGATGAATCTGTGTGACATTCTTTTATACATCACCAAAAAGTTGAAATGCATGAAGACATGGTTTCTTAAATTAGAACTCACACACCTTACTTTGAATATTTATAATTAGGCATGAACATTCATGACTGAGGAACCAATGTCGAACACGCAGGGGACACAATAAAAACGTTTTTTTTTTTTTTTTTTTTTTTACGTTCATTAACGACGAAGTCGACGTAGCAGACCTAACAAATACGTTTTATGGACGATTATAAAGGACGAAGACGTTCCAGACATAATAACGTTTTGTAACGTCCATTGACGTTTTTTAAACGTTTTCCAAAATACATGTGCTTTGAGGTAAATGCTGGGTCCCAACTTTGACGTTAACGAAGACGTACGGAACCTCCAAAAAAAAAGTTTAGGAAACGATCTGAAAACGTTCTGAGTTTGCTGGGTATTTATAGTGGGAGTCTGTGGCATGCACTTGCCGCAGTATGCAAATCGGTATAGGGCAGGTAGGCAGACAAGCTGATTGGTCGAAGTATGCGAACAGATCTAAAAAAACGCCCTCGAGCAGTCCAACTCAGTTTAATTTACTTCGCCCCATTCGCTCTCTACCACACAGCGAGAGGGACTCGGCAAAAGGCTTCGTCAGTAGCAGGTCGGGCCTTTCTGGCGGACGTATGTTATCGCTGTTGTATCGCGACGGGATATAAACCCATACCGCATGGCTATAGGCTAGTTTTTCGTAGCTGTTGTGCTGTCGTCGTTGCTTCTATTTTTCACATATTAAACAAACTTCTTTCCTTTCTCCCTATAGGTACCACCATGCCCCTCCCCGACCGTATCCGCGGTTGCTTTACCTTAGAAACGTTCATTATTCAGGATTTTAACCTGCCCCCCCCCCCCCAACAAAATAAAGAAAAGGTAGAAGTCGTAGCATTGCCCCCCACCCCCAATTATCTATGCCTCCTGAGAGAAGTTCAGGCTTCAAGAGAGATAATGATAGTAAACGTAGACCACTATAATTGAAATATAGGTTTTCCCGTCCAATTTCCCTGTTTTGTCAGTCCATTTGATAGAAGGTACATTCAATTTAGCGAAAATCCTTGTCACTGCACATCATGTAATTCAAAATAGCATTTTTTTTTTGTTCATAGTGCATTCCGATCAATGTAATTTGCACACGCGCCTTTTGAATGCGTAAAACGGGCATTGGAATTGGCACGTGCTCTAAAGTCTTTTAAATTCGCCAGCACTGGCCGAAAAGGGTATTTCAGCCATTGAATTTCGCGTATGGGCTGTCAAATTCCAAACATGTTTATTTAAGTTAACGTCTTGTTATTTTTGTTTTTGTTTTTGGAAAAGGTGAGAACATTTTAATGCGTATTTCTATGTGACTTTTTGTTTCATCCATGCACTGTTGAACAGTAAAAGTATAATTATTTTTGACCCTAAATTTGAGTTTGTTGTTCTGTAAATCCCCTTGTCTTTCATACTGTATGCCATTTTAGGCCTTCGTTTACCAATACAGATTAACTTCATCTTCTCACAGCCAAGACAGCACAAGCTAGATATAGACGTATTTCTCAAGAAGACAGAAAAAGAATTTTAGGAACATTTGATGATCATAACATTGATTTCCTAGAACTGGCCCACCCAGTCGGAATGAAGCACTCAGCTGCCAGATAAGTTGTGGTCACATGCACTATCATCGGACTGGAAAACTCAATGAGCACATTGAAGAACAAAAAATGCCAAAATTTCTAAAATGAATAAGAAAAATATGAAATATAATGGCGCTTGCAAAAGAATTGACTGAAAACGAAATTGACTGCAAAAGATGTTAAATTGGATGCCCAGAAATGAATTTGAATGAACGAGTGCAGCATATCCGTGAGCACGTGACTATAGATTGAATGAACGAATGGCAAAATGGTGCTTGTATTTACAAATTTCAATTGAAAAAAAAAGAAAGTGTGAATCAGAATGAGGCTTAAGGTAATCTGAATGCTCCAAAATGACATTGACTGAAGAGATCATGAAATTGAAATACCGAACATGTCATCTACGCTAAATGTTGCTAAATTGAATGCAGCAATTAGGAATTGGACCGACAAATGTACGAAATTGGCCGGTAAAACCTATAATTATTATATCAATTTCGGAATTAGGATACCGCACTTCCCGCTGTGGGAGTGTAAACCGTGACCAGCCCATGATCAGTGAATTCCATAGTACTTTATTATCAAAAAGTGCGTGCATGTGTGCACGGATCTATCATTGAAAGAAATCCGCCCACAATGTACACAGAGGCATTGACGTTGTACCTGTTTTGCTCCTTGTTCAGCCTAGCCTGTACCACGCAAGTGTGCACACAGGCATTGATGGCATCGTGTGACATTAAAAGTAATGGGCCTTGTACAGCCCTGTACCACCCAAATCGTGCACATTATGCAGTGAAAAATCCCGACTGAACTTTGAACCCGCACGTCTTGTGCAACAAAGATGAATTCGTGATTCTTGGTAGGTGTGGACGGTGTAAAAATCACTGGGAATTGTGAGAAGTTGTAGTCTCAAGCATACAATAAACTTGTCGACACTAACGTATAAGTACACTACAGCGATGCTTATAAGTATTGATCTTTGGTCCTAGGGAGGAAACCAGTTGCGGATCCAGGGAGGACCGCACCGGACGCACGCTCCCCCCCCCCCCCTCCCCCGCCCCTTATGTTCTGTTGTTCTTGTTGTTTTTGTTATTGTTATTGTTGTCGTTGTTGAAACAAAAGCAATAAAAAAAAAAATAAGGAAGGGTGCTTGCGCCCCCTTTACCTTTGTAAATGCGCCCCCTCTTTATGGAATTCCTTGAACCCCCCCCCCCCGAAACTTTCATGAGATTTAGCCTCATAGAAACATGTATTTTTTTGTTTTAATTAGAGAACTTCAACATGTCTGGTTTTCCCTAATTTCATCTAATTTTATTTCATATATGCTATGAAAGCATTAAGTAAAATATGGCATGTAACAGTTAAAGCTAAATCAATGCACAATAAACACAATTACAGGAAAAAAAAAAAAAAAAAAAACGTTGCAAAAATGAATTGCACCAAGGAAAAGATATCAATGGGGGAGGGGGGGGGGGGGGGGAGGGCTGCTGATAAAAATCCTAAGTAGATTGTAGAATCCAGACCCCTCATGAGTAGTAATTAATGTAGGTTTTCCTACTCAATTTAATTAGATTTGCGTTCGATACGACAATGAGGTCATTCATTTGTTTTTGTGTGTGTTCATTTTTCCATTTGAGAAGATGGCTGGGTAGCCAATATTCAGCTACGTTAAGCGGGTTAAACACCCTGCTCTTTGCAATTAATACGCATGGGTTGTTACTTTCTCATACACGGGAACTCCCTTTTATGTCCCATCCGAGGGACAGAGTGTTTTGCCTCTTGTTAGAGGAGACGGTATGCTTACACACAACATTGCTCAGTCCAGACTCGGGTTCGAACCCGGGCCGCGTGATCGTGAGGCAAACGCGCTACCGACTGAGCCAACTCACCGCCCTGTTCGAGTGAATTGAATAATAACTGTGGTCAGCATTTAAAAAAAGTCATTCAATCTAATGTCATCACCATGCGATTTCATGAGTTTCTCAAATAAACGTAAATAATTAAAGAGCCTTCAAATTGAAATGCAAAACATTCAAATTTTCATCACGTCGGACGTGAAGAACGTTAAGGACTTGAAATTCACGATAAGGTAAATATTCGTTACATATTGACAGTGTTTTTTCGTCGCTGCTTGGAGTATATAGGTTACTCGATATGTTTAAATATGCAAACTCGATATACCTTGACATGGGACCTTTGCCTGAAACAAGGTATCTAGAATATTTCCACGTTTAAACATATACATGTAATTTTTTAATGCACGGCTTAAGTGGCTGCTAGAGCAGAGTTTGCATGTATACCTCGAATAAGAACAGAATTAATGAGTGAAGCATTTGGCAACCAGCAAGACAATATCACTGGCGATACCCTTGGTAAAACAGGTCTACACAGCTAAGCCTATTGAGATAAAGTATGATATCGTCGGGTGCCTGTGCATTGGCCATTACCGCAATACAAATTGTATTGCGTTAACGGCCAATGCACAGGCATCCCACGATATACGGGCAAGGGGAAAGCTGGAATGGATCCAAAATTTGAATATGAATGTGGACCTAGAGGAGATCCTGGGATATGACCATTCGCTACAAAATGATATTACATACATACTGATAGGGGATAGATTGAAAGTGAAATGATATTTGACAGGAAAGAAATCCACACAAGACAACAAGAATTTACTGCTTAAATGAAAATTTGAAATGAAGATGAAATCATAATCATAATCCAGTATACACATGAAAAGAAAAGAGCAAGTAGTGAAACCGGGTATATACCTGTCTATGTGAATTGAATTTGAAACGTTTAAAGTGGGAAGTTGCATTTCTATGAATAGAATTGAAATGCGTTCTTGTGATAAAATTGAACGTCTATCCTGCCGCCGCAAAGTTGAATTGCAAATTTGAGTTGTTAAATTGAATGAACTTCCCTCTTAATTAAATGAAATAGAATCTTAAAGGAATATCATGAAACGAGTTTGAATGCAAACAAAATGAAAATGAACCGTGGTATCAGATCAGTGACCAAAATCGCTTCAATTTGAACACCTTTCAAATAATTGGAATACAAATCTGATGAAGTTTGGCAGAAGAACCTGTAGTAATGGGCAACCGAAGCAATAAGTTAAAATGTTTGAGAAATAGGGAAAACATAAAGCAAATCATACGCACAAACCCGAACGCACCTGGCAGACAGCAACAAACACTTATCCTGCATACGAATTGAAAGAATAAACAGAAGTTTAAAAGGACAGGAATATAGTGATAGGAAGATCAGGACAGGAAAAAACAAAACGGGGCGAAGAAGGAAGAGTTCAAGGGTCAATGCAAAATCATTCAGCCCCCTGTTTATCGAAATATAATCTATGAAAACATTGGAAGTGTTAAACGAATCAAGCAAAGTTAATAACAATCAACCAATGAAATGTTTTCACTGTTTTCAAAGATGCAAATCACGAGTAATATGAAATCCAATAGGTACTTTTCTTCAATTCAGAATTGAAAGTACTAAAAGATGGAACTTGTTATCATATTGTTATTTACAACTATATACTTTCGGGGAAAATTGTCATTTTATACAATGGCAAATGAAATTTAAATTTGGTAAAATCATTGATGAGTACAGCATTAATATAGCTTTTCTACGAAAACAAAATAATAATTTTGTTGTCATTTTACACTTACACAAAATATAGTGTGATAAATTATACATGAAAGATTTAGGTAAGGTTATTATCAAGAATCAAATCCAAGAATTTCATTGGGAAAAAAAAATCTTTTTTGGCTGCATTTTCTAGAAGGATGGTAATTTTTTAGATAAAAAGGCATACACTTCGGAAAGTTTTTGGAAATTAATAATCCTTATTCATTAGTATCAATTAATAGAAATCAGAATTTGAGTTAGAAAACACGTTTGATTCATCTTCGAATAATAAAAAAGAAGGAATAATTGATGACTTTTTATTGATATTAGAAACAAATTGAAGTGGTGCGCGTAAGTTTTCGTTGGGTACATTAAAGTGGCATCTTGTAAAGTAGATGTATGGCCATTGATGTAAAGAATCGTTTGCGATTAGTAAAGTAATTCTTAAGCCCACACTACGGCCATTTCTCAAATACCATAAAAGGATAATTTGTAAAAAAAAAAAAAAACAAAAAACAAAACAAAACAAACCAAACCTAAACAAAACAAAAAACAACAAGAAAATGTGGCCGATAGTAGTACAGGCTATAAGAGACAACTCAAGGAATAAACCTATAATATGGTAAAGATTATCAATCGGTATTAAAAATTAAATGAAGATAAGGACTACATGACATTAATTGCATTTAGCCGAATACCAAGCTGATTTTAGTGTTGATATTTTCATTTGCTCAATAAGAAAATCCAGAAGTCTGGAATAAACAAACTTTCCAACGGATTTTGAAATAGTTGATAACAATGATATTTGTCCAAAAAAAATACAAACACCTTTAATATTCCATTTTTTGTCTTTTTGTTTTGTTTTACAAATTCCACACAGGTAGTCCATGATCTAGAGAACACACACCTAAAACAGCATTTCTCTTAATCTTTGGACCCCGAAGTATTACAGTTAGTCTCTTTCCTGTGGAGTAAGGGGTTTGTGGAAAAACAAAATCTTTTATTTGACTTAGGGGTATTTTCGACGAGGTTATTTCAGAACATTTGTGAAAAATACTGGTAGGAAACATTCGCTATGAAATTGGGGTTATCAATGGAGTTTTTGTGTTTGATTACAGTAATATGGGGCTATTCCTTATTGATAAGAATAGCTTTATCCACAACGTACTTTCCAAGCGAATATTATGTTATAATACAACAATACTTAATTTTTCCATTTTTCCACGATGCGTTCTTTAAACATATTAAAATTGTCGGTCCCCTCCCCCTCGTTCCGAGAGAAAAGGATTCGTTGGGATGTTATTATTCGGAGGACCCCCTCCCCTTATAAACCCCAGAAGTGTCCTCTAGGGGTCCCCATTTCGGGACTGCGTGCCCAGTTGTCTATTTGTTACCCGCTATAAAAAAATATAAAAAAAAAAGAATCCCAAAGTCGGGGAAGACAATTGTCTGAAAATGACATAATATTATATCATATACCATTGCGGGTTTTCAAGGGGATAAAAATGTAAAAAGTGAAAGCAGATTCAATGTATGCTGTGAAAGTAGCCTTTTGCAAAAGCAGCTCCCAATAAACTCGCGCTCATCGATCTGATCGGAGCGAGCTACGCACAAACACCGTCGCGTGTCCTCAAATTATAGCGAGTTGCCTTTGCAAAAGGGTAGCTGTGACAGTAAACTCACGCAGTTGCTATCCCCACTGTGGTAGACACTGCCCTCACCGTTCAGGGATGGAAAGGAGAAGACATTCGACTGCCATGTCACTTCCAAGGAGAACCTGAGGCTGTGGTTTGGTTAAAAGAGAGCATATCACGTCTGCAGCCGAGGACGGTGAAGGCTGAATTCATCAACGAGAATTTTAGGACCAGAGAGGAACGATTCAACATCGACATCGACTTTAGCCTCGTCATCACGGACTTGGAAGTGGCCGATGAGGGTCTTTACCTTTGTCAAGCGATTTTGAAGAATTTCGAGAACTTCGAGAACTCCACACTTTTGACGGTTAGCTGTAAGTTATCTTATGTTTTCATTTTACTGTCGAAATAAATTTAGTTATATAAAATGACATTATATGTGACCCTGCATCACAAAATCAACAAAAAGTCGCCAGACATGAATTTTTAGTTAAGAGCAGATTCTGAAAGGGCAGACTCTAAGCTTTAAAATGATGTATAACTTAATTCGAATGGACTCTCCTAACATATTGGAAAGAAAGGACACACTCTGGAAAGTGAGAACTGAGAAAACAGGCTTTGAAGTACAAGCAATTAATCTTTACCGAGCTAAGTGTGGGATGAATGAAACAAAAAACAGGATGTTGACCACCAGAGCAACAACAATGAAATGATTATTATATTAAGCTGAAATTGAGCATGCTTCATTAACACATTCTGTAGATTATCAAAGCCAACTTTCAATGCAGCATCATCGTTCTTTCCAAAGTTATCACACTGGAGTTGAAAGTGAAGAGTATCGACAGGGTTATTAAGAAATGAAGCAGGTGATGAAGAGAGGGCTCTATGAGAAATACCTGATTACAGTATTCCGCCAAAAAGCGTTGGAGAAAATTGCTGAAAACACAAGTTCGTGTTTGTTTTATGATCCCAAACTTTAACATAATGTAGAAGAAGACTTGCTCTTTCAGAAATTATGCTAAACTCAAGATTGGTTAGGTTGACCCATTTCACCTTTTTTTCAGTCCTAACACAAAATCACTGCCTGCGACTTTTTGTTCGTTTTGTGATGCACGGTCACATAATTATGGCACAGTATTTTTTTTTTTTCATTACACATGTACGTTTTGATTGAATGATGGCTGGTGCGCTCACCTCCTTCAAAAAAAAAAAAAAAAAAAAAACATGTTAATTTTTATTTTATTTCTTATTTTACCACAGCAAACATAAAACGTTGGAAGCGATTATTGATAATAAATGCGATACTGCAAATTTATCCTTCTGAGATAAAACAAGGAGGAAGTTTTTTTTTTTTTCAATTTCTTTCACAGGTCTGTTGTAACTCCTGTTTTAACTTCTGTTTTCTGGTGAGGTAATCTTTTTACTTATCAGCTCATTTAGGTATGCGATATCAAAGTCAAACAAATACACAATATGAGAACAACGAATATACAGAATGTCAAAAGCGAAAACAATATGACAAAATTCAAATTTATTTCACAGTATAAAATTTGGTACCACAATAGCATTAGCATTATGACACGTACACAAACATACGTACAGAAAGGATACAATGGACGGATAAGTTATAGACATCACCTGCAAAGCACTAAAACATGAACTAATAAATAATAATAAAAAATCATATTATCATGCCAAGATATTGTTTTAAACAGTTTGCACTGATTTATATCTGATCGTCACATTAAGAACATATATAAGCAATTCAACTGTATTAATAGTGCCGTTCAGGATTTTTGATTTGTAAAACTGTTATACATTTTTTCTTTAATAAACTTTTTGATTAAACATTTTCAGCAAAGTCGCCTAAGTAGCATCATTAAAAGGTGTCTTTTACGCTTTGATGTTTCAAAAAAAAGTTTCTTAATTTCGTGTTTACGAGAATTATTTCGCAACCAGTCTGACTTAAATAAAGAACAATATTCACAGATTCTTCCACTTCTAATCGTTCATTAGTGATTATTTATCCAAACCCATGAAATCACAGGGAAAAAAAAGAAGATCACTCGGTAGAAATTAATTGAACCAAATAATCCAAAATTAAAGTTAACATGTACATATTCCATACAGTGTACACTGTGTATTGGAATATACTTTATCATGCTACAGCAAATGCAATATCCAACAACCCAGTCACAGTTTATCTGAATTATGACAGTGTCATGTCCCGACGATGCTTTATTGTCCTATGTGTCTGTCAAACCCTAATTATCAACAAGGCCCTTTATTTTTTGGATGTTACGAGTGCCATACAAACAAGGATTAGTTAGAAGAATACACTTAGAGGGATAATTCACCTCTTTCCCCTGGACAAGTTTGTGGCAAAATAATAATATGCAATCTACTATGACAAATTCTAGTTTACAACCCCGAGCTCCAAATAAAACATAACACAATTTGAAGTATCTATAATGAACCCCAAATAAGTTCATTTTCAAAAAAAAAAAAATATCAAATAGAAAGACTCAATTTGATAGAGTTTTCGATTCCCATTTAAAACAATCATACATTAAAAGTTTTGTCACAAAATGGGGCAAGCGCCATAAGTTCATTATTAGATAGAGCATAATGAACCTTTGTAAGGATATCTCACTTGTAACATAACAATGGATATCATTAAAGCTTAATGATTAGACATAACCAGTGTTTTCTTATCTCCTTTGTGTTTTTCAGCAGATTTAATTCGAAATATTTCAATTTGACGAAGATTGAGTTAGCTTGCTTTGCAATAGAACTCTTCAAATAAAACTGGTTATACTTGTAAAACAACCAAACTGTAAACCAACTAGGAGCCATAAGTGATCAAGCTTCTGTTAAAACAGTGCCTTATGTCGAGCTCTCTATGCCTGCCCGTACCATTGTCTAAGATTGTGCGCACGGCAGAGAATGAGTCCTTGTTATTATGCAATCGAGTGTGAAAAGTTATGTTCGAAACAAATTTAAGTATAAAGTCATCTTAGAATGCGCCCTGAAGAGCCATTATCCGAATTGCCGAAACGGGTGCCACTTTAATGGAAAGATACATTTTTATTTTCTTTTTCATTATGCACAAGTCAGTGTTTATAATTCATGCATGATTGAGTTTACAGCAATGTCCAGTAGTGCTACCAATTCTTTTTATTTGCACGCAAAAATTATGAATTCGAGTGGATTCTGCTGACGTTCAAGGTTATAATTATTCTCGAAAAAAATCGCACTTAAAACATTTATATTGTCTTCTTTAATAAGATAGCTTTCGCGTAAAATGTTAGTGACGCATGCTCGAATAAATACACGAGAACAGGCTTCGTTTCTAGCAATCCATTAGATTCTAGTCGATGTTGGTTGTCGTTTCGTGTTGTCCTCACGCGCGCTACCACTGCCATATGCACTTACCCACACAAATCGCGCCGGCCCATAGACAACGATAGCCACACTGATCTGTCCGCATGTTTTGACTAGCAAGTAGCACTCTTGATGATATAGCTTTCGACCTGAAGTAGCGATTCTATGGAAATTAGCACAAACAACAACAACAACAAACAATCAAACAAGCGAACATTCAGCTTTCCCGGTTTAGCACTTGACAATGGGCTCACTTGCGAGTGAATTCACACAAAACAACAGCAGTACTATCGTTGATGTTGTACTGGGGAGGGATATTAACAGAGAATGCAGTTTGGGTACGGAAACGCCTTTGTGTTCACTTATTTGGAAAAAAAGCTACGAAACTTAAAGGGGAAGTCCAGTCCAAATATAAGTTAGTTTGATAAAACTTAAGTTATGACATTTTGAAGTTTTGTTAATTTCTGCAAACATTTCCTGTACAGTGGATATGAATATGCAAATGAGTGACCTAACCATTATGCCCTCACAATGTTCCATTGATCGTGAACCAAAAAATGGCGAGAAATCAATGTTTCTGTCATTGAAGTCTGAAACACAGTGCTATTAATGGTTGAATGTACGTATGTTGCGACACGGATTGTCGCCCCTACACGGATTGTCGCCTCCTGCTCGGGGCGACAATCCGTGACGGGCGCTGGCGGCACGGATTGTCGCCCCCGTCGCGGATTGTCGCCTGGCGACAATCCGTGACGCTTGTGCAGTTCCCAGTTTTTGACCTCGAAGGCGACAATCCGTGTTGGCAAAAAAATTGTTGCGACACGGATTGTCGCCCCGTCACAGATTGTCGCCCCGGGCTCGGGGTGGTTCCTCCGGTGTTAAGCTTTGGTGGGATGGGTATGACTGGTAAGTTATGCGTATGTGTGTGTGTGTGTGTGTGTGTGTATGTGTGTGTGTATTGTGAGCTGCATGATATGTGATGTGTATGATTTGTTGTGTGTGTGTGTGTGTGTGTGTATGTCTGTGTGTGTGTGTGTGTGTGTGTAAATGTGTGTATGTGTGTGTGTTTGGAGTATAATAACACAATATGTAGAAACTGTGCATGTGTGATGGTCATAGTGGTAGTGGTTTGTTTGTCTGTGCGTATACGAGTGCTTATAATGTTTACGTGTGTGTGTGGAATATAGTGGCGCTACTGTGGCAATACAAACGCCTTCAGAGTGTATGAGCACGTGTTTAAAAAATTCACACCAGCGTTGATCTAAAAATAGTATGGGTGTGTGAACCAATGTCAGCGGTAAGGCGGGCTAGGCGAGAGAGAGACCGAGAGAAAATACATACGAGGGAGGTACCCTCCCCAAATGTTATTTGTCTTTGTTCATTTTTCACTGCAGTCATTTTCTTCCATCAGTCTTATAAACTAGAACGTCCATACCACTATTCTTTGTCCCAGAATAGGTTTGGCATGCTTTATGCATGGGCGAATAATTTCCACACGCCGTAAAAAAAATGTCAATCGTTAGTTGATTTTAGCACAAACGAATTGCCATTGCACACCGCTAATACATACGTAATACAAACAAACACCAACAAACACTCAAACAAATCCTCATAATGCAAATAAACCAACTCAACACTTTTTTCCTTGATATTCCTTGATTTCATTCAAATCATTCATAAACCGACTTATTCTGGGTGTAACATGAAAAAAAAAGTTACAAATGGCAATTTGAAACAGAAACCAATCCATTTGTCAATTTATACCACAAATAATCTCACTTCAACATAGATAACTCGATTATAGACCAACCCTACTAACAATTTCTTCACGAGAAAGTTTTGACATGTAGGGCCCTACCAAACCTATATTCTTTGAATACATTGGTTTGGATCATGTAACACCTTCTTACTTACAAGGGCATATACATTAAAAAAACACAAATACATTACACGAATCTAGAATGAAATCAGTCATAAAAAAAAAACCCGACCACCCCCTCCCCTCCCCATCCGAAACAAATCTAGGGCCTACATCTATCCTAAATATTAAATCCTACCAACATCTGTCATACCATTTAAAACTATCCTTCTTCAGATCCAATTCCCAACCCACCAACCCCTGATTAAACAAAACCTAAATCATCCCACACCCACATTCACCAACCCAAATACACACACACACACAAACACACACACACACACACACACACACACACACACACACACACGAAGGTTCCGTAATTCCAAAGTTTCGTTTTTTTCCGAGGCTTCATTTAT
The DNA here is from genome assembly GCA_033980235.1 of Diadema setosum. Classification (NCBI taxonomy): domain Eukaryota; kingdom Metazoa; phylum Echinodermata; class Echinoidea; order Diadematoida; family Diadematidae; genus Diadema; species Diadema setosum. Next base: position 29,054,597 of record CM067065.1, read on the forward strand.
CCGAAACACACAATTCCCTATACCTAGAGGTTCGTTGATTCAAAAATGAAATTCGGAATAACGAACCTTCGGAATAATGAGCCTTCGGACGAATGAGCCTTCGGACGAATGAGCCTTCAGAGTAACAAACTTTTGCAATAACGAAATGTAACCCCCTTCCCACATACCGACGCACACCGGAACCGATACCACATTCCTTCCTGATGAAACGATTTCCCAATGTTGATAAATAAGACATAATGGACCGTATGCAGAAAAGCAGAATCTGCCCGCATGCAAGCTCCACTCCGAATTCATAATTATACAAATCTGCCAAACAAACTCATCAAATTCAAAGCTGCTGATAAAATCAATATCAACGTTTATGCCAGCAACAGCTTACTAGGTATCCCTCCCCACGCGCAGCTAAAAAACACATACGCAAAAAAAAAAATGACATAATAAACACATTCTTCCATCACACACACACACACACACACGCACGCGCGCGCACGCACAAACGGACACTGAATTACCATGTGCACGCGCACATACACACTTCCTTGAAACCTCACCATGACTTTTTACATGGCATGTTTGCATGGATGTAGCCATGTAAGTTATGTGTTAGTATTTCAATGATTATGTCCAGAACGATATTAGAGCCTACCTAGCAAAATGTGCTTCGAGGGCGGGCGACAATCCGTGCCGGGTCACAATCCGTGTAGGGGGCGACAATCCGTGCCGCCAACGCCCGTCACGGATTGTCGCCCCGAGCAGGAGGCGACAATCCGTGTAGGGGCGACAATCCGTGTCGCAACATACGTATTTACAATGATAATACTGCCCTACTTTGGGAAAAGGAAGCAAGTGACATCGAGTACAAATGCTACAATGAAAGAAAATAATGTGTTTTTGGGTAGGCCCTTCAGCGTGGAATTGTGTGATGAGAAACAATATCTGTTTTCGTGTAAGTCATTATGGTGATGCATTTATGACGATTGGAAGAATGTTGATATTCCCATAGAAACTCATATTATATAACTTGCTTCCTTTTGCCAAAATATTATACGTTCATAATGTAGTAAACAGGAAAAATCAAAAGGAAGCATATGATAATCATATCATAGATAGATTATTGGTTTCCTTTTACCGAAATATTTTAGATTTTGTGTAAATATAAATAATTTGGGAAAAGGAAGCAAGCGACAATCATGTATGGATGATGTTGTAACTTGCTTCCTATTGCCGAATTCTTTCAGATTTTTAGCAGACATGAAGAATCTAGCGAAAGGAATCATTTGACAATCATATCATGATTCATATCATGTTACTTGCTTCCATTTGCCAAGTATTATTGCTTTGTTGAATAGCAAACATAAAAAATGGCAAAGGAAGCAAGTGATAATCATATAACAAAGATGTTACTCGCTCCCTTTTGCCAAAGTATTTTAGATTGTGTGTAAATACATGATTTTGCAAAGGGAAGCAAGTGACAACATACCATGAATTTGTAATTTGCTTCCTTTTTGGCTTTGTTGTTTTTTTTTCATGTTTCATGCAATCTTGTGCACTTGCTTCCTTTTACCACCCGAATATCTTAGAAATTGGCAAAAATTGTAACTTGGATTTTTCATTTAAATAAAGCATGCCTCAAATATCCCAAATCAATAAAAAAGCCAATATCCATACAAAAAATGTCATTTGCTTCCGTTTGCCAAAGTAGGGCAGAATACAGGAATCAATATATTAAATCAAATCTAATCAAATAACTTCAGAATAATGATCGGTTAGATATACCAAGATTTCAACCTCGGGCATAAGGGTATTTTTATGAAAAACTGGGAAGCTCGAAATTTATAAACAAACAATTATTATGAGAAGTTGTGAGTGGATGACATGCTCATTTTGCTGTTTGCATATTCGTATTGACCGTTCAAAAACTGTTTCAAGAAAAATTAGCCAAATGTCATTAATGTCATTAGTTCCTCATTTTTCACCTGAATTCAATTTTTACCGGTGATCTCGTAATATTTCACCCTTTCTTATCAGACTAATTTACATTTTGACTGGATTTCCCCTTCAAAAACCAATTGAAGAATAATATTGTATTAAGAATTCTCATTGGGTTGCATGAAGTGAAATGGTTATAGGTAAACAATGTTTAAAAATATTGTATAATTTTGTATTTCAAATTTCTCTCAGGATTGTCATTCCCCGCTTCATGTCACAGGCATGAAAAATGTTCAGCATTCATCACTAACAGGGCGGCGGAACAATTTTAAGGGGAGGGGGAGGTGGAGGGGAATGCCAAAGCAAAAAAGAGGCACATAACTTATTTATCACTAAACTTGTACTTCCAATTTTTCAGAGGCACAAATGCGTGTGTGTGTGTGTGTGTGTGTGTGTGTGTGTGTATGTGTGTGTTTGTTTTCGGGGGGGGGGGGGCTCGTAAGGTCTTGTAGGTGGGTAACTACTTCTCCCCCTTTGCATTCCCCTGATTACCATCCTCTGATCTGTTGTTAGCTCTATTGTCAGGGAAGCTCAACTAATCAAGTGCTTTTCACGACCCTAGTCACAACCGTTCTCTTTACCCACACCCTCATCTGATGTTTGTGTAAATTCCTTGAAGAATGAAGGTCATTGTCATCTGCCTGGTCGGGAAAGCTAAATGGCTCAATCTTTAACTATCCACCTCTACACTGGGTAAAATGTAAGCATATTTTCCAGTATGCTTCCTGAAGCAGATTTTTTTTGTTCTTTTTTAACGAATGAGCTGTCAAATGAAAAAAAAAATATTCATTTTGTATGGCTATGATTTTAATATGATATGATTTTAATGATTGCAGAAAATGCTTGAAAACTCCCTAAAGAGTCGCAATTTGACCATGTAACTTTTTGTTGAGCCACTGTCCACTGTTCTAACTCGGCCATTACATGAATAATGAACATTGAGTTGTGCATCAAAACAGGAAGCAGTGAGCCAATCTTCCCATTGATGGTAATTCCCTATGATCCCTATTTATGATTGCAATAGCAAAAGAGAGAGAAAAAAAAAAGAGAAATTGAAATGAAAGTCGTTTTTGTTACTTCTTTCATTGTACTCGCTATATAGAAAGAATTGTTACTGTTATGATTATTTCCTTTTATCCAGAGGGAAGCGACGTCTCTGATCGTAAAAACCGTCAGTATCATAATTTAGTATCTTTCTCGAGATTGTTAGAGATGTTTTCATAGTTAGAACTTGTGTCCCATGATATGTACAGTATCAAAAACATATGAAATGCGGCATATAAAGCATGCACAAATACCGCCATTGGCCAGCATCACCACGAGATAGATGAGTACTCATGCGATTGTGAATTTAAACCTAAAAATTATTGCAGCCCTTTCAACCAGTTGAAAAAAAAAGAAATAACAATTGGAGCGGATAAGAAGAACATATTCCAAAAACAAACTGACTAGCTGTAACGATCACACAAGGATATGGAACCATAGAGCCTAAGCGTGTCATAATTGTACGTCGTTTGCTTTGCCAAATTGTCATCTTCTTGCCATTTCTTTTTTTTTTCTATTATCTCACAGACAAATATGTGAAATAACAAGTGATATAGCACATTAAATGTTTTTTGTTGTTTTTGAAATACATTGGTCAATGAAGACGAGGAGTTGCATTCTTTTGATTGGTGAAAGATTGAATTTGATGATAAAATTTGTATCATGTATTGTTTCCTTAGCAATGGCATCAAAGCATGTAATCGAGCAATGCGTGGATACGAGCCAGTCCTATCAAAGCCAGTGTACGTACCAGACTCCCTCCGACACACCTTTCTTCAACCTTACTTGTGTCGTGAGTGGATTCAAGCCCAATATTTCCATGCTGTGGATTGAGGAGTCTGGAAATATACTCAATTCCGTGCTTTCGCAACAGACAACGCTACCGGACGACACATATGAGAGGTTTGAGACAATCAGTGTGTCAGCCAAATATGGGACAGAGCAAACCTTAAGATGCACAGCTAGTGGTGACTCGTTGAATGGAACCTCGACCTTGGAAATCATTCTTCTGCATATACCAGGTTTTGTGAAACCTTGCCAACTGCATGTTGTTGAATGATAAGGATTATACATCTGTTGTCATTAAATATTTTCAAAAGTATCATTGCTATGCAAGAAAAAAAAAATCTGTTTTAGTTCTAATCTGCACCGGGTTCAAAATGACCTCAAATTATCATGAACTGTCATGTGTGAAATGAACTTAGCGGTTTGTGTACAGTGTTACATCTGATATAAAAGCCAATAAACATTTACACTCAATAATACAATAACATTTCCTTGGTAACATGTTCATTTACAACTAGCCCATAAATTAATGTTTTGTGTGTAACATGAACACCACCAAAGGCCCTATCTGGTTCTTCTGAGATGTTTCTAATTTGTAAGTACATAATTTCTATTGATCATCATTCCTGTATAGAAAATGAACATACTTTAAACACGCAGAAAGAATTGGAGCATAAGGGGAAAACTTTTTTTTTTTTTTTCAAAGTGCGATTTTGTGAATTACCACAAAATACATATTATTTTTTCTTAGCCGGACTTAAAACTGTTGTTTTGCTTGTAAAAAAGCCTCATCGAGAGAGTCAACTCAAGTGAAGTTGCACCAATATGTCTGTTCTAAAGACATATAAATCAGTGTACGTAATCGCAAGAGGTACCTTTCAAAAATATTGGATAAGGCCTAATTAAATTAATGATTCACGGTGTACCATGAGCACCAAAATTAATGGTGTTCTGTTAATATGTGAGACAAGAACTGCAATTAAAGCATCTTTAATCTATTCATAATCAAATCAAATAATTTTTTTCGATAAGTATTTATCCATATATTGACATGGTATGGCCTAAATGTATATCATTCCAAAGAAATTCCTGCAAGGATATATATTCTGTTACACAGGCTGAGGTTTCATGCATGACAGGTTTGTGTAGAACATCAAATAATCATTTTCAATAACATTTTGTCACAATTGGCAATCTCTGTATCCGTTTCTTTTACAATCCGAATGAATGGGTAATATGAACCCAATTTTGATTATAACACTATTCCTAAGTATATTTTATCATTTTGGCAAAATTCAATGTTACATAGAGTAACGGTGTTATGGCAACACCAAAATGAAATTTCCCTAATGAGGCCAATACTTGAGAAATTGTAATTTGAAGGAAAATTCTTATCTTATCTCCCTAGGATATGCATACAGAACACCATACACGTTTGTCAGAAAATGCTGTTTTTTTTTTTGTTGTTGTTGTTGAATTTGAATGGAAGTTTTATTTAAGTTCTATTTAACGGCAGGAAGTTTCACAATGTTAATACAAGCTAAACCTGTGTGTCAGATTATTTTAGCTACTACGAAGTTTTCAACATATCACTGAGTAACACATTTCTGAGAAAACCAAATGTTACGCATGAAACGACTATCTTTGCGCTCACCTTTCAAAGAGACCAAAACATTTTTCTCACGAATTGTGTACTCAGTACGCATGGACACGTTCTTATTGGCCAGTAAAAACCCTTTAGGTGCAGATTTACTGTTTGGAAAAGGTATAGTTTATTGGCCAGTAAAAACCCTTTAGGTGCAGATTTACTGTTTGGAAAAGGTATAGATTAAACTCGTTCTGAAACCTACAAAAAAATTAACTGTATTAGCACATTTAGGTTAGAAAAGTAAACACATGCTGGTTTCATCAAAATATTCCAAATGTGGTACCATTGGAATGCTTTCTGATTGTTTTATAGTTCATAGTTGACAATAATTGTTTAGAAATTCATTTTATATAGCCAGCACAGCTAATTTTGTGATTAGACATCACACAGTTACTGCTGGTACCAATATGAAGAAAAATACCAAAATACAAGACCTTAGCGCTAGCGAGTCTTTTGCAGTAAGTCTTTGAACAAAGTGATTTGTAAACATGATGTGTAAAATAATCTAGTATATAGTCGTGATATTATCTGTCTTTAATGTATTCTTAATTTAGTAATGCACAATTGAAGTGTCCGTATCAAATTTCAGGAAAACGTGACAATCTTGGTCTTATCGTTGGACTAGGCGTTGGTATACCTGCTGCAGTGTTCATCCTACTTCTTCTTGGTGAGTTTCTGCCAAAATGATTATCAGGACTACATACAGCCAAAAAGTGAAAATTGTTTGTTTGCTTGTCCATCAGTTTGGTTGGTTTTCCTAAAGCACCCGCGTAAATAAGTAGGTGAGAATGACTGTAACATTCTACATCGTTATAATAGTCTCATTCACATGATCGTGCTAAACAACCACTTTTTTATTAAAGAAAAAATCCCAAGAGACTGGTATAGAAAGAAGCAAAGTGCAAACCATGGTAATTTAACGTAATGATATGAATGTAAGCATGAATTAGATGAAGTTATATTTTTTGAATTCTATAGTTCTCTTGCTTACCAAAGATTCTTTTCAATATATAAGAATCCAACGGTAAACTTGTTTAAAAGAGCTGCATGGACGACATGTCCTACGGTTTTAAGAGAATGCGAATACAACGCCAACGATAAAAAGAGATACTTTGTTAACAACTTGTGTTAATGATTGTTATGTATGGTTCCAACTGTATGTATCCATGCACATTTATGTTCATGTACGTTGATAATGCTGGAAGCAATAGTTAATTCAAATCAAATGTATGTCCCCCAAAACAACTTTGATTCCCATTGTTCTCGGAAGCAAGCATATTTTGAGTTATGTTTACATAAACTTAAAGTGTGACTTGGTCTTTGGGTCAGAAAATTTCAAGAGAATTGTAAAGGTTTTATAGACGACAATATAGCTGCTCAACTGAGGCAGCACGTAACACTGGTATGACATTGTGACTCCATGATGTCTTTTCGAATCAAATCTTGTACTCAAAACAGGCTGCTAGGTATCAGTTGCGACGTCGTGGTTTAGTACCCGAAAATTCCTCGCGCAAGCTGCAACCGACCTTTTTTTAACATCTTCTGATCTACTGTTACTTAGATTTCGCTATCTTACTGTTATAATATCTCCTCAAGAATTGAAGTACCAAAACTTTATGCAGCAACGTGGGAACCAGATATCACCACTTTCAATGTTCCTTTATCAATCATTCCCAGTAAACAACACGATTTCCTCCCTCCCCTGGTTATAATCATGCCCACATCGTACAAACCAAGCTAACACCGATGTTTTTAAGGTGTATTAATTTACTTTTATGTGACAAAGCCAAACACTGCTTGTGGATTTGAGAATCAAACAGGCCCAAAACTTTCAAACGATCTTCAACATTATTGACAGACTTTCTGCGACAAATAAATCTTTCAAAATTTAAAGTGCATTCATTCAGGGGGTTTATTTTTTCCCCAGCCTTACTCACATCGACGGGTTTACCACGAACTGTCCTATCTCAATTTGGGGGGAATTTGAGTTTTTTGCATAATTGTTACATAATAGACTCTCCTCTTTGTCGTGTTAAAGTTTCTAAGCAAAAAACGCATTTTTTTACAAATATAGGGTGGTCTATCTCAAACCCTCTGATGGGAAATGTAACAAACCCTTTACCACGAATCGTCCTATGTCAGATAGGTCACTTTGTGGTAAAACTTGACGCGGTTGCGAATTGCACCCGCCGCGGACGTCCCCGGCCGCCGGCCCGTGCGCAAGAACTTACGGTGCAGGTACGTGCGCATGTACAAATTCGGGCTTTCACGTGCGCGCGTGTGCGTGCAGAAATCTGACAGGCCTGCGCCTACGTGCTGTATTCTCATGGTCGGACATCCGGGTATTTTGCGTGTCACGGGGTCATGGAAAGCGGTGGAGTGAAAACAAACCATAGTCTATAGTCGCGTGAGCCGCCTGGAGTGGTAACGCTGTACGTGTTTTCCGCCGGAGCGCCCCGCGAGCATAGCGCTAGCGCAAGCTGTACTACTGACGACTGTAGCTGTGCGGGCGACAGGATTACGCCCTAGGCCTACCCTAAATTAGGCCCTACCCTAAGCCTACTGCAGTACTAGCGTTAGGCCTATAGACCTACCTGAAGTTTCTATGAGGTACGCAGTAAGCGTAGATAGCGGGGTAGGGCCTACTCAAAGAGGTTTTAGTAACTGCACATAAGTCGACATCTGGCCATTTTGTCGGGTCGTTGATCCAGAGTCCTGTGGCGATTTCATACGGGCACAGGTCCAGTCCGGCTGCCCTTCAACTTGGCAAAATACCGGGACCGATCGATCGACTGCTGACAGGATCCAGATTTTTAGAATATTGCTGGCAAGATATGATACATGTATCTCATGAATGATGGCACAAATGACAAAATGAATAATGAAAAACAGTCCCCATGTCTGCGTAGAGTTGCACATTAATTATACGCGTCGCACATGCACAGCATGCAGTATGCGCATTATGCAGGCTTAGCGCTGCAAGCTGTTTGTTTTCACTCCAGTCAACCGGAAGTGACGTGTAGCCGACCGCAAGAATACAGTACTTAGTATATTGGGGATACGCGCTCCCTCCCTCTTGGTGTAGTTGTACTGTCATCAAAGATCAGTCATGGACGGCTTTCTTCTTCTTCTTCTTCTTCTTCTGATTAAGTCTGCCTCCTTCAATAGACTGAAGATTCTTGCAGACTGGTGCTATTTACATTATAATACAATTTATTTACAGATATTTACAAGCACATAGAAAATTTGACGAAAATACTAGCTACTGTGATCAACCGTTAGACGGTTTCGAAATGATCCCACAGATGGCGCTGAAACAATTTCTGACGACAGGGAATTCCAGTTTCTTACAGTTCTTGGGAAGAACGAATGGCGATGCGATTCAGTTCTCGAATATGGTACCTGATAGGAGTGTGGTTGCGAGGCTCTCGTTAACTGAGTAGCCTGTTTGATGATATAGTCCTGTGCTGAAAGAGGAGTGAGATTATTGTGTATTTTATACATCATAATTAGCCTGTCATTTTCTCTGCGCTGTTCCAGAGATGTCCAATTAAGTTCTTGTAGCATTTTGGTGACACTCGAGGTGTTATGGTAGCGATTTAAAGTGAATCGCGCAGCTCTTCTCTGGACCATTTCCACTTGGTGGATTAGGTTCTTTGTAGATGGGTCCCAAACTGTGGAAGCATACTCAACAATTGGTCGAACCAACGTTTTGTAAGCTGTGGCTTTAACATCAGAAGATTTTATGCGAAGATTGCGTTTTAGAAATGAAAGCACGTTATTGGCTTTATTGACAGTATTGTTGATGTGTTGGGTCCACTTCAAATCAGAAGTTATGGTTACACCCAAGTACTTCACGGATTCAACAGATTCAAGAGGGGCGTTATTTAGATGATACACGTGTTGCACCTTACTTCTTTTCCTGGATATTGTCAAAACCTTACACTTATCTGTGTTCAAATCCATCATCCATCTTTTCGCCCAGTCACCAATTTTGTTTAGGTCCTCTTGAAGATTTTGCGTATGATGTTGATTGTCGATGGTCATGTAAGAAATTGCATCATCGGCAAAAAGGCGAACCTTTGACGCGAGACCATCAGGCAAGTCATTGATGTAAAGAAGAAAGAGGCAAGGCCCAAGAACCGACCCCTGAGGCACTCCAGATCCTACCGCTACTGAAGAAGATTTAATACCATTCAAAACGACCCTCTGACTTCTTCCATTGAGAAAACTTTGAATCCATTTCAGATTTTTCCCCCTGATACCGTAGTAGTCCAGTTTACGTAAAAGCCGCTCATGCCCAACCTTGTCAAAAGCTTTTGCAAAATCCATGACTATAACATCCGTTTGACGTCCTGCATCCAAGTTCCTATGTAAATCGCTTGTGAAACCAAGTAATTGTTGTTCACATGACATGTTCTTACGGAAGCCATATTGCAGGGGAAAAATGATGTTATTTTCGTCCCCGTGTTTCATAATTTTGCTGGCTAAAACGTGCTCCATTAGTTTACAGCAAATACATGTCAGCGAAATGGGGCGGTAGTTTACAGGAGTAGATCGATTACCTTTCTTGTAGACTGGTACAACATTTGCTTCACGCCAATCATTTGGTATTTCACTTAATTCATACGACAACCGGAATATATTGCAAAGAATTGGAGCCAGAATTTTTGCCAGCTGCTTCAAGACTCGTGGAGTTATACCATCCGGTCCAGGGGCCTTACATGTCTTCAAACCACAAAGCAACTTCTCTACACCCTTTGAAGTAAACAAAATATCCTCCATTTCTTCAAAGTCTGAGGTTTCCGGTAGTAAGTCATTCGGTATGGGAGTTTCCTTGGTGAAAACACTTTTGAACTGTTGGTTCAATGCTTCAGCTTTTGCAATTGGATCAGTGATCGTAACACCATCACTTTTCAGTTCTCTTATTCCTGTATTATCAGTTCTGTTGTGTTTGATGAAGCCCCAAAATCTCTTCATACTCTCAAATTCTGTGGTATCTTCATCGATAGAAAAAAGAGATTCCACATAATTCCAATAAGCCCTCCTTAGCTCCTGTTGCAGTGATTTCTTAACTGCTTTCAACTCTTCCTCCAATTGAAAAGGGACTACCCCGTGGTTTCTCAATTTCATGTTCCGACTTTTTTTGTTCAACCTATCTCTCCTTTTGATCAACCTTTTAATCTTGTTTGTAATCCATGGTATGTCGTTCTTTTTGGATGTCATCTTATGTGGAACTTTCCTCTCACCGGAGATCAATTCCAAGGATTACAGGTGAATTCATGTTTTTTTATAAGACTACTCTGGGTATAAGGACAAGAATCGTTAGATATTTGTGGAGACAATTCATGACTCGATTCATGAAAAGCTTATAAAAAACAAACAGTAAAATGTTGTGTGTTAGTGCGTCAAAACGTTACAGTGTCACTGTACTAGTGTAGTGTATTAAACCTTAACTTCTAAGCCAGACCGTTAGTCGCTGTAACGTTAACGTTGTCGATGATGGTTTGGGGTGATTGATATCATCTAACTTGGTTAGCGCCTAACGTCAGAAAAAAAAATCCGAGTTGTTCTTAACATGTCAGAATTGTAAAAAGAGCCCATATTATCTGATTAGTTCTAACAGTAATATTGTCACTCAAGGTTAGTTCGAACGTTACGACGTTAATTCTACAATAGGGTAATACTATGGCAAGTTAGTATTAAGTTAACACTAATAGACAGTCCAACTAGTTCTACTTTCTATGCTAGACCCTACAGTACTGACGAGCAGTAAACCGTAATAATAGAGGTAGGCTACTGACACTAACATTAAATTAACTGGTCAGTTCTAACGTTACGGGAGTAACAATGTTACTACCGTTAGGCCTAAAAATGTTAACATTAGAACTTGATGTAGTTGAAGATCTCAGTTGGACCGTAACTCAGTTGTTAAACGATCTCTTTGGTCTTAAACGTTAGACAACTTGTGTCTAGAATCTAGCTAACGTCCAGTTAGATAGGCCAAACCTTTTGGATCTAGGCCTAACCATTACTAACGTTAGTGTAGACTTTGTAGTAGAACTCAACCTACTTGTATATCCAGGGCTGCAAACATTGGAAACTAGTTGAGAGTGAGACTCCAGGCCAATGCTATAATTTAGGAGTCAAAATGAGTGAGATCAATAACAAATGCATGCAAATGAAATAAGGTTTTAGAAGTGAGAAAGGACCAAAATTAGTCAGAGTGAATCTCGCTCTCAATGAGTGAGAGGTGGCAGCCCTGTATACCACTAACCTTGCTTACGCTAGTGCTGTAACGTTAAATAGGGACACAGGATCTGACCCGTTAGAGTCTAGAACTAGTAATATAGACCAATTATCTTAGCGTTATTCTAAAAACTAACAGTTAGGGCGTAGATAGACATTCTACTACAAACGTTAGGCCTAATGTTCTACCGCCTTACCAGCACTTCAGGTAGTATTTAAAAAAAAAAAAAATCCAGATTGTAGTATATCTATGTGTATTCAACGTTACACATCAAAATTGACTACAACTGTACAGTGTAACGATTAGGCCTGTTTCGGTTTCGGTTTCCCCGTACTCGTAGGACGACTGGACTGCTCCAGACAACGTCACTTAACCGAGTTAGACATAGAAGTTGGAACTCAAGTCTAACAGTTACTGCTGATATAATGATTCTAGAATAGACCCTATCTAGGCGTAGTGTCAAACGTCAGAGTCTATTGAATTATCTGACTGATGTCTAACAAGGCTTTGTTATGTAGCTCTACTTCTACTAGATCTCTATCACTAGTCTGGCAGATCATATGTACAACTAGATAGATGTGTCTATTTTCTACTTAAAAATTAAATGGGGTTTTCTGCAAAATAGATTTAAAATGTTATCCCATGGTACTGTAAAACCTGAAGTAGCATGTAGATGGTTTAATCATATTGGGGGTTATCAGTGCGAAAATCCGATCTTTCTTTCTTTTTTTTGGGGGGGGGGGATACTGCATAATGCACCGTATATATGGTATTTTCAAGTTCAGCAAAATGAAATGAGTAATTTGCATGAATCAGCCTCTACTATGTAAAACAAAATCGTGGTAATTATAGTAAGATGAATAATAATTGTGGTAAGTGGAATATTAAGGAATCTATTAATAGCAATGCTTGCAAAATTTGGCATGTACCTTTCCTTCAATTTTTTCACGTTCCTTTATTTCTGATTTTCTTGTCTTTTGTGTACGTGTTTGGTGGATTTGCATTCAATACATACAGTACATAGAAGTCGAATAACCGCTGGTGAAACGTCGGCTTTAATACAGAATCTGCGAACTTTTATTTCTTGAGAATTTATCCCTTAGGATTTGCGTATATACATGACAAAATTATAACATTAAAAATGCAAGTATTTGAGTTGATATAAATTTTCAATCATATGAATATAAGTTTTAGAAAAAAATGAATTGAAGGACAGATCATTGAATGAATGAGTCAATGATGTTGATGTTCAAAATCGTCACAATGTGAGTATTGGCATTAACCTTGAAATGCTGTTTGTTTTCAGATGAAGACCAAAAATCAAGTTCACCACTGGAGATGGCAGAAATGTTGGACCCAGAGGATGACATCCCTTTAGCTGCACTTCAAAGAACTACGAAATCGGGGGCAAATGACAAAAAAAAAAAAGCAGGTATTTTGTATTTTCACCTATTTATAACTTGACACAACACAATTTACACGTTACATATATGGCCCGTTTCACGGTTAGGCGCCGCTTTTCATTTTTTTCAGTTTTCAGTCTACTACACAGAATAAGAGTAGATTCGTGAAATGTTTTGATATGCATATGTTAGACCCCCATGGGGTCTACCTCCCATAGCATAACGAAAATGCAACTCCAAAGCATTTGCTCACAGTGAGGCAAGATGTGCCCAAATTGGACCCACTGTGTGTCAACCTGGCAAACATCTCTTGTTTGCAAACTTTGCCATTCTGTATCATATCTAGTTATGAGTTAAGTTAACATATCTATGTTAAGTGAATGAGTAGCCATAATAAATCATATCAGAGTTAAAAAGTTTCAACTCCTTTTTGTTACATTTTTTCCACCCCAAAATTCTCTTGGTGGATGTGACATTGTCCGTTCACATTTAAGCATCTGCTTATATGGGTTGTGTAAGTACGAAAACAAAGGCAAGTCTCAGGAAAATAATGTAAAAGTAAAGTATAGCTTTGTATGAGTGACTGTAGAAAGTTTGTTTGTGCTTCAGTTCCATCTGATGAAATGACAGTAATTTGAAAACGAAATTTAAATGTCCGTTCACATTTTTGTCACATCCACCGAGATTTTATAAATCTAGAACTTTTTAATGGTTTAGATTATTTCTAAATTTTTTGCATAAATCAATGATACACAGTTGGGTGCCTATCCCTCTGAAACAATTTAGGATTTGAAATTCAAATGCTTTTTTTTTATTTCACAAAACATGGTGTCCGTTCACACATGTCATATCCACCAGCCTTTCTTGTCAGAAACACATTTTGGTGTGCATCTCAGTAAATACTGGTCCAATCAACTTTAAATCTCAACACATTTTAGACTCTTTAGTAACCTTATAAATGCCACTGATTTTGAGATTACTATGAAACTAAAAAATTGAAAAACTGTAAAAATATGTGAAATGCCCTGGTGGATGTGACATTTTAAGATGTGAACGGACATTTCGATGAATATCACGTAAAATCTAGGGACAACTTATTTTTTTTTTTTGGGGGGGGGGACAAAATATGTTTAGATTTAAAAAACATGTCTTTACCAAGATCTCTACATATCAGACACCCACTTTTAAACCACATTCACTATAATTTTACATTGGAATACTTGTTCACAGTGAGGATGTAGCATGATTTTGTCACTGTACCTGTGAAAACTGATGTTCTACATATTCTAATCAATTTTCCAGATGATTAATCTCAAAAAGGCAAAAGAATATAAATGTTATTTAATTACATTGATTAGACCTCTCCTGCATCCTGTATTTAATAAGTTTAAAAATGATTGAATATGTTGTGGATGTGACATTTTGGGGTGTGAACGGACACACAGTGTATCTCCCCAAATGCACAGCATTTTTCAGCATTAGTTCCCAATGCTTCACCAAGCATCAAGACTTGAACACAGCGTGAAATGATCCACAACCATTGGAATGGTTAACTTTAGATTGAGGGGTGAAAAAAAAAAGTTAAATTGATTTATAAATCACTTTACTGCAACTGATCGAAAATTGCCCTTCAACATAAGTAAGCACCGGTTATGCAGTGTTCCAGAAGTAGCCATGACAAAAAATAATGGGCATTCAACTTGGGTCAGATTTAAACCAGCTATCTCCTGATGTTCAGTTTCCAGTGAAGGTACAGTGAAGGTGATTCACAGAGATAATGGTATGGGTCCATCTCACTGAAGGGGTCCGTTTAACCCCACTTTCCAATGCGTTTTTAGAAAGAAAGGAATTCTTGCATAGTTATTCAGTGTTTTAGGAGTATAACCACCTTTGTGATGAAAAAATCATGGCCATATGATACTCAAGCTGGATTTAAATCGACCATCTCCTGATTACCAGACTGGTGTCATATCCACTAGACTACCAAGCTTCCGCTACAGAGCCCGTGCTAGTTCTACGTGATCCTGTGCAGCAGATACTGTGTATTTACCTGGTATTCAAATAAATGAATTCTTACATCAAGTTATTTTTAAGTGGAGCTGATTGACAAATTGCCCCTTGTCGATGTACAATAAGCACCAGTTGTTCAGTGTTTATTATTGTAGTCCTAATAAAAAATCATGGGCATACAACTCTGGAATCAACAAGCTCCTGATTATTAGGCAGGCATTGTCATTCATATCCACTAAACTGCCTCAACCCCAACAGCCAACCAGTACTCCCTCCAATTCTTTTTAGCAGAGGATAAGTCCATATTTATGCAAATAAATAAACCCTTGTATCAAGTTGTTTTTATTGCAACTGACTGACAAATTGCCCATTGTTGACAAAAATTAGCATTCAGTATTTTGTAGTAGCCATGATAAAAAAAAAAATACTTGCTGATTAAAAAAAAACACACTTGCTGTATGTGCTTCACAAGATTACATGTATGGCCAGCTATCAATAGCTCATTAGGGTTGTTCATTATTCCCAATGTTTGTTATTCTGAAACACACAAATTCCCTTTACTTACAGGTTCGTTCAGCAAAAAAAAGAGAGGGTTTATTTTTCTGAGGCTTTGCAAATCCAAGAATTAGGTAAAGGTCATTATTCCAAAGGTTCATAAATCCAAATATGAAATGAGGCATGTTATTCTGAAGGTTTGTTCATCTGAAGAAGTAATAAGGTTTGTTAACCCTAAATTTTTATTTTCTTTTAAATCTAAAAACGTAATGATTGTCATAAAGCAAAAAGGGAAATAAAGTTTGTTATTTAAAAAAAATGAATGGTCTTCAATTGACAAAGAATGGCTTATCCTGGTGATGATGTAGGAGAGGTGGAAGGGTGGTATGTATATGGATGAGGAGGAGAAAATGCTTCTTTTTACACAGCACAAACTATACAAATAAAGATTTCATTTTGTCAATATGTAGGGCCTATGTATACCCTGTGCATTAACATACTAACAGTGGTGCTTCAATATCAACAAACTAGGGCAAATTAGAAATGTGATTTTTAACTGGCATGATAAAGTTTATGGGTGGAATCCTGGTAGGTGACATATGCGAGGGTTATTGTAGCTTTTGCCTGTGCTATAGATTTACAATGCATAATGCACACAGGGTCATGACCACATAATCTGTATTTTTTTAAATTATTATTGAGGATTGGTCTTTATACCAGGTTTTCACTTTTAAAGTTTGTCATAGGCAAAAACTATAGGTGGGACAGGTTAAGGTAAGATTAAGACTCGCATTACTTGTACCTTTTCTTTTCGATATCCTGGGAAAACACTTAACTGCACATTGGGGATTTTGATCACAATAAAAATGTCACATTGACCATGTTGGATATCATTTACTGTGAGAAAAATTGAGTGCATAATGCTCTATCAGAAACATTATGTATGACTTCATTGGTTAATGAATAAGGATGCCATTACTATGTTGATGAATTTATTGTTTTATTCATATGCAGTTCACATAAATTGAAGGTAAAAAAAAAATGTCTGTTCACATTTGATTTTGTCACATCTGCACCAAGGAGTTTCAGGCATGATACATTGAAACTTGAGAATACAACTGTATGTGGACCCTTGTGTGCAGTGATTTGCATCCTAAAATGTGCCTATTCTATGTGGTTCTTCCAAGTAGGATTACTGTTACCAGTTTATGATACAGAAAGATTGAAATTTGGAATTCTGTTCACAATTTTGGCATCACATCCCCTGTGTTGGCTCCAATTTACTCTGGGAAAATTAGGTGAACTGTACAATTAACAGTGTATATGGTAGCATGTCTGCAAAAAGACCTAATACTTTGGTCATTCAGTGCATGTGAGCCAATAGAAATGTTAGTAATGGTTTCAACTCTTACTATTAAGTATAAATTGAAGAAGAGTAAAAATGTCCGTTCACATCTCCAATCCGGCACATCCACCCCTTATAAGGAATTTCAGGCATTCATAACTTTTACAGGACATGGAACCTTGTCAGCAGTGACTTGTACTTCAAGAATACAGCATTCTTGGTGGTACTGCATGCACAATCATTGGTTGCAATGCAAGGTGTGCAGGAAAAAAAATAAGGAAATCGGTGTTCCGTTCACATGTCACATCCACCATGTTGGAAATTACAGATATCATTTATGCTGACAAAAAAAAAACTTTCTTGTGAAACATAATTTGTTTCTTACTGTAAACTGACTTGTGCTGACTGTTCATTGGGTAATCACTTGGCTTATTTCTTTTGTTTATTGCTCAAGGTGAAAAAATGTCCGTTCACATTTGTTTTTGTCACATCCCCCACATCCTCCAGCTGAAATTTTAAATGTAAAAGTTGAACACTCACAATGTTAATATTAAGTGTGTGTATGTCCCCCAACATAAGCATTATCTCCATGAAATATTACACATCCTAAATGAGGAAGTGTAAAACAAGAGAAACTTTTTGAAGTCATTTACTCTATTTCACACCATATTTTTCCTTCAAAGCGGTACAATTTTCCAATAAATCCAAATAAGAACACAAATCTGGCACTGAGTTTGCTTAAATATCACTTAATCATGTTACAGTATCAAATTACCTGTTGGACACATAGTGTGTCAGCTCTGTCCATGGTATCATAGTGTTATCTTTCAGCAAAATTACCTTCATCTCCTACAGAACCATTCATAATATCAGATATTGTAATAATTATTAAGCTCTGGCGTTACATTTTCCATTAAATTCACATTCTTGGGAATAAAAAATCAAGACATTCCATCTCTTAAAAAGAACTTGAAATTTTGACCCCTAGGTTGACAAAAAGTGGCGCCTAACCGTGAAACGGGCCGTATTTGTTTTTAAAGTAGAGAATAAATAACGCGCATGAGAAAACTATGTAAGGGAAACAAGAGAAAACAAGAAATTAGGAGAAATAGGGGCAGTATAGATAATGGACTTACTTGAATAATGTAAATTCAATTATAACAGAGAGTTAGGTTGAAGGAAATAACATTATATGAATGTTTCAATGGCGGTGATGTTCAAAATCTGTCACTACATTAATTGTGAGTATTGATATTGACTCTGGAAGGTTCTTCATTTTCAGATAAAGAGCAACAAATCAAGTTCATTGAGTATGAGAAAAAAATTTGAATTGAAGGACTGATCATTGAATGAATGGGTCAATGATGTTGATGTTCAAAATCGTCACAATGTGAGTATTGGCATTAACCTTGAAAAACTGTTGGTTTTCAGATGAAGACCAAAAATCAAGTTCACCACTGGAGATGGCAGAAATGTTGGATCCAGAGGATGACATCCCTTTAGCTGCACTTCAAAGAACTACGGAATCGGGGCAGAGAACAAAAAACAGCAGGTATTTCATATTTTTCACCTATGTATAACTTGACACAACACAATTGTACATTTTATTTCTTTTTAAAGTAGAGAATAAATAACGTGTACATGTATAAGAAAACTATAGTTGTGGAACAAGAGAAAGGAAAAAGTAGGAGAAATAGGGGCGCTATAGAAAATGGCGTACATGAATAAAGTAAATTCCCCTTTATGACAAAGAGTTAGGTTGAAGGAAAGAACCTGAAATAAATGGATCAATGATGATGATGTTAAAAAATCTGTTGATGCATTGATTTGGAGTATTCATATTAGCACTGGGATCGTTCTTCGTTTTCAAATACAGATCAAAAATCAAGTTCAACAAACAACAATGGAGATGGCAGAAATGTTGGATCTAGAGGATGACATCACTTTAGCTGCACTTCAGAGAAGTACGGAATCGGGGCGGAGGGGCGACACAGTGACATTCTCGACGACTAGCTAGTCTAGCCACGGACTGCAGGGTGCTGGAGTGGGGATTGGAAAGGAGGGACGAAACAGGAGGGGGAGACGAATTCATGGATTTTCTGTCCAAATATCTGAAGATTATTGTCCTCAGACCTAGTCTAGTCTTATTAGAAAATGAAAACCACCTGCATTCCTTGGAATTTATCTGCGGTGACGTGTAAAGCCGTCCATGACTGATCTTTGATAACAGTAGGAGCAGCTACGTAGCGTAGACCGTAGGCCTACCAGATTTCTGCACGAAGTTCGATTCATCCCGAAGATGTGTATCCAGAGGATGGAAGGGGTAGCCGCTTGTATGTAAAGAGAATACGCCCAGGAACTCGGTATAAAGTTGTCAAGAGAAAAGAAATGTTGCACCACATTGAAAAGACAAACAGGCTAATCCGTACGAGAAAGTTCATTCCGATAAATCTGTTTATCCACCTCATGTCGACGTGTCAATCATGGCTGTCATAAATTCAGCACAGCAAACTGAAGAAATCCGGAAGACGTACCTCGACCTCGAGGACTTGGGAAGGAAAGGCAATGGATCGCTAATCACACGGAAAAAAAAGTAAATGACATGGCACTAAGGAAGAAACGCGCTATTCATTATCTTCTACCTCTAGCGGGCAGTAAGCTAAAAGCGTGCAAAAGCTTATTCCTCAATACCTTAGGAAAAGTAACGTTATTTGCGTCATGAAGAATTTAGGAGCTTGTTATTGTTCAGCAAATTTGCAGCTACTGTGTAAACCATATGCTTCAGGTTGATACATGATTTTTTAAGGCCAATGGTAATATGGCCTTGTTTATCATGCATTCACACTTAGAGTAAACCATGCAATATCGTTTTTCATTTCTGAGAAAAATAAAGCTTTGCACATTAGAGATTTCTAACGATGCTTCAGTAAGCGCAGTTGCAAAGTGTTTTTAATGCATGTATGTTTGATAGCCTAAATATTACAGCCTAGGAGATCAACATGTCTGACTTGTACACCATTATTGACTGCTGAATTATGATTCCTTCGGTGAGGATTTGTAGTTTTTATCTTAAGCTGGAAATGTAAATGTGTTATCACCAGAACATGCACTGCATGCAGTTATTTCATTATTGCATTGCAGGACTTCATGGTTTCATTGTTTTGCTGACAGCGTAACCGCAACTTCTGTTCACTAATGTTTAACTAGTATTTCAATGGGATCACATTAAAAGGGGGAAATTGAATATACTGTCGAATTTCGATAATGATAAACCTGTTTCGTGATAGAAAAAAATAATGACAGTCTTGCAGTGCAACAATTTCATAATACCCTCTTTTGTCAATGCTTTTACACTAATTGTTCATGCCATGTTATGTGATTCTTTACGACAATGCAACTTAAACAGGAATCGAAATATTATTGTTTTAAAGAACATGCAGTTCGTAAGATATGAATTCTGTTGTAAAAGTTTCCCATTTTAAATCTGCAATTATTTTCTCATTTCACGTTTAATGCATGGTAATTATTTTGTTTGATGACGTTATTGACTAATTACAATAAAATGTTGTGTGATTCAGTAAACAAGTAAAAAAAAAAGTTGTGCTTCAAATTATGTGTCATTCTCTGTCTCTCTGTACATCTCTCTATGCTAGATTAAAGATGTTTGTATGCGTATTTTGGTTGGGGGATTTTTCTTTTCCATTTAATATTTTTCGTCGTGCATTTTGTGCGTTGTGTCTGTATGTGCGTTGGTTGTATGCATGTTGTTTGCTATCTAGATGTTATTGTGTATGTGTGTTTATTTTTGTTTGTGTGTGTATGTATATATATATATATATATATATATATATATAATATATATATGTGTGTGTGTGTGTGAGTAAGCGTGTGAGGTGTGTGTGTGTGTATGTGTGAAATTAAGTGTGTGTGCGGTTGTGCCTGCATGTGTGTTTATTTATGATTATCCAAGTTTTTGGTTAAGGGTCGTTAAATTTCTGAAGGTTGGTATTCAGTGAAATTTATTACAGAAAATGCTACAAGCATTGCTTAGTTGACTACTACTCGATGAGGACATTATTATAAAATATGTTTGAAAGGACAAGTTGAGAAGCCTCCCACCCCTTCCTTCAAGATTCCTTTAATACGGTGAAAGAAACAATCAGCATGAACAGTGTAGTTAACGTAGATGAAAAATCATTGCTAACTACGAATTTTCCCTCCAGTAGATGCCTATCACAAACCGTGAGAACCTGGTTGGTATATTGGCCTATATTTGTATTTAAAAAGTGCGAGTCCATATCCTAAGTTATAATGGTCAAGTGGGGTATCAAGATTACAAATAAAAAAAAATGCATCTCTGGTTCCGCCCCATGCATATTACTAGTATACGGTCCGTAAACATGGGACAGTTCGTGGTAAAGCATCGACACTCGATTCTCCGGTGATTTTGACATAGGTCACATCGTGGTAAAGTTCGAAGACTCGCTACTGCAGTGCGCGCAAGATAGGACAGATCGTGCAAAGAATCTTCGCATAAATACGGCTCAATACTGTTTTTCTATGAAACCGTAAACTAATATGTAAGTTTACAAGTTTCTTGCTAGGAACTTTGTCGGCACTGTGACATGTTCTTTGGCACAAACTATCCCTAGGTACTCTTCTCTCTTATGGCCTGCGTTTTATAGATAAGCAATAAGCCATTTCTGGAAAAGTAAGGCATAAACAGAGATACAATGTTTAGAAGCGATTTTCTCAAAACGTCATTATTTGAGATAGGACAGTTCGTGGTAAACCCGTCGACATGTATTATGTGTTGTATAGTAGATTGTTAGCGTCTAAATCGCCATGAGCAGCGTCAAAAGGTGGAAGTGTCCACTAACCAATTACCAACACTGTTATTTTCTTTACAATTCATCACATATCAATTCGTGATTGTATTTTTCAAAAGGATGTGGCTGGAATCTCTCCTGGCGGATACCTCGACCAAGGCGAACTGATGGCGATGAAGGAATAACGATGAGTATGAGAAAAATAATGCTTGCTTTTTTTTTTCATCATAATCGCATTTCTCTCAAGATCGAACATGCGCTTTATATTTTTTTGGTTTTCTTAATTGTACTTTCATAGCCTTTTTGACAATGGAGGTTTTCGTGCCCAACAGTTGTCTGCCTGTCTTTTTTCCGAAGAGTATTGCAACGTACAGCTGAATTTGAATAACAGTGCAGTAACCACAACTTCAATATGAAGAGTTTGTTCGCAAAAATCGGTAAGTCCATATTTGCCAAGTGGAGATATTTGCGATTAAAGATCAAGAAAAATAAGGAGAATGATAACAAATTTTTGCCTCTTTTGACCATAACTTCAAAATATATATCTTTATATTTAGTGACCAATACATCATTTAATCTAATATATCATTTAAAAGGTATTATTTTGTACTTTATGACAGAGACCGTACTTCCAAATCTTCAAAAATGGACTTATCGGTTTTTGCAAACAAACTCTTCACATGGGCCTGAATCTCCCGCTTGATATCAGGGGGAAAAATAATTTCGAGTTTAGATGTGCACACTTCTTTCTCTCTGCAACTCATTTATTCATGGTCTCTCTCTCTCTCTCTCTCTCTCTCTCTCTCTCCTTATGCATAAACATATCAAATGCATTCATTTCTCTTTATCTGTTTTGCCTTTCTTACAATCATCAGCGCCTATTTCAACGCCTCGTACACAGGAGCAGTTAGTACAGCGATGCAAGGAAGAGCTAAAGAAGTATTATCGCGAGTCTCGACGCATGGTCACAGTGGATCCACTTAACTTTATGGAACGTGCTAACTTGGATGAAATTTACACAAATTTGAGTATGACAGACAAAAGTAACATGGGCAAAACTCCAATAACGTACGAGGATCTACTATCTAATGATGAGAGTGGAAAACTTTCAAGACACCTTCTGATCATGGGTGAGGGAGGTGTCGGTAAAACAACGCTTTGCTCTAAAATTGCGTGGGACTGGTGTCAGGGAAGGATTCTTCATGATCTAGACATGGTGATCGTTATTCCTCTTCGAAGTGTTACTGGCTCCCAAAGTCTCGGTGATATAGTGTTCCGGTATCTTTCTGCCTCAAATGCAGCCACACCAGACCAGATAGACGACTATATCTCAAAGAATCTAAGTAAAATTTTACTTGTATTTGATGGTTTCGACGAGTATTCGGGACTAATGGAAAAAGGAAGCAGCAGTGAGGTCATTCGCATTCTAGCATTAGAGCAATATAAGTCATGCAAGGTAATCGTTACCACACGGCCATGGAGAAAAGATGAATTCTCATTGGCAAAGACTCTTGCCGAAGCTTACACTTTCATAAGCGTCGACGGATTCAACAAGGCAAACTTAATAACTTACATCGAAAGATACTTCCGCATTAGAAACAATGATGCTCTTTCAAATAGTTTGATCATTTTTATGGCAGAAAATGACATTATCTGGTCGAACATGGCTCCTTTTCCCATCTTCTGTGCAATGCTTTGCCTCATGTGGAGTGAATTCACTGAAGAGAAACGAAAAGAAATAGCAAAAATGCAGACTTTTAATGAGATTTTTAGAGAAATTATTTCTTTTTTGAAATCACATTACGCATCCAAAAAAAGTGAATATTTGCAAAATTATAAGACTGCTGAGCATATGAAGGAGGCGAGTGAGGCGATTAAAGAAATAAGTGAGATAGCACTGGATGGCTTGTTGGAAAGAAAGCTTTCGTTTCTTGAAGAACAGTTTAAAGAGTGTAATATTGCCATGGAAACGTGCTGCCGAGTTGGAGTTTTGACAATAAACAGAGATGTCATCAATGGGGAGCGCCGGCGCGACGACCCTTCGTCCTTAGTTGAGTCAATAGTTTCTTTCCCCCACAAATTGTTCCAGGAATATATTGCAGGGTTATATGTTGAAAATATGTATGCCAAAGATTCTGTCAAGTACGAAGATTTGAAACGACAACTTATACCTCGAAGGGACGAGTTCCGCTACTTACTGTACTTCGCATCAGCCTTACGGAAGGAACTTGGTCTGGATATCCTCGATGGCATAATAAAAGGGCCTGATTGTAACGAAGAGACTGATGGCAATTGTATTTATGAAAGCATTTCTGATTCCAGTTATAATAAGTGTGATTTCTGTGTTGATTTAGCGTTTGAATGTCACACTATTGAGACCGCCAGAGCAGTTGGAGAACGATGGCAAGAATACACACTATCATGGAATATGTCAGAACATACGAAGTCGGGAGTTGTGTTCCTGGTGCACAGCAACCAAGTGGTGAGCTTGCATTTCAACTAGACAAGGAATGTGCGATTAGACTGTGTGTAAAGTGCAATGGCCTAATCTAAAGGGGTGGCTAGTAACTGATCAGTTGGAATCGGTGGGAATGCCAGGGGATGATTGTTCCAATCCTCGTGGGAACATTTAAGGGTACATTATATATCTATTGTTGTATGAAAATTATTTGCTTCAGACTGGTCTCATATTCAAGTAATGTGCAGTTTAATGTTTCAAGGTTAGCATGCCTGTACAGTGACGGGGCATTAAACTGCACATTACTTGAATATGGGACCGTTCTGAAGCAAATGATTTTCACACAACAATAAATATATAATGTACCCTTACATGAATCCCATCACAAGAATTGAAACAATCGTCTTTCAGCATTCCCACTGATTCCCGTTGATCAGTTACTACCCATCCCCTTTAAGAGTTTCTTCTTTCTTGACCTTCTTCTGTTAGTGCTTGTGTGCAAAATCTTTGACAACCTTTTCTCTACCCATTATGAGTTCTAAAGTTTTGTGCGTGGACTGTTTGTAAATAATCTTAGGTTAACGATGTACAAGTTTAATATCCAATTAATAAAGTGTGGTTTAAAGGACTTCCTCAGATTTTTCAGCTGTAAGATAAGGTGTCCTGTTAGTTGATTTAAACTATTTCATTTGCTATCCGTGTATTATCAATGAAGTAAATATTGTATGAAATATGATATCACTGGTTTCGTAAAAAAAAAGTTTGACCGAGACAAGCAACAGCTTGTCGTGGCAGAATAACAGCTACTCACGGGGAGAGAAATACAATTATAACCCTCCAAAATCATCTTTGTTTTCTGATTTGTTGAGGGCACATACAAATACATTATAAATATATGTATGTATGCCCGTGCATCACAAAACACACAAAAAGTCGCACCCCTTGATTTTACGTGAGGACTCAGAAATGGTGAAATAGGTCAATCGAGTGAATTTTGAGTTTTTCATATTTTCTGAAAGAGCTATCTTTCTTCTACAGTATTCTTTAGTTTGGGATCATACCATGAACGGGAAAGTGTGTTTTCAGCAGTTTTTCTGTAACCTTTTTTTTTTTTTTTTGGGGGGGGGATAGAATGATCGCTTATGTCTTAGAGTCCCCTTTTCATTTCTTGAAATCTTTTGCACACTCTTCACTTTCAAGTCTAATAACTTTTGAAAGGATAACTCTACTGCTTTGAAAGTTGGCATTGATTTTGGACAGAATGTGGTAATGACATATTTTCAATTTCAGCTTAATCTGATAATACTTTCATTGTTGTAGCTCCGCTGGTCTACTTCCTGTGTTTTGTCCCTTTCACTGCACAGTTAGCACGGCTTGGCGAAGATAAAGCGCTTGAATATTATACTTAGATATACTATACTTCGGAGCCTCTTTTCTCAGTTCACACTTTTAGAGAGTATGTGCTTTCTTTCCAATATTTATATAGGTTAGGGAGTCAATTTGAATTGAGTTATACATCATTTTCATGCTTAGTGTCTGCTCCTTAAAAATCTGCCGTTAAATAAAAATGTCTGGCGACTATATATATATATATATAATAACTTATCATATGTGCCTGTTTTACAAATGATATGGGTGTATGTGTGTTTGCGTGCCTGTGTGTGTATGTGTGTTACACTAAATATGTAAAGAGTGAATTGTAGAGAAAATGCGAAATTTAACTTTGATGTTAAATTTTATCTCTAATATATCATTATTTCTTTTCTAGATTATCAGAAGCAACATTTCTATCCAGGTATGATTATTGCACACAAAAAAAAAAAACTCTCTGAGAAGCCAAAATTTTACTCGTAAATCCACAAGGTAGCACTGAATGATATTTTATTACATTATCCAAGCTCCCCCTTCCAATTCCTCCTTTCCAAAACACTTATTCCAGTATGACGTCAACACATTATACGTGTTAAACGTGACCCCCGTTCAATACAACCGAGTGTGTATATCCACCGTTCAGCGATTTATAATTTTTACCACCAGTACGGCCGTGATTTGGCAAAACAACGTATCTGCAGTTTGGTACTTTCGAGATATTCGCGATTTTAGATTTTGAAGCCTCAGAGTACTAGAATTGCTCCCATTTCTCTCCAGTCAATTAATTTTCCAAGAAACTTTTTTAAAAATATGGCTTCTATTATTCTTCTAGTATCTAGTCAGAATTTAAGTCAAAAAGAGCTTTTTTGTTCAAAATATCAAAGATTTTTTGTAGATACGTTGTTTTGCCAAAACACCCGAACTTCGGACCACGTGCGTGGTTTGGCAAAACAACGCAAGTTGTTCTGCGCACCACGGCAGTAGCACGGCAGAACAACGTATCTTACCTTGCACTGAGCAGTAGCAAGGCAGAACAACGTATCTGCAGCGTGCAGCCTCTCTGCGCATCATTCTGCGCAAGGAATGTGATTTGGCAAAACAACGTATCTGCATTTTGGTACTCGGCTGTAGCAAGGCAGAACAACGTATCTGCAACGTGCAGCGTGAAGATTCTCTGCGCATCATCCTGCGCAGGGAATGTGATTTGGCAAAACAACGTATCTGCGTTTTGGTACTCGGCAGTTACTGCATGTCATCCACATCTTTTCGAATGGTCTCGCGCACAGGGCGGCGGTTCAGATCAGTCCGAGGCAACGCATCTTCGTTGTGTGACATGGCAAAACAACGTAACTGCAGCAGTTACGTTGTTCTGCCATGTCACACAAAGAAGATGCGTTATTCTGCCAGAAAAACCGGAAGCTCAAATGAGATTCAGGGACAGCAACTGTTTTGGCAGAACAACGTAAGTAAGTTACGTTGTTTTGCCAAATTATTAGGACTTATTTTGAAAAATCGCTGAAGCTCAAATGCATTTTTCTAAAAATTGATATCACTTTCAGAGCTGAAATTTTGACAGATGATAAAAAATGGCGTAATTTATCTAATAAGCTAAAAACCTGAAAAACCACAAATTTTCAGATGCGTTGTTTTGCCAAATCACGGCCGAGTGTCTTCTCTTTCAATCAATGTTTGCTCCCATGTAGAAATCATTATCTGTTCATAAAGTGAACTGCGAAAGAACTGTGTCACGTTACCTGGCGGAGGGAATGTGTTCCAGCAGTGTGTTGCGCGAAGTAACAATAACTGACTCACGTCTCCACAAAGACTTCTACAAGATCATCGAAGACAAGGCTTCGACCTGTCAGGTGAGATCTTCTATGACGGTTATATATACCCGATATTGGGCAATTCAGAATGAATTTCAAGTGTTGGACAGCATGCAAAATACACTTATGCATGTGACCGCGCATCAAAAACCAACAAAAAGTCGCACTCCATAATTTTACGTGAGGAATAATGATAGGTTCGATAGGCTAACGCAGTCGATCTTGAGAATCCGACCATATTTTTTTTTTTTTTCTGAATTGACAATTTCTTCTTATTTCCTCACTCTAAAGTTTAGGCTCATTAAACGAATTAAAATTGTGATTTTAGCAGATTTGTTTCTCTTTTCCTAGAACTTTTTTTTAAAGCACAGTGTGAAAAGGGATGACATTGAGTACACTTTTTTATTTCTTAAAATCCTTTTACACTCTTTTCCTTTCATTCCGTTATTACTTTTGAAATTTGGTATTCGTCATTGATCGAAAGTGTTCGTTCATCATATTGAATTTCGCTTCTATCTATTAATTCCTTCATTGCTGTTGCTGTGGAATTATGTATTCTTTTTTTCCTTGTTGTTGTTGTTTTTTTTTTTTATTCATTGCACTGAGCACATCTTTGTAATGGTTCTAGGAACACTACCCCCTGGAAAACCACCCTCCGGATAACTACCACCCGGATAATTACCCCCCAGGACAATTCCCCCCTAGGGCAACTACCCCCGGACAACTACCCTCCTATGGCAATTACCCTCCAGGGTAATTACCCCCTAGGACAACTACCCCCCGGACAACTACCCTCCTAGGGCAATCACCCCCTAGGGCAATTCCCCCTTAGGAAAACTACCCCCTGGATAACTACCCCTCGGATAACTACCCCTGGATAACTACCCCCTCGGATAACTACCCCCTGGATAACTACCCCCCGGAAAACTACCCCCTGGGTAACTACCCCCCGGAGAACTACCCCCTGGATAACTACCCCCCGGAGAACTACCCCCTGGGTAACTACCCCCAGGATAACTGCCCCCCGGATAACTACCCCCGGATAATTACCCCTCGGATAATTACCCCCGGATAATTACCCCCCGGATAATCACCCCCCGGATAACTACCCCCCCCCCCCCCAGATAATTACCACCAGGATAATTATCCCCAGGTTAATTACCCCCTCTTTCGAAAACTAGACCCCAGATAACTTCCACCCGATAACTACCCCCTCCGATAACTTTCCATGGATGATTACCCCGGATAAGTAGGCCTACAACTCCCCGTCCCCTATAACTATCAAGAGGAAAATTACCCCCAGGACAGTGCACCACGCCAATTACCCCCTGGGTAACTACCTCCCGGGTCATTGCCCCACCCCCACCCCAAATCTTACTTTTAATAAAACTACAGGAAACGAAGTTCTTTGTATTATTTGTCAGGAATCACGGAGATGCCATACTGATACATCATCTTATGAAAACAACATCTTAAGGATTTACGATTTGTATCGTTTGCATTTAGGACGATTTATGTACAAGCTTAATTTCTCCCTCTGTATTTTGACTCTATGTTCATAAAAAACGAAGCTGTCCCTTCATATCCTACCCGGTAATCCAGTAAATGTCAGTGCCTTTAACCAAAACTATTTTCGCTAAATCTGTATTTTCTTTTACTGTTCCGAAATTTTGGATTTCTCTTGATAGTATAGTATAAAAAAAAAATAAGTTTGAATGCCTTTACAATTGAACTAAAGACATTTTGAAGAAATGTTACACTTCAGAATGAGTTAAACTTTTTGCAATATTTTTTTTAACCACAATCGTCTATCGCTTACCACAACTCAATGTAGCACTTCTTTATTTTGAGGCGCTTATATCTCATGCCTCACGTGCCCTGGTTTTGACCCATCATTTTCCTCTTCCCTCTCGCTTTTCTCTGTCCATCGTGAAGGTAGTCTATTCCTGTCATTCATAACTCACCTTTCCTCTTTCTCTCATTGCAAGGGATTTATCTCGTGTGTGTTCATGTGCAGTGCACTCCCGTTAAAACGAAATGCTCAGGACCGGCAGTTTTTTTTTTTTTTTTTCGTTTTAACGAAATTTCGTTATAACCGAACAAATATAATATGCAATGTATAACGAAAAGAAGGAAACTACGCATAAAAAAAAAGAATCTGTTTGTTGAATCCTCATCATACGCTAGAAAGCTATGTGAAATGGGAGATTACCTTTTTAATTTCGTTTAAATATTACATTTTAAAAAGAGCATAAAGTTGTTTGTGTTGTCACACATGTGCAGAAAATGACGGAGTACGATTTGGTTACAGTTCGCTATTCCAAAAGTTTTTTTCTTACTAAAGTACGTTACTCCGAAAGCTCCTTATTCCGAAGTTTCGCCATCCCCGGGATTCCGATGGTTTGTTTATGTGAAGGTTCGCATTTCCGCAGAATCATTATTCCGAGAGTTCATAATTTAGATCAAATAACATATTGTTCATTTTCCGAAGGTTCGTTGATCTGAAAATGAAATGAGGTTCGTCATTCTGAAGGTTTATAAATCAAAAAAAAAAAAAGAGAAAGGTTCACTATTCAGAAAGTCCGTTGCTCCGAAGGCTTTTTCATCCGAAAATGAAATAAGGTTCGTTATTCCGAAGAAATTTTGAAAATGAAAAAAAAAAAATGAGAAAGGTTCGTTATTTCGAAGATTTATTCATCTTGAGACGATTATAAGAATTGCAATTCTTAAGCTTTGTTAGTGTACTCTCCTTTTTCCACCATGGATTAACGATACTTTATGTAATGTTCCGATTAACGAACGTTTTGAATTCCTGTCATTTTCGGACTAACGAACCGTATAAGAATAAGGACCATATTTTATTATCGGATTAACGAACCTTTGGAATAACGCCAAAATGTGCTTTATAACAAACCCTATTTCATTTCCGAACTAACGGACATTTAGTTGTATCAGAATCTGTGTGTTTTGTATTAAAGGACTTCGGAACAATGAAACAAACCTTATCTGAATTCAGATTATTGTATTACAATAACGCAAGTTCCCCTCGCCTCCCCGCTCATGCAGGGACGCTTTAAAAATGCTTGTTCCGCTATGCATTTTCGAATGCGATCCGCATTTCGTTATAACGGAGCACATTTCTTTTGTTTTTCTTTGTCAGTGGCGCTCAGAAAAGACTTCGTGATAACGAAAATTTTGTTATAACCGTCTTCGTTATAATCGAATTTTGTACATAGACTTTAATGGCGATAATTTTGGGACCAGAAGTTTTGCTTCGTTATAACGAAATTTCGTTATAACCGTGTTCGTTGTAACGGGAGTACACTGTATCTTTATTTGTGTACTTCGTCTCTGTCTTAATGTGCTTTCTTTGTATTGTTTCATCAATTTTGTAACTATTTTACTGTTATACCGTTAACGCTCATTTCAGAATTGCCCTACTGCATTATTGGGCATTAACAACTAGTATATCACGGATGTGGGATGAGATTGTCACCTTCTTGGTATGATCACCGCAGAGCATTGCCTTCCTTGACAATTACTCCTTATTAAAATTAGGCTCCAAACAATCATCCCTCTTACAATAACTCTCCCCTAGAAAAGTACGTCTCTCATTGTTATTTTCGAACAAAGTTTGCTATTTGAATTGAAAAAAAAAATTCATATCATCTGGTTTTGGTCGAGACCTAACTTCAGGTTTTAAACATCTTTTGGGTGAGATAATTAGAAACCCCTTACGAAATATTAAAGAGCATGTTATTCCAAGAAGGATTCAAGTTTTTGTGAAAAAAAATACTCTTGAAATGGCCGGGATAAAACAGAGCAGCCCTATAATGTAAAAAGGATTCTGTCAACTACAACTCTCTATAGATCTATTCAAAAAGAGGGTGCAGGACAAAAGACTTCGTTAACAACTAGGGGTGTTTTGTAAAAAAAAAAAAGAAAAAAAGAAATACCGTTAATCTCGTAATATTTTACTCTTTCTAATGAGACTAACTCATATTTGAACTGGATTTCCTCTTAATGTGTCGAAAACATTTAATTTGAAAACTAGCACAATTCTACTTGTATGTAAAACAAGCTGTAATTTTACTCTTATGACAGATTAGGGCACCGTTTGATAAAAGTTGCCAGTTATGACATCTTGTTAGTCTCTAATAATTTCAATAAAACCATGGGTTCTGCTTGATTGATAAGCTCGAGTCACTGACTTGTAACCAAAGACCTGCTTTGATCGACCTCCAACGATTGGTAATTGTGTGGAACTGACAGCTTGTCAGGACTGATAACTTTCATAAAACCGTGCCCGGATCCTATCAGAAATTATGGCTTTATATCGAAGGGTTCCTCGCTAATGTTAACGGAATATGGATTGCAGTGAAATCAACTCTCCTTTTCTTATGTTTATCGTCTAATGTGTTATAACGGTAGAAAATGACAAGCCAAAAGAGTAAATGTGACCGTGCACCTCAAAACGAACATAAAATCGCACACACTAATTTTGCGTGAGGACTGAAAATAAGTGAAATGGGTCAACCTAGAAGTAATTATATCCATTACTGCAACTAACTTTCAAGCAGTAGCATTATTCTTTCAAACGTCATTAGAGTTGAAATTGAGGAATGAGTTTATAAAGCGTTTTTAATGGGATAGCATAGTATTAGTTGAGGCAATGATTCAGCTTCCAACTATTTGAGAGATGCTTATGGAACACTTTATAAATGTTAAAAAGTAAGTTATTATTTAACATGAATTCAAAGTATTTTGACAAAATTTGGTTTTGAATTAAATGAGATATTCAGAAGGGAAAGCAAAAGAAAAACAAATATAGGGATAGATTTGCTTTGGATATACATATTGTATAAGCCATTTCAAAACCAGTTTTCATCAAATAAGCTTAAAATTCCCCTCAGAAAGAGGACCTCTTAGAACTGGATGAACGTTCGTTTTATCATAATCAGTGGAAATTACCTTTACTTGATAAGACTTTCGCCTGCTGGATCTGCAGGCTTCTTCAGATCGAGCGCTGTCGGCTCGTGGGAAGTACTTCTCACCGCGCTCGATCTGAAGAAGCCTGCAGATCCAGCAGGCGAAAGTCTTATCAAGTAAAGGTAATTTCCACTGATTGTGATAAAACGAACGTTCATCCAGTTGATTTTCCAATCATACGAATCTTTTCAGCTAGACGCTCTTACATATTTCAGAAGACGTCATTTATGATCTCACAAAAAAAAAAAAGTTGGAAACCTGGTAAGAATGTCTTTAATACCTCAACCGAAACTGTACCATACCTTGAAGAAGTAAAAAGGAACCTCTTAATCATAGTTAATCACACTTACCTACCAAAAAAAAAGAAAAGAAAAAGAAAAGATGCGTTCTATGAGATTTAAAAAAGATTCTAAAAACACAATTTCCAATTCGCTTTATTATTCTAATGTTAAAATGATGAAGAAGAAGAAAAAATGCTCTTCAGAAAATGTAGAAACTCAAGATTGACTAAATTTTCTGTTTCACCTATTCTCAGTCCTTATAAAAACTCAAGAAGTAATGCTTGTAGAGTGCGTATTAAAAGAAAAAGATATAATCTAACGTTGGAGGGCTACTATCTTTTAATTGTCAGCTATAGAAAAGGAAATATTGAATGTGATGAGAGGAGAACTCTTCTTCTTTCCATTGATACCTAATTATGTGGACAAATCCCGTTTATGACTTAGCACATCAACTTTAAAGACAACACTAACAAATTCCACTTTTTCCAAATTTGTGTAATATTGTGAAGGAACAATGCATGTCTCACTACATGAGTGAGATCTGGCAATTGAAGTGATCAAATCATCAGCCCAACCTGCAGCAGGATGCAGGTTTGTGTTTAGGGTATGTTTGGAAAAGAGAAGAGTTCCCTTTTCCTCACATCAAATCGTGGGCTCTCCATAGCTGACAATACGGAATACGGCAAAGGCCCCCGAAATTTGATCCCCCCTTTTTTTTAGGTATGCACTGTACATCTGATTCGTGAATTAGAAAAAAAAAAACAACAAAAAAACTTACATTATGGGAATTTTAAATATACTAAAAACAATTACGACTTTCTATTTTTCCCGATAAATTTACGCAAACTATCATTTTTTTTCTGTTTTTATTGCTTCATGGCAACTGAATTTATAACAAAAGATCCGTCTCGCCCTTGGTGACAATATCTACATTAGAAACAATGACTACACCTTCGATCTATAATACGCTAGTTGATCTGTGAATCGTTATCCCAGGCTTTACTTTCCTCATATGCATCGTACATAAATCATACATCTTTTATAATGTATGTATAAGGTATGTTTCATGCAACGAGAATTGATTTCGGTTTTGTTAAATCTTGAATCTTGAATGAACGTCATACGTACAAGGCTTCCTGTAGGCTTCAGAATTCCATACATACTGCACTTATGTTCGATATTTTTCATTGATTCATTAATTCGTTATTTCATTATTTTCATTTGCGTTTACTTTATGCTTACCCTTGTTAATGGTTGTTTCTACAGATTCAGAATCTGAATTTGGCTTTAAGCAGCTGGCATCACGGTTCTCAACATATGTCCTCGACTGGGAATGATCTGGCGAGATTGGTACAATCTATGCAAAATCTTACAAACTTCAATCTGAGATGCCCACACTTGGACATCAACTTTCTCTCAGAAGTCACCGGCGCAGCAGGATCATTTCGGGTACGTTATCTAAAACTATGGCTTATATCACTTTTGGTTGCTAGTAAACCATTGATTGTGCGTTCTCTGCACACAAGATTTGTCGGGAAGTGTCCCACTACACTTTGGTGTCTGTATTTTGCTACACATTAGTTCTTATCAATCTGTTTTATCAATTTCATTCGTGTTTACTCTGTACTTTATTTCCTTTTTTTTTCTACAGATTCAAGACCTAAAGTTGTCTTTTACCAACTGGAATGACTGTTACAATCATCAATCCTCGA
Organism: Diadema setosum; assembly: GCA_033980235.1. NCBI lineage: Eukaryota > Metazoa > Echinodermata > Echinoidea > Diadematoida > Diadematidae > Diadema > Diadema setosum. Next base: position 29,089,036 of record CM067065.1, read on the forward strand.
CTAAGAGTTACTTGGCCCAGTGGGTATTCAATATGCCAAATCTTTCGACCTTCAGTCTGGAATCCCCGTACCTGGACTGTACTTTTCTTTCAACAGCAGCAGCCTCAGCAGCATGTCAGGTATGTCAAGTTGGAGTATGTTACTTACGTGTGATCTTGGATAGTAATGGCTTTTTTGTTTGATTCGTTGGTTGGCTTAATTAATTAGTGAGTCTCGCCATAACACCTCTTTAGAATTATGACACATTACAATTTTCTTTGGCGGGTAAATTTCATTGAATAGTTCATTACTTGCATAATGTATTGACCTCAGTATGATGCCATTTAAAAGTGTTTTCTTGAACCTTCAAGGAAGAACTGCGATACAGCCGTAAACCGACAATACTGCATTATTGTGCCCTAACGTATGAACCAAAGGACAAGAATAAAATTCGCTTTTGTCATATCTTCAATCTTGCATGTGGCGAAACATGCTCGTACCTATTGAAGGTAGGCCTACAAGGTTGTATTTCATTTAGGTCATGCTTACAGTCAATATTTTTTCTCCATTGATCTATTAACCCGTTCCTTCCGAAATTCTATAAATACCTTCAATGTTCCCAAACGAGTTTTTTTTTTTTTTTTTTTTTTGCCCGTCGACAGAGCACGGAGAGATTGGTAATCCATCTGTGCAGAAGCAGTCAAGCGGTGCATGCATCCCCTCCTCATGGTCAACTACATGTGCCCTTGAACAATAGAAATATCGATCGAGTGCGACGTATAAATAGAGCGTTCGCTGATGGGCGCACAGACTCTTTTGTTCTTAACAAATTAGGCACTAGAATGCGATGAATGGGGTCAGCGAACACAGATATCTACTGTTATCAGCGTTGATTGCTAATGAACATGTAGTCCGGGAGCCAGCGGGGGTCAGCCTAGCTGAAAAGTTTACCAATTTTTTATGTGTATAGCAATTTAGTACATATGCCCCTGAGTATGGAAATGCACGTCTGGCTGGTCATCGGTGGTGGGTGTGGCCAGGAGGGCCACAAAAAGGACCCCCCAAAATTAGGCTAGCCTAGCTGGAAAAGTAACCCCTTGAAAACAACTGGAACTTGTTCGTTACATTTACAGGATAAATGAATGATCATTGCCAGACGTTTTAAGTGGTGGGGGTAGCCGCCAGACGCTCTTAAAGGCCCAAATTTTTCCAGCTAGGCTAGCCTAGCTGAAAAAGCAACCTAATGAAACCCACTGGAACTTGTTCGTTACACTTACAGGATAAATGAATGACCATTTCCAGACGTTTTAAGTGGTGGGGGTAGCCGCCAGACGCCCTTAAAGACCCATTTTTTTTTTCCAGCTAGGCAAGAATAGCTGAAAACGTAACCTCATGAAACCCACTGGAACTTGTTCGTTACACTTACAGGATAAATGAATGACCATTGCCAGACGTTTTAAGTGGTGGGGGTAGCCGCCAGACGCCCTTAAAGACCAAACTTTTTCCAGCTAGGCTTGCCTAGCTGAACAAATAACCTTGTGAAACCCACTGGAACTTGTTCTTTACTCTTACAGGATATATGCATGACCGTTGCCAGACGTTTTAAATGGTGTGTGGGGGGGGGGGGGGTAGCCGCCAGACGCCCTAAAGACCTAACTCTTACCAGCTAGGCTAGCCTAGCTGAAAATTAGGAAAGTAACCCCATGAAACCCACTGGAACTTGTTCTTACACTTACAGAATAAATGCATGACCGTTGCCAGACGCTTTTAGTGGTGGGACGTAGCCCCCAGGTGATCTCAAAGACCCAATTTTACCAGCTATAAGATTCACATATTTCAGAAATGACAGCAGTGTAATTTCATAACAATACCGCTTGCTTGCGAGTTCACCTGTCTATATAATCTATGCATGCCTTATTCTTTTGTTCTGCTTCCTTGAGCCCCAACTCATGCATTCTTATGGTGACTCTCCCATGTCATCATCCTTGTTCATCGCAATTTGTTCATTTTTTTTTGAAAATATTCTTATTCTTCATCTCAATTATCACAAATTCTGAAACTCTGTCCTCAGTTAACTAATTCATAGTTGTGCAAATGTAAAAATCTGAGAATCACCCGGAGGTCTCCTTTAATGCGGGAGTTTCTTGAGCGCACGGGGAAACATGCTTTGAAATATCAATAGGGCAAGTGTTGAGAGGAAATACTGTAGAAATATGAGAATATACAGTGCTGTGGTGAAAGTTACACCCTCGGGAGCAACTTTGCCCCCTTGACAGTGGCGTATCTAGGGGGGGGGGGGGGGCAAGGGGGGCACTTGCCCCGGGCGCCACTCCTAGGGGGCGAAAAAAAAAACGAAAAAAAAAAACCGAAGAAGGAGAAGAAAAAAAGGGAAAAAAAAAAACGAAGAAGAAGAAGAAAAGAAGAAGAAGAAGAAGAAGGAAAAAAAAAACTCGCCCGGAAAGGGGGTGGGGGGGGGGGTGGGGGAGGGAGAATGGTGGGGAGGGGGCAGAAAACCAAATCAAACAAAATAAAAACAAAACAAAATGATGACGCGGACAAAGTGACAATGTTTATTGTATTCACACAAGAATTCCATGTTCTGTAAGCTGAAATACAAAAATTTTCGGTTCGATCGCCACACTTTATATAAAAAAAGAAGGTAAGAACAAAACGTGATAATGACGCGGACAAAGTGACAATGTCTATTGTGGAAGGCGCCGACGGTTTTGAACATGGGGGGGAGGGGCGCAAAAAAAAACCACCCAACAAATCAAACAAGATAAAAACAAAACGTAATGATGACGCGGAAATATACAAATTTCGGCTCACTCGCTCGTACAATTTAGAGTGTTTTTTTTTTTTCAAGTCCTCAGTTTGTCGGTATAAATCGTTATCTATCGGCCGTCACTATACATTTTGATTTGATTTGATTTTATTGTTCTACATTTCAAAACATCAAACCTGATACGATCAATTGAACATAAGATTGAACATAGCGTCGTAATTACAAAGAATACAAGAGAAGACAATTTAACAAACATGAAATGTGGGGACCTACTACAAAGCAAAGCTTGTAATGTGTAGGTCCCTGAATATATGAAAGTGTTGGTCTTCTTAAACAACCTAGTAAAGAAAACTATGAAAGGAAGGAAAGGGACGTACAAGAAAAGAGAGCAAAAAGAGCAAAAGAAAGGAATAAAATATACAAAAGCATAGCGAAATACAAAGTAGCCACCTGTAACGCGCTTACAAGACTCCTTGTCACCCGAGCAACACAGTTACGTAACTGTAAGAATTCGCAAAAATGCACATGATTCATAATGATTCATTAATTCAGGAATAGCCTTGACATAAATGACTCGGTAAAAAGAACGAAAAGCAAACATGGAATGCATATGATAAACAACGAATCTGATAAAGAAGAGGGAGTTCAAATAACATTGCATGTTGTATTATTAGATATAAGCCTGCACAAGGGATTTTTTTAGTTTACTTTTAGTTTTTTTAGTTTAATTTCGCACTTGTTGCCAAAGACTCTAATCTTCTTTACCACTATTCTCAGATATGTATGCTGGTGTTGTATGAATTAGAAACGGAAGCTTACAAATATTCATCATCTAACAAGGCAAAAGCGAAGTGATGTCTCGTCCAAGTGTCGACTTTGTGATTACAGAAATTTTCAAATGGTATAGTTCATTGACTTTTTGACTGTTGGCGTACAGTCGGACTTCACCAATATTGATACTTGACAGCAATCATTAGATGATCTGAGGAGTGAATTTGGTGGTCATATAGCTCAAAAGTGTGGAAAGTTATTGAATAACACCACAATACTATGTCGACAGGGTTTATCAGGTGAGATACAAACATAGAACAAGTTCCAGTGGGTTTCATGAGGTTACCTCTCCAGCCAGGGCTATAGTCTTGCTGGTAAAATTGGGTCTTTGAGGGCATCTGGCGGCTACCCCCCCCCCCCCCACTTCTAAAACGTCTGGCAACGGCCATGCTTATATCCTGTAAGTGTAAATAACAAGTTCCAGTGGGTTTCATTAGGTTATAAATTTTCAGCTAGGCTAGCCTAGCTGGAAAAAGTTGGGTCTTTAAGGGCGTCTGGCGGCTACCCCCACCACTTAAAACGTCTGGCAATGGTCATTCATTTATCCTGTAAGTGTAACGAACAAGTTCCAGTGGGTTTCATTAGGTTACTTTTTCAGCTTGCTAGCCTAGCTGGAAAATGTTGGGTCTATAAGGGCGTCTGGCGGCTACCCCCACCACTTAAAACGTCTGGCAATGGTCATTAATTTATCCTGTAAGTGTAACGAACAAGTTCCAGTAGTTTTCATGAGGTTACTTTTTCAGCTAGGCTAGCCTAGCTGGTGGAGTTGGGTCTTTAAGAGCGTCTGGCGGCTACCCCCCCCCCCACCACTTAAAACGTCTGACAATGGTCATTCATTTATCCTGTAAGTGTAACGAACAAGTTCCAGTTGTTTTCATGGGGTTACTTTTCCAGCTAGGCTAGCCTAATTTTGAGGGGTCCTTTTTTGGCCCTCCTGGCCACACCCACCACCGACGACCAGCCAGACGTGCATTTCCATACTTAGGGGCATATGTGCTAAATTGCTATATACATAAAAATTGGTAATCTTTTCAGCTAGGCTGACCCCCGCTGGCTCCCGGACTAATGTTCATACGAGTTTTGTAGCAGAGCAAGGGCAACTAAATCAGAAGAAAGGTAGAATATACTGTGATATGCGAATTCTTCCAGCAGAAAAAAAAAAGTGCTGATAGAATAAACTCTTACCTTTTTATCAAACCCATTTTTGGGAACCTTATAACACAACGAAACGTGAATTTAGGCCGCGAAAACAGGCACTCTTGTCTCAAACTATGGTTTACACAAACTACTTTTGGTTGCTAATGCAAATGTGCATTCGATGTCATATTCCTTGTGTTTGATTATTTGACTTTATTAATGTCACTGGCGATCGTCCCTCAGTAAACCACAGACTGTGTTTTCTTTTCTCATAATATTAATTTGATGGGTATTTCCGTAGTTGCACTTCGGCTTCTGTTGCAACATACCAGGGCCCCGTTCTAAAAGACTTATAATCGATGATAAGTCCCGGAAATCAAACATTAGCCTTTAAATCAATGAAAAGTTCTCAATCAACTATAACTTTTGACCAATTATAACTTCCTTCCGAATACTCTATAACTTTTCAAAATCGTTCACAACTTCATCATATCAAATATAACTTATTAATAGTTGACCTAAAATCAACTAAGGTACAGAAAGTTTGTGGAAACTCAATCGTTAGGACATTTACAAAATTACGTTTCCTGTTAGGTAAAGTGTACGATTTTTCTATCTGGGGTATTATTACAAACGTTCGTCGGTCTAACTGCTAATTTCCTCCAATACTTAGTTCTAATTCTATCCCCAAATACGATCTGTTCCTTGTGCCTAATTAACGGCCGACTATTGCAATTCCGTGTGTTGTATTCATGAATTTCATTATTGGTGCAAAACATTGAGGAAATATTATGAGGCAACATATCTATGTAATGATAAAAATCTCAAGACAGCGGTATTGTAGGTATGCAAATTAATAATATTCGAAGTATAATTTACGGAAAAGAGGAACCTAATAAACAAGGAAACAGTATATAATATACGTACTGATTTTTCTGCAATTAATGACTTCCAACTTTGTTTTATCAATTTCACCCTATAGAGCTATACAATCATTGAAATATGGAAACATCAATATATTATAAAGCAAGAAAAAAACAAATGTAAACTCAAAAAGAATAGTTTCAATTCATGATTATGATATGATTACACCATTAGATATTTTAATTGTTACATTGTTGTGTGCACATCCTGATGCGTATCACTCTGAATTAGAATCAAGAAAATTAATTGAAACAACTTTCTTTAAAGGAACAAAATCCACAGAAAATAACACATCAACGAATAAATGTTTATCATCACAGAAATTACGGTTAATTATTACACTATTTCTCTTAACAAAATATTCATATATATATATGAAGAGTTTGTTTGCAAAAACCGATAAGTCCATATTTGTCAAATGGAGATATTTGCGATTAAAGGTCAAGAAAAATAAAGAGAATAATAAGAAAATTTTTGCTTCTTTTGACCATAACTTCAAAAATATACCTTTATATGTAGTGACCAATGTATCATTTAAAAGGTATTATTTTGTACTTTATGACAGAGACCGTACTTCAAAATCTTCAAAACTGGACTTATCGGTTTTTGCAAACAAACTCTTCATATATATATATATATATATATATATATATGGGTGAAAATGTTGAAAGATGTACAATTGGGCAAATCAAGGGTCAAAATTTAAAAAAAAGGCACTCACTGATATAAATGTATCTCAGTCAAATGTCATTGATAACAGCTTTCTTGGAAACCCGATTATACTGGGATATCTCCAAGAGTGTTGTTTTTATTCAAGATTAGATAGAACTGTGACATTTTGGCGAACGTCTCTGACTAAAATAAACATTGTTTTAGTGAAAATTCAAATGAAGGGTAGAAAAACATTCAAATGAATATATTTTCATCTTGCTCATGCTTTTGAAGACTGTGTTAATTTGTTCCTAAAATATTGTTAACCTCCTGTGAAGTTTACAAAAGCTAATACACACACGGAAGTTAAAGTAAAAGTGGAGTTTTTGTCATTTAAGCAGAGATTTTTATATTCTTATCTTCACGTTCATCCCATTTGAACAAAACATATAGCAGGGGTCTCATTTGTTTAAATGTTAATGTTCACTAGATACTAATAATGAATTTAGTGCATTTCGTTTGGTCAAATCCCCATAAAAGCCCTTCACAGATGCTGAAAGTAAGCCATGTTTTGATCAGAGACGTTCAGGTTTCACTCATAGACGTGTCTCAGACATAGACAATAAAAACGATGTCCTTGATCCATAATTACGAGGTTTATGAACAAACAACATTATCATTTTATTAAACACATGTTTATCTTTTGTAAACAATTCAGAATGGTAATTTCAACTTGAATTATTTTTCATAATAACCAATTGTAACTACAAACCTCCAAATTGTAAGAGGAATTTCGATTTCTACACCAAAAATCAACAACAAACCTGTCCTTGTTATATTATTCATATCTTACAACACTTTTGAATGACAGACAAATAAAAATTACATGAAATACTTGCAATTTTGACTACCTTACCTAAATTATTTGTTTATATCAGAGACATTTGCTTTTCCATCAGGGACGTTTCGGCTGTAAGTTACCACTAGAATTAAACACCATACTCCCTATTTTAAAAGATGCTCGTAACTCAACATTCCACATTCATTGAGAAATCATTTACCGAGGCAAATGTCAAGAATTGTTTTTGTTTATGATGACCGCTACTTTGTATTTCACCTTCCGGTGTTTGCGAAGGTGTGCCCACATGCTATCAATATTGTATATGTTTTCTTTCAAATGTAGTCCAAATCTATAACAAAGGTAAACACGAATTTACTAATACTATTTTAATTTGACCACTACACCTCAAATATGATTGTATGTGTATGTCAGGCCAGTTCGGATTTTTTTTTTTTTTTTTTTTTTTTAGGGACCGTACCTGGGCCACTGTTATGATGTCGTCTCAGAAAGCTGTAATTAACCTATACTCATCCTAGAAGCATCAAATTCCGCTGTGCTTTTTTGTATACTATGGGAGATATAAATTGTATACGCCACACCCGAAAGAATATCAACGGTGTGGTACAGCAAACGTTTGACCAAAAATGAACTGAAGACCTCTTTCAAGATGTTGACAATGATAACATTACAATATCACATTTTACCTGTCGCATCGGTAGGGGATTATCAATCCTTCTTTCTACTCTAAGGCGATACATAAGTATAGTGTTGTAGAGGAAACTAAGTAAAGGGACATTCTTAATAGACATTTTCTTGTTTCATCATAGATGTTAGTATTTTTCCTTTTCTCGTGTATTTGGCTTACAAACCTCAAAAATAATACCACTAGAACATCTCACCTTACTTCTAAGAGAAAAAGAGTCATTGCAGGGGAAATTCAGCCCAAATATGAGCTAGCCGCTGAAAAGAAAGAATAAAATCTTACGGGCTCAAGAAAAAAAATAATGAAGTTATGGCGTTTTGAAGTTTCGCTAATTTTTCAGGAAACAGTTTTTGAACGGTCATTATGAATATGCTAATGGCAAATTTAGCTTGTCATTCCCTCACAACTTGCCATAATGTTTGCACATAAACTTTTGAAATTTTCAGTTTTTCATTCAAACATAATTATGCCCGAGGCTTTAATCCGGGTATATCTATTTAACTGATTACTATTCTGAAGGTAATCAACCAGGAATAGCATCACGTTTCAGATTTCAAAGACAGAAAAATTGAATTTTCGTTATTTTTTGTACACGATCAATGGAAAATTGTGAGGTTATGACATGGTTAGCTCACTCATTTACATATTCTCATCAACTGTACGAGAACTTGCTTGCAGAAATTAGCAAAACTTCAAAAAGGCAGTTAATTAGAAAGGGTGCAAGTATGCACCGCAGGTGTGCTGCTGTTGTTACAAATTAGGTGCAAATTTGAACATTTATTTCTTAGCGTGTAAGCCTCAGATTTTACAGCCTCAAAAGCAAACGTAGTGATGTGCATTAAAAACAGAGTCCGCATTATAACATTGAATTGTATTTCCCCTCCACTTGGTATTCCATGTCCTCAATCAGTGCATGGTACCGACTGCGTCGCTTGCTACCCGAAACAGGGGTTGGGATAGTCATTATTTTGTAAACAGATGGCACCTCCAAGATGTCCGTCCGGTCTTGCCAGTACCACGGCCGTTGTCTGAACATGACTGAGCCTAAGGATCCTGAGCAGGACGAAATTCTAATATTCGGAGCATTTAAAATCCATCCGGTCTTCCTATCTTGCTGTAAGAAGAAAAGATAGAGTTAAAATGATATTAAAATAAATGTATCATGCACTGGAAGAACAAAGCAAGTACAAATGAACGTCTCTGATCAAAATTATAAAATCGACATTGTTTTTAGATTGCGTAATATACCTAGAACGATGTATGTATACGAGGGCCATATACTGTGGAATAATGAAAGATCTACTCCTTATTGTAGTAGTTGAAAATGTGTTAAACGTTCAATGTAACGTCTCTGACGTAAACATCTTGGCTTATCAGTACTTAATGGGTTTCATTTTTACAAGATATTGGCATTATATTTGGATTGAGGAACCAATGTGCTACAAACATAGGCACCAATTCGCCATGGTGGGTTATTGCATAGGCGCCGGAAGTGGGGGGGGGGGGGGGGGGGGGCAAAACGCATTTTTGCCCCCCCCCCCCAAAAAAAAAAACAAGAAAAAAAAGAAAAAAAAACCTAATAATAATGAATGAATAAACAAATAAATAAAAATAAAGATAATAAGATATATATATATATATATATATATGAATAAAAGGGGGAAAATATGGCTACAAACGGCAGCTTTTGGACTGTAAAATGTCAAAATTTTTAAGCTCGCTCGCTCCGCTCGCTCGCATCCAGCAGTTGAGCCCGGTGTACCTCCCCCTTAATTTCTAAAGCTTCACTCGCTCGCATTAAATCGTTATGCCATTCTCCTAATGTTGCTGACAGTAATTGTCAGCAGTTGCACCCGATGCCCCCCCTTAATTTCCAAAGCGAAAGATATAGCAACAAACGGGAGTTTTTGGACTGTAAAATGTCAAAATTTTCAAACTCGCTCGCTTCGCTCGCTCGCATTTAATTGTTATGCCACTCTCCTAATGTTGCTGCCGGTAATTGCCAGCAGTTGCGCCCGATGCACCCCCTTAATTTCAAAAGCGATAGATATAGCTACAAATGGGAGTTTTTGGACTGTAAAATGTCAAAATTTTTCAAGCTCGCTCGCTTTGCTCGCTCGCATTGAATCGTTATGCCATTCTCCTAATGTTGCTGCCAGTAATTGCCAGCAGTTGCAACCAATGCGCCGCCCCATTAATTTCCAAGGCGAAAGATATAGTTACAAACCCCAGTTTTGGGACTGTAGAATGTCAAAATTTTCAAGTTTGCTCGCTTCGCTCGTTCGCAATGAATCGTTATGCCATTTTCCTAATGTTGCTGCCAATAATTACCAGCAGTTGCGCCCGATGCGCCCCCATTTATTTCCAAAGCGAAAGATATAGCTACAAACTCCAGTTTTGGGACTGTAGAATATCAAAATTTTCAAGCTCGCTCGCTTCGCTCGCTCGCATTTTATTGTTATGCAATTCACCTTGGATATGTTGCTGACAGTATATAATTTGTCGATCGTTTCACAACGTCATTCCATAATCCATGTATGGAAAACTTACAATGTTGCTCAATGACTGCGTTGTTGAATGTATCACATTCCGTAATATATTGTAGTCCCATTATTGCTTACGCACACACGCACAAACATACACACCGTCAAAATTACTTTTCCACAAGGTACCCCCATGTTTCGACCCATCGTACGCCACTTTGCATAATTATATATATATATATATATATATATATTCACGCATATGATTTTATTATCAAATATAATGATAATGATAATGAATAGCATTTATATAGCGCTTAATTCTGATGTTTCTAAGCTCATTGATCCGTATGACATTATGACATTAAAAGTATGACATTAAAATAAAATATAGCATTATGTAAATATACGTATTATAATATAACATGCAGCAACAAAACAACATAATTAAAGTTGAGTAAACAGATAAGTTTCCAATGATGACTTGAACTTATCAACGTTATCAGCATTACGAATATGGAGAGGAAGTTTATTCCAGAGAGACGGGGAAATAACAGAAAAAGCCCTATCACCATAGCGGGTGCAGGTGCGGGGACCATGTGATAGTTGGAGAGTGGAGGAAGAACGAAGAGAACGGGTTGAAGTGGAGGAGCGGAAAGAAATTAAGTCTTTGAGGTAAGATGGAGCAAGATTATTACATATCTTGTAAACGATAAGGAGGATTTTGAAGGTGATACGTTGATGTATGGGGAGCCAGTGGAGGGATTGGAGAACAGGAGTAATGTGGTCAGATCTTTTTGTAAGGGTTACAAGCCTAGCAGCTGTGTTTTGAATTCTTTGAAGTGGTGCAATACTAGAAGCAGGGAGACCAACAAGAAGGGAATTGCATGTAGTCAAGGTGGGAAGAAACAAATGCGTGAATGAGACGTTCAGTGGAAGACTGATCCAATAACTTACGGATTTTACCAATTTTACTGATACCCCAAGCAGCAGAACGACATGAGTTCTTAATGTGTTGTTGAAAATTCAGGTGCTTATCTACAATAACTCCGAGATCTCTGACGAACTGAGAGGTGGGTATAGTACTGTCTTCGAGGGAAAATTCTGTGAGAGAACCACCTCGCCTAAACTGAGAATGAACATATAAAAATTCTGATTTAACACAATTCAAATTCAAATAATTATCACATGACCATTGCTTAATATCCTCAACACATCTACTGAGTTTGCAGAGTGCTTCGACTTGAGTATTTGGTTGTATGATTATATAAACTTGAGTATCGTCGGCATACATAACATGTAGAATATCTTCATGAGAGTTGATTACAGAAGACAGAGGGGCTGTGTATAGAATGAATAGTAAAGGACCAACCACAGACCCTTGGGGGACACCATGTCTGTGAGGGAATGACTTGGAAAGTGCGCCGTTAACGTTTACCATCTGGTGGCGGTCATGTAAGTAAGATGAAATCCATCTCAAGACTGTTCCCGTAAGACCAAAATTGGACTCTAATCTGTTCAGAAGAATCACATGATTGATAGTGTCAAACGCAGCAGAATAATCTAAAAGCAGGAGAGCAGCTTCGTGGCCTTTGTCTACTGCTAAGAGGAGGTCATTGAGTACCTTCAATAAGGCGGTTTCTGTGGAATGAAAGTGCCTATAGGCAGACTGACTAGTAGGAAAAAAACTGGTGTTCATCGAGGTCATCTCTGAGTTGGCGAGCCACCACTTTCTCAAGAACTTTACCAATAAAAGACAAATTAGCAATGGGGCGGAAATTGTTCAAATCATTATGGTCTAAACTAGGTTTCTTCAAAAGGGGCAATATGTGAGACCTTTTGAAGTGCTCAGGAACTATGCCAGATGACAATGAGAGGTTCAGAATGTGAGTTATTGCAGGGAGAAATTCATCTAGACACTATTTTAGTAGCCATGTGGGAAGAGGATCTAGAGAACATGACTTTGACGGAAGAGAATTAATGAGACGTTTCACTTGTGACTCAGTGATTAAAGCAAACTCTGAAAATACACACTCGGTGTTTACATCTATGTGAGAGGAATTTGAGAAAGAGATTTCAGGAGACACTGGGAATGAAGAAGCAATGGTGCTAATCTTGTTGTCGAAAAACTCAGCGAACCGATTGGCCAGTACTCGATTTGAAGTATGGTCAGGAAGAACAGAATCCGGATGTGCAATTGTGAGTTTTTTGATGATGTTGAAAAGTTGTTTGGTGTCTGCGGCAGCAATCTCCTGTCTTAGGTGCCTTGACTTAGCGTCGGCAAGGTGGTTGTAGTAGGACTCACACTCTTGCCGATACAGCTCTCTGTCAATGCAAAGACCAGACTTGATCATACGGCGCTCTGCGCGGCGTCTGCGTCTCTTAGCCTCCTTCACTTCTGCCGTGTACCAAGGATTATTCGGCCGCACTGTTACTGATCTAGTCTTGAGCGGAGCGTACTTGTCAAGCAGTCTTGTTACATGAGAGTTGAGCTGCAGGACAGCCTCGGAGGGACACGCTGGCTCTCTGATCTGGGAAAGTGATGCTGCAATGTCGTATTTAAAGGAGCAGAGGTCCATAGACCGTAGATTTCTGGAGGTGATTTGCTTCCTAGGGTTCGCCGGGCCTTTGAGGTTGAGGGTGGTGATGACGGCGGAGTGGTCAGAGGGTAGAGATGTAACAAGATTCACATTCGATACAATATTGTCGACTTTTCTGCTAAGAACTAGGTCAAGCGTATGTCCGGCTTAATGAGTTGCCCCTGTAACATGCTGTTGAAATCCTAAAGAGTCGATGGTGCATAAAAAAGACACAGCCAAATTATCCGAGCAATCATCAACATGTATGTTGAAATCCCCGAGCAGAATGGAACGATGGTCATCAATTGCCACTGATTCCAGAAGTGTAGCGAATTCTGACAAAAATAAGTTATTTGTTAAGTTGTTCTTAGCAGAAGGAGGTGGTCTGTAGATGCAATATACTCTGAGAGCAGATGAATGAGAAAGGTTGATTGTGACATCAAGGAGCTCAAATGATGAGAACATGAAAGTGTCATTTTTGGAAATACGTGCAGTTGAACGGACAAGCAAGCAGATGCCACCACCTCTGGAATTTGTTCGAGGGCAGTGTACAAAAACAAAGTTTGGAAGAGAGGCCTTCAGATCTGCAATTATCAGGTCGTCTTATAATATATATATATATATATATATATATATATATATATATATATATATATACATATATACATATAATATTCATATAGATGTGTGTGTGTGTGTGTGTTTGTGAATGTGTATTATTGTGTAACATATGTATAGTCTATCTTGAGCCCCCTCCAATGTTTGCCCCCCCCCCCCCCAATCCAAAACTGCTTCCGGCGCGCCTGCCATTGATATTGGTTTGAGAGCAGATCCTATTTGTTCAGAGAACGTCTCTGACCTAAAACTGTTTTTTTTTAAATACATTTCTGCCTCTCTCACCAAAAATACGTAAACTAAAGTGACCACTACATAATAATCATAGACTATTGACCTATTACTAGTCATAAAACATATTTTCTGTCCTGGCAATGTGTTTACACTTGCTAAATCAACAGAAAATCCTAAATTTGAAACTCTTTTACATATTTTCAACATCTTTCAGGAAGCTTCATTTTTCTTAATATTACAACACGCCCGTGTTAACTTGGTTCTACTTGTTCCTATTATACTAACTGACCCCATCCAGACATAAATTTACTTTCATGTTCTCATAATTTGTATAATGGATGTCTTTATTTCATGAAACAGTAATTTTCAGAGACGTTTTTCATTTTGCTCAGAGACGTGCGGTGTTTGATTTTCGTGCAGATTCTTACATATTTACTGTCTATCTTTTTTTAATTTACCTCTAATCCAAAGATTGAAATACATAATTTCACAAATGATACTGATTGGCAAATCTACGGAATAATAATTCTAATAAATCGGCACAAACACCAGGAAAGTTTTTGTTATTACTCACATTTTCAAGATTTGTGGGATATCTGTCGTTGAACTGTGCTGACTCGATTCCAGGATGGCTCGTCAGTGCGTAAAATAAGCACGCAAATAAAGTATCATGCAGTGCGAAAGTGTCAGATGAGGGAATATCCCTTCAGAGACTTTCAATCAGGGACATTCGTTCTGATCAGAGACATTCGCCAATTTGGGTTTTCAACCAGAACTCATTTTTGTGGACAGTATTGTTACGACCAAAATCACTCTGAGAATGATCGCACAAAAGAAACAATCAACTGATGTTCAGGCGGTTTATTAACAGTGATATTGTTGGTACAGACTGGTAATCGGCGTCACATCAGTAGAACAATGATCAATAGAAACAGTTATAAATCGGTAGTGGAATCACTTACACGTATTAAGTAATCCTTTGAAAGTGTCCAGATACGATGTTCGATGCACAGACGAATGCTCCTTGACGCACCGATGAATGATTCCTCCGACGTAACTCCAGAGGCGCAGGTTACGATAGTCCACGGTATAGATCCGTGGTAAAATCCACGATATATGTTCACGGCGAAACGTGCAGAGTCCAAACGTTAATGACGACCACGTCCAGTTGATGCGTTGAATAATGATTCACTCAATAATGTTCAGCTAAGAATCCAGCCCATCACAGCTTTGCCGTAGCAATGTCCATTGACATTAAAATATGGAGTCCAATGAAGGCACATTAATTCTCTGCAGGCAAAATGTCCCCCAGGCCAAGTATCTCCACAAACATAACAGGTCAGCAGGTAACACAGGACTGACTATAACAAGTCGCTTCAGAGCCAGAAGTGACGTAACTCTCAGCTCAGAGGTGTTGGGTACTCTGCCTACTGCAGACTTTCTCTGGCTTATATACCATCCATTCAACCCCTTCTAGCACATTCTATAACTTTCTCCAACCTACTAGCCAGTCCAAGTTCTAGGAAACCTAGATGACTCACTGCCTAACTATGTACAAAACATCATTACCAAGAATAACTACCAATCACATTGGGCTACAGGGACAGTGCCTCACTCAGCCAAATATGTTAGCACTTCCCAGAACATTCTGGAATGGGTGAAATCAATCTAAATTGAGTGAGCTATAATGTATTTCCTGCTACATGCATGTACTGTATAGCTACATTGCATACCACCTAGAAAATTCTCCACTGATCTGGTCAGCCTGTATGTACTATATCTATACCACATAGAATGCTCTCCATTAATCTGGTCAACCTGTGTACATAGACATTAAAACAACCATGCATGCAGTACATCACACATGCACATAACTACTAGTGTGTACATTTGTGACACCATCCCCCATGGGAAAAAGAAAGCCTTGCCGTAGCAAGGGTTTCTTTTACCTTCACAATTTCTCATTGTTATTTGCAACGAATGTGAGGTAAAGTCCAAGTCAAGCACAATAATCACATACTATCACATGCCTTTTGGATATCTGTATTAATTCCATGTTCTCTTTTCATGGATACTATTTACAATGATATTGCTTGGATTCTCAGAGCTTATACAATCATATCAAACTGTTTTGCACACATTAATGAATATACTAAACACATACACTGGAAATGATACGCGGTGAAAACTTTTCACCTTTGATACTCTCTTCATGTTACACTCTTGACAGAGCGTCGGCAATTACATTGTTTTTGCCTGCCACATGTTTGATTTTGAGTGCATATGGCTGCGTCATCATGCTCCATCTGAACAACCTGTTGTTCTTCATTTTGAACCGGTCTAAAAAGTCCAAGGGGTTGTGGTCAGTATAGACCGTGATCTCCCCTTTGCTATTTGTCAAGTATACTTCGTATTGCTGGAGGGCAAGGATGAGACTGAGAGCCTCCTTCTCAATTGTGGAGTACTTCTTCTGGTATGTGTTCAATTTTTTGGAGAAGTAGCTTACTGGTCGTTCAGTGCCTTCTTCATCTTCTTGGAGCAAAACCGCTCCCACTCCCACATCGCTAGCATCTATTGCCACCTTAAATGGCTTTGAGAAGTCAGGAGCTGCCAAAACAGGCTCATTAGCAAGGACTGTTTCTCGAAGGCTCTTTGACACTCATCAGTCCAGGTGTACTTTGCCTTGCCCTTCAGCAGGTTTGTTAGGGGGGTGACTACAGTGCTGAAATTCGGTACAAATTTCCTGTAGAAACCAGCCATGCCCAGAAATCTGAGCAACTCCTTGGATTGGGGGATGGGAAAGCCTAGTATAGCCTCTACCTTGGCTTCTCTTGGCAATACTTGTCCCTGACCGACTACATGCCCGAGATACACCACTTTGGCCTTTGCAAATTCACTCTTTGCCAGATTAATCACCAATCCGGCCTCCCTGAGTCGATCAAAAAGTTGCCGCAAGTGTGTAATGTGCTCCTCCCACGTGTCACTGTACACTAGGATGTCATCAATGTGTACTACACAATTGTCAAGTCCAGCAATGATTTGGTTTGTCAGCCGTTGGAAGGTGGCCGGAGCATTTTTCATGCCGAATGGCATTACTTTGCATTGGAACAAGCCATCTGGTGTAGCAAAGGCAGAAATCTCTCTGGCTTTGTCGGTCAAGGGCACTTGCCAGTATCCCTTCAGAATGTCTATTTTACTGACATAGGCAGAATTTCCGACCCTGTCAATGCAGTCTTCAAGTCTGGGAATGGGGAAAGAATCTGTTTTCGTCACAGCATTCACCTTTCGGTAATCTATGCAGAATCTTTGAGACCCATCCGGTTTGGGCACCATGACGATTGGGGAGCTCCAACTGCTTTTACTAGGTTCTATTATGTCATTGTCTAGCATGTATTGAACCTCTTCCCTTACTTTTTGCAGTTTGCTCGGGTTTAGTCTGTAAGGGTTTTGCTTGATAGGGTCAGCATATCCTACATCAACATCATGTACAGCCAGAGGGGTGCAGCCTGGTTTGTCTTTACACAATTCTTTGTACTCATGTAACAGACTAGTCACATCTTTCCTCTGATTTTCAGGTAGGTAGTTCAGTGCCTCATCTACTTTCCCTAACATCTCTGAGTTAGACAACCTGGCACTAGAGGGCTCACTTCCATGCTCATCTTGAGCTTCCCCCTCTTCCTCTACTTCCTCTTCTACCACCTGAGCTACGCCTACCGGCTGACTAGACTTTCTCTCATAGTACTCTTTCAGCATGTTTACATGACACACCCTCTGATCTTTTCGTCTGTCTGGCGTACTGATCACATAGTTCACCTCATTGAGTTTCTTTTTGACATAGTATGGGCCACTGAACTTGGCTTTCAGTGGTTCACCTTGTATGGGCAGCAGTACAAGAACTTTGTCACCTGGTTTGAAGGTGCGGGCTTTGGCATTTTTGTCTGCCTTTCTCTTCATAGAGTCTTGTGACACTTTCAAGTGTTCCCTAGCTACCTCACAAGCCTTTGAAAGCCTTTCACGAAACTTTGACACGTATTCAAGTAGGTGGACCTCATCATCCTCAGTCATGAATTTTTCTTTGATGAGCTTCAGTGGGCCCCTAACTTCATGACCGTACACCAACTCAAATGGGCTGAAACCCGTCGACTCATTTGCGGAGTCCCTCGTTGCGAACAGCAGGAAAGGGATGCCCTTATCCCAATCCTCGGGATACTCCTCACAGAATGCCCTAATCACTGTCTTTAGGGTCTGGTGGTAGCGCTCCAACGCACCTTGGGATTGGGGATGATAAGCTGACGACTTCAGCTGCTTCACACCCAAACGATACATCACCTCTTGAAATATGCCTGACATGAAATTTGACCCTTGGTCTGACTGCACTTCCTTGGGCAACCCATACCTAGTGAAAAACTACAGTCTTAGCAGTGATATTTCGCAATGGGATAGCCTCTGGAAACCGTGTAGACATATTCATGATTGTCAAGAGGTACTTATGACCCGACCTAGTCCTAGGCAAAGGTCCAACACAGTCAACTAGAACCCGACTGAATGGTTCTTCAAACGCAGGAATCGGAATCAATGGCGCCGGCTTCACTGAATGCTGTGGTTTACCAGCCACCTGACATGTGTGACAAGTCTTGCAAAACTCCGCCACATCCACATTCAACCCTGGCCAATAGAAATGCCTCATGATCCGATCCTTTGTCTTTCTGACGCCTAAATGGCCGCCAACAGGTAACTCGTGAGCAATCCTCAAGATCTCACGGCGATAACTAGGAGGGACAACAACTTGACGGACCACCGTCCAATCCTCATCAGCTGGCCTATGGGGAGGTCTCCACTTCCTCATCAAAATGCCATCTTTGACATAATAGCACTCAGGGACCTTTTCAGCCTCAGCCTCAGAACACGCCGTCTGAGACAAGCCTTTCAACTCAGAGTCTGCCTGCTGTGCTTCAACCCAGGAAGACTTGCTAAACAGCCCATCACTGTTAGCCTCGGAGCCTAATACAGCAACCCCATCATTCAAATCCTTGAAAAAGGTTTCTGCCAACCAAACACCGGAATTCTCCTCCACATCCACAGAATCCGCATCATCTTGAACAGCTCTACGAGCCTGAGACCTAGTCACAACACAATCTGGGAAAATCCCAGGAAATTCCTCCTGCAACTGCTCAGTTTCAGCAACCACCACTGGTTTATCCGAAACAACTGGAGACGCAACCACCTTGTCCCCAGCAAAGTCATTCCCCAACAGGAAGTCAATCCCTGCCATGGGCAACTCAGGAACAACTCCAACAGTAACAGGACCAGAAACTAGGTCACACTTCAAATCCACTCTATACAGTGGCACTGACATATAACTGCCATCAACAGTCTGAATCAAGACTTTTGCATTAACTGCACTATCTGGTGGAAAAGTCATACCACCATCCACCATCAACGACTGAGAGGCCCCCGTATCCCGCAGGATGACTACTGGCTTACCTGCCTCACCAGAAGTACATGGGGTCACCTCACCATCAAACAAAAAGCTACGATAGCTCTCATCCACCTGCTTCATCCTATCTTTGAATTTGGGAGATTGACTTTCAATGGGCTGTGTTTCACTGAACGGGACACTGTTTTTGGGTAGGACACTTTTTGACATAACAAATCCCAAGTCCTTCTTTGTTTTGTTTTGCAACTTCCAACACTGTGACTTAACATGCCCTGTCTTGTTACAGTGAAAACATTTGATGACATTTGCACTTGTACTGGACCCTTTGTCAGATTGAGGCTTTGGTGCCAATGAAGTGTCAGAACTCGTGCCTTTTTCAGGACCAGCATTCTTTGGATTGCTCGACTGATTTTTGTCTCTCTTATTTCCAGAGAAATTCCTGAAAGGTGGTCTGTTGTCATTTCTGTGGGTCAGCTCATACTCATCAGCCATCAAGGCTGCTTTATGCAAACTTGTCACTTTGTGATTATCCAAATGTGACCTCACACTGAAAGCAACACTCTTTTTGAATTCTTCCAAGAGAACAACCTCACGTAGGTTATCAAAATCCTGATCCACTTTCAGGGACCTGTACCACCTATCAAACAACATTTCTTTTTCACGAGCAAACTCAACATGTGTCTGGCCTGGTCTGCGGTACGAATTTCTGAACTTGTGTCTGTACGCCTCTGGCACCAACTCATAAGCATTCAACACTGCTTTCTTGACTGTAGCATAGTCACGTGATTCCTCTTCAGAGAGAGAGAGGAGTACACATCGGCTGCTTTGCCGACAAACACACTTTGAAGGAGCAAGGGCCAAAATTCCTGTGGCCAGTTCAAACTGTTAGCCACCTTCTCAAATGACACAAAATATGCATCAACTCTGTTTTCTTCAAAATTTGGCACCAATCGAATGTTCTTGGCCAAATCAAATTCAGAGGGAGCCCTTTCATGAGTTCTTACAGTCCGTGCATGAGCCAATTCCATCTCACGCAATTTCATTTGTTGCTCAAGTTTCTTCATTTTAATTTCTCTTTCAATTTCTAATCTCATCTTCTCTTTCTCCATTTCCATTTCTTTCTCCTTCATTTGCAATTTAGCAAGCTCAAGCCGTGTCTGATCTGAAATTTGAGCTTGATCAGGAGTATGAATTTCTTCTTTGAGCTCCATGTGACCAGCTACTAAGTCAAGAATCTCTGCCTTTCTTGCACCTTGTGGAACATCTACATTTAAATGCTGTGCAATAGCAGTCAAATCACATTTGCGTAACCTTTGCAAATCTTTGAGGGACAAATCTGTCCTCTGAACAAATGCCTGAACATCCATTGTACTGATTGACATTGTCACACTGTTGTACATACGATATACAATTGAACAATCAACTCAACCGGTATTTTGTCTCTACTAATACTCTGGATTCCGGAATGTTCCAAATTCTAACTTTTGGCTTTAATTCACTTCCCGGACAAGCCCCCAATTTTGTTACGACCAAAATCACTCTGAGAATGATCGCACAAAAGAAACAATCAACTGATGTTCAGGCGGTTTATTAACAGTGATATTGTTGGTACAGACTGGTAATCGGCGTCACATCAGTAGAACAATGATCAATAGAAACAGTTATAAATCGGTAGTGGAATCACTTACACGTATTGAGTAATCCTTTGAAAGTGTCCAGATACGATGTTCGATGCACAGACGAATGCTCCTTGACGCACCGATGAATGATTCCTCCGACGTAACTCCAGAGGCGCAGGTTACGATAGTAAACGGTATAGATCCGTGGTAAAATCCACGATATATGTTCACGGCGAAACGTGCAGAGTCCAAACGTTATGACGACCACGTCCAGTTGATGCGTTGAATAATGATTCACTTAATAATGTTCAGCTAAGAATCCAGCCCATCACAGCTTTGCCGTAGCAATGTCCATTGACATTAAAATATGGAGTCCAGTGAAGGCACATTAATTCTCTGCAGGCAAAATGTCCCCCAGGCCAAGTATCTCCACAAACATAACAGGTCAGCAGGTAACACAGGACTGACTGTAACAAGTCGCTTCAGAGCCAGAAGTGACGTAACTCTCAGAGCAGAGGTGTTGGGTACTCTGCCTACTGCAGAATTTCTCTGGCTTATATACTATCCATTCAACCCCTTCTAGCACATTCTATAACTTTCTCCAACCTACTAGCCATTCCAAGTTCTAGGAAATCTGGATGACTCACTGCCTAACTATGTACAAAACATCATTACCAAGAATAACTACCAATCACATTGGGCTACAGGGACAGTGCCTCACTCAGCCAAATATGTTAGCACTTCCCAGAACATTCTGGAATAGGTGAAATCAATCTAAATTGAGTGAGCTACAATGTATTCCTGCTACATGCATGTACTGTATAGCTACATTGCATACCACCTAGAAAATTCGCCACTGATCTGGTCAGCCTGTATGTACTATATCTATACCACATAGAATGCTCTCCATTAATCTGGTCAACCTGTGTACATAGACATTAAAACAACCATGCATGCAGTACATCACACATGCACATAACTACTAGTGTGTACATTTGTGACAGTATGCTACTAAAGTTGCCAATCATCACAGTCGCCTGGCTCACACTGACATACTGATAACCACTTTTTATCTCAAGCATAATCCACTTTCATTAATGACACCATTAAACAACTGAACATCTCTGATGGTTATTCAGTACAATTTTCTTTAATGAGCCACCACATGATTATTTCCCACAGCTCACTCACAAATTTTGATGGAATGGTAGTATGGATAAGACGCTAGATAAATATGGCCTTACATGTTTTCATAGTCATCCTGAATTTTTGGCGTCAAGGAAAAGATAATTCATTTAGAGACGTTCTTTTTCAGACATAAGTGAATTTAACGTTTCCTGATAAGATAAATAATACACACGTTCAGGCACAGGTACTTGATTAAATAGTTGAAGTGTGTGGGCTTACTCACAAGGAAAAACAGAGCTGTAGAATTGCATTAGAACAAAAATTAAGACGTGTGATTCTGGGATTTTTTCCAAAAATATGCATTTTTGTCAATTTTTTCAGCTTCAAGGCATTATTTTTTTTAAAGAAAATGCAGTAAGAACACTACAAAGTATATATTTTCTGAAAGGTACAACCCTTCCCTACCAAATAATACCTAAAACCATGAAAAACACCCCCAGGTGACAATTTTACAAGGGTTTGATTATCGAAAAGCCCGAAAATGGCCAATTGTACATCGTTCAACGTTTTCACCCATATTATATACATATATATATATACATTAAACCAATCACAAAATTTATCTATAACTCCTGACTAATTACAAACTCAATATCTGTCAAATTTGCATGAGTATAAAACACAGTAGTATCGTCAGCACAAATTACATACTAAACATATCACCGGAACTTTAAACAATATCTTTAATATAAATCAAAAACTATAAGGAACTTTAGATAAAACGTTGCGGAGCACCAAAGGTAATTAATGAAGAAATTGAATAAAATGAGTAATTTGAGAAACAGTTCCTTAATTTCCATTTGATGGTGGTCGCTGTTAATTTGTGACGTTGCACCACAAAACAAACAAAAAGTCGCTTTTTCGTTGAGAGTAGATTCTGAAAGAGCAGACTCTAAGCTAAGATTCAAATGAACTCTCCTAACCTATCTAAATATGGGAAAGAAAGGACACACTCTGGAAAGTGTCAACTGAGAAAACAGGCTCTGAAGTTCAGGGTGTATTCAAGCGCTTATTCTTTACCAAGCTATGCTAAGCTGTGAGATGAATTGAACACACAAAAAAAAAACAGGATGTTGACCACCGGAGCAACAACAATGAAGAGATTATCAGATTAAGCGGAAATTAAGCATACTTCATCAGCACATTCTGTACATGATTAATACCAACTTTCAATGCAGTAGCTTCATTCTCTCCAAAGTAATTGGCGTGAAAAGTAAAGTGATTGGACAGGGTTTTTGAGAAATGGGAAGAGGGTTCTATGGGACAGAACTGATCACACTATTCCACCAAATAGTGTTCGAGCAAAACTGCTGAAAACACAAGTTCCTGTTTGTTTGTTTTTTTTATCCCAAATCTAAATATAATATACAAAAAAAATATTCCTCTTTCAGAAATTATGAACAACTTAAGATTGGTTAGGTTGACCCATTTAACCTATTTTCAATCCTCACACAAGATCACTCTGTGCGATTTTTTGTTTCTTTTGTGGTGCACGGTCACATGATGGTCACTTGATTTGATGGTGGTCACTTTTGATTTGATGATGGCCACTTTCGATTTGATGATGGTCACTTTTGATTTGATGATGGCCGCTTCTTATATGTGACCGTGCACCTCAAAACGAACATAAAGTCGCACACACTGATTTTGCGTGAGGACTGAAAATAAGTGCAATGGGTCAACCTAGCCGAACTTGACTTTTTCATATTTTCTCAAAGAGCGGGTCTTCTTTTACATTATGCTAAAATTTGGTATCATAAAACGGGCAGGAAAGTGTGTTTTTTAGCAGTTTATCTCGAACACTTTTGGTAGAATAGTGTGATTAGGTGTGTCTTTAGAATCCCTTTTTCATTTCTGAAAAACCTTGTCCACACTCTTCACTTTCGACTCTATTAACTTTTAAAAAACCTAGGGCTACTGCTTTGCAAGTTGGCATTAATTATGGACAGAATGTGTTAATGAGGCATGCTTCATTTCAGTTTAATCTGATAATCCCTTCATTGTTGTTACTCTGGTGGTTTACTTCCTGTTTTTTGTCCCATTCATCGCACAGCCAGCACGGTTTGGTAAAGATTATGCGCTTGAATAGACACTGTACTTCAGAGCCTCTTTTCTCAGTTCACACTTTTCCTGAGTTTGTGCTTTCTTTCCAATATTTAGATAGGTTAGGAGAGTCCATTTTATTTGAGTTATACATCATTTTAAAGCTTAAAGTCTGCTCTTTCATAATATGGTCTTAACTAAAAAATCATGTCTGGCGACTTTTTGTTTGTTTTGAGGTGCAGGGTCACATATGATGGTTGTCCATTTTTTATGACATCGTCACTGTTGATTTAATTGACACTTTTTTTTTTCTTGTCACTTTTTATATACAGGCGTATTTGACCGTTGCTTTTAATGTGGTCGTCGCTATTCATTTGGTTGTCAGTTTAGAATTCATCATCACATATCATTTGACTTTCACTTTGACTTGAGCGTAACTTTTGTTTGATAATCACTCTTGAAAAGATCATCATTTTTTTTAATTGATCATCACTTTTCAATCAATGGCCACTTCTTTGTCGCTCCTCTCCCTGTACATTCGCCTTAGGGAACACCGCGCGCGGCCATGTTTAGTTCAAATGAGAAAACTGACAACTATTAAGCCTTTAAAGGAGAAATTCCACTGAGCCAGAAGTTAGTGTCATGAAATGCATGATGGTAAAAAGTGAGTGTGGCCTGTTTGGCCCACGTTGGAAGCAAAGAGTATAGAAGCGCACGCAGTGCGCTAAGAGGGAACACTTTCCCGATTTTGCGTAGTACGCTCTTGGGCAGGAGCGGTCGTCAGTTTAGGATGCAAACCTCCGGGTGATCGATAGAGGGCGTATTTTTGTCTCCGTTCATTTCAGGGGGCATAGAATTCCTGCCTAGTAGTGCAGTATAACTGCAATATAATGCCTTTTTCTTTCCAGTCTAAAGTCCATCAATGTTCACCCGCTATAAATGTATGACCGTATGCAAGCCTACTTGTGTCCTAAGCCAAGCAGTCTTGTGCTTAGGCATCATCCCATGTACAGAATGACGTGGGGTGCAGCTTATGATTGTTATCAAGGGCACTTTTTTCTCCCTCCCCCTTTCTCCCTCTCCCTCTGGCCTCCCTTCTCTCTTTCTTCTTCTTCTTCTTCTTTAATTTCTTCTTCTCCTCCTCCTCTTCCTCCTCCTCCTCCTTCTTCCTCTTCCATCTTCAGTTTGGCCTGTAAAGAGATTTCCAGCTCCATCACTCATGTTTTCAAGTCACCTGTGGGTTGTTGTTGGTTTTTTTTTTTCACGTATAGACTAATATCCTAACGATGAAATATATTCCGTGGACAAAATAAAACAGATCCGTAATCAAGTTTGGTAATGAATTTTAATGAATGGTTCAAAACTGGTAGGAGCAGACTTTTTTTCACTTTTGTATTATTGTCAAGTTGACGTATGAATTAGCCATCCGCATGCAATTGCGAAAGTATTGTCGTGTATATCCCTTGTGCCTATGCGATTGACTTGTTTATCTATTTATTTATTCAGTTTTTTTTTTTTAACAGGGTAGCCCTTTCAGCTCACTCGGAACTGTCCTGACCTATGGCTATATTTACCAAGTTTAGCATCATCATACTTGCATTTGTGTTGTATACGCCAGTTATGGGTTTTAGGATGTACTCTTGGTGAAATGATTTTTTTTTTAAATGAAGCAAAAAGTATAGAATGTTTTTTTGTGTGTCGTTTTTTTTTCCTATAAATGTAAATATTTTGAAGAACATGAACCCATGTAGAAATAAACTGAGGTCAGTCTGATTGTTCGGTGATTTTCTCATCCACAGATCAAATTTTTTGAAACTCTTGATCATGAACACAGTGAATCGAGAAGGTCAGAAGATGTGGCATGGGGATACCCTCTCCAACACAAGTCTTTTGTTTTATTTTGTTACTGAAATTCAAATCTGGGTACACACTTTTTATGGAATATTTTTAAAACACACACTCAAATATTTTAAATCAAATACATTAATCTATTGATGAAATATGAAGAGGTAAATCATTTTACATCTGTCACCTCTTGTCTGCTTATGCGTCTTCACCATACTTAGTTTTTATGGGGGATATATAATATATGTATATATATATATATATATATATATATATATATATAGTAAATAGGTAGAGTGAAATTTGCGTTGTGATTGGTTGGATAGCATCACGTGATTGTGCAAAAATTTTGTTATAGTGGCACGACCGTGCCACTATAAGGCTTGTGACAGTGCGTGCCTACGCTTTATGTATGAAGAGATTCGCGCAAGGCCTAGCAACAAAGGGAGGGCCGCCGAGGGACGTAGTAAGACAAGGCCAAGCATTTCAACGTATTATATGCGCGTATGGCAAACCTTTTTTACATTTAAAGTTAATTTCTGATATCACAAATTCCAATTTGTGATATCAAAAAATCAAATTTTTGACATCAAGAATTCAATTTGTGATATCAAGAATTAAATTTGTGATATCACAAATTCCCGTAAGTGTAGCACAAAAACTTGATTTGTGATATCAAGAAATCGAATTTGTGATATCACAAAATCCATTCTTGATATCACAAATTCAATTTGTAATATCAGAAATTCGAATTTGTGATATCTAAAATTCAATTTGAGATATCACTAAACGAATTTGTGATATCAGAAATTCGAATTCTTGATATCAAAAATAGGTTTCACGTGAAAGACCAGTGATAATTCGTGATATCACAAAATGATTTTTTGATATCACAAATTCGAATTTGTGATATCACTAATTTGAATTTGTGATATCAAGAATTCTTATTTGTGCTTTCACAAATGCGAATTTCTGATATCACAAATTCCATTTTGTGATATCACGAATTGAATTATTGATATCACAAAATCGAATTTGTGATATCAGTAATTCACAGGGAATTCGAGCGTTAGTTTTGCACTGAAATTCAACTGTGAATTCGAGCGTTAGTTGAGCGCAGAAATACACGGGGAATTCGAGCGTTAGTTCAGTGCAGTAAATCCCTGTGAATTCGAACGTTAGTTGAGCGCAGAAATACAAAGTGAATTCAAGCGTTAGTTTTGCGCTGAAATTCAACTGTGAATTCGAGCGTTAATTGAGCGTAGAAATACACAGGGAATTCAAGCGTTAGTTCAGTGCAGTAAATCCCTGTGAATTCGAGCGTTAGTTGAGCGCAGAAATGCAAAGTGAATTCGAGCGTTAGTTGAGCGCAGAAATACACAGAGATTTCGAGCGTTATTTCAGTGCAGAAAATCGCTTTGAATTCGAGCATTAGTTAAGCGCAGAAATACAGTGAATTCGAGTGTAAGTTTCGCGCTGAAATTCACCTGTGAATTCGACCGTTAGTTGAGCGCTGAAATACACAGGGAGTTCGAGCGTCAGTTCAGTGCAGAAAATCGCTGTGAATTTGAGCATTAGTTTAGCACAGAAATACAAAGGGAAGTCGAGTGTTTTATGCTGGAATACTGTGAATTCGAGCGGTTTTTTTTTTTTTTGGCGCAGAAATACACAGGGAATTGGAACATTACTTTTGAGCTGATATTCAGATTGAATGTATACTACTACTAACTTTTTTTAGAACAATGTTCAACATACAAATAACTATATATGAATGATTTACACATCCATCATTCCCTAAATGATCATTAAGGTATATTCGATGAATTATTGATACAAATCAATTGTTTTGCAACATGTTATCATGAATTCAATGATACTTTGTACACTTAGGGCCTACATTTAATTCATCGTTTCGTCCTCAAATTGTCATCTATTACTACATTATTGTTAATTATAATTCATTTTTCATGTGGTAATCCCCTTTACAGTAAGACTCTTCCACCAAATCGATGATAATTATGTGTGGTTGTATGTGTATGTGTGTTATAAAAGCATACCATGTGTTTGTATTGCGGAGGACCGACCAAGGGCAATCACCCCTCTGGTCTGTGTATGTCAGCAGCGGAGAATAAGATAGAGAGACTGTGAGTCATGCAGGGTGCGAGAGGGAGTCGTAAACTTGCCAAATGTCCACCACTGGTGTCGGCTGGTGGTCACATAAAGCAACGTGTTTCTCCTAAAGACATTTTCTCACTCCTAAAAATCAGTCCTCCAGAACAAAGGGGTGTATCCATTAAACCAATAGTGTAAGGTGTACAGTTTGCCTTCCCCAATATGTTCATGATTTTGTAAAATAATTTAAAGTGTAATTTATTATAGGAAAGTTTATTCAAGAACCAAAACCGGGGAGAACAAAACTGGAATGCACAAGCCCAAAAGTCTTCAGACCAGAGCAAGAAGAGTGAAGATAGGGCCTATCCAGATCTTATGAGGAGTTTATGCAGCAGTTTGCAAGGCAAACAAACAGTTAGAATTTGTAGTAAGAAAAAAGCAGTGGTACGAAGGACTTCAATTTTGTTAATCTGCGCAATGAAAAATTTCTCTTATTAACTCGGAGGAATAACAGGGGTAGGTCGGGAGAGAGTATCTTTCACGTGACAGAGTAAAGAGAAACGCAAACAAAAGTTGTAAGTCAACCAGTCTCTGCCAAATCAGTGGCGAGAAATGGAAAAAAATAAGAATATAATCCTTGTGACTTTGAAATAATTGACAACATATCAATAATGGCATTTTAGATATGTTGCTAAACGATTTATTTTTATCGATTCTTTTAAAACCAATTCCTAATCACTTTAAATGAAGACGAGTTGCCAAAACTCTTCATTTAGGTTTTTTTTTTTGTAACAATCGTTAAATACTATGTAAAGGTAACACCTGAAATTCCAAAGGAGTATCTGCGCTAAACTATTGCTCGAATTCACAGTGTATTTCTGCGCTCAACTAACGCTCGAATTCACAGTTGAATTTCAGCGCAAAACTAATGCTCGAATTCCCTGTGTATTTCTGCGCTCAACTAACGCTCAAATTCCCGTTGGTTTTCTGCACTGAACTAAAGCTCGAATTCCCTATGTATTTCTGCCCTCAACTAACGCTAGAATTTATGGTTGAATTTCAGCGCAAAACTAATGCTCGAAATCAAATGATTTCTTTGCGAAAGATATGTGCTGAAATTCCATGTAAATTAATGATATCACAAATTGGAATTAGTGATATCACAAAATGTTTTTCTTGATATGAAGAATGTGAATTCGTGATATCTCGAATTGAATTCGTGATATCACGAATTAAATTTGTGATATCACTAATTCGATTTCGTGATATCAAAAATTGGTTTTACGTGATAAACCAATGGGTATTTGTGATATCAAAAATTGAATTTCTGATATCAGAAATTCGAATTTTTGATATCACGAAGGGAATTCGTGATATCAGAAAATCTTGTTAAAAAGTAATATGGCTTGCCATATGCGCGTGTTGTGCTCTGAATGTATAGGAGTTTATAAGCGAATCTGCTCTGTGATGTGCAATACGCATACACGGGTGTACTAGCGTATCGCACGCTGTGTACGTAAACTACGGTAGGTTGCGGTTAACTCTGCGTACAACAAGTGCAGTGCCGGCGGTACGGTGAGTCTTGTTAGATCTAAATTAGGGCCTAGACCTACGGAAATGCACGTAGATCGAGGAACCTATTTACTATAACAATTAGTGCATGTTCTATTGATGCACCAGTACTGGACTATAGAACTCCAAATACTAAATTATCCCTCGTGCAGTTCTATTCACCTCGGCCTGCGGCCTCGGTGAAACAAAACAGCACTCGGGATAATTTAGTATTTGTCGTTCTCTAATCCAGTATAGTGCATCATAGAGCATGCACTATCTGTTTATATATATAATATACATAATGTGAAAGATAGTTCCCTGGGTCCTGAACGTGCGCGATGCCGCATTGTTGGTTGCATATATATTGAAAGAAATTGGACTGAGGCGGGACGTTGCTCTCGATCTTAGTCTCCCTTTTATTTGTCAAGCTTTCGGCCCGTCATTAGGCCTTCGTCAGGACCTACCAACAGAATGATTATTATTTGAATAACCTGATGTGTCATATAGTATATGATACAATATCATATATTACCAATCTTCTAAATCATTTCCTTTATATACACAAATCAATCATTCAATTCAATTCAAATATCAAATCTAACCTCAAATCTTCATCAGAATAACATCATATGTCCAAAAAATATATAAATTCTTATATCATAATGCTGCCATATAATAATCATATGTGACCCTGCACCTCAAAACAAACAAAAAAATAGCCAGACATGAATTTTTTGTTAAGATCCTATTCTGAAAGAACAGACTTTAAGCTTTAAAACGATGTATAACTCAAATCAAATGGACTCTCCTAACCTATCTAAATATCGGAAAGAAAGCACAAACTCAGGAAAAGTGTGAACTGAGAAAAGAGGTTCTGAAGTACAGAGTCTATTCAAGCGCTTAATCTTTATCAAACCGTGCTGGCTGTGCGATGAATGGGACAAAAAAAAAAACAGGAAGTAAACCACCAGAGTAACAACAATGAAGGAATTATCAGATTAAACTGAAATTAAGCGTGCCTCATTAACACATTCTGCCCATAATCAATGCCAAATTTCAAAGCAGTAGCACTATCCTTTCAAAAGTTGTTAGAGTTGAAAGTGAAGAGTGTGGACAAGGTTTTTCAGAAATGAAAAGGGGATTCTAAAGACAAACCTAGTCACAATATTCTTCCAAAAATGTGCGAGATAAACTGGTAAAAAAGCACACTTTCCTCTCCGTTTTATGATACCAAAGTTTAGCATAATGTAAAATAAGACCTGCTCTTTCAGAAAATATGAAAAAGTCAAGTTCGGCTAGGTTGACCCATTTCACTTTTTCAGTCCTCACGCAAAATCAATGTGTGCGACTTTATGTTCGTTTTGAGGTGCAGGGTCACATATATAATTCTTAGCATGATGATCACAAACAGAATCATATACATATATATCATATTCATATGTCTATTTGCATTGCGTATATGTATACATCCACATACGCACACACACCCACATACATATGCACATATGTACATATTCACATACACACGCACAAGCAAACACACACACACACACACACATACACACAAACACCCACAACTCCGGTTGATATAATACTATCTAAATCAACATATTCTACATATTTCTTATATTACCGAAATGTGATAACCTTAACCCTGCCAAAAATATATCAACTCTTAGATTACATATATAAACAACAACAATTTCTATAAATTACCTGCGTGGGACTCGTATCGTTATCGTGCATCCCAGCACCGTGTGCTCATCTTCTGTTCAAAAAATAGAGTAATTAACATTCAATCATTCATGATACCTCTTATTTTACATATAATCAAACATAATCATATTAAAATATCACATCATATTCACAAATCTATCATACGCTATTTTCCATATCATTCATATCCAATCAGATCAACTAGTGACGCTCAACAGTATAGTTAGACTGACACTTGCACGATTTTGTGGCACGCATTGGCACGACTCGAGTCGTGCCAGTGCGCAAACTAGTCGTAAACTGGCGTGAAGTGGGCGTAAACACGTCGTGACTGCGTGCCATGTCGGGACGAGAATTTCGAGATGTTCAAAATTTTGGTCACGACAAAATTTTGCGACCGGGTCGTGAACTATGCGCAAACTGTTCGTGAACTCGTCGGGACGATGCGGGAGGATGCGTGCCAGTGCGTGGCATGCAGTGCGCGCCATGCCACGACTGCTGTCACGAATAGTCCATGAACAGCTCACGTCGAGTTCAAGAGTAGTTAACGACATGTTCAAGAGTAGTTAACGACATGTTTAAGAGTTGGTGCGCGTCGCAGCGTGGCCGTGGAAGCCGTGGAAACCTAATGTTACGATGAGCTGATATCATAATTGATACAGTACGTTACTTAAAATTTTCTTCATTTAGAAAAAAAAAATATGATGCTATATGACAGCATAGCTCCGGCACTTTTGAATACTTAAGGTAACAATTACTCACTCAACAGAAATTGCTCAAGAAAATTAATATTTTTGTGAATAATAGTGTGAGAACGGCAACGGCCCATCAGATACGTTACCACCAAACATGTCAGATACGTCACCAATAAAATGTATCATGCAGCAAAGTTAAAGCTGTGCTCTATACGACTTGATAAGAAAACATGCAGTTCTAAAAGGAATTAAAATCGGTTTTGAAATGGCCATCCATATCCAAAATAAAGTAGAAGAAAGATGTCCTAACAAAATGTGATGGCCGATCTACTTTTATTTGAACATCTTCCTTTTACTTTATTACGGACATCTCAGCCATTTCTGAACCGATTTTCATCAAATAAACTTTCCGTAAGTATAGATGGATTTTGATTATCTTGAAAAAGGTTAAAAACTGAATCCTCATCTAAACCAGAACTAACATTATCCTTTAGAATTATGGTATTTACAAAAAGTGCCGTCAGATATATGTTAGAAATCCATTCTATTTCTGGTCTGTTGACGTTTTTTTTTTTTTTTTTTTTTTGTGTGTGTGTGTATGAGCGTTTTGTATCCCACAATAATTTTTTGTCTGTATAGCAATTAACTTAGGACTTTTAAGGGCTGAAGTCTGGTACCCACCTTATGCTGTCAACTTCACAGCAAACGAGGCTACATGAACGCTCTATACCTTTGCTCATTATACTTTTGCATCTTATCTACATAAAATGCGCTCGATCAGTAATGTTAAAGTCAAGAGCACTTCCTTGGTTGAACAATGCTCTGAAAATGACCATAGGATTAATGACGTCAAGCGTTTTGCATCAGGTTTCTTTTAATCACATGATTGAGTGATCTGGGTTTGATGTAAATCGGTAGTTAAATGTGTCAATAAACATAGCTATGATTTGTCAGATAAGTTACCATCGTTTGTCGATTCGTGAGACCTAATTTATTACGGACAGGAACAAAGGAAAATTGAATTTGTGCGTATCATGTGCATAGAAATCTTTTCCAACTTCATTTTTACCGTCTCCCATGTATTACAAAATTTGGGAACTATATCAGATAAAAAGTATTGTGGATTTGTTTTTGTTTGGTTCTCGTATTTCACGTATTATTCAAAGTTTTGTCGAAGCGGGTTATCTAATCTTCTACATATGTCGAAATCATTTTTTTAGAAGTGCTGTTTTTTAACGAAAATAGTCACATTGTGATGTTCTTACAAGTTAAAATGAATTTATTGGCATGAATGTTGTTTGGTCTGAAACGTATGCTAACGGAACTTTTGATGCGTCAGATACGTTACCACACACCGTCCTTCTTCCGATCCGGAATGTATTTAATCTGGCAGATATTTTGCCTGGTATTTTCTATTTATGAGAAGTGTAATACTTATTAATGATGTTCCATACATAAATCAATTAGACTTTTGATATAATTCAAATGCAGGTACAAAGTTAGATTAGGGTAACACATTCTAAGTCGAAATATATTTATTTTCTTGCTTTTTATTTATCCTTCACTTGATATATAAATCAGGATCATTTTTATCACACATTAGATCACGGCTGACTCCAAAATGTTTTCATGATGTTTATGTTTAATCTTGTAGATTTACATAAGCATTCCATTTTAAAGCGAGAAATAAGCAGACAATGAACGATTTTCTAAGATGTTACCTCTGGTAACGTAGCTGATATGTGGTACTAACATGTAAAAAAGGACTCTGTGTTTGGAAATGTTTCTAGAAAAAATATGAGCTTTCAGAAATCACCCATCGATTGTTTTGTATTTCCAAGGAATCAAACTTTCTGAATTGATAAAACATGAATGAAATCTTTGGTGTTGAATTTTTGTCATTTGTACAACTGCAATTGTACACTTTTTCGGAGAATGGCCCGAGAGCACCTGCCAGTTATAGACATCTTCTCTTCTCTGCAATTACATTCAGCATGTTGTCTCTTCCACAGTTAATCCAAAAATGACCAGAGGTAGGGGAGGCCCCCTTTTTATATGGCGTGCCCAAGTCGGCACGACACCGTGTGAATTGCGCAAACTCGTCGTGCAAATGCGGGAAGTGCGTAAACTATGCGCAAACTATGCGCAAACTATGCGTGAACTCGTCGTGCCAGTTCGTTTAAATGTGGACACTGATGGGCACGCATTTGTGAACTATTCGTCAACTTGTCGTGAACTCGTCGTGAACTATGCGTGAACTGGTCGTGAACAGTGCGGGAGCCTCCTAGTTCGTGCCCCAAAATGGCACGACCTGCCACAACAAAATCGTGGCCAAAAGTCGTGCAAGTGTCAGCCTAGCTTAATCATGACTCGTGTGATCATACAATAAATATCGACAGAATTTCACAATAACAGTATTCAATCATATCTATTAGGTTACATATAAATATAAAGTCAGAAATAATCATATCAGAAATCGCAAATTCATACATTTTCCCAAATTCATCATTATACACCATTATACATTTCATTCATTTCAAATCACATAAACTTATTACACTCAACTTTATTCCTACATCTTGTGATCATAAGTACATACAAATGAAATCTCAATAATCACAATATATCTAACCTGAAATTTATTAGGGTGTTTTACCTGTATATTGGGCTGTATTTTGTCCTGTCTGGTCATGGCCGAGTTTTCTGCTACGGGTGTTTTACTGTGAGTCTGAGGATAGAGTGAGGGTGATAAGAGCTATGTGGGGTTCATGGGTCAACGTTAATGCCATCGGGGTCAGTGTTTTCAATTTCTTTATCCAGAAGGATTCTCTATGGAGGATTACTTGGCGGGAATTTGTTCTGATTGTTTCGATGCCTGTGATCTTTACATTGTCAATTAAATGGTCGGGCTGGTTAAAGTGTGTTGTGTAGGGGAGGGTTTTTCGCTTGTTGGGTGTATTGTAATTCAGTATTTCCGATTTAGTGTTGCTGAATCTGGTGTACAAGGATGTTTCTGTCTTTCCCACGTATTGTTTGTTACATTTCATACACGATATCAAATGAATGAGCCAGTCTGACTTGCATTGTATTTTGGATGTGATTGGGAATTCTTCCCCCGTGACGTTGCCTTTGAACTTTTTGCCTTCTTTGACAAAGTTGTGAAGCATGCACCGTTTGGCTTCGCATTTGGCAAAGCCGTTTGTGTTGTTCTCATTCTGCTGGTCATTTTTTGGGGTCGCCAGAGTATGTTAGTAGGTCGCGGAGGGTGCGGAGGCGTCGGTATGCAACCAACGGCGGATCCAAAAGTATCTCTGAGAGTGAATCTGATTCATCTAGGGTTTTTTGTTCCTTTTTGAGAATTTTGTGCAGTTTGGCGGTGGCGGGACTGTATGTTAAGACGAATGGGGTTCTTTCTAAGGGGGGGGGGGGGGGGGGCGTTCTTTTTTGTCAAATAATTCCGCGCGGGGGATGGGAGCGAGCTCTGTTGATTTGTATTTTAGTTTGTTGGGGAGGGTAATCACACTTGTCGAGATAGTGTTGGAGATTTTCAAGGTGTTTGTCTGTGCTTTCTGGCTGAGAGCAGTTACGTTTGATTCTGAGGGCCTGGCTGTATGGTATGCTTTTGAACACATGTCGGGGGTGGCATGAGGAGGGAGGAGGGAATGTGTGAGAGTCTGTAGGCTTGGAGTATAACTCTGTCTGGAGAGTTCCGTCGTCTGAGAGGACTTTTAGGTCAAGAAAGTTGACACAGTCGGGGGATGACTCAAACGTGATTTGATTCGGGGATGGAGGGCGTTCACTGTGTTTTGGAATTGTGCTAATGATTGGGGGTATTGTGTCCAGATGAATATGGTGTCATCAATATATTGTTTCCACAATTTCGGGAAGATGGCGTTTGTGAGCTCTAATAGCTTTGCCTCCTATCTCCCCCATGAAGATGTTGGCATACGATGGGGCAACGGGGGTGCCAATACCGGTACCCTCTATTTGCAAATAGTTCTTGCCGTTGAAGTGGAAATTGTTCAATGACAGTACCAGTTCAAGTAGACGAATGAGCATTCGAATTTTTATGGAAAATTGTCCAAATACCGCCAGAGCTATGCACCAAATCGTTGAATTGCAATCATAAACATGCAAAAGCTCCGCTACTGGATCCCTTGTACACTTTTGAGATTAAATGACTATCAAGCGGTGTTCCCAACTAGATTTTGCATGTACACTTTAAGTTTCTGTCACTATTTGTGACCCTGCACCTCAAAACAAACAAAAAGTCGCCAGACATGAATTTTTAGTTGAGACCAAATTCTGAAAGAGCAGACTTTAAGCTTTAAAATGATGTATAACTCAAATCAAATGGACTCTCCTAACCTATCTGAATATTGGAAAGAAAGCACAAACTCAGGAAAAGTGTGAACTGAGAAAAGAGGCTCTGAAGTACAGTGTCTATTCAAGCGCTTAATCTTTACCAAACCGTGCTGGCAGTGCGATGAATGGGACAAAAAACTGGAAGTAAACCACCAGAGTAACAACAATGAAGGGATTATCACATTAACATGAAATTAAACATGCCTCATTAACACATTCTGTCCATAATTAATGCCAACTTGCAAAGCAGTAGCCCTAGTTTTTTTCAAAAGTTAATAGAGTCGAAAGTGAAGAGTGTGGACAAGGTTTTTCAGAAATGAAAAAGGGATTCTAAAGACACACCTAATCACACTATTCTACCTAAAATGTTCAAGATAAACTGCTAAAAAAAAAACACACTTTCCTGCCCGTTTTATGACACCAAATTTCAGATATAATGTGAAAGAAGACCCGCTCTTTCAGAAAATATGAAAAAAGTCAAGTTCGGCTAGGTTGACCCATTTCACTTATTTTCAGTCCTCACGCATAAGTGTGTGCGACTTTATGTTCGTTTTGAGGTGCACGGTCACATTTTATGTGCAAAAGTCATTCCCTTACAGTAATGTAGCAACTGGTAAATCAAAAGAAAACTTGGAAATAGAATTGTTATACATTGTATATAGAAGCAAAGTTTGGCATTCCTCTTTAACTTTGCTCACTATTATATCCAGCTTGACAGAAATTTGTAGAAGTTATACAGATTGGAAAAACATAATTTTTTCTCTAAGCATGACTATCTTCGTGTCTCAGAATAACATGGCACACAGGGGGTTTCCACCATGGCACATAAAGAGTTAACTGTAAAATGTCAAAATTTTCAAGCTCGCTCGCTCCGCTTGCTCGCATTTAATCGCTATGCCATTCTCATAATGTTGTTGCCAGTATTTGCCAGCAGTTGCGCCCGGTGCGCCCCCTCTTAATGTCTAAAGCGAAAACATATAGCTATATACAAACGGCAGTTTTGGGCCTGTAAAATGTCAAATTTTCAAGCTCGCTCGATTCGCTTGCTCTCATTTGATTTTAATCGTTATGCCATTCTCCTGATGGTGCTGCCAGTAATTGCCAGCAGTTAGGCCCGGGGCGCCCCCCCCCCTTAATTTTCAAAGCGAAAAATATATATCTACAAACGGTATTTTTTTTACTGTAAAATGTCAACATTTTCAAGCTCGCTCTCTTCGCTCGCTCGCATCTAATCGTTATGCTATGCTCCTGATGTTGCTGCCAGTAGGCCTAATTGTCAACAGTTGCGCCCGGTGTGCCCCCCCTTAATTTCCAAAGCGAAAAAATATAGCTACAAACGGCAGTTTTTGGACTGTAAAATGTCAACATTTTCAAGCTCGCTCGCTCCACTCGCTCGCATCTAGTCGTTATGCAATTCTCCTGAAGTTGCTGTCAGTAATTGCCAGCAGTTGCGCCCGGTGCGCCTCTCTTTCCTTAAATTTCAAAGCAAAAAGATATAGCTACAAACGGCAGTTTTTGGACTGTAAAATGTCAACATTTCCAAGCTCGCTCGCTCCACTCGCTCGCATTTAATCGTTATGCCATTCTCCTGATGTTGCTGCCAATAATCGCCAGCAGTTGCACCCGGTGCGCCACCATTTACAACATCAAAATGCAAAAAGTTCTCACCGTAGGAGGGGGAATATACACGTCCCACCAAGCTTCACCAAGCCCCCCCCCCCCCCCACATCCCCCGCCAAGGCTGCGCCGGTCCGCTTATGGGCTTGTAATCGTGGTGATGGTGACTATCCGATCATTCCCCCCCCCCCACTCCTCAGTACGGATAACCTTGACATTTTTACCTCTGACATCTTTACTTCTGTCATTTTTAAATCTTGCAATTTTACCTCTGACATTGTTACCCCTGACATTTTTACCTCTGAAATGTTTACCTCTGACATTTTCACCTTTGTAATTTTTTATATCTATGACATGTTTACATCTGACATTTTCACCTCTGTCATTTTTAACCTAGCACCGTTACCTAAAACTATGGCTTATATCACTTTTGTTCGATAGTTAACCGTTGATTGTGCGTTCTTTGCACACAAGATTTCTTGAGAAGTGTCCCACTACACTATAGTGTCTATATTTTGCTACACATTAGTTCTTATCAATATGTTTTATAAATTTCATTCGTGTTTACTCTGTACTTTATAAACCTTTTTTTTTCTACAGATTCAAGATCTGAAGTTGTCTTTTACCGAGTGGCGTGACCCTAATCATCAATCCTTGACTAGGAGTTACTTGGCCCAATGGGTATTTAATATGCCAAATCTTTCGAGCCTCAGTCTGGAATCCCCGTACCTGGACAATAATTTTCTTTCAACAGCAGTAGCCTCAGCAGCATCTTGTCAGGTATGTCAAGTTGGAGTATGTAACTTATGGTACGTTCCCACTGCCGATCAGATCAACTCGATCAATCCCGATCAAGCTTTTTTGGCCTGGTCGGGCTCGCTCGGCATTGGTATTCGGGGTCGATCTACCTTGATCGGCATCGCTCCTGCTTCCTTCACGATAATTTTGGACATGTCCAAAATATTCGAGTAGGAAGCCCGAACACCAACAGCTCGGGTAGTGATTGAGAAGAGATCCAGCTGATCGGGAATCGGTCGTATAGAAATCTAGTGTGGTCGGGACGGATTTTTCCCCGAGCTCAGTTCCCGATCATCTCGAGTTATACTCGAATGCGACACGATTGATTTCAGATCATCTCGATCCAGGATTCATCAGTTTCATGAATAACTCGACCGCTACACGATCGCTACAGGACTGCTGTCGATTGATACTCGACTAAACTCGATCATGCTTCGACCGGCACTCGATCAAATACCGAGCACTTTTTGATAGTGGTTGCAGCAGGGGCAGACGTACTTTCTTAGCGCTCATTTATTGTTCATGAAAATATATATGCAGTCCTTGATCACGAAGTTAAATGTCGTCAGTATCTTCAGCCACTCCTGGCCCACTGAAGAAAAGAAAAGGGGCACACAGAGAGAAAAGACAACAAATCCTAAACAGCAGACATGGTAGAATTAGACTTCCAAACAAAAATTTCAGAAGAAAGAAAGGAAACACGACTGAAACTGAGAAGAATTCGGTATTCTGGCAATATGAATGTAACGTGAAAGGAAATTTTCTAGATTATTTACTTAAGTTATAAACTGAGAAATGTTTCTTGAATTCTGTTGCTAGCTTGTCTGTTTCAAAGTTGAAGTTGATTACGTTGATATAAAATTTATTTCTTACGCTGACGTGTTATAACAGTAGTTGTAACTTCAATAGTTCAATAGTTTATTTATTTCCATCATCACACAGAAAAGAAAAGAAAAAGTTGACATAATCCAAAGTGATACAATTTTTTTTTTCATTTCTCTTACACTCGTCCGATAAAGGATTTTTTTTCAATACAATATAAATTATACACGAATGATGTCGTAAAAAGAAACAATGCACTTTGTAATGGCAACAAAAATAGTAAATAATCACAAAGATGGAAAACAGTGTTCCACTAAAAAAGCCACGCTTGTAAAACGTGGAACACTGGAACAAAACAACAACAGCACCAATTTGTTATACCAATAAGACATATTCATTTTAAATTCTTCTATATACTATTGTACATTTTACTCATTGATATAATGATGTTGATACTATGAACAATACTTACTA
This sequence comes from Diadema setosum, assembly GCA_033980235.1. Lineage (NCBI taxonomy): Eukaryota > Metazoa > Echinodermata > Echinoidea > Diadematoida > Diadematidae > Diadema > Diadema setosum. The sequence goes on from CM067065.1 coordinate 29,129,083, forward strand.
GGATTTTAGGCTGCAAACGTATAACCTATATAACATATCACATTTGTGGCACAGACACTATGGGGCCAGGTGTGCCAGGAAAATTGAACGGAAAGGAAGATATGCAATCGGCCACAAAAAAAAAAAAAAAATAACGACGACAACAATAACACAATACACAGAAACAACAGAATTTGAGGAAATGCACTCAGACAGATACTGGACAACGAAGAACGAGGAAAAAAGGAGCAGGGAAGAATAGAGAAGGAAAAGGAGAGGGATGGAAAAGGTCTGTGGACACAATACAAAATCTCAAGGAAAAGTGAAACATGACGGGTTTTTTCATTGAACAGAATTAACTGGTATATTTAGAAAACAAATATTTTTTGAGTTTATACTTAAATGTAATTAACTTCACTGATTCTTTTAGATCATTATCTAAGCTATTCCAAAATCTGGGTCCGGTATAAACAATTGTATTTTGAGTGTGTACAGTTCTAACTAAGGGAAGATGAAATTCTTTAGATTGTCTAGTGGGATAGTTATGTACGTGGCTGTTACGGTGAAATAAAGAATAAAATATTTTGGGTAGATGATTGCAGTTGTAATTAAACATAAATTGATCAAGTTGAAACGAATACAACTCTTTTATTTTCAGAATTTTGTGCTCAAGGAAAAGCTTGTCAGTATGTGCTCGGATATGAAGGTTAAAAACGATTCTGAGCGCCATCTTTTGCAGAAGAAAAAGTTTATCTAACAATGTCGAATATGTATTCCCCCAAGCAAGAATTCCGTAATTCAAGTACGGCAATACCAAACTTGAATAAAGCGTAATCAAAGCCGAAGAAGGAAGATAATATTTCAATCTATTCATTATGCCTATGTTACGTGCAATTACTTTACAAATATTGTTTATGTGACACTTCCATGATAACTTATTATCAACACAAACACCTAAGGATTTAATAGACGAAACCTCTTCTAAGGAAGTAGTGTCAAATATAACATTACCTGGTAATCTATCTAAAGAATTACTGAAAAACATATACTTTGTCTTCTCAATATTCAGTGACAATTTATTTGCATATATCCATTGTGAGACATTCTTCAATTCATCATTCACTGTACTAATCAAAGTATTAGGGTCAGGGTGGGAATAAAAAAGATTGGAATCATCCGTGAATAATATGAAAGAGAGTTTATCTGAAGATCTATAAAAATCATTAATGTAAACTATAAATAACAGTGGGCCTAACAAACTTCCTTGCGGAACACCACATTCTATTTTCTTCATAGAAGAATCAGAACTGTTCACATGTACATATTGAAATCTGTCAGATAAATAACTCGTAAACCATTGCAAGGCTTTTCCGCGAATACCATAATGGGATAACTTAGAAAGAAGTATACCGTTATTAATCGTATCAAAAGCCTTTGAGAAGTCCAGGAAGATGCCTATTGTATGCGAAAATGTATCAAGTGCATGTGTAATCTTTTCCACAAAGGTAAGTAAAGCGTGGGTGGTGTTGTGATTTTCTCTGAATCCAAATTGAAAATTCGTAAATATATTACTCATATTGAAAAAATTTACAGTTCGGATATATACTATTCTTTCCAAAATTTTAGAAATTGAAGTTAATAACGATATTGGTCTGTAATTATTGACATCATTTTTCTCCCCTTTCTTATATATAGGTATAACTTTGGCAGTCTTCATTTGACTTGGTACAAGCCTAGTACTAAGTGATAGATTAATAATATATACTAAAGGATCTATTATTTGAAGAATTATATTTTTCAACAAATAATTCGATTCCATCACAACCTGGGCTTTTCCCTTCTTTCAAATTATTAATAATATCAATAACTTCTTCATTATACGTAGGGTCCAAAAATATAGTTTTAGGATTAGGTATATCTAGAAAATCAAAAATCACTTTATTAGATGAAGGGATACTTTGTGATAAATTTTTCCCAATCGATGCAAAAAAATCATTAAGAATTTCGGCCATACCAGCAGGTACATTGCTTGAGGTATTACCCCATCGTACTTCTGAAATACTAGGTGCATCATTAGATGTATTCATAACATCTTTTATTGTTTTCCAAGTATTCTTAATATCATTTTTATATTTCATTACCTGGTTGACATGAAATTTTCTCTTTTGTAAACGCAATAAATTAGTAAGCGTGTTTTTGTAAGTCACATATTTTTGTCTGTTTTTATCCGTAGGGTTACTCCTGTATTTATAAAACAAATTATTTTTTTCTATTAATCGACCTTAAAAGTGATTGGGTTATCCACGGGAGTCTTGGAGTTCTTTTATAAGAACTTTTCCTTGTGCAAAACGGAATATGTTCATCAATTTTAGAAGTGGTAGTTTTCATAAAATAATCATAACACAAATCAAGATCGGTAATGTTGTATACAAAAAACCAATCAATATCTTTTGAACTATTTTGCAAATTAATAAGATTATTGGCCGTAATCTTACGACGTCCCTGCTAATTATTTTGCCTTGGAGATAACTTAATTGGCACTTGTGTAAAGATTGGATAATGATCAGAGATGTCAGAAAAACAATACCAGACTCGGGAATCGGGAGAATATTACAAAAAATATTATTAATCAAAGTGGCAGATCGGTCAGTAACACGGGTCGGCTTAGAAATTAACGGTAATAAAGAAACAGACATTAAGGTTTCTACAAATTCTTGCGAAATATGTTGGGAGTTACATTTCATAAGATCAATATTGAAATCACCCATTAAATATACATGTTTATTTGTAAAGATAGAGTTCTGCATTAAATTTTGTACATACAACAAAAAATCATTCGGATTCGATCCAGGGGGTCTGTAAACAACTCCAATCAGTATGTTTTTCCCATTCGGGTTTACCATTTCAACAAAAAGAGATTCTACTACATCAGTCATGACATTCAATTCTTCGTTGATAGAATATTCAAATTTGTTGGGGATGTATAAACCCACGCCACCACCCATTCTTTCTTTTCTATTTCTGTACACGAAATCAAAGCCGGATATAGAAAATAAATGACTTATATTTGGAGTCAACCATGTTTCGGTCAGACCTATAACAGAACAGTTATTACCATAGTTTTCTAAAAATAATCGCAACTTATCAAAATTTCTACTTATGCTTCGTATATTCAAATGAGCTAACAAAAGATTGTCATCATCACTATTCATAACATATTGTTCATACTGATTTACAGTCAGATAAACACATGATGAACTTTGCACAGGATCTTCAGGATCAAAATTATATTCAAATTCTTGTGCTGAAGCATTAAGTTTGTTCGATATGTATGCTTCATATAAGGTGGAAGTTTTGTTTTCCTACGCGGACGTAAAAGAGCGCCCAACTGTATCATAAAATTCATCATCGTTCACAGAGTTGAAAACAAATGTTGGATTAGCCATAAGTATAAAGAAAATCAACCGAAATCGACAAAAGTTCCACTTAGACCTAGACCTGGAGATTGTAGTTATGTAGGAATGTACAGACCTGGAAGAAGAGAAAGAGAAACGCATATAAACAAACATGAAACACATACAAGAAACACACACATAAAGCATAGACATGAGACACAGACAAGACACGAGAAACAACAAGGACGCAGACAAGACATAGCCGCTGATATCAAATTGGGCACACACGTCCGTGGCCTGTGTCTGCTCTGCCAATACAAAACGAGGCATAAGCAATAATATCAGCATTGACTTAGATTCATAAATGCTCAGTGACTTACTTTACTTTTATTTACGTAGATGTTACACTTTTGCTTCGCTTAATGATGTTTCTTTTTTTTTTATTAAGAGTTGTATGTACATTGCTTGAAGTCCACCTTGATATCGATTGGCTGGGATGAGTTGACAAAAAAAATAGACAACCAAGATTTTCATCATTTTTGCTAATGTAAAATGTTATATTGTTTTAATTTTCATAATAATGTACTCTGTTCCACATATCAGCACACTTCATGAATTTAGACATTAATGTGATACATGTATTTTCTTTTACACACTCTTGGGCTTATATACTTTATCAATGAATACATACGTATTTTTCATTCACTTTTTCATTCTTAAATAATGAGAACAATAATGACAAAGATAACACGACTCAATAGGGTTGTAGAAAGTCATTTTTTTAACTCTATATTATAATGGTGCATTTATTGGCATATGGGCCTATGTTTCATTTTAGACCAAGTTAATTTCAGCCCACCTATATGTAATGCACTTACGAAGCGTGGCGGTGTATTTTTTTTTTTCACGAGAGATCAAACTTTGATTTGCTATTCTTCACATCCCATGCAAATATTGAATTCATATGAACGAATCTATTATATTATACATGGTGTCCCGGCAGACAGAGTGCTACAAAACTGTCTCTTAGTTAAAAAGATATGAGCGACTGAATGGAATCGTTACATTGTTCAATAGGAAAAAACACCTCAAATTCCATTTGACACAATGATAATCAATCTTCATGCAGGCGCTTTGATCTCCCAGAACATTTGTGATTTACAAAATCTGTAACTTTGGGCACTGATATCCTACTTGACTGAGCGATAGTGCAGCCGTAAAAACTGATAACGAATGCGTCAAAAAGTAACTACTAAAACGGATAAAATGAATGAATACAAGTGAATGCATTTTTTTTTTGCGATGAATTGGACAAAAAATAGGAAGTAAACCACCAGAGTAACAACAATGAAGGGATTATCAGATTAAACTGAAACTAAAAATGCCTCATTAACACAGTCTGTTCATAATTAATGCCAACTTTCAAAGCAGTAGCACTATCCTTTTAAAAGTTATTAGAGTTGAAAGTGGAGAGTGTGGACAAGGCTTTTCAGAAATGAAAAAGGGATTCTAAAGACACACCTAATCACACTATTCTACCAAAAATGTTCGAGATAAACTGCTAGAAAAACACACTTTCCTGCCCGTTTTTTGATACCAAATTTTACGATAATGTAAAAGAAGACCCGCTCTTTCAGAAAATATGAAAAAGTCAAGTTCGGCTAGGTTGACCCATTTCACTTATTTTCAGTCCTCACGCAAAGTCAGTGTGTGCGACTTTATGTTCGTTTTGAGGTGCACGGTCACATATAATCGAAACGCCTGCGCGAGAATTGATAATTGTGGTTTCAAAATAGGAAGTGTTCTTCTATCAACTATAGGATTTCAATATCGCACTTTTGTCAGTCCAATTCCTAATTGCTGCATTCAATTTAGCAAAATGGAGCATAGATGACATGTTCGGAAGTTCAATTTTATGATCTCTTCATTCAAATTCATTTTGGAGCATTCAAATTACCTTTATCCTCATTCTAATTAACACTTTTTCAATTGAAATTCGTAAAACAAGCACCATTTCGTTATTCGTTCATTCAGTTTAGAATGATGCAGTCACGTGATCACGGACATGCTGCTCTCGTTCATTCATATTCATTTTGGCAATCAATTTAACATCTTTTCCAGTCAATTTAGCACGCATGTTTATGGTTTGGTTCTTTCTTTTTTTTAAACTTAGTTATTGTTCTCCAAGCGTCATTACGTTTCATGTTTTCGTACTCATTTAAGACATTTTGGCAACATTTTTTTTTTCTTTAATGTGCTTAGTGACTCTTCAAGTCCGAAGATAATGCAACATGTGCATGGCCACAACTTATCTCGCCGTTGAGCGCTTTTTTCCGTGTGTCGGCCAGTTCTAGGAAGTCAAGGTTATGATCATCAAATGAAGAGTTTGTTTGCCAAAACCGATAAGTCCATATTTGCCAAATGGAGATATTTGCGATTAAAGGTCAAGAAAAATAAAGAGAATAATAAGAAAATTTTTGCTTCTTTTGACCATAACTTCAAAAATATACATTTATATGTAGTGCCCGATATATCATTTAAAAGGTATTATTTTGTACTTTATGACAGAGATCGTACTTCAAAATCTTCAAAAATGGACTTATCGGTTTTTGCAAACAAACCCTTCAAATATTCCTATAATTCTTTTTCTGTCCCCTTGAGAAAATTGTAATACGTCTGTTTCTAACTTGTGCCGTCATGACTGGAAGAAGATGAAGTTAAACTATATAATAGTATTGGTACATGTAGGCCTAAAATGGCATGTATATTAAAGAAAAGGGGCGTTATAGAACAGCAGACTCGAGTAATGGTCAAAAATACGATACTTTTACTGCTTAACAGTGCGTGGATGAAACAATAAGTCACATAGAAATACGCGTCTAAATGTTATCAACTTTTCAAAAAAGAAATAACATGGCATTAATTTCAATGAACATGTTAGGAATTTGACTGCCCAAACGCGAAATTAAATGACTGAAGTACCCCTTTCGCCAGTGCTGGCGAATTTGAATGACTGAAGAGCACGTGCCAATTTAAATGACCGTTTTACGAATTCGAAAGGCACATGTGTAAATCTCATGGATCGGAATGCTAATTGAACGAACAACTTGCAATGTGCAGTGACGAAGATTTCGCTAAATTGAATGAACCTTTTATCAAATGGACTGACGAAAGTGCGAAATTGGCCGGGAAAATCTATACCAAAGATAATAATTTATTTTGTTCATTCATGCTTTTGCAATTAATAGTCAGTTTTATAGCACTCTTTTTGGCCATGCCGTATTCAAGTATAAATACTGAATTGTCTCATATAACCAAACGAATAACTGTAACCAATTCTTCTTTCACTCGATCACTGTACGAACCTGCCGACTCGTTCGATGCAAGATCTTACACAGATCGTGTCATGTCGAGCTGGTCTAAGAAGTCTAGTAGAAATTGAGTATTGACCGTGTAGCGATCGTGTATTGATTGTGTGTAGATCGGGATGTTCGAGTAGAGATCTATGTGGTTGTCGAGGAGAGATTCTGGAGATGTCGAGAACGGTCGGGTGTGGATCGTACAAGATCGAATAGCGGTCGGGAAGGGATCGTGTTGAAGGACGATCGAGCATTTGGTCGGGATTGCTCTGGTAAAAATAGGTAATCGGGATTGATCTCGCTTGATCGAGTTGATCTGATCGGCAGTGGGAACGCGGTATAAAAGCCCCTGTTCCACTATGCCGTTCTCGCTACGATTTGACAATTTTCTCAGATTGGGAAGGATCGGGTAAAACCTGAGACGATCTGGACACAGTATATACGATGTAGAACGCTCTAAGTACGCTGCAGTTGCGACTACCACGTGCTTGCTACGCTCTTACTATGATGATCGGGAATGCGATGTTGCCGATGTTATCCGAACGATGCACGCTGTATCTACGCTCTTAACGATCTATTCGATCTTATCACGCTATCACCCCGTTCAGAGAGCTAAAAAGTGCCCGATGTACCCCGATTCGACTGTCGATCCGCAGTCAGTCAACTTATTAGCATGCAGAACCGAAGAAATATACTGTGGACCTCGAAGAGGCTCCTCAACTTTTTTTTTGCAGCAATGCATTGTTATAAACAAAGACGTGCTGACTTTTCCAAGACTTGTTCTTTATGTCCTTGCTTTTAAAGTCCGCCTGCCTCCACTTGTAGATGATTTCATATTCTTCAAAATTCTGCTATGTCCTCTTCCTCCTCTTTAAGCATCACGAGCAGTCTCTCTTTCTCCGCCTTTTGGGTAGCTGCTTTGCTGCCTTCTTCTCTTCTTTTTCTTGATCTTTTCTCCTTCTTCGAAAATTTGAGCTCCTTCTTCTTCATATTCTGCCCTGACAGGATCAGCGACAATGACATCCTCCTCCTCAACAGTTCTGCCTCTTGATCTCCTTTATCTTTTTCTGGTAGACATTTTTGTGTAAGTTTTCATCCCGTTCTTGCGCCAATGTTACTACGCTCAGAAATACCTTGTTACGCTCATCCCGCTGCGTTTACGATGTCCCCTCGCTCTCCTCGCTTGCCGTACGATTAAAAATAGGTAAATTTTGATCGGGGAGATTGGGAAGAAATTTTTAACAGGTTCAAAATCTCTTCCCGATCTGAAAAAAATGCCCGCTCCAACCCCGACCTCCACACGCTACTACTACGATGCTTCCGATCCCCGTACGCTTTTGCCGCTCTCTCCCGATCTGCTAGATCGGGACAGATCGGGGTCCAGATCGTGATAGTGGAACGGGGGCTTTACGTGTGATCTTAGATAGTAATGGCTTGTTTGTTTGATTCGTTGGTTTGCTCAATCGATTAGTGAGTCTCGCCTTAACACCTGTTTAGAATTATGACAAAATTATAATTTTCTTTAGCGACGAAAAGTCATTGAATATTTCATTACTTGCATATTGACCTCAGTATGTTGCCAATTAAAATTATTTTCGTCAAGGGTTTTTTTTACCCAAATTATTCCTTTGACCGTATTAGGAGGAAATGATCAGTGAGAACGTTTTAGTTTTTAACCTTCAAGGAAGAATTGCGACACAGCCGTAAACCGATAATACTGCATTATTGTGCCCTAAGGCATAAAACAAAGGAGAAGAGTACAATTTGGTTTTGTCATATCTTCAATCTTACGTGTGGAAAAACATGCGTGTACCTATGTAAGGTAGGCCTACAAGGCTGCATTTCATACAGGTCACGCTTACAGTCATTTTTTTATTCATTTATTAATCCTTTGGTTCCGCAATTCTCTAAATACCTTCAATGTCCCCATACAAGATTCTTTTTGCCCGTCGACAGGGCACGGACAGGTTGGTAATCCACCTGTGCAAAAAACAGTCAAGCGGTGCATGCATCCCCTTCTCATGGTCAACTACGTGTGCCGTTAAACAACAAAAATATCGATCGGGTGCGATGTATGAATAGAGCGTTCAAACATGAACAAGAAACCAGTTCATATACGTAATGTTTTTTTTTTCTGAAATTGTATGTAAAACTTCCAACTTTGTTTTATCAAATTCACCCCATAAGGCTATACAATCATTGAAATTGGGGAAACATCAAAGCAGTATTAAGCAAAAAAAAATGCAAACTCCAAAAGAATATTTTCAATCTATGATTACGATATGCCTACACCATTAGATATCTTATTTGCTACATTGTTTTTTGTGTGCACATATCCTGATGCATATTACTCTGAATATGAATCAAACAAATTAACTGAATCAACTTTCTTTAAGGGAACAAAATAAACAGAAAATAACACATCATCAAATTTATGAAGAATTTTGTTTCAAAAGGTACTACATCCATAATTTCAAGTTCTGAGAAAAACGTGATTTTTTTGTGTTATTTTCATAATTATTTAGCAAGTTCAGGCTGGAATGACATTTTCCCCTGTTATACTGCTAAATAATACAACACATAAAACCACTCTCTAAGAAAATTCAGGTCCATACATTTAGTTTTGATGAATTAATAATTTTTATATTTTCTGTGGATATATTCCCTTTTGAAACCGAAACTCGATGTTTTTGTGGATGTAGTACTTTTTGAAACTGAAATTTCACATTCAAAGATATTATTTAGTGTGATGTGGGCATGATTCGCGGGTTGATTTTTTTTCAGCAATGATATTGATAGGAATGGGATACCAGGTCAAGGGGGCCTAGGTAATTGACAATTCCGTACCTTATTTAGTAGCAAGAATAACAAACCAATGCGCATAGCTAATTGTTGACCAATATTTGGAGTGAATTATTGTCATTGGCAGTAATTGTTCAATCAATTTTCACATGTTTTAAATGTTCTGGGCCCTGTTTTATCAAAAGATAAATTTAACGTTAAGTCAAAATAATCTATGATTAACCTCTCAAATCAACTCTAAGTCCACTTAATCTATGATTAACTTCCAAGTCCACTTGAAGTCCGTCTTATCAAGACACCCAAGAGTTGACATCAACTCCAACTTCCTAAAAAATCAACACATAAGTTTTCTCAACCGCTCCAAATCTATGATTAACTTAACAGGTGATAAATATCAACTTTAAGTAAAAACAGTCGAGGTAGACTCAATTGTAAGGCAATTTACAGAAGAAAGATGATTGTCACACTTTCCTAGTCTAGCTGGGGTCTTGTCACGAATGTTTGTCTGTTAAATGCTAACCTTTCTCTAACATTTTGTTGCGTTTCTTTCATGTAATTATGGTCTTTTCCTTGCATGAAATTCACGATCGGCACGCATTGCTTACGCGACTGCTGCACGCAAACACCCTCGACAGCAGTCGCAATCCCAGCCTGCGCGCCCGGCGCCCCGACACGCCGTCCGCCCGCCAATCAAGCTATCGCCAGCAAGCAAATAACCGAGTACAGTACTGGAACTGGAACCGCGTCTGTGTGTAATGCATATCTTGCCAAAGTAAAGAACCCATATGCGAGGAAACCAGTGATTTCTGACGTGCGTAGGCCTACGTAGAGCTAGTTCGGCAATAGATACTAATTAAGAGTTTAGTAGGCATATACAGAAAATAAAGAGTTTAATTCTATATAGCACCGATTACGACAGTAACTTGAGATCCAGCTTAACGTTAGGCCCAACTGGTTATAGATAACGTTCAGCGAGTCGTTTGTACTTACCGTAACACGTAGTGGCGTACTGCTGATTAGAGCGTCTAAGACATTCTAGCATTTCGACATGTTGATGATGTAGACTTGCGATCTATTCTTTACAAAGCCGATCTGCGCCGTAGAGGTAAAAAAAAAGCTACTGTAATCACCACACTCTCACAAGTTTTCATAATCCTACACGTAAACACACAGGACTTCAGCCTATTTGATTAAGACTTGAAGTAATCCTACGTATGCGCGGAATCTTTATGGTACACGCGTACGCAGATTTTCGTTGAGCTCGGGATGTGCTAGATCTATCGACCTACTTTTTTTTCAATACAACGCAGAACGGCGTATTTTGCGGTTATGTTGCAAACTTAATACTTCTAATTCAGCGGCTGTATAGCGCTAATAATACTGCGTGGCACTAGCAGACTACGAATCCGTGGCCATGGCAAACAATCATGTTTTTGTTGTTTGTTTTGCTTAATGTATTGTTTTGTTTTTAAGCAGACAGTACCGGAAGCCAGCCTCGTCCCGTGTTTTTAGTTTTGACTAAATCAATAATTAAGTCATGGTGATGAGCTATAACTATAATCGACTATTAAATCTCTTCGTAAAACGGAAACTTGCAGTTGATTTAAAGTTATAGCAGACTTCAAGTTGGATAAAGTTAGCTTTGATTTCACAATCAACGCTAACTTTATCTTGATGAAACAGGGCCCTGGACGCGAAGTTTCCGGAACGCCGAAGGCGCCCCCATTCATCGAAAACTCTATCGGAACACCGCAAATACTTTCATAAGGAAATGACTGGTTGTGACTTGGCCTGATTTGTTGACGTTATCGGCAATTTATAAGCGCTGTATAAGCCATTGTCTATTCATAAGCCATTATCCCGAGTGCGATTTTTTTGGCGAGTTATAGTCCAAATAATATTTCTCTCAAGCATTTGGTGTGATTTGATGACGTCATTTGCGATTTATAAACGACTTATCAGCCATTGGCTATTCATAAACCATTATCCTTCGTGCGATTTTTAAACGATTTATAACGCAAATAATATCTTGACTTTGTGCGATTTTTTGGCGATTTATAACGCAAACAAACAACTTGAACACCAGCGATGCATCGCGTGTTAAATGTCATCGCATGCAGTGTTCGACATGCATCCATCAAAGACAAAGATCATGAGAAGTGAGAATTGAAAGTAGTCTGGTGTGTTTGTAAGTAAAATGAAGTTTTTTATTATCATTTGTAATGTCACGCTGTCGCACATACAGTACAAAATCAACGGCGATTTCGTGGTTTAGGTCCCGACTCGCTGAAAGTGAGAGCGCACGCATTCCTTTACAATTTGTGCCGCGTACTATAGTACTGGATTGTTGTCCCACACATAAACATCTGTGTTGCCTAGTTAGCGTTCAACTCTTTCAACCTGTACCGCTGTGGTTCTAAACCTAACTATCAACTCTTCTTCGTGAAGCATGGCTAACGCAAAGTCAATGGAGTTGGATTGAAGTCCCCATTGCGTACACTGAATAAAGCGATAGTGTTAGTGTTACGTGTGCGAGGTGAATGAGGGCGACCCAAGGCCGGACCTAAACCACGATTAAGCCAAATTATGTTAATTATAATAATAGCCTGGTAACTTCACTCTAAAGTTATACCGAAGGCTGACCACTTTGGAAAAAAGAAGAGAGGGGACATAGTCTAATCCAATCATGCAGAACATCGAACATGCAGAACATGGCAGAATATATAAAAAAAACAACATTGTAATTGAGTATATGAATATAAGAACGACCCAAGTCCATGGAAGACCATTTCGAGTAAACTAAAAAAAACGTCATATCTTTTTTGTTTGTCCAATAATATTCTATTTAACTGTGATGGGAAGGCAACATTGTATATACAAATTAGAACATATATTATTATGACAATTAACATTAACATTAATTGTGGAGAGGCCATTTTGTGTGATGGACTTGGGTCGTTCTTTGATTCATATGGACTTGGGTCGTTCTTTGATTCATATACATGATATTCTGCTATAGAGATGAGAGAAGGACGAGAGAGGGCGCTATAATATGAATGTAAGAATGACCCAAGTCGTTCATTCTTACATTCATATAAGATTTAACTCATTTATTTCAGGCACTTCCGGGGGTAATTAGGATTTATCATTTATACACAAGATGGGTCCATGCATAAGCTACAATTTCCCATGTCAAACTGAATTTGGCCAAAAATTGGACTTGGGTCGTTCTTATATTCATATACTCAATTGACAATTTAAAACTTGAGATTGAGAACTATTTTGAACTTGCCACTCGTGGTTATCATAGAACAAGAGGCCATTTCATGAAACTAGCCAAAGCAAGGAGTCGTCTGGACATCAGGAAAAACTTTTATACCCAAAGAGTATAGGCCTAGTAAATGAGTGGAACAAGCTTCCTCAATTGGCTGTTGATGCCCCCACACTCATTAACCTCAAGAAGCAACTATCCAACTTCGGTTTTTAAATGGGCCCCATGGGACACCCTTCACCCTGCCACACCGTGCTACATATCGGCCCGAATTCACGAATGTGGTACAAATGAAACCATGGTTTAAACCATGGACAAAAACCATGGAGCGTCAAGTGTCGCATGGAATATTTCGTTACGAAATCAGTCATTTCGTCGATGAAATAATTATTTTGTAACGAAATGACATTTTTTCACTAAATGAATATTTCGTCCACAAACAGTCATTTTGTCGACGAAATGACCAATTTCGTAACGAAATATTCCGTGAGACACTTCGCGCTCCACGGTTTTTGTCCATGGTTTAAACCATGGTTTCATTTGTACCACCTTCGTGAATTCGGGTGTTAGTGTTTATAGATGATATCCTATCGCCAAGCACGACTACATGTAGGTGTGGCCTTCAATAAAATTCAAGGTAAAAATTTGTGTCACGTGGTAGCTGTAGCCGCTCTGTACCACTTGCACTGTTTACCTACCTTGCGAAGGCTTGGGGTAGGCTTGGGAAAGTACACGTACACGTGTATTTTCCTCAGCATTACTGCAGATAGTACTTTTAATTGGATTTTGGGGTTCCTTCAAACTATATAAATATCTGCAGTTTAGTTAGGGGGCATAAATGGTACGAGTTCCAAATATCATTCAGGTTAAAAAAAAAACATGTTTAACTTCACAGGAAACAAATGTCAATTTAAAATTCAAGATACTTAATTAGGGGGCCAAAAAAAAAAATGTCTGTTGGTATAGGGAGGACAGTGAAATCTGGTTATTTTGAAATTATATCTGTCAGTATACAAAAATGTCCTATTGAACACTTTTCTAGTTTTTTGTCAAATTTGGAATGGGATATGAAGGACCTTAAAAAAAAAAAAAAACACCATAGGCATTTATGGAAGTGGTATCACATGAAAGCTTGACGTATGGGGATCATTTTCCAATAATTTATTGTACTGCTAGTCTTGTTTTAGAGGGTCCAATTTTGCAGCAGAATTTTTAAATTGTAATTTATAAGTTAAAAAATCGTAACTTCACCAATCTTTTATCGATTTAGCTGATTTTAACACCATTGTCTTTCTCTGGGCAGAACCTTTTCTAGAAATGCCAAACTTCTCTGTTTTGTATAAGAAGAGTCCAAAAGTCATAGGCCTCCCTAATGTTGGCTTTTTGCTTTCCTGCCACCCTCTGGGCCATAGATTGCCATAAGAAAAACTTTTTGAAATGTCCAGGAATACACTACTTCTTATCAAAAACATGATAGGTATGAATACGAAAAAGGTATTTTTTTATGTGTTCCTTACGCGGGAGCCTTCTCTGCTGCTCATAAATGTTAAATTGATATTCAGGTCTCTTCAAACTCATCCCTCTCGTCCACACTATATTCTAATCATCTCCACATTAGAATTTCACATCGAAATTTAGAATATTTTGCATGGCTCCCACAAAAGGAGTTTGTACTGTTGCTGTGTTATTTTTTTACCATATTTTGGTAATTCTTAAAAACTACCCTAAAGAAAAATGTGTCCACATCCGCCTATAATCCCAATTTTACTGTTTTCAATAATTTCAAGTTTCAAGTCAATAGGTGAGAGGATGCATTTTTTTTGGGGGGGGGCAGCATATAAAATGCTCATGTACACATTTGCAAATATCCAATAACTTCAAATTTGAAGTCAATAGGTGAGAGGGTACATTTCCTTAGGTAATGCATCCTCTCACCTCCAAACAACCAGGAACATAGTCATCTCCATGTTTCCAATTTTATATTGTCGAAAAGAAACATTCCCACATTCTTTGTCATTTTTAACTACATCATAGCAAGTTTCACTATACCTCAAAGTCCACTGCAACATTCATCTTGTGCACCCATAACATAGCCTACATTCATTTGAAGCAATTACCTCAATTCAAATTTAATTTGTTCACTTTTATAATTGCATGATTGTGGCATACAACTCGTCAATTACCCCGCAGAAGGGCATTACCTGATGCGTTATACACTCAAAAAATAACTTTTTTAGATAATCGCATTTTTGATGTTTGAATGTCTCTGTAAAACGGATTTCTTAATTTTCTGGGCTAGAAATTTATCTCCATTTAGTAGATATTTTTGTACACTCTTCTTCAGAATTTGAATTAATAATCTTTGATAGTGTTTACCCTACACTCACTTTTATGCAAAGACCTTTCTGCCAGGAACATTTACCTAAGCTAAGGCCCTTCTGCAGGGCAACCGACGAACTGTGCACGTCTCATGTAAAGTGCTCATTCAGAGCAAACATGCTTTTCTTAGAGAACATAAAAAATGACAGCATCTATGACCACCAAAGACAGGAGATTTCTCATTGGCATTTGATTATATCAAACTCATTTCCACAAGAGATATATTATTACCTTTCACTTTCTAGCAATATCAGGATGGAACTTCACTAATGCAATTCAACTCTATGTACCTTTGGCCAAATAATCATTCTCATGAAATGTCAAAGTCATTTAAATGCCCACTCAACTCAAAATTATTGTGCCATAATTGAGCAAGAACCAAGAACCAAGACTCAAACTAATGCGGTGTACTCAAAACAGTTTGTCGGAAACTTGAAAGCATATCTTCTTATCAGTCCACCGATCTACTCTCTGCTATACCAATACCCAACCCCAGTTCCGACACCTCTGGATCCATCGAGCATGTTGGGGGGGGGGGGGGGGGGGGATCGATTAGGTCTAATCGGTTATAGATGGGGAGGAATCACAATATCTCACCAGGTGATTTCTCTCTTCCCTTTTCTCCTTTTGCTTTTCTCTCACGAGCTTTATCTCATGATTTCTTTTCTTTTTCTTCCTTTTATATTTTTAGGCTATTTTTTCTCTGTCAATTCTCCATTCGCGTGTCTTAAGAATACTGTATTCATTATCTTTTTTTCTTCATTTTTTTTCTATGGAACTTCAAAGTGGAAAGGTGGAAAAGCAGCACGTGAATGTGTTGTAGTTTCTCAATGCTGTACGTTCTTTATCAAGTAAGATGATCTGATAATCTAAAAGCTGATAAATTCAAGACCGTCGATGAGTAATATGACCACCTACAGTGTATATTAAACACACGTTTGGTGTTACCTTTGTGACATTGTATAAGTAAAAGGTTCATTTACAAGAATTGGTATGAATCTACTGTTCAAAGCTTTACGCCACTACGCACTTTCCAGCCCTGGTATTTTACATTATGCATTTATAGAATAAGACAGCATACCAATTGGCAAAGTATTGTCGGTATGTATGTCAGAATTCCATGCCATTTTATACATTTAACAAAGTAACTTTGCTTTTAGACTAGTTGTCACAAACTTTAATTAGCTGTGAAGCTATTTGTATAAGGCATAGTCCATTTCTACAAAGTGTTTCTGATTAATTCTGGGGACAATTTATGGCTCAAACTCAACACTCTAGCAGTAACGCTCAGTACCGTTAACTAACAGTAAATGCAGTACGTGGGACTACATGACAGTCGCGTGATTTCTCCACTCCTCCTTCGCCGTTTCTCCTTTGCTCTTGTTTTTGCTCTTGCTTTTATTTCCTGATTTTTTTTTTTCTTGGGATGGTTTGTTTGGTCAATGGGTTCTCCTTCATTTTCCCCATTGCTTGATGAAAATACGAGTTCTTCAAGATATTTGTCAGATTTCAACAGAAATCCCAAAAGCCAAATGCCAACTTCGATTGTTTACAGATTAGGGGTGGTATTCTGAAATCCTTCCTTGGAAGAAATTTCTTCCTAATAGGTATAAAGTATAAAGTCAGGATTTTTTCCTAAGTGGTATTCTGAAAATCTTCCTAAATTTCTTCCTAAGTAAACTTAGGAAGAAACATAGGAAGGGGGCGGGGATATGCAAATTTCTGACTTTATAGGAAGAAGTTGGTATTCTAGAATGCACTTAGGAAAGAATTTTAGGAAGATATTTATGAAAGTCCATCCCTGTCCCAGGTACGTTGTTAAGAAAAGCAAGCTGCAAAACACCGTGATAGGCGCGCTTGTCAAACACTGCGCGCAACATGAACTTTGATGCGCGAAATTGGCGTGAGAAAGGGAACATGCCGCGCACATGTGTATTTGACCCTACGTCATAGTAATATGCGATTGTCATTGGTTGGTTTCTTATGATACGACATTTTATATTGGCTTAAGAAAGGACATGTGCGGGGATAACCATGGCCTAATTTACATTAAGATGTGCCTAGGAAGAAATTTCAGAAGACCAATTCTGTCTTTCCTTGGCACTCCCAAAGTTTCTGACTACAATAGGAAGAAACTTAGGAAGATTTTCAGAATACCACCCCAAGTCAGTAGGTACTGGTAAAGGGTCAAGTCACTGCTGCTCTCCGATTGGGCAATTTCCCAATTATGTTATTGGAGTGATGTATTACCTCTTGAAACCCACCTAAAATTGATGTATAGTACCTTTTGAAACTGAACTGATTTTTTTAAACACTGTCTTTTTGAAAATTTAGCTTTTCGTTAGTTTGGGCAAGGAGGTTTGAGAGGTAGAGTTCCAACCGGCTGTAATTATTCAAACAGCTGCCAATTTTCTTGATGCACAAAGGAATTCCACAGGTGCATTTGTGCCTTTCATTATCAGGGTTCCATGCCGCCGTCTTTTTGAGCAATCTGAAAATTCATTTTAAATTCAAATTCTATATCGACTATATTCTGCTTGTTTATTTGACAAATAAAATGAATGTTCTCTTGACGATAAAGCATATGAAACAAAAGTAAATTCCGGCCTAGAATATGTGCAAAAATGTGAACCTGGGCTGTATGTCGTGAAAATATTTGAAACTATACTCTCACTACAAAGCCGATTTTATCATCTTTCCGATCGCTTGCGACAAATGAAACTGATCAGGAATAATTTTCGAGAATAGTTCTTTATTTATTTATATATTAGATTAGTGTAAAGTCATGTAAAAACGAGTTATTTTGATTTTCATTTCATCAATTTTTCAACAATACTTATACTATTAATGTGCCGCTTGTTTTCTAGGAAGGGACGGCTAAAAGCAATTACCATTATAAAGACATATCTTCCTTTCAGAGTGACGAGTCATGATGCAAAGCCACATGAATCAATTATGACCCGCTACAACAAAAGGATCCTAAAGTCGCTGACGGGTGAGCCGAGAAAATCGAATTTGAAGTCAGATCATCAAAATCCGTCAAAACGTCCGGATTTCCGTTTTTGACATAATTTTGTAGTCTAATGTGCCTTCTATCATCTGCCGAAATTTCGAAGCTAAATAAGCAAAGGAAAGGCAAGAAAATAAGATTTTCCTGGGTCATTATCTTCCGATTTTCAACGGAAGAGAAACATGTCCGAAGATTTGGATTTAGCGCCGCAGCTATACTCCACCCCTAGCAACAAAGGAGTAATCTCATTGGTCAGTGAGTGGCATCCTTGTTACTGATTGGTCGTGCGTATAATAGACTGCTCGAGCTAAGCTTGAATGAACATCGCAGCGGTTGCTAGGAGTGTACCTTTTATTGTCAAACGGTGAAAGCTCTTGCTTCCCCTTGGTCATGCTAGCGTCGGAAGGAAAACTTTGAAGGCGCTTTTCTCGAAACGCTGATTTCCTAAACCACTCGACATGCGCTAATAAAATCATCAATATCTCCGCAACTGAGTACTTTTATGAGTCATGTTATATATGACAATAAAGTGGAAGAGTAAGGGAATAATACCATGTCATTTTAAGAAAATTGCCCCCCCCCCCCCCGACTTTCGGATCTTTTTGTTGCAGCGGGTCACAATTGTCTTCCTATCTGTGAGGCAGCTCCAGTTTAGCACACACTTCAAATATCTCTAAGTGGCGGCATGAAACCAAGACACCAAGACCAGAAACATGCATTTTGATGGGAAATGAATTTAGTACCTTTTCCAAATGAGTTCTTTATATGGTTATCATCTCAGAAATTACGGTGAAATATTACATTACTTCTCCTAACAAAATTAACAATCCATTTATTTTTTAAATTAGAAAAATCACAAAATGTATCTATAACTCCTGATTAATTACAAACTCTATAACTGTCAAATTTGCATGAGTATTAATCAAAGTAGTATCATCAGCACAAATTACATACTTAACTAGAAATGTCGCTACGGTGACTGGTGTATGCCTCCGCAACAATGCATGGTTCTCCTAATAAGTCTATAGTACAATGTCTTGACAATGTGTGATGACAGTTTCACACAATTGGCAAAATATTAAAATGACAGGTTTGCCACAAATGTGCTGAATGTTCACTTTCCTAGAACTAGGTTCAATTTGATGAATGATTAAAACGTCAGAGTGCAGGTATTTGGGGGAACTGATGATGTTAACTTGACTTTTGACCCTTTTATAAGTTTATGCATTGAGTAATTGTCAAGGTATTGAGAAAAAGTATAATTTCAGTATGAAATGGTAAAATAGTATTATCTAAACCTGGCCTTTGACCTTTGACCTCACAGTTCCAAAGAAAATCACTGTCAGGTAGAACATGCATAAATATGTAAGTTTCATGATAATACCTTGAGTTACTTTTGAGATATGGAGGAAGAAGTGCAATTCAGTACTTTCACTTGACATTTGACCTTTTGACCTTTGACCTTTCGGCAAGAAACTTCCCACAGAATATATATTGAGTTATACATCCAAACATCAAGTTTTTTAAAAAATCCTTCAGGCATTGCATAAATATAAGGAAAATAGTGATATTTTGAGGAGTTGACCTTGAACTTTGACCCCCTGACCTTTGACCCATGACCCCCAACTTCCCTAGATAATCACTGCCCATCGGTGCATGCATATTATACTAAGTTCCATAAAGATACCTTGAACCATTTGCGAGATATGGAGAAAAAAAAGAAATTTCAACCTTTTTTCACAAAATAACCTGTGACCTTTGACCTTTGACCCCGTGACCCTAAAACCCACTAATAGTATTGTTTCCCCCCCCCCCCCCCCCCAGAATATACCCTCATACCAAGTTTGATGCAAAACCACCTCACGGTTCTTGAGATATCGACAAAAACAAAACGGGTTATGTACGGACCGAGGGACGACCCCAAAGCATAATGCCTCTGGCCACTTCGTTGACGGAGGCATAAAAATGTCACTGGTACTTTGAACAATACCTTTAATATAAATTAAAAAAAAACAGTAAGGAACCTATAATAAAACCTTCCAGAACACCAAGGGGATTTCATGAAGAAATTGAATAAAATGAATGATTTGAGGAACAGTTCTTAAATTTCAATTTGATGGTGGTCGCTTTCAATTTGATGGTGGTCGCTTGGTTTGATGGTGGTCACTTTTGATTTGATGTTGGTCACTTTCGATTTGATGGTGGTCTCTTGATTTGATGGTGGTCACTTTTGATTTGATGATAGTCACTTTTGATTTGCTGATGGTCACCTCTGATTTGACGGTTGTCCACTTTTCATGACATCTTCACTGTTGATTTGATTGACACCTTCTTCACTTTTCATATATTTGACCGTCGCTTTTAATGTGGTCGCTATTTATTTGGTTGTCAGTTTAGGCTTCATCGTCACATATCATTTGACTTTCACTTTTGATTTGATCGTAACGTTTGTGTGATCACCACTTTTGAAACGATCATCATATATTTAAACAATCATCACCTTTCAATCGACAGCCACTTCCTTATTCACTCCCCTCCCTGTACATTCGGCTCAAGGAAAACCGCGCGTATCAAGGTTCCCGCTGCGACTTCTTTTCATCATTGTATTCTTCGCAAATCAGATAAACCTGGTTGAGATTATTTTCATTTTTTTTTTAATTCAATTATAGTTTATTTTCCAATCAACGAACATCAGAACATTATACAAAGAATACATATCATTAAATTATATTGTCCAAACGTTTACAAAAGATCCATGTAATATAAGAAATAAATAATGTACAGCAACATAAGTATGTACAATAATTACGAAGAACAATGTATATATACTTCGCGAGCATTCAGAAAATAACTTCAATTATGGAAAATAGCTATCCACTAAAAAGCTAAGCTTGTTGTATTTGGATCGCTTTAATTGATTAGTAAACAATATAATATTATTCAATTTTTTTAATTATTTTGTACAGTTATTGTAGTGCATATAGATTACTTAAGTCATTTGTAAAAAAAATATAGCTATTTTGAGGTACGTTGGCTTCGGCAAAAGTAAGAAATAAGAATAGAGTATTAATGCTAATGCCCAGACAGTGTTCATTGAACTGGTGTACCGGGAAAGGACGACACACTCGTACAGATATTCAGTTATCCACACACATACGTCGCGAGACAGTACCGAGAAGAGAGAAGACGGTGACGATACAAAACTTAGTCTACGAGGAACAAAAGACAGGAAAGGACTGCTTGGAGACAGCCGACATTTGGGAAACTGCCAACCCACAATGGGTAACACGAGTGGAATTGACTTCTTTTTTTTTCCAAAGAGGCAGTAGCCCGAATGTACTCGTCAGTTACTGAAAGCTTTCCATAAGAGTTTACTCCTTTTCATGGGGCGGGGGTGCTTCCTGTGGTACCTCAACCATCCTCTCCCAAATCCAGTATTGTTGTCAGATGCTCGTCCTGTAGGGTAATGTCATTACATCCTGTGTTCAGAGGTTTTCAATGTAACATTGTATTTTTCATTATAGATAGGACGTGTTATACGATAGTAAAATCAGTAAAGAGGGATGCATGAAACGCCAACCGGTGTTCATGGAAAATTCAAATTTTCGCGGTGCCCCCCCCCCCTTTTGTCAGGGACGAAATTGCAAAGATGTATGATATTCCACATATTCGTCAACATTTTAGATCGGATAAGACAACTAACAACTAAGCCTTTAAAGGAGAAATTTCACCGCAGTAGAAAGCTAGTGTGAACAATATGAACAAGGAGTACAATTTCAGGCGTACTGATTTTAGCATAGCGATGAGAATTGAAAATCATGTAAAAATAAGAACATGAACGTAATGACATTTTGAAGGTTTTTTTTTCTCAAGAAAAAGCTTTGAACAGACAATGACTATGAACATTTACTATTAAAACGAAAGGGATGACGTCATTCCCTCATAACTTGACATTTAAAATATAGACTTTTTAATTTTCTTTTCTATTTTTCATTAAAAACGCAGTATACTCCCTTGTCTCAAAAATTGATCATTTCAGTATACTTATTCACCCAGGAATAACGTCATGTCATTTGCTTCTTTTATTCATTCATTAGTTTCTTTTTTTTTCATTCTCATTTTCTTCCAATGTAACATAACACAAAGTAAATAAAAAATTCACTCATAAGCATATATGCATTAGAAAGTATAAAAATCTATAGCAATTAACAAACTAATACAAATATGCACCCATACCGAAAATACAAAGTTAGGTTTGAAGGTTAAAAGTGAGAAAGAGAGGGCCACTAAAAACATCGCGTGTAGATTGTGGACCACTCAAGAAACCAAACCTGTACCATAATCTTTAAGAAGTGAATCTCACTTTTGGTCGCTAGTAAACCATTGATTGTGCGTTCTTTGCGCACAAGATTTGTCGAGAAGTGCCCCACTACACTGTGGTGTCTGTATTTTTGCTACACATCAGTTCTTATTAATCTGTTTTATCAATTTCATTCGTGTTTACTCTGTACTTTATTTGCTACATTATTTTTCTACAGATTCAAGATCTGAAGTTGTCCTTTACTAACTGGGATGACTATTACAGTCGTTCACCCTCGACTAGGATTCACTTGGCCAAATGGCTAATCAATATGCCAAATCTTTTGAGCTTCAGTCTGAAATCCGAATGCTTGGACTGTCATTTTGTTTCAACAGCAGCAGCGTCAGCAGCATCATTTCAGGTATGTCAAGTTGGAGTATGTAACTGACTTGTGATCTTGGATAGTAATGTCTTGTTTGTTTGATTCGTTGGTTGGTTGAATTGATTAGTAAGTCTCGCCATATCCACTGACCATAGCTCCTGTTTAGAATGATGACATATTATAATTTTCTTTGGCGAGTTAAGTTCTTGAATAGTTCATTACTTGCATTATTTGTTGACCTCAGTATCTTGGCATTTAAAATTGTTTTCTTGAACCTTCAAGGGAGAACTTTTATCATACTTTCAATCTTACGCGTGGCAAAACATGCGCGTACATATTGAATGTAGGCCTACAAGGCTGCTCTTTATACAGGTCACTCTATCACACCTTTCCGTGCACCTTACATGCGCACTTTGTCGTTCAGCTCAACTTATGGATAATTCATGTCTCATAGCGTTTCACGGAAATAAATATTTGCCGCCAGAAAATATACGCCGCCGGCGGGAGAGGGAGGTGGGTGATCACTTTTTTTTTCTTCTTTTTTTTTTCTTTTTTAACAGCAGTTGCGTGATGCATGTTGGTCGTGGATTACGTACAAGGAATGGAACTTAATATTGGAGTAACTTAGCAATGAGACCGACGAACGTTGGTAATTATACTCCAGAACGACTAGAAAAATCGTACACTTTACTGACAGGAAACGTAAATTTGTAAATTTCCTTACAATTGAATTTCCACAAGTTGTCTCTTCCTTAGTTAATTTTAGATCAGCTATAAATACTAAGTTATAGTTGATTCGGAGAAGTTGTGATTGATTTTGGAAAGTCATTAAGTATTCGGAAGGAAGTCAAAATTGGTCAAAAGTATAGATCTCTTAGGTACAGTGGATTTAGAGCTTTTCATTGATTTAAGGGCTTTGGGAGAGCTATTGTTAATTTTCTTGACTAACTTGTAATCGATTATAAATCTTAATAGAAAGGTGTCCTGTGCAACTACAGAAATATTCATCAAATATTATGACAAAAAAATAACATGTTTATGGTTTACATTAGAAATCAACATTTTATGAATTTACATTAGCAATCGACGTTTATCACTGCAGATATACGTGTTCTCTGACCCAAGTCATCGCATTCTGGTGTCTAATATGTGAGAAAAAATAGGGTGTGAGCCCATCAGCGAACGCTCTATTATAATCGATTGTAATTCTTGATAGAACGGGGCCCTGGTATGTTGCAACCGAAGCCGAAGTGCAGCTACGGAAATATCCATCAAAAGTTATTGGAAAATAAAACACAGTCTATCATTTACTGAGGGAATATCGCCAATCACATTAATGAAGTTCAACTATACTTGGAATTTGTCAAAACTAACAAATTAGGTGATCCGAACTGTTCGGAAATCAATGATTTGAGTTCTGATCCCAATAGGCATTACCATAAATGTTTCATCTGAGTTAAGGGGACATTGGCCGTGTGATGTTTGGATTCTTATTTAGAAAAGGGAGTAACCCTGCCATCTTTTGTACCGAATCCCGTATACACTAAAGAAGATACAGAATGAAATGTATTTGACCTATGACCCCACGTTCTTTGACGTAATCCTGACACGGTATGAAAAAACAAAGGGCAACCTTGCTATAGCGCGCAGTCTTAGCTACAACATATTAAAATCTGGGTAAAATTCACCAAAGGGTAAGTGAGTTAGTGCTCGATGAAGACGAATAACAAGACCACTTAGAGATTCAGACTTGAGGCGATTCGGGTCCTGGATCACAAGCTATGATTGGAGTTCTGTGATGGACAGCATCTCATCAGACGAGCAAACGGAATCTTTTTATGCCACTGTAAACTCCCAGATTGATCGATTTCTGCCAACAAAAATGACCAGAATACACTGTCGTGACAAGCAATGGGTTACTCCTGTCATCAAATCTATGATCAAGGAAAGACAAGCTGCTTTCAATAGTGGTGACAAGAAACTTGCCAGGAAACTTGCTAATCGTGTTCAAAAAGAGATACGTAAAGCCAAGCACAGTTATTACAACGACAGAGTGAAGAAACATAAAAAGGCCAATCCTGCAGAATGGTATAAACAAATAAAAATTATGACTAACATGAGAAATGTCAACTCATATCTGTTCCTGGAGTTCACAGAGATGACACCGCCGTCATAGCGAATATGATCAATGCCTTCTTCACCTCGGTCGCTGAAGATGTACCTGTTATGGACACTAAAGACTTACCTGCATACTTACCTGATCCTTCTCCTCCTCCCCGCGTTGAACCATAGGACGTCTATCAGCAACTTAGGAAGGTGAAGGTTGGGAAAGCGGTTGGTCCTGACATAATACCTTGCCGAATCATTTAGAGAATTTGCATTTGAACTTAGTATCCCATTGGCCCGTATCTACAGCACTTCACTTGCTGAGGTTGCCGTCCCGACGATGTGGAAGAGAGCTGTAGTTGTCCCTGTCCCTAAAACCACTCCTGTGAGCATTGATAAACTCCGTCCAATCTCTCTGACTGATACTTTCGCCAAAGTCTTTGAGGGTTTCGTCTCGAAGTGGCTGATGAATTCCATTGGATCGCAGCTTGACAACAAACAGTTTGGTAATATAAAAGGATTACCCACTACGCATTACCTACATGACTTATTGCATCACCTTTATCAGCACGTAGAAACTAGTAAAGATGTCATGACCGATTTCCACAAGGCTTTCGATCAAATCAACCACACTGTTGCCATCCAAAAGATGATCTCTCTGGAAGTGAAACCTACGCTGATTCGCTGGATAGCACACTTCCTTACGGACAGGAGCCAATGCGTGCGCTACCGTGGTGTCACATCCAAGAGGGCGACTCTAAAGGCCGGAGTACCTCAGGGGACCAAACTTGGACCAATTGTGTTTTTAATCGTCATCAACGATGCGCTACGTGATAGTGATATAGCATATTGGAAGTATGTCGATGACCTTTCCATTGTTGACTCAAGATTCGCCGGAGAGCAACCCCTTTTATTGAAAGCGACTCTCCAGCGTTTAGCCGAATGGTCTACGTCCAATGGAATGTCTGTTAACCCCGCTAAATGTGAGAGTATGCAAGTCTGCTTCATGAAAAATCCACCAAACCCATGGCCACTGCATATTGACCAAGAACGCCTCATACAATCCACGTCTGTGAAATTGCTGGGAGTCCACATTCGTCATGATCTAAAGTGGAATGATCATGTTGATTTTATGATCAAGCGAGCTAACGCATGGATATATCTCATTAGGATTTTGAAAGGATACGGATTGTCAATTGAGGATCTCCGCACCATATACATTGGCTTCATTAGACCCCTTGTGGAGTATGCCTGCCCTGTTTGGAATGGTGGCTTAACTAAAGAACAAGTATACTGTTTAGAAAGGGTGCAGAAAAGAAGTCTGAAAATAATCTTAGGCACGAATTACTCATCATACGAGACAGCTCTGACTCTCTTGAACTTGTCATCCTTGGCTGACAGAAGGAAACAATTACGTCTGACTTTTGCTGAGAAAATGGTCTCAAATGATAAGGTCTCCTACCTCATACCCCCTTGAAAGAACATTAGAAATCTACGCAAATCAAATGTCGGAGAACAATTAAGATGCAAAACAAAGCGATTCCGTAACAGGTCAGTACCGTATTTCATTGATTTGTTGAATTCATTTTAATCAGGCTGATGATTATATATTGTAAAATTAAGTTGCACATTGGTTTTATGTTACATAATTCATATTTTATTGTTCGGTTGCACTATCCACAAGGCATTATCTCTATGTGACAGTGCACCTCAAAACGAACATAAAGTCGCACACACTGATTTTGCGTGAGGACTGAAAATGAGTGAAATGGGTCAACCTAGCCGAACTTGACTTTTTCATATTTTCTGAAAGAGCGGGTCTTCCTTAACATTATGCTAAAATTTGGTATCATAAAACGGGCAGGAAAGTGTGTTTTTAGCAGTTTATCGCGAACATTTTTGGTAGAATAGTGTGATTAGGTGTGTCTTTAGAATCCCTTTTTCATTTCTGAAAAACCTTGTCCACACTCTTCACTTTCAACTCTAATAACTTTTGAAAGGATAGCGCTACTGCTTTGAAAGTTGGCATTAATTATGGACAGAATGTGTGAATGAGGCATTCTCAATTTCAGTTTAATCTGATAATCCCTTCATTGTTGTTACTCTGGTGGTTTACTTTCTGTTTTTTTGTCCCATTCATCGCACAGCAAGCACGGTTTGGTAAAGATTAAGCGCTTGAATAGACACTGTACTTCAGAGCCTCTTTTCTCAGTTCACACTTTTTCTGAGTTTGTGCTTTCTTCCCAATATTTAGATAGGTTAGGAGAGTCAATTTGATTTGAGTTATACATCATTTTAAAGCTTAAAGTCTGCTCTTTCAGAATATGGTCTTAACTAAAAATTCATGTCTGGCGACTTTTTGTTTGTTTTGAGGTGCAGGGTCACCTATAGAACTTTATACAATATACCTATCTCGCTCTCTCCTTTCCCTCTCGTTCTCGCTTCTCTCTTCTCATCTCTCTCTCTCTCTCTCTCTCCCTATCTCTCCCATATTCACACTACTTTTTTTGTGACATAGTGCAAAGCTTTGTAATCACCATACAAATATGGTTCTCATTGGTGTTCAGAGTACATTGGTTATCATTTGAGATTTGAGAATGATAAGATTCCCTGCCTCATACCCCTATGTAAGAACATTAGACATTTACGCAAATCAAATGTCAGAGAACAATTAAGATGCAAAACCCAGTGATTCCGCAACAGTTCCCATTGTACCGTATCCCATTGATTTGTTGAATTCTTTTTAATCGGGTTGGTAATGTTATATTATTTGTATGGTATATTGTAAAAACTAAGTTGCAGATTGTTTGTATGTTACATAATTTACATCTTATTGTTCGGTTGCACTATCTATGAGGCATTATGATAATGGGCTTTTATACCTATCTCGCTCTCTCCTGTTTCTCTCCTTCTCTCTTGCCCTCGCTTCTTTCTTCCTCTGTCTCTCTCCCTGTCTTCAAATTACTTTTACGCGAAATAGCGCAACGTTGTGAAAATCACCATCTAAATAATGGTTCTCAGGGGTGTTCAGAGTTTATTGGTTGTCATTAGAGATCTTTATGCAATATTCATACCTCTATACATGAAAAGAGTATACCAAGCAATATGTCCATTTGATACGATTCATGGGGCGCCCTCCCCGTCCATCAGTGGTCATAATGATAATCATGTCATTGAAATTTAATAAGCCACATTTCTGCAATATTTCTGTTGTGTAATAATTATTCCTGAATGTCATGAGATTGTAATATTTTCTGTGAGTTTTTGGATTTTTTTTTCTGATCCATATATTTTGTGTTTATTTCACATCTGCATTCATAAGATTGATATTTTATATTTATTATACGATTTATATGGATACGGTATTTTGTTCTTTGTATAATTTTGATCATTAATGATATACAGTATTGTTAAAAAGATAGTAAAGTTTTGATCATTACTGACGTACAATATTGTTAAAAAGATAAGATAAAAAGATAAAGTTAAGAGATTATATGGATTGAAATGATGATTTGATAGAAATATAAAATGAAAACAAATATATTTGATATTTTATATCTTTTTGCACATCTCTTTCCAAGTATTCTCTTCTGTCTCTTTCTATCTTTCTTGCTATCTCCTTCCTACAAGTAACCCTTCTGTGTTTCCCTCTCTCCGTCTCCATACACAAGTGTTTGATATCTCTTGTTATCACTGGCCCCTCAAATTATTTTTCAGCACATGTATAAACAAAATTTGAACGTTGTTGGAGAAGTACAATGATTTGTGTGTTTATATATATATATATATATATATATATATACACAAGTGTTTGACATCTCTCGTGTTATCACTGCCTGCCTATTTTTTTCCAGTACATGTATTTGATGTAAACAAAATTTGAAAGTTGAAGTATAATGATTTGTGTATTTTTGATATAGTTTAGTCTATATGTTTGTGTGTGTATATGGTGGTGATATGAAGATTATGTATAATTTTGGTTATCAGGTGGTTTTTTTATAGATATGTATATATAATTGTGTAGCTTTATCTTTTAATCGTAGACTGATTGTATGATTATGTATGTTACCACAAAATGAAATATTACACTCTACACAATTCTGCAATTCAGCCATCTTCATGGCTGCAAATGATTTTTTTTTTTAACCATTAATAATAATCATCATCATCATCATGTCACTTTTCACTTCTAGAAAAATTCCCCTCCCATAGAGATAACACATCGTAACGAAGATAAAGAAAGAAGTACATATGACCTTTGAAGTACATGTGTGACAGGGTACCCCACTTTGCACAGACAAGATGGCATCTGATAAAAAAGTAGTTATTTTGTGAAATGATCCTTGTAACATGGTCTTTACATGAGCAAACTATGGGAAAGAAAAGACGTGTATTCACCAAGATACAGGATGACACATCTATGACATTTGACCCTAATTTACATACCCAAAATGGCGTCTGATCAAGTAGTTGTTTCTTATGAAATAATGTACGTGACATATACTAAACATGTGCCAAATATGGGTGTGACAGGGTATGTTTTTCTTGAGTTATTGCAAAGAAAGTTGCAGAAAGAAAGTTTTTGACGTAATCCCGACATCGTGTGAATTAAGAATGGACACATTCAGGATAGCCCAATGTCTCAGCTACAACATATTTAAATCTGGGAGAAATTCATCAAAGCATAAGTGAGCTAGTGCTCGATAAAGATAATCATGTCAATTTTAATTTCCAGAGAAACTGCACTCCCATAGAGATAACACGTAAACTGGTCAAATTTGACGAGGTTACTTTCAATCCATTTTTTCGAGGTGATGCCGTCGTCCAATCAAAATTAAATTTCAAATTGATGAAATACCGTTAAATAACCTACAACATACTGAAATTTGGATGAAAATTGGCAAAGGATAAGTGAGATACGCTCGAGTGAACTTGAAATTTGATGACGTCATTTTCAAAATTTACTTTTTTTAACTTTATTGAGAAATTTGATATCTTTTGATTTTCTTTATCGGTATCGCCAACCCATGAAATTACATGTACAACTCATCAGCTTTCAAAATATGTAAAAAAAAAAAAAAAAAAAATGAGGGTCACCGTCCATCCTGATGAGTAAAATCGGATTTAAAATTGACGTTTTTTTTTTTTTTTTTTTTTTTGCATAGATGCACTGTATATCGCCATTGACGCGCGCGCAGAATTTCAACTTTGACGGGCCCGTATTACGTCATATATAATTGGATTGACTTGAAACTTGGTAGAAATATTCCTTGACATTTCAGACATCCGATCCGTATGAAAAAAAAAATGGGAAATTTCTATTGCATATGAGCTGTGCGTGCGCATATGTGCGCGCGCGTACGCGTCCGTCCAATTTTTTTTAATTTTCGAAAATGCTCCAAATGGTCTGAAACGTGTGCAAAAAATTGAGCTCGATTTGAGCATACAAATATTTCAACGCGCGCCTACGCGCGCGTTTTAAGATTAATATGAATTTTTAGAACATGATTAGAATCCGCTTGACTTAAAATATATGTGACGTAAATTTCACTTTAAAATTCAACAATATGACACATATATATCTGATTTTTGATAGGGAAGTTGCCACTCATAATGCTTATTATACTCCCACCGAATTTTGTGATTATGTTAAATCAACTGAGAATTCAAATATGTTATCTTTGTTTCATTTTAATTGCCGTAGTTTAAAACGCAATTTTGATAATTTTTGTCACTGTGTAGAAATGTTAAATATGCCTATGTCAATTATATGAATAACTGAAACATGGTTGAGAGATGGTGAGGAAGGGCTTACTTCTCTCCCACAGTATACATTTGTTGGTGATGCTCGACAGATGAAAAGAGGAGGAGGAGCTGGATTTTTTTTTTTTTCAAAACAATATAAGATTTAAAAGAAGATCAGATTTGGATATATGCAATGATGTCGTTGAAAGTATTTGTGACCTGCGACAACGGTTTCAGGCAAAAGTCGCAAGAGCAAATTCCCTCCTAGGCGGGGTACAAAGATTTTGACAATTATTTTTGTCAATTTAGGGTTTTTTTTTTTGCAGAAATCGAATCTTTGATATGTTTTCTACATCTACACTAAATTTCATAGCATAAGACCAAGTTTTTCCTATCGAAAATGGAATTTTAAGCAGCCTATGTTGGATCGCACTCGTCGCACCCCAGTTTTGCTACGGCGCAGGGTCGCGCATGCGATTGGTTGGTGAGTCGCACACATTTACATAATTCGGCTTTCGGAGACACCAGTTGCAGCGTTTGGGAAATGCTTTGTCCAGGGAGAGGTTCTTCCACCTCCCTGCTTTGTCTAGCGTGCACGACTACATGCTCCATTGTTCTTGCTATAGTGGTTTATATACGCACGCTCTGTAGTGCGTGCTCTTCGTTTGGCTTTCTATCCAAACTATATTCTACCGCAATATTTGACAATGTAGCATGACATAATCGTGAGAAAAGAAAACTAGATATTCTCAAATTGGTCTACTTGTACATGTAGTAAAAATTATGACAGCAGACTGACTCAATGGTAGATAAGAGGAAAGGAGCGGTCACATATGACCAATTATATTCAAATACTACTCGTCAAGATCACATCAAACTAACGTGTCGCGTCTGCAGCACCACCGAACAAAGCAACATATGCATGTCTTGTAAAAGCAAAACAAACAGGAAGCGTGACCCTTGCCAGCACGAGCAATTTTCTGCCTTCAAAAGGGTCGCCAATGATAAAGACATTTCAATCACAAATGAAAACGCGATGTGTAAATGTGTGGATTCGTCACCGCTCCTGTTACATGCACACAGTCATGGCATGTGGATGCCATCGCGTAATGCATGCACCATACACATGTACATGTACACCATACGTGCAATTATCGCACAGGTAAACAAACCCGAGCGAAACGCATTGTTTTTCGGCTCCATACGCTGAGCTCCGAGGAAAGTGCCCGGGAAATTTGACTCTCTCAGTGAGCCAATCAGAAGGCGATGTGGTTGCTAGAGACGGGGCTTAACATCGATTGGCACCATCGTACGGAGGGTGATTCTCCGTTCGCATCGCCGCTCGGACATTGTCTTTGAGAAAGAGGTGAATCTTCAAAGCCTGTTTTCTCGCAATTTTGTACGGCTAACAACTTTAAAAGTGCATTTTATTTTGCTTTCTTTGCCCACTTATGGTGCCGAAGAATACAAGTGTTTTATATCAATGTAAAGCTTAGGAAATGGGCAATGTGACTCAGTGAAAAAATGAATTTTCAAAATTCCCGACTTTTGCCTGAAACCGTTGTCGCCGGAGTTTTGTTTGTATTGTTGGAGTAATGTACAAACCTCCTCAGAAGATAGTTAAAATTTTTGAAGAAAATATCCAAGCTTCTTTAAATACCATATCAAATGAGATGAAAGAAAATATTGTAATGGGAGATTTTAATGTGGATTTAATGAAAATAAATGTCAGTATGTGAATGATTTTATAGATAATTTCACTTCGTATTCATATTTACCTCAAATATTCAAACCAACTAGAATAACTTCTCATTCAGCTACAATATTGGATAAAATATTTTATACTTATTCTAAAAAAAAAATAGAAAAGAGTGGATAATTCTAACTGATATCAGTGATCATGTAACACCATTTATTTTGATTAATTCTAGGGCAGTAATGAATGATTTTGATGCAGAATATAAAAAGAGAGAAATAGATGATAAAAAATGAATACAATTTGTTCAAATTTACACGCAGTTGATTTTGACATTTTTATAATAATTATAATATACATGATGTAAATGAGAAATGTAGCCAGTTTATAGAAATTTATTCTGAATTTTATAATGAATTGTTTTCCTGAAATAGAGGTTAGACAAAGAAAGGATATGCAAAGAAAGCCACGGTTAACTGCAGAAATAGAAATAATGTGTAAACGAAAATAGTTAAGAAACTCAAGAGATTGTAGAAGAAAAGTGTATAAACAATATATAAATACAGTTAATAATATGATAAGAACTGCAAAACGAAATTATTATGATGTTAACTTTAAACATGCTTTGAATGATACAAAAAATTTGGAGAGTTATAAATGAGATATTGAGTAAGAAAAAAGAGAAAGCGTCAATAAATGAAACTGAGTTTGATGGTAAGATAATCACAAGTAAAAAAGATATATGTAATGTGTTTGATGATTTGTTTAGTAAAATTTGAGAAGAAATTCAAGATAATGCACAGTTAAGCATATCTGAAAATGACTCTTTTAGAAAATATATGTATGGAAAGGTCACTGATTCTTTGTTTTTAAGTCCTATAACAGTTTCAGATGTTTTAAATGTAGTTTTTTAATTAGATATAAATAAATCAGCAGGGTATGATGGAATTAGCACGAAAATAGTAAAAACTTCTATTGACGCAATAAGTCCAGTTTGAGCATGAGCAGAAAAAGGTCATTTGTACCGAGAGACAGATTGTTTTTTAATTTCACTGAGATAAACATCTGCAATGCTATGATTATTCATAGAATCCTTATAAATGGTGTCTGCCAGTACATCCACTTGACAGGAAGACTGGTATTTGGCAATATTAAAAGAAGAAGTTTGTTAATGTACTCAAAAAATCACAATGAAATAGATGCTTCCCAATGTTTTGATTGACTAACCATACTGGTCACCTCATCTAAACAGGTGCATTCTTTGTTAGAATACGAGTTCCATAGAGTACTATGTTGGGTAAGCTGCTGTATCATGTCACTTGAATTGAGTGAAGTGCCTAAGCAACTGAGAAAAATGAAAGGTCATTTGTACCAATGTGCACATGAGCTATCTCCGAACTGGCTTATTGTGTCACCTTTATGCAATATTTTTAATGCGTCTATTGAACAAGGTATTTTTCCAAGTGCATTAAAGATCGCCAAAGTGATACCAGTTTTTAAGAATGGTAATGAAATGTTTATTGATATTTAGAGACCTGTCTCTAATTTATCATTTTTTAGTAAAATAGTAGAAAAATAGTTTTTTTTTTTTAATTATCTGCTTTATACAAAAACATGATATTTTATATCAGAGACAGTTTGGTTTTAGAAAAGGGTGCAGTACATCACATGCAATAAATGATTTAGTAGATAAACTTGCCAAGGCCTTTGAAGATAAAAAAAAAATAGTAGTTGGAGTGTTTTTAAATTCATCGAAAGCTTTTGATTGTATAGATCATTCTATATAATTTGATATGCTTAGTTTTTATGGTATACGGGGTATAGCAATGAAATGGTTACAGAGTTATTTAAGTGAGAGAAAGCAATGTGTTTGTATAAGCAATTCTAATTCATATTTTAGAGATATTCCAGTTGGTGTGCCAGAAGAATCAACTCTTGGACCACTGTTATTTTTGATGTATATTAAATCTTTATGTGCCACGTTCGCACATCCGACTCAGTCGACGGCGTGCCAACTTCGCATATTCTGCTCAACAAACAAAGCCGCCAAAACCGATTGATAAATCATTAATCACTGTTAATCCCGCGGCACAATGAAAGCGTTTCTCGCGCTTTTGTTCCTCTCATATACGGCTTGCATTCTATGTGGTTAGTGACTATCAAGCAGTGTTCCCAACTGGATATGCTCGTACATTCTAAGTTTTTGCCATGGTTTTATAAGCAAAAAACATGCCTTTACAGTAATGTAGCAACTGGTCATTCAAAAGAAAAATCTAAAATAGATTGGTCATACAATTTATATCAAAACAAAGCTTGGCATTCCTCGTTAACTTTGCCTACTATTATGCCCATCTTAACAGAAATTTGTAGAAGTTATACAAATTGGAAAAACAGAATTCTTTCTCAAAGCATGACAACCTTCCTGTCTCAGAATAACGGGGCACACAGGGGGTTTCCATCATGGCACATAAAGAGTTAATGATTTGCAATATGTAAATTATATCTTATCTGTAATGTTATTTGATGATGACACTAGCTTGTTTTTACCTGGAAAAGATATTGTAACGATTAATAAGCTCATCAATACTTACATGAAAAATTAGCAATCATGGTTTTTAGCCAACAAATTACAGATAAATTTTACTAAGACAAATTATATGATTTTTAAATCTCGGAATGCAAATGTTGATGCATATTCGATCAATATTAAGAGGAATAATGTTGAGATTGAGAGACTTGAAAGTATCAAGTTTGGGGGTGTTATTATTGATGAATGCTTAAGTTGAAAAGATCAGATCAATCATATTTCTTTTAAGATACCAATAGTAATGGGAGTACTGCATAATTTGAAGCATATATTGGCATTTAAACTTTTAGTAAATATATTTATCTGTATAATATGTTCTGAACTCAAAAAAAAATTAAACTCCAAAAACGTGCAATACGTACAATAACTAGAACACATTACTTGGCACACACTAAAGAGTTATTTTTAAAGTTACAACTATTGGATATTTGCCGTATCAATGAATTTACACTTCTATTATGTATTCCTTCACCAAGGAATTATTACCTTATGTTTTTAATAATTATTTTATTTATAATTTTGATTTGAATATGTATGTTACTAAAAATTCCCATTAAATGTATATTCCTTTTTATAGATATAAATTCTCAAGAAAAGTGATTTCTTATAAATTTCCTGTGTACTTCAGAATAATACGTTAGGTAAGTTTCAACAGTGTTCAACTTTAAGTGATTTCAGAAGGAAGTAAAAGTTTCATTTATTATAGAAAGAATAAGATGCGATTTATTATGAGGTATCTTTAGATTTTGTTAATTGCCTGTTGTTTGTTCATGTATTGTTTGTTATTGTTGTTGCAGCTTATTAACTTGTTTGTATTTGTCTTTTGAGTTTATTATTTGTAAATCTTGTCATTGTTTCTCTCTATCTTATTCTTGCCATGTTCTCTACAGTCCTTCTTTTTTGTCTCCGTTTATGTTCTGTGATTTCAAAACAATTTTGTAAATGCAAATTTGTAAGATGCAGTCCATCAAGGGTTTGACCTTTGACAAGCCAATGGCCTTTTGTCATTCCCACACATCTGCTGCAGTTCTTACTGTTTTTACTGTGTTTATACTTCATTGTAACTGTCCTTGTACTTCTCATGCTTTGATTTATGTATATTTTTGTGCTCTGTTCTGTACATTTTATACATTTGTCTATTATTGTGTTTTTTGAAAGATGTGAAATAAATTGAATTGAATTGAATTGAATTGAATTACCGTTCGTATGGTTGCTCCACCGACGAACGTCTTCGCGATGTCTCCTCAGCATCCAGGAATTCTGTTCAGCGGCGTGAGTCGACAGTCTAGGCTCTCTCATTGCCTCGGAGATTTCCAACGGTCATCGGCGCTTCTCGTACCTGCCTCTTGGGCAGTGGGTCCTTATAACCCTTCATTTAAACCAAAAAACCCTTCGAATATCAATGATCAGAATCAATCACTTAAAGCTAGAGCACTGGAGCACATTCTTATTATCCTAATTAACATTCAAACGTCCCATTGTATACATGTATTACTGCTATTACAAATAATATTCATTATATTTATAACACTTTTAACCGGAGCATTTATCACAACTCAGTTTCACTGTGTTTCAATGTTTACACATGCACGCTCAAAGGTATTAGCCCACATTTGAGTATATGAATATAAGAACGACCCAAGTCCAATTTTTGGCCAAATTCAGTTTGACATGGGAAATTGTAGCTTATGCATGGACTCATCTTGTGTATAAATGATAAATCCTAATTACCCCCGGAAGTGCCTGAAATGAATGAGTTAAATCTTATATTAATGTAAGAATGAAGGACTTGGGTCATTCTTACATTCATATAATAGCGCCCTCTCTCATCCTTCTCCCATCTCTATAGCAGAATATCATGTATATGAATCAAAGAACGACCGAAGTCCACCACACAAAATGGCCTCTCCACAATTAATGTAAATGTTAATTGTCATAATAATATATATTCTAATTTGTATATACAATGTTGCCTTCCCATCACAGTTAAATTGAATATTATTGGACAAATAAAGAAGATATGAAGTTTTTTTTAGTTTACTCGAAATGATCTTCCATGGACTTGGGTCGTTCTTATATTCATATACTCATTTGTAAACCTGCAGCAATTGGTCTCATAGTTAGCATGGAGTTTGGGTATGATTGCAGTAACACATGTGCAAATTTCGTTCCAATTAGTCCATTACTTTCATAAAAATCAATGAAAATGCACCGTATGCATGCGTATAACGCTCGCTAGCTCCGGTCCACGTACTTACTACATGCATGCGATACATGTGTAAGTTACATGTACGTAGCTAGCCCGCGCTCGTAATTTGATTTTGGGTCTGGTTGACCCAGTTTGAAAATTGATTTTAAAGCGATTATTTTCTCTCTTTTATCGAATGGTATAGACAAAGAGCAACAGGTGAGGTATGTTACTGTTATAACTTGTACTTGAAGTCATATTGGACCTGTTTTATGCAGTTTTGATTTTCGTGGGTTTGCAAATGTGGGCTAATACCTTTAATATCAAAACCAGTAATATACGAATTAAGAAAACAATACACTTACCGTTATCTTTCGGTATCTCTAAATGTGACACTGCACCTCAAAACAAACAAAAAGTCGCAAGACATGAATTTTTAGTTAAGACCATATTCTGAAAGAACAGACTTCAAGCTTTAAAACGATGTATAACTCAAATCAAATGGACTCTCCTAACCTATCTAAATATTGGAAAGAAAACACAAACTCAGGAAAAGTGTGAACTGAGAAAAGAGACTCTGAAGTGCAGTGTCTATTCAAGCGCTTAATCTTTACCAAACCGTGCTGGTTGTGCAATGAATGGGACAAAAAACAGGAAGTAAACCACCAGAGTGACAACAATGAAGGGATTATCAGAGTAATCTAAAATTTAGCTTGCCTCATTAACACATTCTGTCCATAATTAATGCCAACTTTCAAAGCAGTAGCACTATCCTTTCAAAAGTTATTAGAGTTGAAAGTGAAGACTGTGGACAAGGTTTTTCAGAAATGAAAAAGGGATTCTAGAGAAACACCTAATCACACTATTCTACCAAAAATGCTCGAGATAAACTGCTCAAAAAACACACTTTCCTGCCCGTTTTATGATACCAAATTTTAGCATAATGTAAAAGAAGACCTGCTCTTTCAGAAAATATGAAAAAGTCAAGTTCGGCTAGGTTGACCCATTTCACTTATTTTCAGTCCTCACGCAAAATCAGTGTGTGCGACTTTATGTTCGTTTTGAGGTGCACGGTCACAAATAATATTGACTGGAATGGTGGCCCCCGTCACCGTAATTTCAGAGTGGTCATCCTCATACACAGTGTGTCACTGAGACAGCATCACAACGTGATATCCCCCCCCCCCCCTTAAAGGCCTGATGTTATACTGCCGCTCTTTGCCACATATAGCACTTTCTTGGCCTAGAGTGGTCTTGAATCTCTTCTATTGAACGGTTAAAGAGTTTGCATCAATTTACATACTCGGAAGCTCATTTACAAATTCCATGCAAATTTAATTTACTGGAGGAGAGCGTTTGTCACTTAACTCGTGACAGCCAGTATATAACAACAATAACAATAACAATAAACTGGGACCTCCTTCTTGGGACCTTGGATCTTACATTGAATTTAACCTGTATATTACCAGTATATTACCTGAATATTGCCTAAATTGTTGATTGAATAATGCCTGGAATAGTCATTCTTATGGTCAGCTACACTGAAATTTCATTAAAGTGAATCTACTGAACTTTGAGCACAAGTCACAGGTGATCATCAGCATCGACTGACAGCGTATACACCTACAGTGGTCCCACATATTACGATCAGTGTGAAACAGTGTGAAACGGATATCGCGTGACACGGAATCGAGCAACAGACGAAATCGTTAATGTTGATTCTATCGCCGATATACACTATGCTGATTCATGATATTAGTATCCAGATATATGACTACTCCAGTTAATCTATGGCAAAATCAAAACAGAAGCAAAAACTCAAAACTAACACCTGTTTTGGAACGCCCGGCTGCAATGACTTCAAGTACAAACTGCCCAAACATATGACTGTCAATAGTATTCAGTCAGCGTTATTTCACATCACCAAGAACGATATTTCATTCGCTGTACTTGACGTGGAAGAATATTTGACTTCAGAGCTGAATACCAAATATCCTAATGTCAATCGTGATATTGCTCGCCATTTCTGCCTTCAAGCAATTCAAGATGGCCGGTACGAGACCGATTCGACCACATCCATAAATAATAGCTCTTCGTCTCAGAACAATAGCTCAGTACAGAATACCCCCAATGACACCCGCGAGTGGCGAGGAGATCCTATTGACCACCCTCCAGACGCCGATGAGCGGAACAAAACACCGATCACACCTCTCTCGTCTGAATGCGCCAACAATCTTACGCAAACAGTGCTTCAACTAACAAAAGACGTCAAAGGCCTGAGAACACAGGTCAATCACCTTAATAAATAAAGAACACCAGGTGGTAAACCAGAATCTACCCTCGGCCAAGTAAGCACACAACAAAAATCGACCAGCGATTTCACAGAGGACAGTGTTCCGTCCTTTGAAGCCCAAAGGAGTGAATATGTGATCGTGCACCTCAAAACGAACATAAAGTCGCACACACTGATTTTGCGTGAGGACTGAAAAATATTAGTGAAATGCGTCAACCTAGCCGAACTTGACTTTTTCATTTTTTTTTCTGAAAAAGCGGGTCTTCTTTCACATTATGCTAAAATTTGGTATCATAAAACGGGCAGGAAAGTGTGTTTTTTAGCAGTTTATCTCGAACATTTTTGGTAGAATAGTGTGATTAGGTGTGTCTTTGGAATCCCTTTTTCATTTCTTAAAAACCTTGTCCACACTCTTCACTTTCAACTCTAATAACTTTTAAAAGGATAGTGCTACTGCTTTGACAGTTGGCATTAATTATGGACAGAATGTGTTAATGAGGCATGCTTAATTTCAGTATAATCGGATAATCCCTTCATTGTTGTTACTCTGGTGGTTTACTTCCTGTTTTTTGTCCATTTATCGAACAGCCAGCTCGGTTTGGTAAAGATTAAGCGCTTGAATAGACACTGTACTTCAGAGCCTCTTTTCTCAGTTCACACTTTTCCTGAGTTTGTGCTTTCTTTCCAATATTTAGATAGGTTAGGAGAGGTCATTTGATTTGAGTTATAAATAATTTTAAAGCTTAAAGTCTGCTCTTTCAGAATATGGTCTTAACTAAAAATTCATGTCTGGCGACTTTTTGTTTGTTTTGAGGTGCAGGGTCACATATATCCGCAGATATCATACCAAATGGGAGGAGGAAAGAACATCAAACCGCATTCCAGAACCCATGGTCAAATCAGTAAGCACACACAAAAGATTGACTCATGAAATCGCACAAGACTCTGCCCCGTCCTTTAAGTCGCAAATGGGCAACTACATCTACAGGCATCAAACACAGTGTGATCAAACGGGAACAAGTGAAAAAGTCGACGCCCTCATTGTTGGGGACTCGATAACAAAAAACATTCAACCCTCCAAGTTGTCTTCGGTGCTCACAATAAAAAAATAAATGCATACCTGGTGCACGCGTCGAAGATATTTTCGACGCAATACAACATGAGGGGAGATCAAAACCACGGCATCTGCTTCTCCACGTTGGAGGCAACAATATCAGAGAGGATGATGAAAATGAAATCATGGCGAAAATTACATCCCTGTGCGACGAGGTCAAAACCAAAACGACAATCGACGAGATAGTGCTTTCAACCATAGTGCATCGCAATGAGCAATGACGAAAGCCCGTATGAATCAACAACAATCGAGAATGTCAACGCCCACCTGAAACATTTAGCCAATCAGCGAGGATACTCCGTGATTCACAATGGAAGTATTCGACCTCGCGCTCACCTGGCCAGAGATGGCGTTCACTTGAATAGAGCCGGTGTTGTACAGCTTGCATGTAACTTCATACGCCACCTGCGCGTGTTTCCACGGGATTGGATCGACTGTCTGGAGACCGCGAGAATGCTCCTCAACCAAAGACGCCAATAGAATCAACTATTAAAGAAAACAGCGTAAACCAATGTCGTGATTCTGCCAACCCACTGAGTTACCCTCGACATTTGTTTTCTGATACTGGATGCCCGAATTCTCACTGTAATGTAAATTTGCAAGGCAAGACATCGGGACTCGGTATAGCCCATTGTTTAAATTCCCAGAGTATTTACTCAAAGTTAGAACATCTACGCATTTTATTATCTGAGGCTAAGTATGACGTAATGGCTATTAGTGAGACATGATTGCACGATGGCATATTAGACAACGAGCTTCAAATAAATGGCTATAATCTTGTGCGATGTGACCGCCCAGGCAAAGACGCTCACGGAGGAACAGCCCTCTTCATATCGGATCAGATTTCATTCACAGTGATCAATATTACAGATGTTACTGACATTGACTTTGAGTCTTGCTGGGTAAAAATATCGCCGACATCTAGCAAATCTTTTGTACTGGGTGTAATATATTTTCCAAGAAAAGATAATGTGTTTTTAGATCAATTGAGAAAAAATATTGGACTCGACTGAACTAATATCTAATGATATTTTAGTTGTTGGTGGTTTTAATTGTAACGTTTTATGTGCAAGCGAAAATAATAAAATAGATGATTTATGTTGTGAATACCAACTGAAGAAATTAGTAACATCTCCGACAAGAGTTACTGAAAACTCGAAGACATGCATTGACCTGGTGTTGTCTTCTCGCTCTGAATCTATTAACAAAGTGGATGTCGTTCCTCTTGGTCAGAGTGATCATTAAACTACCATGAAATGTTCATGGTAGTTGTAAGCAGGAAGACAAAATGTCATAAAAGTAATACAGTGAAATATGCTCGTAATTCGTAATTTTAAGAATTTTGATGAAGAACAATTTCTCCTAGATCTGCTGCGGAAACCATGGCACAGAG
Source organism: Diadema setosum (assembly GCA_033980235.1). Classification (NCBI taxonomy): domain Eukaryota; kingdom Metazoa; phylum Echinodermata; class Echinoidea; order Diadematoida; family Diadematidae; genus Diadema; species Diadema setosum. The sequence goes on from CM067065.1 coordinate 29,171,082, forward strand.
TTGAGGAATGTGATGACGTAGATGAGGCACTAGAACTGTGGACAACTTTATTCAATGAAGTTTGTGATATACATGCTCCTTTCCAGACTATTCGTGTACGCACGAATTATACAGCCCCATGGGTATCTCGGGAGATGATTGAACTTGAAAGAAAACGAGATTTACTGTTTTCTAAGGCTCGAACTGAATCTGACTGGAGAGAAGCAAAGACTTTGAGAAATAAAGTTAATAACGTGGGTAAATATTTGAAGAAAGTGTTTTATACTTAAGAGATTACTGAAAATAAAAATGATTCAACTAAATTGTGGCATGTCACAATGGAATCCACGAATTTACAAAAAAAAAAAAAGACACACAATGCCCATATCAGATGATAGAGAAAATTAGTTAATGAGTTCAATGAATATTTTGTGTCTGTTGCAGATAAATTAGCAGAAAAATGTAATACTGATTTTAAGGATATCTCTTTTTACACAAAAGCAATTTCACATGAATCTCGCTTCCACTTTCAACCTGTTCATGTGTCATTTGTTGATAAGCAGATTCGCACAATGCCAAGTAAAAAGGCTGTAGGAGTTGATGGTATTACGTGTAAATAAAAAGGCTGTAGGAGTTGATGGTATTACGTGTAAACTTTTAAAAGCAGGTCGTTCAGCCATTACGCACTCTCTAACTCACGTGATGAATGTATCATTGATGACGGGTAAGTTTCCTGATAATTGGAAAACTGCAGTAGTCACTCCCATAAATAAAAATGGTGATCGTGACAAAATTGAAAATTATAGACCGATATCTGTTATGCCCCTAATGTCGAAGGTTATAGAAAGGGCGGTCCATGAACAACTGTATGCCTATTAACAGAATATTAATTTTTTGTGTGATCAGCAATCAGGTTTTCGGCCAAAACATAGCACACAGTCAACCGTATTAGATGTTACCGAGTATATTCCAACAAATATGAACCAAGGGAAGGTGACTGGTGCACTTTTTATCGATCTTAAAAATGCGTTCGACACAGTGAACCATAATATATTATTACATATTTTACAAAATATCGGTATACTACAGAGACTCCAACTCTCCCGTTTTCGACGGGAGATCTCCCGCCGAAAACCCATTTTTTTTGCAAAATCTCCCGTTCTCCCGCCCTGGCTCTGTGTCTCCGGTTGGAAAGGATTTCTTACTTATTGCTATCGTATATTGAGAAAATAAGCCTTAGATAGCACCAGAGAGCATCTAGAACCCTGGGAATTTCGCGCTTCGTACACATCAACTTGGAGTCTCCCGTTTGCTAGGGGTCTCAGGCGGGAGAATCTTCAGATCAGAAGGTGTTTTGGGTTGGAGTCTCTGATACTAGAGAAAGAGTTTCAATGGTTCTCTTCTTATCTGACTGAAAGGAAGCACAAAACCAAAGTTGGAAAAGACTTGTCTGACTGTACGATCATCAAGCACGGTGTACCACAAGGTTCGATTTTGGGACCGCTGCTCTTTGTCATGTATATAAATTCGCTCCCGGAAGCGGTGACAGAAGTCAATTGTAAAATCCACATGTATGCTGATGACGCAGTTTTATTATTTGAAGGTTCATCAACAACGGAACTACAGAATGATATGCAGAGAAGTTTGAGTGCTGTCAATGACTGGTTAAAGACACTTAAATTAACAATGACTGCCGGTAAAACAAAGTATATGCTTTTTGGATCAAGGCAACGCACTCAAAGCGTTCCTAATATGAAACTTTCAGTTGTCGATACAGACATCGAAAGAGTCACAGAATTTATGTATTTGGGTGTACTGCTAGATGAACATTTAACATAAGAAAGACATGTAAATTATACCGCAAAAAAAAGATATCTAAGAAGATTGTTTTTTTTTTTTTGAGAAGGACAGCCAAAGAATGTGTTCCAAATGAAGTGTTTAGGATATTGTGTAATGCGCTCATAATGCCCCAATTCGATTATTGTGATCTTGTGTGGTCAAATTGCTCCTTGGCTCTATTGAGAAAGTTGGATTTTTTGCATAATAGAATGGCGAGGATGATACTGGGTGCTCACCCTAGAACACACATTGTTGATATGTTCAGGAATCTAAAGTGGCAGAACCTTGAAGAAAGGAGACATGTTCATAGAATGTGTGAGGTATTTAAGTGCGTTAACAACATCGCGCCTCCATATCTGTCACAACGCTTTGCAAAGCCCTCACACACAGTGGATACTAGATCAAAGACAAATGCATCTCTATCTGAAGGTGGTTGTAAAATTTTGAATAATAGTGGCAAACGCACCTTCAAGTACGTTGGTACCAAAGGATGGAACAGCCTCACGCCTGAACAAAGGCAACTAAATACAATTAGTGCACTACGAGTGTCAATGAGAGGACACACGCGGCCCGTCCCTTAATTGTAAAAAAAAAAAACAGTGTAATCCGATAAATGTATTCTTTTTCTCAATTGTAGTTCACATTTACTTTATCGTGCTTTCGGAGTGCCTTCCCTTCTTGCCGTCTCCTTCAGTTATCTCTTTATTTTCTTCTACTGCCTTTTCCTTCCTCTTTCTCCTTCCTCTGCAATCTTCTTCTACTTCTCTTCTTTTTCGCACTCCGCCTGTTTTGCTGTTTAGATATTTGCGTAATGACTGGAGTGATTCTGGAAATAAGAAATGAGATCATACACACTATTCGTTTATGCATTGTGCAATTGCTTTTTTAAGGAACATTTTATTGCATCATACTTATGTAAAGCAATATATGATACTTGTAGACATGTGTGTGTAATAAAACGTATATTTTTAATGATGTATCACTGATTATGTTTAAAGACATTCTAAGTTTGTCGTTATCAAATGTGTAATTATTTTTGAATTTATGTTTAGGCAGTTGCTGTTTTATCTATAAACCTTTGTATTGTATTTGTATGTTTTCACCCATTTGCAGGGCCCTCATTGAAAGCAGTTCTATAACTGACGAGGCTACCCTGGTTAAATAAAGCTGGAAATAGAAATAAATAAATAAATAAGCCAGTTCGGTAATAGCTCACGTGCACATGGGTACAAATGACGTTTCATTTTTCTCAGTTGTTTAGGCACTTCACTCGATTCAAAGTGACATAATGCAGCATCTTGCCCAACATAGCAATTTATGGAACTCGTATTCTAACAAAGAATGAACCTGTGTAGATGAAGTGACCAGAATGGTTCGTCAATCAACACTTTGGGAAGCATCTATTTGATTGTGCTCTTTTGAATACATTAACAACCTTTTTTTTTTTTAACACTGCCAAATGCCAGGCTTGCTGTCAGGTGGATTTAGTAGCAGGCACCATTTATAAGGATCCTTGAATAATCAAATAGTTGCAAATGCTTATCTCAATGAAATTGGAAACCAACCTGTCTCTCGGTACAAATGACATTTTCTGCTCATGCTCAAAATAGTACTCCGAACTGGCTTATTACGTTTAGTGAATGGTGTATTGTGTTCTGTAATCCGATAATTCATAATCTCTTCTTCTTCTTCTTCTTCTTCTTTTTCGACATCTTTTGAACGACTTCTGGCATTTATTATTGTGTCACTCTCGGTCTCAGTACGAAACTATGTTAATAGATACTCAAAACCTTCTCATGATAGGTCCAACCGTTGACCTATATTAATATACCAGTCGTCTTCTTAAAACTTGCATGATGATGTATGCCCCTTTCCACCAATGTCCAGTTGTTCTCATCTATTCGGACAAAGCGTCAAGTTTGTTCACATTTGACAAGTACGCTTGGTGTATACGTAAAAAGGGGGCGCTGCTATACGCAAGCGTCACATGTTCCCCACTTGAGCCGTGAGCGAAATAACAGGGAACAAGAAATGACCATCAAATGAATAGTGGCTATCGAAGGACAACTGACGATTAACTGAAAAATAAAGATTAAATGTGACCGTGCATTAGATAACAAACAAAAAGTCGCACGAATTGATTTTACGTGAGGAATAAAAAAAGGTAAAATAGAACAATTGAGTCAATCTTTAGTTTTTCATATTTTCTGAAAGACCTATCCTTCGTCTACACTATTCTCTAGTTGGGATCATAACATGGACGGGAAAGTGTATTTTAGCAGTTTTTTACAATCCTTTTTTCTTTGTTGGGGGGGGGGGGGGTGAGTAGTGAGTAGAGTGATCAGGTATGTATTTAATATAGGGTTAAAGGCATCTTTCCATTTCTTAACCCGTTCCGTACAGGAACCTGGCATACCAGATTCCCGTGGGAGCAACTGATACACGGGAAAGTGGTATACAAGGTTCCAAAGACGAAGGCAAAAGTCCCTGCTTTTGTGGCCTAAGTTCATGTTTCTTTGTGTTATAAAGTCCCCCAAAAATTGGTTTAGTAAAAAGGAAAGAATTCTACCAGCACATCTTCTCCCTGTGCTTGAAGAATTCGTAGGCCTACATCACAGTATTTCTTTTACCTTTGTTATGATTTAGTTTGTCCTTGCTTTGCTACAAAACTCTTATGAACATGTACGTTAGGGATAAAAGTTGTTCACAGTAGATGAAGAGTTTGTTCGCAAAAACCGATAAGTCCATTTTTGAAGATTTTGAAGTATGGTCTCTGTCATAAAGTACAAAATAATACCTTTTACATGATATATTGGTCACTACATATAAAGGTTCATTTTTGAAGTTATGGTGAAAACAAGCAAACATATTCTTATTATTTTCTTTATTTTTCTTGCACTTTAATCGTAAATATCTCCATTTGGCAAATATGGACTTATCGGTTTTTGCGAACAAACTCTTCAGATATTGGTGTTTGCTGACTCCAGTCATTACATGTGGTGCCTGATTTGTTTAGAACGACAGAGTCTGCATGTGAGACCATCAGCGCACGCTCTATCCATGCATACATCGCACATCGCCGTTCCCCCGTCTTTCGGCGGGCAAAAGGAATCTCTTTTTGGGACATTGAATGTATTTAGAGAATTGCGGAAGGAACGGCACACTCTTTTCTTTATTTAAAGTCTGATAACTTGTCAAAGGGTAAAGATCCTGCTTTAAAAGTTGTCATTAGTCTTTACCATAATATGGTGATAAAACATACTCAATTTCAGCTTAATATGATAATCCATTCATTTTTGTTGCTCCGTTCATTTACAGTCACCGCCAGATAACGCGTCTTGCCTAAAGATCAAACGCTTGAACAAACCGTGACTATACTTTAGAGCATCTTTTCTCAGATCCCACTTTTCTAGAGTGTGTGCTTTCTTTCCAGTATTGAAATCATGTTAAAGGAGTCTCTTTGAAATGAGTTATACATCATTTTAAAGCTTACAGTCTGTTATTTTAGAATCTGTCCGTAACTAAAAATTTTTGGTGGTTTTAGTAAAGATCACATAAAAATGACGTTCAAATGAATAGTAACAGTGAATTAAACGGCGATCACATCAAAGTGACGGTCAAATGAAAAGTGCCAATGAAAGTAAATGTGAAGACAACCAGATGAACAGTGACGACCACATTAAAAGAGACGGTAAAATAAATAGTAACAACCTTCAAGTTAAAAGCGGCCATCACAAAATCAAAGTTGACCACCATAAAATCAGAAGTGTTCTTTAAAAGTATAGTTTGTTTGTTTTTTGTTCGTTTGTTTGTTTGTCTTATTCTCTAGCACACCGTGCTGAAAACTAGGATCAGGCCACCAGTTGTTATTTTGAATAAATCAGTAGGTCACGGCGAGCAGTTATAAGTTCCAATCAAACATGAATATCTTCGCATCAAGAGGGAAATGAAGTCGAAATAATTCAAAGTGGATCAGATCTATCATTAATTTCACAAAACAATGATCTCGTTTGATAAAAAAGGGTCCAGTATTTATTCATCCTTTATACATGTGACCGTGCACCTCAAAACGAACATAAAGTGGCACACACTGATTTTGCGAGAGGAATGAACTAAGTGTAATGGGTCAACCTAGCCGAACTTGATTTTTTCATATTTTCTGAAAGAGCGGGTCTTCTTTTACATTATGCTAAAATTTGGTATCATAAAACGGGCAGGAAAGTGTGTGTGTGTGTGTGTGTTTTTTTTTTTAAAGCAGTTTATCTCAAACTTTTTTTTGGTAGAATAGGATGATTAGGTATGTCTTTAGAATCCCTTTTTCATAATTTTCTGAAAAAAAAACCTTGTCCACACTCTTCACTTTCAACTCTAATAACTTTTAGAGAGGTAGTGCTACTGCTTTGAAATTTGGTATTAATGATGGACAGAATGTGTTAATGAAGCATGCCTAATTTCAATTTAATCTGTAATCCCTTCATTGTTCTTACTCTGGTGGTTTACTATCTGTTTTTTGTCCCATTCATGGCACAGCCAGCACTGTTTGGTAAGGATTAAGCGCTTGAATAGACACTGTACTTCAGAGCCTCTTTTCTCAGTTCACACTTTTCCTGAGTTTGTGCTTTCTTTCCAGTATTTAGATAGGTTAGGAGAGTCCATTTAATTTGAGTTGTACATCATTTTAAAGCTTAAAGTCTGCTCTTTCAGAATATGGTCTTACCTAAAAATTCATGTCTGGCGACTTTTTGTTTGTTTTGAGGTGCAGTGTCACATATCTTTTTTTTTTCATTTGTGCTCACCCTTTGTTTTTCTTATTCTTTTTCTACAGATTCAAGATCTGAACTTGTCTTTCACTAGCTGGTTTTTTCAAGATCTGCCCTCGTATCTCCCCAGCTGGCAGGATAATTGTGTCATCAACAATGGAGCTGCAAGCTTAGCCCAATGGGTATTCACTATGCCCAAACTTTCAAGGTTTAGTCTAGAATGCCCCTCCATTGACAGCAAATTCTTCTCGATATCTCCGCGGATCCCCTCGCCATCACCCTGTCTGGTATGTCCTTGGACTACATAACTTACTTGTGATCTTTGGCAGTGATGGTTTGTTTGTTTGGTCGGATTAATTGGTGATCGATTAGAAATTATGATATATCACTTTCTTGGCCGAATGATTTCAAATTTTAAGGTAAAATTCATTGAATGGTTTGTTACGTGTATATTGACTTCGTTTCTTACTTATGTAACGTTGTTTTGTTCTAGAGTTTTACTCATAATCAGTCCCTTCAATGTATAATGGAGAATAATCAGTGAGGACATTGACGCCAAAATCTTTAAAGACCTAATGAAATGCGTGCAAAATGTTTTGATATGCAAAAGAAGTGTAACATTTTTGTCATGACAATCAATGAAAATATGTTTTCAGTGTTGTTTCGGTTTTTATCGCTTCTGGAAACTCCCCCAAATATCACATTTTTGGAAGACCTCGTTACAGTTTTTGCGAAAAAATACGCAAGACACCCCTTAACGGATCGATGACGCATAAGCACAGAGTTGTGCCCAGTTGGCAGGCGCAGCTCAGCACTAGCACTTAGATTAAAGCACTAGCTTGGTGCACGCGCGTACACGGTAGCTAGCCCGGCCATCCCCGGGCGCGTTTTTTTTTTCTTCTTCTTTTTAGATGGCACAGATTGCAGCATGGCGCGTATTAAACCTATGGGAAATATGGTAGGTTAGGGTTTAGGTTAAGGGTCAGGGTAACGGGTTAGAGTTAGGGTTAGGGTTTGAGTGTTAGGGTAAGGGTTAGGGTTAGGGTTAGGGCTAGGTTTAGGGTTAGGGCTAGAATTCCCAATCTGTGCCGTCTAAAAAAACAAAAACAAACAAAAACAAGCAAACAAACAAACAAACAAAAACGCGGCCCGGGTCCGGGATGTGCGCTCCCTGTCGACTCACTGACTGTCGACATGTACGCATTAGTACCACGTACATTATCACTATTAAAGTCAGCTTGCACAAATACCTGATAAGCTTACCTCGAGCATAATGTCTTCATTCCCCTATATGGGTAATCTTCCACATTGATGATAATGATGAAGACTACAGCTCTGACGACAGCGGGGAAGAAGAGGAGGCACATGAAGGTGAAGGAGAAGATGGGGAGGGAGAGGCAGTCCATGAACCAGGCAGTTTAATACCGTGGGGCTGCACCTTACCTGCACCTCTGTAGCGGGCGGCGAAATTATTTTTTCCCACATAAGTTCCGGACCCCAAGTCTACATGATATGAATATTCATGACTTACGTCTTCGGAATAACAGTACGCATGCGCGTATTAAATTTGTATTGAGGCACTATTGACATAAAAATACTTATTCTTAATTTAAAGATTTATTTAATTCAGGAGTGATTTTTACTAAGTTTTTTAAAGCTTGTTAGGTTTAATCAGTATGCCACTGGCATTTTTGGTATTGACAATTCATAAGACATTGACGTTTTGGTGATAGTGGTGGTCGCAGTGATGCATGACATTGATATTAAAGGCATTGGTTAATATTGTGTTCATTTTAACCCATCCACGTATGGGCCTCCATGTAATCTGTAATTTCGTGCCTGTCTAGTTAGTTGGCAGTGAACTTGGGCGCTATCTTCCCTACGGCGCGATCTACACGCGAAGAGCATTCACCGTCATTGAAAAACTGACTGTGTGCCATTCCCACTAGGCAGGAGGGTTGATGCGTGTACACTCATGCAAATGTGCACTTTTTAGTTACCTCAATACAGCACATTTGAAAGAACTGCTTCATAAAAAATCACTTTTGATTTATGATTTATTTTCACAAACAAGAAATTTCTGCACTAACATATTTTTTTATTAGTTTAATGTCTAATATTTCATGATGGTATGTGTTCTGTGTTTACATGGCAAGATGGGATTTTTTTTTTCCATCCAGGGTCAAAGAAGAAAGTGACAGAAAGGAAACAAATAGGATAGGGAGGAAATGAAAAGGATAGAATGAAACACCTGCTCAGCAGGCTCTTTTTTTATTGATTTAACACAATGGTGAACGCAGTACATCAGAATTTAGGTAGAGTTCTCAATAATTCATTAGTTGAAAAATGAGCAAAGAAAAGGGGATTTCATCATAAAGCTGTATTATACAATGCAGCTCTATGGATTTCATCGAGTTCGAAATGAAAACTAAATTAGCATCGCCATGGCATTTAGATCTAATATTTACTAGAACAGAATAGACCTGATGCAAACTTATTGTCAAGCTTTTGGTGGAGTTTCTTCAGAGACACGAATTTTGGTAGCACTAAACCCGAGTGAACAAGCAAAAGGACAAAAACAAAATGATAAAATGCAGGTCTTTAGACCCCTCCTGTGCACGAGGGAGCACAACCCCCGTTTTAGTGTCACTCTTGTCATCGGCCTAGGCTACTCGCAGATCGTGTCGTACTCTCCATCGTCAACGTCATGGTCACACAAAATAAATTGCATCATCATAAAGGGTTCGTACATCAACATCACCAGAATCATTATCATCATGATCACTATCATTTCAACCACAGCAAAACCCTGAATATCACTCCCATCATGGACATAGTCACTCTCACAAAATACATCAGCAAACGATACAGACATCGCAGACCTAGCTTGACAGAAGATGCTTCGAAGACGAACGATGAAGACACTTTACGGTAAAAATGCTTACACGGAAACAAACGAGTGGGTACCATACGATGTTCTCGCACACACGTAGATAATCTACATCGTGTTCAATCAAAAAACTCAACAAACACTCGAACAAAAACTCACCTCTAAATTGTTGCAAACGAGATAATCACTTTAAAAAAATGAACAAAACACTCTCAGAAGTACGATTGTACTCTGAGAATAAAAGAGATAGAATGATACGAAAGCAAAGAGAGAAAAAAAAGAGAGAAATGGACGGGAAGCGTAACTAGAGAAGTTACGACACACCCTAACGTAATTCGACACACAGGTAAACAGATATCGTCACGCACTCTCCCAAAAACAAGTCCACACGCATACGCACTCTTATTTTGAAGACACAAGTCATGCATATTTATATAATGTATACTTGGGGTCCGGAACTTATGTTGGAAAAATAATTTCGCTAGCGGGCGACAAAATTATTATGTCATGTGTGTATGTGTGTAACATGTGTGCACGATCGTGCAAGCGACGGAGTTTGAGATAGCGGCATAATGACAATTTTGCGGTCAAAATTGTCAAATTTACTACGGAAGGATACTCTACATCTAACAACCAGTCAGCAAAGGTAGGCCTAGTTATATGTAGTTGCACGATAGATCTTATTCGATTTTGCTAAATTCCGGTAGTTTAGAGGGGATACTTACTTGTTTTGACTTCATTTTACTCGGTAGCGTAGCCCAATGAAGTATCGAATATCGTTGCGAGTAGTTCCATGCGTACATTTTCTTTCTGTACGCGCAATGCCACTTTATAGAGCGCGGTCGGTTTCTATGGACACGGTCGGTGTGTTCAACACCTACCATACTTCTACTAGTAGTAGTACTAGCACCACTAGGTCTAGTAGACTAGTGAGTAGTGATAGTAGCAGAATCTTTGGTAGTAGGACAGAGGCTGCTAACCCCGGGACGCTCCTTGTACACAGATAGTATACTGTGGGAGCGTCCTGAGTCCATGGAGTACTATATCGCCATCGGTATAAAACTTAAAAAAACATAGGCCCCTACATAGTCAGTCACAGATTTTGGCGGCGGATCCGTAAGTTTCGTATATCACTAGAAAAAACTCTTACTTTTTATAGTATACCTAAGTTTCTTATCTAATTCATATCATTCGTTCACTTGTTAATATAGGATTTCCCGGTCAATTTCATACTTTTGTCATTCAAGTTCCTATTCCGAGCATTCAATTTCACGCGTTCCACGCTCGCAGCACTGAATCAGCAATCAAATTCAAAATCCGGTCATTCGAATTCGCTGTCGGAGCATTCATATTCACTATCGGAGCATTTAAATTCACTTTCCGAGCATTCAATTGTTCATTATTGTTCATTGTTCAAATGTTCAAATTCCAGATAGGAGCATGCATTTCAGCAATGAGGTCATTCATATTCGTGAATAGGCAAACAAGTTCCAAATAAGTGCATTCAATTTAAATGAATCATTGCCTTACGTGAGCTAAGGGGTTTGTATGTCTTTTTTCATTTAGTTTTGAATAAATTGGCGTCATCATCAATACAGTTGCTTTGGGTAGGCCCCATATCTGTTCATTCTCAAGTTAAAGCCTGTTCAGGTACAATGGCAGTTCAACGTGCTCAGCACTACAGGCGCATTTCAAACGAGGATAGGGGGAGGTTGATCGACGCATTCGAGAACGGCAATCAGGATTACATTGCCATGGCAGACACGCTTGGAATAAACCGAGCAACGGCCAGATCGATAGTTGGAACCTAAGGGGAGGAGAAAAGCATCACAAAATGGACGATGAGATGAGAAATTGTCTGCTGCGTGCTTTAGAGCTGAACTCCCTGATGACTCTACAGCAGCTGAAGGCAGATCTCGAAGCTCCTTTGTCACAGAAACCGCCCGTGAGCACAAGCACCATAGCCAGATCCCTAGATGGAATGCTCATCACCATGAAGCTCACAGAGGATGTGCCCGACGCGAGGAATTCTCTGCGAGTTATGGACCTGCGCGCTAAATACGCGCAATGGTTCATGGAACGAGGGGTTGTGGCCCACTGTGTATACATCGATGAGACGGGCTACAACATCTGGACGAGGAGATCGTATGGCAGAGCACCGCGTGGTGTTCCAGTGAGAAGGGTGGTACATGGGCAGCGTGGGAGAAACTGCAACATGACTTTCGCCGTATCTGCGGAGATCGGCCTCGTTCATCATTCAATATCGCAGGAAACGGTGACAAGGGAAACGTTCGAGGCCTTTCTAGCGGAAACAGCTCGTCACTGCAAACAGGCATTTCCACAGGATGATTCCATCTTTCTAGTCTGTGACAATGAGCGTCCGCACGTCAGAGCACAGCTTCCTGAAGGTACCAACCCACGGATCCAGCTCAGGTTCCTACCACCGTATTCACCCTTTCTGAACCCAACTGAAATGGCTCATTCGGCATTCAAGGCTGCACTCAAGAGAGTTCTTGCTCGTCCAGAACGGCATCGTCGGATCGGGGACCGGGAAGCGGCTCAGCAAGCAGGGATGAACCTTCAGCGATGGAGTTGAATGTCGACGTCATCACCCAAGAAAAATGTGCGCAGTGGTACCGCCATACCCAAGTCCACATGCCGCGATGTCTCGCTCGACAGGAGATCGAAGGTTGAAAGGACTACCCCTTCACTGTTTCAGGGGGTTTGTGGAAGGGACTGAAGTGTCTTTATCTCATTAGGAGGGTTTCAAGCTGGACACGACATGTTACAAGTTGAGCAGTGTATATTTCGTCGGTGTTTTCACGAAGTGGCACGACCGGCCAAAATCGAGTAAATTTTCGATTTTAAGATTTTTGCATATTATGATAGTAAGTACCGAGATCTACAACCTGACAAATTTTTGAACCTCAATCTCAAATAATTACGTAATAATAACGACCGTGTCACTTCGTGAAAACTTCGACTGGTCGGTCTACGATTTTCACGAAGTGGCACGATCGCGGGTTGATGGTGCGTATACGCCGGACGTCATCATAAATCATTCATCTGCCAAACGTCCTCGTACGCGCGCGTCTAAAATGGCTGCGCCCAGAGCAACGGAAGCTAGACAGATGAAATCGGTAAAGTTACATTTCGCTCTGTATTGACACTTTAATTGTTCATTTTTCACATTCTTGAATGTAGATTTATGAATAAGGAATTAGAATATCAAAACAGCGTAAATATGTATTCTTGCAGATCACATTGACTTCGTTTGGCGCCGTCCTAGGTTCGTTATCTACGTGTGCAGTCCCACATTTATTATTCGGTGTAAGTGGAGAATAGGCAGGGAAAGTGATTCGAACTAAATTCAAATGAACACAATTACAGGTTACAAATATGTAATGCAACGACCTACTTCCCAGGTGGCAGGTAAACTGATTTAACTCTCTTATCTTACTTGATTATGTCTGAATCTTCCAGGAATTTAGATCCATTTAAGGGAGTCTATATCTAGGCCTACAACTTCAAGATCTAATACGCTAGTTAACAGTGTTATCGTGTTAATAGTGTTCTTGACCTGTGCAGGTTACCTGTCCAGGTTACTCTAAAAGTGATGTTATTTCACTGACTGCCTTTGAATTTTCAATGAAAAAAAAAGATTTTAGGGTTACTTCTGCTAAAAGTCTAACGTTAAATCAGGGAGGTCCTCTTCCCACCTCCCTGTCTAAATTCAGGCGTTACCAACAACAATGAAGACTTTGATAATGTTGTCGAGAATACCGTAACAGCAAATTTGATTTGGATAGACAACAAGCAAAATGCAACGTTTATGCTCAGCACCTGAATTCATAAATTGTTCTATCATGCTATATTATGAGCCTAAAAACTTCAATGTGGTCGTAATTGGCCTATACGTGGCAAGTACTTTTGCCTTAGTTTGCAATTTTTCGTTTTGTTTGTTTTGATTTTCTACAATCTATGGTTCTTTGAAACACTAGGGTTTTTTTCGGGGGGGGGGTGGAGGCTGGGGATTCGGAGCTGGGCAAATTGTAAAATTAAACCAAAGAGATGTTCATTGTTCATAAACTTCAGATTCTGGTAAGGGGGGGGGGGGGGTGGAGGCTGGGGATTCCGAGCTGGGCAAATTGTAAAATTAAACCAAAGAGATGTTCATTGTTCATAAACTTCAGATTCTGGTAAGCCGTAGAATATAGACCTGAAAGGGATGGGGGGGGGGGGGAGGGGCAGTGTGATGTTTTGCAAATCTGTGCATCAATTTTATGATCTTGCAGAACTGGTAGTGATGGAGTTTCATGTGACTGACATCTTTCATTCATCTTCCATTACAAACAGATATTGAGGCTTTTGTGTGGACAACCCAACAACTTGTAGACTGGAATGAAATGAGTGCTGTCCTTCGATGATAGGCTACTTTACAGTATTGTACTCCATACCACATTCCTGCAGATTTCTCCTATCATCTCAAGCTTGAACAAGAACCGTAAGTTACATTGCTATCTGTCAAGGATTTAGAGTAAATTAGACAGACCAGTGTGTAATAGACAGTGCAGGCACACTACTAGTAATAATGATATTCCTAATGTGATTTGCCACATACTGAAATAAATGTTTTGCCTTACTCTTTCTTTAATTACAACTGTATTTGTAGTTTTATGAATGTGAAGCACTGACATAACATGGAATCCAACATTTTGACATCTAATTATCTGTAGTCATGTTGCATTTTGGTATAAAGGCAATGTTGTCCCTCAGTCTGATTTTGATGTGGTAGCAGTATGCATTTCTTCAGTGTCATGTATCTTTCAGGACTGTTGTAACTGTAGTTTTTTATTGTTAGTTTGATTATTGTTGTGTTTTTATTTTTATGGGGGGGGGGGCAAGGGAGATGAGGAAGAACAGTTATACACTCTGTACTGATATGAGATACCATCAACTTTGCAAAAGTCAATGGCACATACTGTATGACAAATTCTTGGCAGAGACGATGAAAATGAACTGTCTCAATATACATTTATAGTTTTACTCATGTCAATGTGCTTTTTTCTTTGTTCACTGAGAAGTCAAATGTCTGAGACATTACTTACGTGGAATTGACTGTGTCACTGATTTTCACTTGTGATGTCCTGCTTTCTTTATTTTTTACTTTAGTTCTGCTCCTGATTCTAGTCAACAATATGTTCATTCACCATTTCGTCTGGCGTAGCATCCTCTTCTTACTGCACTCAAAGGTTACATTGTGCACCATGCTAAAGGTGAGCAAGATCAATAAACAGCAATCCAAGCAACACCTTTTCATGTAGTATTTGGTTTTATTTTGTCATAGACAATTACTAAGAAAATCCAGTGTCAATGTACAATTAGGTGTAATCCTACTACAGTCTTGTTATGCACATTATCACATTGATTTAAACTTTATGATAAAAAAAATGCATTAGCACTTTTGAGTTAAACATTACCAAAGTGTTGATATGAAAGGAACATTATCACATAATTATTTTCTTAGGGAAATCGGTGGAGTTTTAGAAATGTGTAAAATTAATTAAGAAGTATGCTATGACTTTTGTATCAAATGTCATCATTCTCCTCTGCAATGGAGAAGTAACATTGTCTGTGAAAAACAATTGTTCCTCTTTGCATAGGGAGAGAAGCAGATAACAACTGTCTACTGGAGAAAGCCAAGAGAAACCCGAAACAGCTACAAATGACTAGGGTGGCTGAGCTGAACATCTGCACTAAAATCCAAGCCATGGGATCATTGTGGAAGGAGATCATAGCAATATTTCACCACAATCACAGAGTTGCTCCACACAGCAGCATCAAACTATTCACAAGAGAGTGTGCTTTATGAATGGACAGGCAGGTTCTAGCAGAACATTATTTCGATGTTCTTTTTGATTTTCTATTTAATGACTTTGGGTTTGTATGTGTGCAGAAATGGGGGGAGGGGGTAGTGGTGTCAAAAAGTAGGACATCATTTTTAATAATGATAATAATAATAATCATCATCATCATCATAATCATAATCATAACAATAAAAATAGTAATAATTATAATAATCAACAGTGCTTTAATATATAGCATATGGAAACATTCTGTATGATGCATTTTGTGCTCAAGGATAGAAATGATTGAACAAAAACATACAATTGCAATTACAATGATACCTTTTTTCATGTTTAGACTGTAATGGTAGAGACATTACAAGCAAATGTATGCCATTGCTTTTTTATTCAGAATAACAAAAAAGTCACTACCTTTTGAACGAAGGTTTCTCTCTGGTGTGTTTCCTATTTAAAGTAATTCTTTCAAATAGTGTGGATTCAAAAGTTAATATCAACATTTTGATCTGTATATGAATTTTGACTGGAAGCTAGTGCAAGCTTCTTAGCACTGGTGAAATTTTTGTTCATTTTGTTTTTAAATTTGGACACTACTCTTGCAGCAGAGTTTGGAATAGCATGTAATCTCTGTATCTGTTTGACTGACAATCCACAAAGTAATTAATGACAAGATCAACATGTCACATTAAGAAACCATGAACTGAATGTACTGCTGTGCGTTTATCAGTAAAGTCTCAAATTTTCAAAATATTGTATGTGAAAGAATCAAGGAGACATTAAGGGACATTAATCCTACATACTGTATCTCTCACTGTCTCCTTATTCACTGACATTCTTGATGACCATCAATCCACGGCTCTCTCTATACTGCTTTGTCACATTGATGCCATCCTCAACTTCCACTGTATTATGCTTCCCCTCTCTGACTTTAAACAGTGCTTTTCACAACAAAACCATAGCAATGTCAAATACCATATAGATGTCTCTTCTTTTACTTTGTTTATGAACCAGCTCTCCCATCAAACTATTCATTTTGTCTTCCTTAGCCCTGCCACCATTAGGCCAAACCCATAAACAATTTTCAGTATTTTTGAATTATGCCTACCCCAGCACCTGTGACACCCACAGCAGACATAAACTAAAGTCAGGACCAAGTCAAGTCAGGTTGTGCAAGTTAGAAAGGTATTAGTAGACTGCAAGAGGGATATAAACAATTGGATGCTTACATTTCCTCTGCTTGCTCTCTCTCTGCAACTAAAAAATGCCTAATAAACTTTGACAGAAAAAGTTTTCTTGGATGATAGATGTACTGCAATACATAGCCATATTATTGCAGTCTGTGTCCACATCAGAAATTATGGCCTAGACATCATTATCTATGTCTTTTTATATTGCATATTTTTGTGGATTTTACTTTTGAAACAATAATGAGTAAATGCAGATCTGATAGTCACTTCTTACTGAGCTTAGATAAGGAACTTTGTATATGGTATCCTCTAGCAGTGAGAGAAAAGAAAGGGAAACATGAGGATTTTTATATCTTGCAAAATAACATGGTATGGTAATGAATAAAATTTCAGGCACATACTGTGCATAATATGAGTGCTTACAAACTTTTACAAAATTAGGGAAGATCAAGACTGTTTGCACACTTTGTGAACTGTCACAGCAATTTAAACATCAATTAGTTCAGTCACTGTCTACGAGATTGTATTGCCTTTAGAAGAAGGAAGAAGGTTATCCATACCAAATCAGCTAGTGTCTTTGTAATTATGTACTTGTATTCATATCATCAAATTCTAGATTGATTATAAAGTCAATGTTTGGTAAACAACATTTGACCAGGTTGAAGTTAGGTGATGGGATATGGAAGGAGGTGGAACATTTTGGTCATTATTTTGTAAGATTTTAGGGCTTTAAAGGCAAGAGTCTGTCTAGTCTCATACGTCTGAATAACATTTTTTGAATCTACAAAAAAAAAAATACATGTGTATTGTAGTACCCTGAATGCCATGAAATATAGATATCATCAAGGTGGATGATACATACAGAGCTTGGTATAAATGTTAGAACATAACAGAAACCTTCGTTACATCTGAAAATTAAATGAAAGGTAATGTACTGTACCTTAACTTCATTCAAGTTGGAATCTGCATTATATGAGTAGTATGATCCACGTATAGTTTATTGAAAAGCCATATTTAAAACTCGTGTACACACGTGGTAATAAATCTATGAATGAGAAAAGATACCCAAGTAAAACTCATTTAGTTTTTATGTAATTTAAAAAGTTTTGTAAGGTGTCACGTGTAGGAAATAAATAGAGAGAGGGATTGTGTGTTTGTGTGTATGTGTGTGTTTGCTTGTGTGTGAGGGAGAGAAAGAAAGAGAAAGAAAGGGTGGAAAAGAGAGTGAAAGAGAGTATTACCAGCACAGAATTATTTTCTTTACAAGAATGACACATTCACAAAGCAATAGAACAAACTGATTACATTTCATATTCGAAAACAACATGCTTCGTGGTTATAGCACGAGATACAGTAATGCTCCGAGGAAGAGAGTGAATCTTGAAAATTATGATTCGAAATGATGTGCAGAAAGTCCGATGCAATGAGCTGAGAGCAATGATCGATGTGTAATATATTGAAGAACAACTCAATAATAATGCCTTTCTGCGAATGGATGAGAGATTTAGAAGGGGGAAAGAAAAAAAAAAAGTATCAAACAAAATCTTGATACCCAATTCATATCACTAGTATACATAGGAGCATCGCTAATGCGCGCGCTCGATTATGTGCGCGCGCGCCTATGAGAAATGATGAAGATAACCTAACGCGCAGCGCGTGCGCGCCGATGGTGTCACTTCGTGAAAAATGAAATCCGCACCATGCGCGAAGAATCGAAGCGGCACGGCCGACGGTGCCGGTTCGTGAAAATATTGGAAGCGTTGTTTACGTGTTTTTGTGTTTTCACGAACCGGCACGACGGACTTTGCCCGATATTTCAACGAAACTTTTGTTTTTCACGATGAACCAAGAACATGAAACACACAAACAACTCCTAATCTGTCGTGCAGTGTGATATTTAGGTAACTGGACGTGAAATATAGGCGCAATCATGGATTTTGCAAAGGCAAAAACTTCAAACGCGATTATCTCGAAACTTACTTTCGCGGCTCCGGGGCCGGCTGTGCCGGTTCGTGAAAACACCAGCGATTTGATATGTTTGTTCTGTTACGCTACGAAATAAATGTTTCCGTTACAAGATGTGACGCGAACATAAGTCGTCGATTGGTATACATTCAAACTTTCATGGAATGAAATGAGACTACATGAATATATTTTATGCAAGAATTGATATTGACGTGATGTCTTTGAGACACAATAACAGAAAAACACAGAACCCATTACAAATACACACACACATGTATATATAAATGAAACTAGTAATGCATTTTTGACCAATACCAAAATTGTTTTATTGGCCAAAAAAGCATTACCAATCTATTTTTTCATTTTTTTTTTCGCTGAGCCAATACATGAAGAGCTTGAAAAAAAAAAGGCGCTTAATCCATTGGAAAATTACGGATTCAGCGCCTTTTGGAGGCAAGCTGTTCATATAAATATCGCAACCAATCATCTTTAGTGGCCACCTGTCTGTAACAACCACTTTTTTGTCTCCCTTTGGTGGTCGCTTCAGACAGGCTTGAATAAACATGTATGTAGGTTAAATCTTGTTGAGATTTCACGTATTGGCTCCACGAAGAAATGAAGAAACAAACTGAGTGACATAAGAATTTTGCGAGCGTGTGTGTGTGTGTGGGTGGGTGTGTGTGTAGGTTTGTATGGGAAAGGGTGTCGGTGGGCTGAGTACTGTGGGGTTTGTTTTTATGAAAATTGTTCGCCCTCCCCCCCCCCCCCCCGCCCATTAACATGTTCTTAAAAAGTCTGTCCTCTCTTCTCAACTAAATTGAGTGCACGAAGCAGGAAACTGATCGCATAAAAATGAAATTGAATGCCCTAATCAAGCTCCTCGTGATTCTCACGTGAATTTGAATGCACAAGTAAGAAATGCAATACTCGCGTTGGGAAATTGAAGGCACATTCGTAAATTTGACTTGCCAAAAACGAATTAGAGTGCCCGTTAATAAAATTGATTGCTCGGATTCGGAATTTGAATGCCCGAATATTTCCGCGTGCGTGCGTCGTGTAAAATTGAATGCTCGGAATGGGAACTTGAATGACAAAAGTATGAAATTGACCGGGAAAACCTATATTCACACTGCTCCAATGGTCTTGAAAAAAATATATTTGTGTTGTTCTTTTTTTTTTTCACAGGTCCATCTCCTAGCTCCCCGTCCCACCCACCATTTTCGCGTACCCTCCGCGTGGAGCACTGATACGCAGGTTTTACGCAATTTTACGTAACACTACGCAACTATGCGCCATTTATACGCAAAAGTAGAAAAATAAATAAACCGTGTTGACACGAAGGCACTTTTCGGCTCGTGTATGATATGGCGTAGTGTTGCCGTACTGTTACGTAGACATTAGCATATACTTGCGTAGAGCTGGCGTACATTTACGTAGTGTTGCTTACAATTGCGTAGGCTATAGGTTATTGGTGATGATTTGGCATTCCAATGTGATTCATATTTGAAAACTACATGATATCACATATCACTGGACTCTAAATGGGTGGTGATTGTATCTTCCTGTGCTCTTTGAGTCTTCATTATATCTTTTGTAGGCATAATGACTGCGAAAGGCCGAAAAGGAAGAACAAATGTCGCTGTGGTAGGTGCGAGAGTTCTTCTACTGCTCATTTTTACATGCCTCTACTGACGAAGATGCAGGCAATTTGCCAGCACTGTGTGAACTAATCTGGCAGTGAAGCTCCAGCGGGTATTAATTTCCCTAAATCACCGAGGTAGAGGAAACAAAACGTGCTTCCAGCCTTATTAGTTTTAACTGACCAAGAAAGGGTACACGTTCTAAAGGAGTGGGTTCAATAGCACCCGATGCTCTATGATAAGGCTTGTGAAGACTACAAAAAGGAGGTTAAGAAGCTGCTGTATCAGTCATAAAAAAGGGGGAGATTGGGGTAGAATGTAGGCTACAGTATAGTGTTCAACCAGGCTAGCGCATGCAGACATGGGTGAAAACTCAACGAGATAAAGTTTGCAAGCTAGTAAAGATTTCTGGAGGAGCATCAGGGAGAATGGGTATAAACACATGTTGTCTCATGTTATTGGTGGCTTGGATGCCTAATAAGGTAGAGGAAGCCACTGCAATTGCATATGCCATGCAATCCCACTGATCTAAATGACGTGTAGCTCATCTTCCCATGGCACCATGAGTTAGTTCTTTAATTTACTCATTTTCTGCTCTGCTTGTGTTGCCACGCTACATGTATGTCCAGTTGTTCCATGTTTAATTTGTGTAATTTTCGGTGCATGTAGTGTCAGTTCGTTACTGAACGCCTGTGGCTTCATTCACATGAAACTGATAAATGAAGAAACATTGTCGGCATGCAGTTTTTTATGTGTTTGTTTTTTCATCAGTTGTTCGTATTGTCTCTTGGTCGCCGCTGGATCCGTGATTTGAGCCCCACACTTCATAATTCGATTGTCGCAACATCTTATTTTCTTCTCTTTCGTCATTTTTGCAAAACGTTCGTTTTTATGCTAATGGTGTTTCTAGGACAGCTGGAGAACTGAAGATACCAGCTCAGCAAAGGATTTAACCTCCCCACCATATCATGTTTGAACAGCAGGCAGTTAGTTGAATAAGAAGCAGAAGGCTTTGCTGAAGTAGCTCTGCAGTTACATTAATTTGTTCATACGCCCGCGGTACGCAACTTCCCGCAACTGTAAGCAACTCTAAGCGGCCTGTACGCCCGACCTTCTTTATGTACGCAACTCTACGCCCGCTACACGCCCAACCATACGTAACCCTACGCCGGGACTGCGCAGATCCTGTGCGGATCATCACAATTATTTTTCAGGAGTACGCAGCCGATTTCGGCGTAGTCGTTACGCAACTCTACGCAAACCTACGCAAAGCTTGGTGTCTTCATACTACAGCGTGTACAGATTTTTTTTTTTCGATTTCACATTGATTTTTTTAGATTAGGGGAATTAGTATGTTACAGGGTAGTAGGCCGTTGCTAAAAAAAAAAAAGGTTCCCTTGGTCAGTTTCTGCAATTATTATTTTCAGTAATTTAGATGCGCTATTTTCTAAGAAAAACGATACCAAGAATGATCTTCAATTTTGGTCGAGTAGTTTTTGTTTTAGGATACAAATCATACTATGAAAGGAAGCCCCACCGCCGTGCTTATTCTACCTATGAAGGGCATGGTGGGGCTGAATTCACGAGTAAGCCTAGGCCTATAAACATGCAAGTCCTCGGAGTATTAGAACAGACACGAAGTGGTGGGGCTTTCGTGAAATAGGCCCAAAGATGCTCTTAGAACCTCCTTGAATAGGTCTCACCGCTGTGCGCGTGCACCCGTCCGTTTAGAGCAAGCAAATGTAGGTGCTAGGGTTACGGTTCAGGTTTAGGTTGGGTTGTAATTATGGTTAAATTGGCTGTCTAATTAGTCGAGGGACATGAGAAAGTCCTTTGTGCCAAATTCACACGAGTATTATACTGTGAGAGGAAGCCCCACAGCCGTACTTTCTATCGATGAACGCCACACGGTGGGGCTGAATTCACGAGTATATAAACAGGCAAATCGCCGTAGTATGAGTACTGACACGCAGTGGTGGGGCCAATTTCACGAGTTTGCCGTGAAAATCATGTATATTCAAGCGTACCACAGCTTTAATCTGTATTATTGGCAGTATTAAATCCGATAAATTTTTCCTGCTGTGTTGGTTGTTGTCATTTAAATCAGTTAAGCCTCTCTGTTTGCGCTCTTAAATTCCTTCACACCAGTACCCCTTTTTGTACCCTAAGACTTCGGAAGGCGTGAACAGCTGGCTTGTTGTATTCCCTTCAGTGCTATACTGGCTGGTAATTCTAATTCTAATTCCAAATCTTCTTTGAATGTTAGTACTTGCATGTTCACTCTTTAGGTTTCCGGTATCTCCTCCGAGGACTCGCATGTCGAGTTGTTCTCATTTCAGCATTATTCAAATCATATTATTACACTATTGTCAACATTGTGTTAAATCAACTGTTCTTACATCTGCAGAATGTGGTTGTCTCTATATCATTATTAATGTATTGAGAAGATTCTGTTAGTGCCCCAGGTATTTTTGCCTTTCATTTTTGTTTCTCTTTATTTTGGTCCTTCGTTGCATCCGTACTCCTACTCTTTACACTCTGTTCAGAAATTGGGACCTACGCTTAACAAGCTTGCTTTTAAGTAGGTTCCGTCATATTTCTTAAGCGGTATACATAGAACCAAACGTACGATGATTGACCACTACATGTTTTACATTCTTACATTAATTTACTGTATATCAAAGCGGGATATTATGATTTTTTAATGATTTTTTTTTATTATATTTGATGTACATTCCTTCATTGAGAAGTATGAAAATAAATTGAATTGAATTGAATTGAATTGAATTGAATTGAATTGAATTAAATATATATTTTTTCTCCAAAGGCTTAGCCAATGACAACAGTGCAGCGCAGCGCCAGCTATGCGCTCGCTAACTCGCCCCCCAACAGCGCTGGCCGCCGGCTGCTGCTGTCGCCGCATTCGTTGCGCATCAGTGAGGGGATGAACTACCTCCACTCAGGATGGGTAGGTGTGGTGAAACACAAGATATCTGATGACAATATTATTCTAAAGGGCCAAGTGCGTTTCTGTCAAGCTGTCACGAGCTGTACGAGTTTGCAGCACAACTGGCGAAATACTAAATCAGGAAAAATGTACATGATACAATGAAATACGCATTTTTCAAACAGAAGAATAACAAATGCTGATAGAATATACTCTGATCTTTTTTCAAACCCACTTTTCTGGATATTTTAACACAAAAAAAAAAAACATGGATTTAGGCCACTAAAGCAAGCACTCTCGTCCTCATTTTGGGAACCTGGTTTACCAAGTTCCCGTATATCAGTTGCTCCCACGGGAACCTGGTATACCAGGTTCCCGTAATGAACGGGTTAATTGTGCGACCAGACAAGAGCTGGCTTGGTGCCAGTTTGGATGGCATCATTGACGATGAAACTATTCTTGAAATCAAATGCCCAACCGAGCAAAAACTTTCAAAGTACAAGTCACTGCAAGGACTCGTTGAAAGTGGAACAAGTATGATGTCAGGACCACGGAGGATGGAGAGTACTATCTTAGACGGACAACCGCAGCAAGCGGCTGCTACATGCAGGTGCAGGTTGCCATGTTCTGCGCCAGGAGGCCCAAGTGCAAATTCATAGTGTGGTCACCAACAGAATGTGTAATTGCCGATGTCAAATGTGATGCTGAGTGGTTCAAGGAGCAGCTTTCACGGCTTCAGACATTTTATTTCACTTCCCTGCTACCGGCTATTACGGACCGCATCAACTCGCATGAACTACAAATAGTGAAACCGCGTTAAAACCTGGAATACTTGTAGAGTTGTCAAAGAAGTACATACGCAGTACATGTTTGAGATGAATTAAAAAAAAAATGATAGAAATAAATGTCGTGGTCGTACGGTTCATCGTAATACTAAGTATGCTCTTCATAACATTTACATTTACATTGAAAAATCGATACAATGTATGAAGATTTTTGACATAGTACATCTTTCGTCGCGAAAAAAAAAAATATATATGAAGAGTTTGTTTGCAAAAACCGATAAGCCCATATTTGTCAAATGGAGATATTTGCGATTAAAGGTCAAGAAAAATAAAGAGAATAATAAGAAAATTTGTGCTTCTTTTGACCATAACTTCAAAAATAAACCTTTATATATGCAGTGACCAATATATCATTTAAAAGGTATTATTTTGTACTTTATGACAGAGACCGTATTTCAAAATCTTAAAAAAATGGACTTATCGGTTTTTGCAAACAAATTCTTCATAATATTTTATATACATATATATTTTGTCGCCGCCGAACGAGTTCGAGTAGGGGACTATAAAACGGGCTCCTTACGTGTGTGTGTCCGTGGGTTTGTCTGTCTGTCCGTCTGTCCGCCTGTCTGTCTGTCCGTCTGTCTGTGTGTGATCAAAATGCTACAAAATGCTACTCCTTCGCCATTTCTAACCCGATTTCGATTCCGTTTGCTTTATGCAATGGCACTAGGTGAGGGCTTCAAAACTTCTACACAGAATTTTGACCTTTGACTTCTTTGACCTTTGACCTTGATTTTTTGACCCGTATTGTACATTTTG
This sequence comes from Diadema setosum, assembly GCA_033980235.1. Taxonomy (NCBI): domain Eukaryota; kingdom Metazoa; phylum Echinodermata; class Echinoidea; order Diadematoida; family Diadematidae; genus Diadema; species Diadema setosum. Next base: position 29,195,757 of record CM067065.1, read on the forward strand.
CTACAAAATGCTACTCCTTGGCCATTTCTAACCCGATTTCGACTCCGTTTGCTTTATGTGATGTCACTAGATGAAGGCTTCAAAATTTCTACACAGAATTTTGACCTTTGACTTCTTTGACCTTTGACCTTGATTTTCTTTTTTGGCCGTATTGTAAATCTTGCTACAAAATGCTACTCCTTAGCCATTTCTATCCCGATTTCGAGTCCGTTTGCTTTATGTGATGTCACTAGGTGAGGGCTTCAAAACTTCTACACAGAATTTTGACCTTTGACTTCTTTGACCTTTGACCTTGATTTTTTGACCCTGTCACAAATGTACACACTAATAGTTATGTACATGTATGATGTACTGCATGCATGGTTGTTTTAATGTGTATGTACACAGGTTGACCAGATTCATGGAGAACATTCTATATGGTATAGATATAGTACATACAGGCTGACCAGATCAGTGGAGAATTTTCTAGGTGAAATACAATGTGGCTATACAGTAAATGCATGTAACAGGAAATATATATACCTCACTCAATCTAGAATGATTTCACCCTTTCCAGAATTTTCTGGGAAGTGCTTACATGTTTGGCTGAGTGAGGCACTGTCCCTGTAGCCCAATTTGATTGGTAGTTATTCTTGGTAATGATGTTTTGTACATAGTTAGGCAGTGAGTCATCCAGGTTTCCTGGAACTTGGACTTGCTAGTAGGTTGGAGAGAGTTATAGAATGTGCTAGAAGGGGGTGAATGGATAGTATATAAGCCAGAGAAATTCTGCAGTAGGCAGAGTACCCAACATCTCTGCTCTGAGAGTTACGTCCCTTCTGGCTCTGAAGCGACTTGTTATAGTCAGTCCTGTGTTACCTGCTGACCTGTTATGTTTGTGGAGATACTTGGCCTGGGAGACATTTTGCCTGCAGAGAATTAATGTGCCTTCATTGGACTCCATATTTTAATGTCAACGGACATTGCTATGGCAAAGCTGTGACGGGCTGGATTCCTAGCTGGACAATATAAAGTGAATCATCATTCAACGCATCGACTGGACGTGGTCGTTGGATTCTGCACATTTTGCTGTGAACATTATACCGTGGATCTATTGTGGACATATACCATGGATTTATAACGCGGACTATTGTAACCTGTGCCTCTGGATTTACGTCCGAGGTGTCATTCATTGGTGCATCACGGATCATTTATTTGTGCATCAAGCGTCGTATTTGGACACTACCAGGGAACTGTAGGGATTTCATGATTTTAGTGAGTAAGTGATTCCATTACTGACTTATATTTGTTTCTAGTGATCATTATTGTACTGACGTGAAAACCGATTACGAGTCTGTACCTACAATATCACTGTTAATAAACCGCCTGAACATCAGTTGATTGTTTCTTTTGTGAGATCATTCTCGGAGTGATTTTGGTCGTAACAACCCGTATTGTACATTTTGCTACAAAATGCTACTGCTTGGCCATTTCTAACCCGATTTCGACTCCGTTTGCTTTATGTGATGTCACTAGATGAGGGCTTCAAAACTTCTACACAGAATCTTAACCTTTGACCCCTTTACCCTTTTATCTTCATTTTTGACCTATATACTGTTATAGATTTGCTACTCAATTCTTCTTCATCGCCATTATTTGGGCGGTTTCGATTCTGTTTGCTTAACCAATTTCCTTTCTTTTCTTTTTTAAACCAGGGTTGATTCTGCAATCATTGCACTCTTCGTATTATTCACACCCATTTATTTTCATTTTCAAATCAGACATGTTTTATTTTTAGCTGAAGGATATTCATGTTGATATGTGCTACATCAATCTGAGCCCACCAAACGTGTGCCTTCAAAATCATTTGTTGTTGATGTTTATAAAAACAACTCATAATAACCGTCAGTAACAGCTGTGAACAGTATGATGTGTAATCTGCGTCCCAGTCGCGGTGCCGGGCAACATGCTGCACTCACCTTAGCATGTAGCCGAGTGCAGAATGGCTGAAGGATCACAATGCATGTATTGTTGGTGTTATCAAATTCTGCAAGTTTTGTCAAGTTCTCCATGCACTAACATTTCTTTTTCTGTTGCTTGTGCTTGTTTTTTTATTACTGTTTTTTTTTTTTTTTAGACATATACAGTTGGGTTCTCAAGTTCTGCATTCACTAACATGATTTTTGTTTTGGGTTGTTCAATTTACAGGTAATGGACCACAACCTCAGTTCTGTCCCTTTTTTTTTCATATTCTTAACCTTACAGATCATTGATCACTTTGAGCTGTCATCTTGAGCTTTGCAGTCCTCGTGTTTAGTATTTGAAAAATGTAAAATGCCTCGGTGATAAAAAGAGTCACAACAAAGTTGTCATTTACAGAAAAAAAAAGACAAGAAAGTTGCAAAAAAGTTGTAATTTACCAAAAAACAACAAAGTTGTCATTTAATTTTTTTTTTGCAAGCATTAACATTCCTTAAAAGTTTCTATTGTCTGTTGTTTTGTTGTTTTTACTGTTTGTTTTCAGACATACACAGCTGGGTTCTCAAGTTCTGCTTCCACTAACATGTTTTGTTGTTGTTGTTGTTGTTCAATTTACAGGTAATGGACCACAACCTCAGTTTTGTCCCTTATTCTATATTCTTATTCTTACAGGTCATTGATCACTTTGATCTGTCATCTTGAGCTTTACAGTCCTGATGTTTAGCATTTGAAAAATATAAGATGCCTCGGCGATCGAAAAAGTCACAGGTGCTTCGAGCTCGACATAGACTTTGTCAAAAGCCAGACATCACGCTTAACCAAGGAAATCTAGAGCATCAAAAGCAAAATGAAAGCTGTCCGCTGAAGTGCACTCAGTTTAACAATAACAACAGGGAAACCAATGCAACACAGACTTTAGCAGAGAATGCACAGCTTACCCAACAAAAGCAAAAGCAACAAAATGAAGAATTTAAACAGTCTATAAGCAAAGACAATGAAGTCCCAAGCAGAAAAAAAAAACAGGAACAACAGGTTCCGACGTTTGATTTTGCAGAAGCGATTTTTACAAAGACCAATAGAGCTAGTAAACATGGATCAAGAAAGAAAAGGAGACGTATATATGGTGAGTATGCAACAAAGGAGCAGCAAAGAGATAGAACAAGAAAGAAAAGGAGACGTACAGATGATGAGTATGCAACAAAGGAGCAGCAAAGTGATAGAACAAGAAAGAAAAGGAGACGTACAGATGATGAGTATGCAATAAAGGAGCAGCAAAGAGATAGAACAAGAATGAAAAAGAGACGTACAGATGATGAGTATGCAATAAAGGAGCAGCAAAGTGATAGAACAAGAAAGAAAAGGAGACGCACAGACAGTGAATACACAGCTAGAGAGCAGGAAGCAAATAAATCTCGAATGAGAATGATACGGACACATGATCTATATAAAGCAAAAGAACATCAAATAAACAAAAGCAGGATGAAGACATAACGAACATGTACTGAGTATGTAGCCAAAGAAAAGAAATCTACTCAGCAGAGACTTCAGCAAATAAGATCTTGCAAATCTTCTCATGTAAAATCAGTTGAAACAGTTCTTCAAGAATACAAGAGAGCCATCGCCAAAGGACCCACTTACACATGTGCCTGTTGTTTCAGACTTTTATTCTTCTTTCTTCCATGCAATTAGAATTCGGTCCGACAAGTCGACATGATACATACATGATAGGAATCCGGGAATTACATAGATAACAAAATACACCGTGCAAACAACTTTCATGTTTATGGTCATTTACTCATTACACTTGTCGTTTTAACTCAAATTTTCATGGTGAGCAATTATTTTCTGGACAATCGGGCCGCGATGTACAAAATCCCCGAATCACGATGATTCCACTGCTACAACAAACTTCCCAAGTTGTAGTGGCATCGCGTACGTCATCCTCAGTGTATGCAACATCTCATAATTATATGTGTAAGTTCGTAGGGCGCAATGAAAAATAATACTCCTTTCATATTGGCCTCCTCGTATGTCATACCAGACTCGCTCTGCTCCCAAATCCGTATGTAAAGACGAGGTACAACTCGTGGTACCCTTTCATACTGATCTCGAACCCAGCACTTTCCCTTGGCAACAATACATAATGTGACCGGCGACAACGGTTTCAGGATACACTAGCAGAGTGACTTAGTCACTGGAGTAGTTATGGTTGGTGGGGTTGCCGGTCTGCCAATGGATGGGGTTGATTTATTCATAGGAATCGATTTGGCTTGGGGAAAGGTCTCGGACTCACCAATTGTGTCAAGTGATCCGGTTGTTGAACCTGAAACTGAAAGGTTGCGAGAAGAATTCCGGGATATATTTTTGTTTGTGTGGTGACGAGGTCACAATAAGGTCAGGCGAAGCAGGGCGAAGCAGATGATTTTGGGTCTGTAGATGACTATGTTCGGTTGGCAGAAACGTTTTCTGCTAACTTCGATGAGGTTTCTGCTCAGTCTGGTGATGACAAGAGTTGTCGTTCTTCCCTAATTGCAGGGCAGCCAAAATATTCTACATTCGAACGTTTGCTTCTTAATGTTGTTTCCAAAATTGAAGCTGCTAGTATGCTGGAGTGCTTCCACAGGAAATCCGGTGTGTTGATGAGGGAGGGGCAGGCCCCTTGATATACCGGTTAGTGTAAGCTGGTCAGTGGTATAGCAAATAGTGTTGCCAGTGAACTATCGTAGAGAGATACTGAGAGTTGCTCAGGAAATTTCCATGGGAGGTCACGTTGGCATTTGGAAAATTCAAGCAGGAATGTAGTTTCTCGTTAAAGCACGAAGTAAGATAGGAATGTTCATTTTTTGGGTGTAAACTTCTCAAGTTTTAGAAACACCGTTAGTTTCTTTCCCACCATTTCTTTTTAAGGGTGAAAAAAGAGATAATTGAAATCATGAGAAAAATATAAGGTTGTGTTGCATTCCAAACTGGAAGGATTGAAATGAATTTCAAAAAATGGAGAAACGATGTCATTTTTTTGTTTTGCTTTTGTGGAAGGACACGATATCAACAAAAGTATTTTGTAAAGGAGACATAAAATGGCTCCTTCCGAAATATTAAGGTGTTTCTTTTTAACAGAAAATGTTTACAGTGATTACTCCACAGACCGTTACCGATACGTGTATGAAAACATTATGTGCAAACACTATAGTTCCTCAATTGTCATACAGTCTTTTCCTTTCACTATGTTCTATCTACCTTAATCTATGTTATCAAATGAAGTGAAGCATATGTTTTGTCGAAAAAAATTGGTATAAACTTTGAATTGAAATGAATGTTATTTAACACCAACATAGTCTTGAAACTACTGATTGTTTTAAATTGAGTTCTACACATCAAATATCAAGAGTGTCTGTTGCCCATGGCATTTGAGACGTAAGCACCTATTAATCCTTCTTTTGTCTCCATAAACTAAGGGCGGGCATACTCTATTGAAATTGGCAGGCCTTTTGCCACGAGGGGTGTGCTCAATTCCTTGGTTTACAGGTCTACTTTCCGTCCACTGCACATGTGCATAGACAAGAACAAAAACGTGTTCTTCTTTTGTATATGGTAGCGTGGGGATGATAAGTGAAGTTCACCAAGACAAAATGATAAATGACTTGACCGACGAAAGAAAGTTTGTCCCTCTTTGAGGGACAAAATGAAAGCCGTTCCCGCAGGTCGAAGAGCAGCCAAACAGAACAATGGCAGTGGAAATGCATAAAAAACACGGGCAGATCCAGTAGCTTACACATGCATGGTTAATCAATGAGAATTTTGATCAATATACAGCTCGCAGAGGGTGCGCTTTCTACGGATTTTCCGGACGCGAAAAAAAAAAAAATCTAGGTGAAATATGAAGAGTTTGTTTGCAAAAACTGATAAGTCCATTTCTGAAGATTTTGAAGAACGGTCTCTGACATATAGTACAGAATAATACCGTTTTGATTGAAATATTTGTCGCTATAATTATATTAAGGTACATTTTTTAATTTATCGTCAAAAGAAGCAAAAAGAGTTCTTATTATTCTCTTTATATTTTTTACCTTTAATCGCAAATATCTAAATTTGGCAAATATAGACTTATCAGTTTTTGCGAACTCTTGATAATGTATTTACTCAAAATTTTCCTATTTAAGTATACTCATACTTTTAGTCGAAACGATGACTATGCCAGTCAGCAGGCAGTACATATCAGCGACAGTTTTCCGGTGTAACGAATTATGTTACCACAAGAACTTAAATGACAAATGTTGTGGGTGTTTTTTTTTTGTGATCTTCTTAGTCGCCGATCTACGACTAACGCACGTCAGGACAGCAGCATTGGTGAGAGAAATCCTTAAGGAAAATACATTTCTGACAGCCATCATAAGTGCTGTTGCAAATACCATTGAAGTAAAAGTTAATGGACTCACATGGAACAACAGGAGGGCAAAGTGTTTGACCTGCAGTGTAAACTTGAAAAGAGTGTAAAAAGACCTTGATCAACTGAAGAAGGAGAGAGAGAGAGAGTGCAATGAACGAGATCAGAAAGCTGCAAAAAAAAAAGAATGACCAGGAGTAAAACTCCCGAAGGAAATGTGTTCGTTTCTTCGGAGTTCCAGAGTCAGACAATGAGAACACCAACGAGACAATATGTCATATCGCCAAGCAGATGCTTGGTGTGAATCCCTGGTCCAGCGCCATTGTTCGAAGTCACCGGGTGCGATGAAGGAATTCTCACCGAGAACGAACGCGCGGCAAGCCACGACCAATCATCGTCAAGCTGACATGTACTAGCACCGCCGGGCCCTTTTGACGAACAGAAAGAAATTGCAGCAAAAAACCGGGATCTCGCTCCATGAAGACTTGACAGATGCAAAAAGAGCATTGATTTTGGATGTCTTCTCCAGTAAAAAAAAAAAAAAAAAAAAAAAGAAAGCCCCACAGCAAAATTGCCCATGCATGGAGTCCGAGTGCGGATGGCATAATCTGTGTGTCGATCAAAACATCAAATGGTGGTACTCCGAAGAAGATGATACACTCTAGAAAACGTAAAATGATGAACATGAACTTATTCATATCGTATGACATAAAAAGGCCGCTTTTATCTCTTTGGCAATACAGTGTGCGTACCCCCCCCCCCCCAAAAAAAAAAAAAGAAAAAAAAAGAAAAAAAAAAGGTAATCCAATTTTGGAAGGCTGTTATTTCATAACTGTTAGGTATGGGAAGCGAAATGTGTGAGGAAAGAAAAAAATGCCTTTCTACATTGATACATAATTATGTTGACAAACGTCATGCATGAATGAGAGCATGAACTTGAAAGGCATCAATGACAAATTGCATTTTTTTTTTCCAAATGGATATGGACATAAGTCATTCTAGATTCGGTTATTCACTATCAAATGTTACAGTCAGCTGTTATGAGAAATTTAAAGTGTGAGAAATGTTGCCAGCAAAGAAAGACAGACGATGTACCATCAACATTCACTGACTTGATGAAATTTTAAAATTATATAATCAAATACACTCAGCAAAAAAAAACAAGAAAGTAAACACTTTTCGACATTATATTTCTCATATCACATTTACAAAAAAGTTAATGTATTATACACCATGTTAAAGATAAATTAATTGGCTGTCAACCCGGTAGGTTAACAAAAAAGGAAAACTTAACGCATAAGTGAACACCTTCGTTTTTCTCTTCCAGGGCACAAAAGTAAAAATTGCAAAACTGAGCAAGTTGTCATTCATGCGTAGGCGCTCTTCCATATAACAATGACAACAAACAAATTTTTTACAAAAAAGCAACATGAAATAACTTGCATAAATAAGCCTATGATCTCTATGATATCTTTAAAGCCCAAAAGGTCAATAAGGCTAAAAAATAATGGAGGAAAATGAGGAATTTTCTGTCAAAACTAAATTCAAATGAAATAAGAAAAGCAACAATAATGTACAAAAATGACAAAAATTTTAGTCGTTTCTTTTTCAAATTGGAAAATTGTCAATAATGTTTAGTTCTTGAATTAGTCTTGTGAATTTTTATAAAAATGAAATAAAAAACTCTGTTCATTTTACCATGTTTATGCATTTTACTCCTACATCATTTGAAAATTTAGTTGACAGAAAATTCTTATTTTTCCCTTTTACTTTCCCACTTTGTTTTTATTGGAGGTTATAAAAAGATCAAAAGAATAAAATCTTATTTTTGTAATTGTCTCTCCTTGTGTTAAACTGGTCTTTTGATGTCATTGTCATCGTGAAGGGCATTTGCAAATGAAAGGCAACAAGTCAATTTTTGCAATTTTTACTCTTGTGATTTTTGTGCTTTGGAGGACAAAAACGAATGATTTCACTCATGCATGAAATTTCCTTCTGTATTAACCTACTGGCTTGATAGGCAATTACCTTTAGTATGTTATACAATACATTGGTTTTCATCAAAATTTTCCATGAAAAATATGAACTCGAAAAAATTGTTTACTTTCTTTCTTTCTTTTTGCTGAGTGTATATCAGAATGTGTTTTACTTGCTTACAAATATGTTTCTGTTGATTAAATGTGAACTTTCATCGGGCAAAGTTTTGTTCTTATAAATGAAATTGAAATTGGTACTTTGGATAAAATTGAACTTCTATCTATCTGACGCAATATTAATTTCGAGGGACATTGAATGTGGAAACAATTGAAATGAACTGCCTGCACTTGAGCACCTTTTCATTTATTGAATGAAAATCTCATGAAATTCGGTGGGAAGACCTATATCAATGCTTTTAATATTGCCGTGGACCTTGATTACGTGAAAAAAGACTTCCTGCCCTCCCAAACAACTACGTCACTTTTATGAAGTTCCAGTCAGAAAAAGCTCCAAGGGACAATATCGGTTGAGGTTGTCACACTGTTTTCATTCCTGGCCTAACAGCTGCCCAAGGTGTTGAGCCCAATCTATAAAGTGCGTGCTTTGAGAAGAATCCACAAACACACTACATGCTACTGGAAAAATCTGCCTATGCACTCACAGAAAGCAGAAGCTTAAGGTGACAAGAATTCATTGAGGACTTGACATGACAAAGTGTTTTTTTTTTTTTGTCATTCAGTCATTAGTGATGACAAGGCACAACCAATATCACAGGTCACCGGTGATCAAGTGGCTCATCAAACCCCTGTGAACTAACAAGGGTACTTTCTATAAAGAGCCACGATTTCATAGGCCACATCAGCATGTTTTCATGAGCGTATCAAAACTTTATAAGGCAATTCAACCAGATTAAACTTTATGATGACACCAAAGCCAATCAGAATAATGAATTAAGCACTGGGATTATGTCGGTGAAAGTACATCAAGCATTTCAATGCAATAAAGGCAAGCTTTAATTTTTTCTCCCTTCTTTTTCTCTATCCATATTAATGGGTAGAAACAACAGGTATACATGGATCAAAACCCGGTTTTTGCCTCCTTATTTCATCAAATATTCTGTCTTATTTGTATTATGTAACTATTACTGTTTACTAAAGGTTTTTTTTTTAATGCATGTAGTATAAACTGCACTTTTGTTTTGCATTGCTTCTTCATCATTTGGTTATGTTTGGTTTGAATTTGTAATATTGATATTATTTATTTTTTTGCAATGTTTTGCAATTCAACGAACGAACGAACGAAGGTTGCAGAAGTTGATAAGAACGGTGTTCCACAGTTTAGCAAATGTAAGTCATTGTTTTGAATTAAAATGAAACAGCCGTTTTGTACCTGTGTTTTTGAATCCAAGAAACATCTTTCCATGAATTCTGTTAAGGTTTAATTATAATGCTCCCAACACTCGTAGATGTAATCATTATCGTGTTTGTTTCTTGACAGATTCAAGACTTTAAGTTGGTCTTTTCGGACAACGAAACGTATAACCAGTTTGACCACTTTTCGCCCGGAAAGGGTTTGGCGCAATTGCTGTGTACTTTGCCTCGTCTTTCTAACTTCAGTGTGGAGTTCACCCACTTGCCACATGAATTCTTTTCAACAGCCTCCAGCTCAGGGACATTCTGTCAGGTAAATGATTTCGCTGACTACGTACAATGTATCTTTGATAATTGGAATACCTTCGAGTTCCTGCTTTCCTTGTCTGAAATAGGTAGTAGTGGTTGTCACCCAAAACTATTTTATTGTGATATGATTAGCTTCATGATAGCCTTGACAACCAGTTCCCGTAGGTATTTAGTATATCAACATACATTACAGTAAGGAATTGGTATATCAATATATGATTATCAATCCTACAGACACCTTTTCATTTCTTTAAAAAAATAGTTCAGACAGTCTTCACTTTCAACTTAATTAACTTTTGATAGAATTACTACTGCATAGGTAGAGGACAGAATGTGCTAAGAGATCATGCTCAGTTTTAGCTTCATGTTATAATTTTTTTCATTAATGATGTTGTGGTATTAAATCCTGTTTTTCAAAAATTGCTCAGCTACCACAGCTCAGTAAGGTTAAAAAGAACATCGAACGATTTTCAGACTTTTTACATTTAACCGTCAGGAATTACTTATAATGCGTGGATAATTTAGGATTAGGATTTTCTATGAAATAATAAGGAGGGTTGTTATCGGAAATACTTGTCCTAGCCGGTAATTGCCCTTGGAGGGTTTTTATCCTAGAATAGTATGGGGTAAATACCCTGGAGGGTAATTTCCCTGGTATTGTAGTTGTCAGGTGGTTATTGAACCAGTGGGGAACCCAGGGTGGTACTAATCCGGGTGGTAGTTATTAGGAGGGTAGTGCTTGACAACTTTCAAAATATCCCATTGGAACGTGTTCACCACATCATTGGATTGAAGTTCTAAAAATGCAAAATTTTCCTTCAAAAAATCCCTTTACCATAATAATAATTTTTTTTCATTTCAATTTACTTATAATCGGAAGTGAAAGAACAGACATGTCTAAATGTGACCGTGCACCTCAAAACGAACATAAAGACACACACACTTGTTTTGCTTGAGGACTCAAAATATGTAAAAAGGGTCAAGCTAGCCGATCTTGACTTTTCATATTTTCTGAAAGAACAGGTCTTCCTGTACATTATGCTAAATTTTGGTGTCATAAAACGGGCAGGAAATTGTGTTTTTTAGCAGTTTATCTCGACACATTTTTGGTAGAATAAGGTTATTAGGTGTGTTTTAAAGTCCCTTTTTCTTTTCTGCAAAAACCTTGTACACACTCTTCGTTTTCAACTCTAGTAACTTTCAAAATGATTGTGCTACTGCTTTGAAAGTTGGCATCAATTATGGACAGAAGGTGTTAATGAGGCATGCTTAATTTCAGTTGGATATGATAATCACTTCATTGCTGTTGCTCTGGTGGTTTACTTCCTGTTTTTTGTCCTATTCATTGCACAGCCAGCACGGTTTGGTAAAGATTAAGCGCTTGAATAGACATTGTACTTTAGAGCCTCTTCTTCTCAGTTCACACTTTTCCTGAGTTTGTGCTTTCTTTCCAATATTTAGATAGGTTAGGAGAGTCCATTTTATTTGAGGTATACATCATTTTAAAGCTTAAAATCTGCTCTTAAAGAATATGAGCTTAACTAAAAATTCATGTCTGGCAACGTTTAGTTTGTTTTGAGGTGCAGGGTCACAAATACAGAAGTGGCAGGCACCACAGGCCTTCGCCATGCCTAGAATATATATGTGACCCGCTACAACAAAAGGGTCCTATAGTCGCGCACGGTCGAAGGCGTGAAAATCAAGTTTTAAGTCAGAGCATCAAAATTGGTCAAAACTTACAATTTTCTGATTTTGACAGGTTATTTGATTCTGACATGTCTTCTATCATCTGCCGAAATTTTGAAACAAAATGATGAAAGGAAGGACCAAAAATAGCGTTTTTCTGGGCCATGTTTTTTTAGCGTTTCAACGAAGCAGAAACTGATTCGAAAATTTGGATTGAGCGCCACAGATAGGCTCCGCCCCTGACAACGACCAGAGTTATCTCATTGGTCAGTTTGCTGCTTGCCGCTAACCGAACCGTGAAACTCGCTTACTGCCCAGTCGACTGGTGTGTACGGGCGGGTGCGCTATGCCCAGCCGCTTCTCCAGGCATTCTGGTCACTGATTGGTTGGTAAGGAGACTGCCGGCGCTGTGCCTGAATGAGCATTTCGGGGGTTGCCAGGGCTTTCTACCTTTTATTGTCCGGAAGTGAAAACTGACTTGCGTGTCCCTTGATCGCGATTGCGTCGCAAGGAAAACTTTTAGGGCGCTTTTCTCGAAACAGTGATTTCCCAGACGTCTCGACATGCTCTCTCTCTCTCTCTCTATATATATATATATATATACATATATATATATATATATATATCAATTAAAAGCAGAAAGATTAGGAAATTATGTCATGCCATTTTCAAGTAATCGACCTCGCCCGGCTGTCGGATCATTTTGTTGTAGCGGGTCACATATATATGAAGAGTTTGTTTGCAAAAACCGATAAGTCCATATTTGCCAAATGGAGATATTTGCGATTAAAGGTCAAGAAAAATAAAGAGAATAATAAGAAAATGTTTGCTTCTTTTGACCATAACTCCAAAATATACCTTTATATGTAGTGAACAATATTTCATTTAAAAGGTGTTATCTTGTACTTTATGACAGAGATCGTACTTCAAAAATGGACTTATCGGTTTTTGCAAACAAACCCATCATATATATATATATATATACACAATATTCTCAGTTTTGATTGACAATATTCCAGACATATCGTATAAAGTGCTCTAAAAAAAAAAATAAAGATGATTTTACTTCTTAACGTGCAAAATCTCCCTCAGGATTTCCATACCCTCCCCGTGCTGTCCACCTCTGTATATTATTGTACAGGGAAGACACTTGCAGACAAGTTTCGAAGCCTTGGCACCGAAACAATATCCACCCAATTGTTTAATTCATTTGTAAATGTAAAATCTTCCTGGTGTGGGAGGGGATACCCTTCCCATACCCTTTCCCTTCGGCCAATCTTCACAGTCATACAGTACAACGTAAGACCATGGACGCTTAACAGGAAAATTCGACTATATTAATATAAACAAATTTCAAAAAAAAAAAGAGAGCTATAAAAACATAAATACAATTCGTATAAAATATATTTTAACAATGATTTTACGTTCCTAAAAATATGAAATATTTTTTTCAAGCAATTACCAAGATATAAATTTTATATGAAAAACAGTTGGAATGTTTTAAAGCAAGCTGTGGATGTTTAGAGCAGAAATTATGCTTTTGATAAAAGTAAGTTGAATGATGAAACCACCAGTGACCTTGTTTACATTGCAAATGTTTTCAATTCTTATTTTTTTTTTACGATAGGTGAAAATTGCGCTCAAAATATCCCTGTGTCAGAGCATCATTTTACTGAATTAGGTCAGTGTACATAATTCCAATTCTGTTTATTTTACTCCAACTAATATACATGACGTTATTGATATTGTATCTTCCTTTCAGAACAAGAGAAAGCAGGTTATGATGATATAGATAGTTATTTTATTCTTAAAGGTATTATATCTTCGGTTGCTGATTCACTTGTTTATATTTTTGATTTGTCAATCTCTAATGGTGTTTTCCTGATAAGATGAAACTTGTCAAAGTATTTCCATTATTAAAGGAAGGTGACAAATCTGAAATCAGTAGTTATCTTCTAATATCATTATCATCATCGTTGTCCAAAGTTCTCATGTCCAAAGATACTCATTTATAAGAGAACTATTAATTTTATGAAGTTGCACAATATTTTGACCAATTCTCAATTTGGTTTTCGAGAGAAGCATAGTACAACTCATGCACTTCTATATTTTCTTGATAAAGTAGGTCACGCAGTTGATAATCACTCTCAATAAATTATTATTTTCTAGGACTTCTCCAAGACCTTCGACAGAGTCGATCACGATATTCTTCTCCACAAGTTATCACATTACGGAAAACGTGGGAAGGCCTTGGAGTGCTTCAAGTGTTATAAGGAAATAGAAGACAATTTCTTACAATTAAAGACAATAGTATTATTCAGTAATAAGAGAGGTAAATATTGGCGTTCCACAAGGAAGTTTATTACGGCCACTATTATTTATTGTTTATATTAATTATTTTGTCAGGCATCCGAAGTATTATCCTTCATCCATTTTGCTGACGATGCCAGTGTTTTATTTTTTGCCCACAATGATGTTAATTTTCTGGTTCTAAAAGTCAATACTGAATTACAAAAAGATAAATTGGGTAAGACCCAATAAATTATCGTTGAATGACCAAAAAACCGAAATATATGATTTCTAGTTATATTGGTGACACTTTGAGTACAGCTATAGTTTTAGATTATTTTCATTTAGAGAGAGTTTCACATTTTGAATTCCTTGGAATTATTGTTGATGACATACTTTCCTGGAAGTTACATATTGATTGTAATTATATCCAACATAATCTTAATATAGGTGTTATAATTCGCACAAAAAAAACATTACTGATAACATTCGTCATTGATATTGCCTTATCTTAATTATGGTGTTTTAATTTTGGGTCAACACTCATCAGAACCTAGTTGATAGAGTGTTCCTTCTACAAAAGAAAGCTCTCCGTGTCATCTGTTATCTTTCCATACGCTACCACTCAATCATTCCATAATTATCCCACTCGACGTTCCAATGCATTTCATTTACCTCTTTTACGAACAATTCTTGCTAAGAACACACTGTTTTATTGGGCCCAACTTATTGGACTTTGAAGAAAAAAAAAAACACATCCGCCCTCTATATATTCATTAAAAAGGATTTTTTTTTATTACAATTTTATGTTCCTACAAAATTGAATCAGCATGTTGGCTCATTTTAATTTTTTTCGACGAATTTTAATTATCAAAAATATACAGTCACGTATTTTATTGTCCCTGTTCTCCTGAAACACTTACAAAGTTGATTCGATTTTATACGTATTACTTTCGCATCTATTTCTCCCTATTTTTCTATATTTCCGTATCCTTTTCACGCATCCCATTATTTTGTTGATATAATTATGTCTGGGATCGCTGGATCTGTTTCGCCATTCTGTCCGTTGTATTGTCTTCCTTTCATCTTAGTCTTGTGTCGCTCTGTTTTGTATTTTAGTCCCACTTTATAAGTGTTGTTGTCCGAGTCTCGTTTAATGTCCCTTCCCCTGTGTATGTGTGTCTTTCTGTTACTCTGTCTCCTTAGTGAACTTCCATACTTTCCCCTGACTTTATTTCCAACCTTATTTTCCCCTTTGTGCATCAGTTCATTTTTTTATTGACATTCTGTAACTGAGTGGCACACATTCTACAAGCATTGTCTTTTTAGTGGGTCCCTCCATTTTTCGATATCTTGTGTAATGTTATATCGTTTGTATCACTTCACTTAATCAATTTTCATTCCAACATATTTGTTACCCCAAGGTTCCAAAATTATGTTTTCTCAATTTACTTTGTTTTGATTGTATGTAACCTTATATTTTGCTACCAAAGAAAGTGAAATGTTTATGTTCTTTTCGAAATATAAAATAAAGTTTGAATTGAATTGAATAGTAAGACACACTCGCAGAAAGGGGGAGAGATGAGTGACATATATCACATTAGCCATTAGGTGTGACTAGGATACTATTTTCTCTCTTTATGTCCCCCACAACTACCTCCAGCTCAGGCGCTTCTTCCTTTGCATGAGTGCTAACTTCATTTTCTTTTATCCCCCCCCCCCACGTTCTCTCCAGATTGTTGAATTAAAATCGCAAATCTCCCTCATGTTTTCCAGACCTTCCCCTTTCTGCCCGTCTCCGTAGATTCGCAGGGAAGACGCATGCAGACATGCCAAAAGAAGTGATAGCCTATGCTTAATCTCACCGAGATTCATAGGGTGACTGCGAAAATCTCGCGTCACCGTTTGTATTTCTATTTGTACGAATACTTTTCCCCTCAATTCTTGTCCACAAGTTATCTCAAAAGATCTTCGACGTCAATGCATTTCATCCTAATATAAGGGCGTTCCATATGGTGTACAACGTGATCTGATATCCTTGACGTGACTGTGAAATCATATTTTGTTAACTGATAGGAACTTTTTGGTGAAATTTGCATAATTATCACATAAGTCAAGTCAAGGTCTATACAAGGATAAGTCAGCTAGGGAAAGATATCAATTGACATTCCTAACATACACGAAAATTGGACCGCCTTAAATATAACACGTATCAAATGTTTTAAAGTATACAGGATTGCTTCAAAAAAAAAAAGAGAAGTGAAGACGTAATTCAGTTCAACGGAAATTTAAAGCACTTACCGTAAAGGCTATTTAACCAGGTGCCACTTACTGAAATCTTGCTCAAAATTGGTCAAGGATAAGTGAGTTAGATGCGGATGAACTTGTAATTGATGATGTGATTATGGAATTGAATTTTTTTATTACTTACAGAAATTTGATAGCTTAAATCCTTTTTCCAGCATGGGCAACCTTGACATTTACAATTTATAAGCTTTAAACAAGTTTACCCCAAATGTTAGTAAATAACAAAAGAAAGAGAGAAAATAAAAGGTATTCCTACAGAATCACTCAAAAATGACAAAACAACGGGTGGGAAAGGTGGGGGATATGACATGTTGAAATATCACATATGTTATGTTGGAAAACATTTCTTGACTAGTCCTTAGGAATATTCACGTAAACGAGTTTGAAGACCTTGTATACCCTCACACTTGTTGATATATATATATATATAATATATGTTGTGGATTTCAAATTCGGCATAATGTTTTTTTTCCCCATTTTTCTGTTCTTTTTTTTTTTTTGCTTATACAAGTAAAGCAATGTTCTTATTTTATGATACATGAGAGTTAACATTAGTTCATTTGTTTAATTGTGGGTAGTTTTAAGACCAGTTTTATAATTCCAACAGCTGAAATACGAGATTTTTTTTTTCTTTTCTGTATAATGAAATTAATGAGATATCGTGAGAGCATGACATCGTCAGCTTGCTGATTTGGTAAATCATAAGGTCTGGTCAAGAGCTGCCTCTGCAGATTTACCTTTAATCTTATCCGATAATCTTATGTCTATTCCTTTACATTTTCGGGTTGCCCGTCCGTGCTACGTCCGTAATCAATTTTGTGACAGCCTTTTAATACTAATATATATATATATATATATATATATATATATATATATATATATATTTATATATATATATATATATATATATATATATTTAAAAAAGATAAAAATTAGAAACCGTAAGAGGTATCGTAATAAAAGTTTACATGTATATGTATGAGTGCACGAAGTTGTGCCCATAAATGTATTGGTGCGCATGCGCAAGGTCAAAATTCAAAAGGCCAAGGTCAAATAAGCCAAATTTCACTATTTCCTCCGCCCCAATATCTTTCATATGCAATGCCTAAGGACATTTTCTTGAATCGTAGGACATACATATACAACCATATAAAGATTTCAAGAGAGAGTTTCGGGTCATGACGTCAAAGATAAAAAAAAAAATTAATTTCACCTTTTTCTCCATATCTCGCGAATGGTTCAAGATACATGTATATTCATGGAACTTTACTAAAGTACATATGCATATACTCAATATCAGTGATTTTTAGTTAATTTGAAGGTCATGGGTAAAAGAACAGGGGTCACAGGTCAAGGTCAACTTAAGATTTCACTACTTTCCCATATTTATGCAATGCTTTGACGATTATTTTTCTTGGATATGTATATATATGTGACCCTGCACCTCAAAACAAACAAAAAGTCGCCAGTCATGAATTTTTAGTTAAGACCATATTCTGAAAGAGCGGACTTTTAGCTTTAAAATGATGTATAACTCAAATCAAATGGACTCTCCTAACCTATCTAAATATTGGGAAGAAAGCACAAACTCAGGAAAAGTGTGAACTGAGAAAAGAAGCTCTGAAGTACAGTGTCTATTCAAGCACTTACTCTTTACCAAACCGTGCTGGCTGTGCGATGAATGGGACAAAAAAACAGGAAGTAAACCACCAGATTAACAACAATGAAGGGATTATCAGATTACACTGAAATTAAACAGGCCTCATTAACACATTCTGTCCATGATTAATGCCAACTTTCAAAGCAGTAGCTCTATCCTTTCAAAATTTATCAGAGTTGAAAAAGAAGAGTGTGGATAAGGTTTTTCAGAAATGAAAAAGGAATTCTAAAGACACACCTCATCACACTATTCTACCAAAAATGTTCGAGATAAATTGCTAAAAAAACACACTTTCCTGCCCGTTTTATGATACCAAATTTTAGCATAATGTAAAAGAAGACCCGCTCTTTGAGAAAATATGATAAAGTCAAGTTCAACTAGGTTGACCCATTTCACTTATTGTCAGTCCTCACGCAAAATCAGTGTGTGCGACTTTATGTTCGTTTTGAGGTGCACGGTCATATATATATATATATATATATATATATATATATACACATGTGTAAATATATTTGGATGCATATATATATATATATATATGAAGAGCTTTCAACCAAAAGGCGCTAAATCCATTGAAAAATGATGGATTTAGCGCCTTTTGGAAGCAAGCTCTTTATATATATATATATATATATATATATATATATATATGAAGAGTTTGTTTGCAAAAAACGATAAGTGCATATTTGCCAAATGGAGATATTTGCGATTAAAGGTCAAGAAAAATAAAGAGAATAATAAGAAAATTTTTGCTTATTTTGACCATAACTTTAGAAATATACCTGTATATGTAGCGACCAATATATCATTTAAAAGGTATTATGTTGTACTTTATGACAGAGATCGTACTTCAAAATCTTCAAAAATGGACTTATCGGTTTTTGCAAACAAACCCTTCATATATATATATATTATTATTATTATTTACACATGTGTAAATGAAGGGTTTGTTTGCAAAAACCGATAAGTCCATATCTGCCAAATGGAGATATTTGCGGTTAAACGTCAAGAAAAATAAAGAGAATAATAAGAAAATGTTTGCTTTTTTCTACCATAACTTCAAAAATATACCTTTATATGTAGTGACCAATATATCATTTAAAATCGTACTTCAAAATCTTCAAAAATGAACTTATCGGTTTTTGCAAGCAAACCCTTCAAATATATATGTATGCAATTATATATATATATATATATATATATATATATATATACATGTATTACCGAATCGAGATTCTAAGTCAAGTGAAAGCGTTGTATTTTACTTCTTCCTTCGTATCTCAAAAGTGACGCAATGTATCGTCAAGGAACTTAATAAATATCTATGCATGTTCTACCTGACAGTGATTCTCTTGGGAATTTTATGGTCAAAAGGTCAAAGGCTGGGTTTAAATGTTGTTTTTTATATTTAGTACTGAAATTATACTTTTCCTCGCACCTTCAAAATTTCTCAATGCATAAACTTATGAAACAGTAAAAAGTCAAGTAAAATCCTCAAATTCCAAAATACTTGCACTCTCAGACACTATAGACATTCATCCAATTAAACTTTTATTGTCCCTGCCGAACGAGTTCGAGCAGGGGACTATGAAACGGGCTCCGTACGTGTGTGTGTCCGTCTGTGTGTCCGTGTGTCCGTGTGTGCGTCCGTGTGTGTGCCCGTGTGTGATCAAAATCTTCAATTTGCTACTTCTCTGTCATTTATGAGCCAATTTTGATTCTCTTTGCTTTATATGATAGCACTATGTGGGAGCTTTGAAACTTCTACACAGAATTTCAGTTGTGACCTTTGACCTTGACCTTTGACCTATATTGTATATTTTGCTACAAAATGCTACTCCTTCGCCATTTCTAACCCGATTTCGATTCCGTTTGCTTTATGTGATGGCACTAGGTGAATGCTTCAAAACTTCTACACAGAATTTTGACCTTTGACTTCTTTGACCTTTGACCTTGATATTTGACCTGTATTGTACATTTTGCTACAAAATGCTACTCCTTCGCCATTTCTAACCCGATTTCAATTCCGTTTGCTTTATGTGATGGCACTAGGTGAGGGCTTCAAAACTTCTACACAGAATTTTGACCTTTGACTTCTTTGACCTTTGACCTTGATTTTTGACCTGTATTGTACATTTTGCTACAAAATGCTACTTCCGGCGGGGACATTTATTACGCATCGCGTAATTTCTACTTTTCCTTGTATTTCAATGAAAGATTACACTCAAAGCATTTGGCATTTCTGTCATTTGATATTATGCCATTTATGTGAAACTTTCATCACACATTGCCAAGACATTGTACTATATACCTATTACGAGAATCATGCGTTACGGCGGAGACATACAATGTAGCAGTCGCCATAGCGACAATTCTAGTTGTCATTTTAGTATCGTTCTGCAGGAACCTCTTTGCTCTCTTTTGTGAAATTTATTGACTTTAGGGGTAAAATTCTTCTTTAAGAAAAAATGGAAAAGTAGGGGTCATCGTCCATCCTAATGACATAAAAGACACTGAGATAAACGTGTTGTAACGGCAGATTTCGCTTATTTTCAACCCTCGGTACAAAACTTTAACTTGCTCTGGGGTCAAGTGGCGTGTATTGTATGTTATGAGGGTTACACTCAGATAATAGTCCTGAAAACGATCAGAGTTTGAATGTTACATATTGATGAGAAATTCCTTGGTCACAACTAGTCTTTACTCATCTTGAAATGTCGCGTACTCAAGCACGTGAAAACATGTGCTTTCTTATGTGCATACATTTTACCCTATACCATGGACTCTGTCTAGCAGTGCAAACCATCATAAATTATCAGTAAAACATTCATGTGCCTTGGAGCAAGAAACCAGAAGCCTAGGCAGCAGAGCTCTGAAAAGGGGTTGTTCGTGGTATCATGTCAGTTGTTCAGGTTATTGTAAGTCACATACGCACAAACACACCATTAGCTCCTGTGAAAAGTTCAGTTTTGTAAGAAGGAATCAAATTCGACTCAAATCTGAAAGTAAACGTTAAAATCATTCATGAATTCAATTAAAGATGATTTAAGCTTCCAAATAAATTCTACACTATAAACTCTTTAGGAGGCGTGTGACAATTTCGCATATTCTGATCGAACGCACGAACCCACCCAATTCGATCGATAGATCGCCAAATGCCGCAATACTATGACGCGTTTCTTGCGATTCCATTTCAGTCATATGTAGCTTGCATTTTAATGTGGTGATTAGCTATCAACTGTAGTCCCTACTGGATTTGCAAGTGTAATCCGACGTTCTGTCACTATTGTACGTGCAGAAGTTATGCCTCTCATATAGCTACTAGTCAATGTTTACATCAAAACAGATTTTGACGTTTTCTCTACAAAATAGCTTGTTCATTACACGTTCAGAGTGAAAAATTCGGTAAAAGTTACATAGATTTGAATAAAATTGAACATTTATGCAAAGCATGATTTACTATACTGTCTCAGAATAATGTGGCACATCGGGGGATTACGCTATGTCAAATAAAAAGTTAAGCTATTGATCATATCAATGTTAGCGATAATTCATGATGAAATTTGAATTTTAAAGGATGGAAAGACGGAAATGGAACACATAGTGCCATTGACCAGTTACGGAGAAGAGATGATTATATATATATATATATATATATATATATATATATATATATATATATATTATACTGCAATAATTTTACATAATCCTGCTCTATTACACAAGGCAATGATATGACCTCCAGTCGTAAACGTCTCCTGGCAATTAGAAAAGTAAAAATCGATGTTTTACATTTATCAATATTTTGATGTGTTCTATGACATGTAGAGCGGCTGCCACTAAATTAAAAAGGTGTGTGAATCTTAAGCATTGATGTTTTTTTCTTTTTTTTTCAGATTCGCCATCTGCACATGGAGATCAAAGGAGATGACATGGAAATGCCATCAGTTGTATGCCTTGCGGAATTTCTGAGTCGTATGCCCAATCTTGTACGTGCCGATCTCAAATGGCGTTACGTGTCTCGTGAATACCTTCAGACGATATCTTCACTTGTCACACGTTTCGAAGTAATAATTGAAATTTGTTATTTTTTTTTGTTTTTAATTTTGATATTTGAAAATTCGAGGTCATGAAAAACTTCGTAAATCGTGCAGCCAACATAATATAATAACAAGTTTAACAAGGTCGGAATTCTCAGGCACAGTGAGTTCTGATAACTGTCAACCCTGTCAAAGTTTGAACGCAAGTAATTTATTATGCTATACATAGCGGGGTTTAAAAAAAACGCAACAAAGGACTAGTTGTAATTTATAAACATTGGTATCTGTCAGCGAAAAAGTGTCTCATTGTATCTTATTTAGTTCGGTGATCATTCATTGCACTTGAAGAAAATGAATTAAATTAATTAAACTGCATTTAGTTATTTCTGTATAACCTGATGTTGCCGTTTCACAATAAGTGCTTACGAAAATATGAACTAACTACTGTTTTATTATATGATATGTGTTAAGTGTGATTTCCATTTCCAGCAATTTTCTTTTCTTCCTTTACCATATATATATATATATATGAAGAGTTTGTTTGCAAAAACCGATAAGTCCATATTTGCCAAATGGAGATATTTGCGATTAAAGGTCAAGAAAAATAAAGAGAATAATAAGAAAAAATTTGCTTCTTTTGACCATAACTTCAAAAATATACCTTTATATGTAGTGACCAATATATCATTTTAAAGGTATTATTTTGTACTTTATGACAGAGATCGTACTTCAAAATCTTTAAAAATGGACTTATCGGTTTTTGCAAACAAACCCTTCATATATATATATATATATATATATATATATATATATATTTCGCTGTAGATACATTAGGGCCTATCTTTGTCTTTATTACATGATACACTGACCGTCGCATTGTTGTACCTATTTCGTGACATTATGTCTATAATGAGAACATTAAATGTTCTTAATTTCATTTCGAAAAAAAAAAAAACAAATCACACGGAATACAATGAAATTTTCATTTTATTCCTAATCATTTGTTTGTTCGAAATGAAATAAATCAATTTGAACAACTTGACTATGATTATGTATCTCAAGAGCTTACTTCCAAAGCATGCAAAATGAGCTAAATCTATTATTTTCAGTGGATTTAACGAATGTTTGAAGCAAGTTCTTCGATAATTGGAAATAATAATGCAGTTCCATAATACCACTGTTTGTTTCTTTATCTTGTACCTACCACAGCTGCTGGAGATCATTTTCGTTAATGGAAAACCATTATTCAAGTTGGCTCCTCGCGGCACTTAACGAAGCACAGAGCAAGTATACTTTGAATTAGGTTTTGTGTGTCCATATTGTATTAGCTGTTATATTACTAATTATATCAATGATGATGTTATTCAGACGCATCGGTTTGTTCATGGGGCAATTGAATTTGAGTCTCCCAAGATCAACGTCAAAAAAAAATGAGTGAAAATAACAAATGTGGGGTAATAAATATCCATGTATGTTTGACTGTGCCAGGCGTGTATGTTTTCGTTTTTGTATAACATTGATAAGTACTATCATTTTGCCACGTGTCAGAAATTCACGTTCATATAGTAATCCACTTGTAGAGGCAACTTTGGCCAGATTTAGACAGAAAGATCCGTATATCCGGAGGAGTCTTTTATATTTTTGCCATCGACGCTCTCCTCCGTAGACAGACAGAAGGTATTAATACCCATTGCTGTGTGGATGGGCTTAACCACTGTCTTTATGAAAAATTGGTTGAGGTACCTCATGTATCACCCATAAATGTAATATCAACGCAAAATGTAATATCGACCCTATAAACCCTACATGAAATAACAACCCTAAATGTAATACATTTTAACGCTAAATGTAATCATCGAGTCAACCCTAAATGTAATACATTTTAACCCTAAATGTAATAACCGGACACAACCCTAAATGTATTACGTGTCAACCCTAAATGTAATAACAACCCTAAATGTAATACATGTCAACACTTAATGTAATATCAACCCTAAATGTAATACTTTTTTAACGCTAAATGTAATAACGACCCTTAATGTAATACATCTTAACGCTAAATGTAATACATCTTAACCCTAAATGTAATTTCGACCCTTAATGTCATACATCGTAACGCTAAATGTAATATCAACCCTAAATGTAATACATTTCAACCCTAAATGTTATATCGACCCTAAATGTAATATAGCTTAACGCTAAATGTAATATCGACCCTAAATGTAATACATCTTAACGCTTAATGTAATAACAACCCTTAATGTAATACATTTTAACGCTGAATATGATAACAATCCTAAATGTAATTCGTGTTAACCCTATTAAATGTAATACATTTTAACGCCTAATGTAATACGATCCTAAATTTAATACACCTCATTATAGGGAGTGTAACCAACGCAGAATATCGGGCAAAAGGTCAGGGGGTAGGGGATATGACGCAACCTTCGATAACCCTCAAGAGCAGCAAGAGTTGCTTAGATTTGTTTTTGCTGTTTACCCAGGTAAAAATCACACAGTCTTATCAGACTTTCCTTTGTTTGCTGCAAAGTTAATTAGGTCCATGTGACATAGTTTTTAAATCTATTACCTTTTTCATACAATCACACGAACATTTTGTATTTCAATCGTCATTAAAGGTTTATGATTGTTTACAGATTTGTTAAAAAATAAAAAAAATGGGCAAAAATTCTTTGCAAGGGAATTCTGAATATGAATAATATTGCAAGAAAATACACATATGCCTACTGATGAAACTGGATGATATAGCGAGTAGATTCAGAAAAATGGCAATTAGAAAGATTTAGAAGGTTTCGCAAAATTTCGTATGAACCATCATTATCTATGTATAGTGTTTCAATAACGAAATATCAGTCACACATTGCCATGGCAAATCACTGTCCAAAACATTAGGCTCATGACATTGTTCACTACTCCTGGCAATCATTACTACACTTATAGTGACATGAAATTGGGGCAATTGGTCGTGGGGAGGGTACACGAAATAAATTCAAAATTGCCCGTTAAGCAAAAGGAAATACATTGTAGATGTCTTTTTATCATCTTTGAGTCACCATTTTATCATTGACTTTCCTATGACATATGAATGTATAAGTATTAAAGGCAAACTGACGTTGAGCGAAGTTGACAGTTCAGACTTCGCTCAAAGTCTTGCAAAGAATTTTTGGGTTTTTTTTTTCAACAAAACTGTAAACAATCATGAACACTGAATGAAGACTGGAATACAAAATGTTTGTGTGATTGTCTAAGCAGTCTAAAAACTCACTTGTTTAAAGCCTCAATTTGACTACACATTACAGGTACTTGATATTTGTATGTCCTTTATCTCCTTCACTTTCCCTTCCTTCCGCGCCTAGAGCACTCTGCAGAGTGGATTTGGCGCTATATAAATCATATCAATTATTATTATTATTATTGTATGTTAAAGGCAATAGATTTAACCCGTTCCTTACGGGAACCTGGTATACCAGGTTCCCGTGGGAGCAACTGATATACGGGAACAGGTTCCCAAAATGAGGACGAGAGTGCTTGCTTTAGTGGCCTAAATCCATGTTTCTTTGTGTTAAAATATCCAGAAAAGTGGGTTTGAAAAATAACAGATCAGAGTTTATTCTATCAGCATTTGTTAATTTTGTTTGAAAAATGCGTATTTCATTGTATTATGTACATTTTTCCTGATTTAGTATTTCGGCAGTTGTGTTGCAAACTCTTACGAACATGTACATAGCAATCAAGGCTGAGATTACTTAGAAATCTGGGTTCGCTGATCCCAGTCACCTCATTCAAGTACCTGGTTTTGTGTAGAACAAAAGATTCTGATAGCTCATCAGCGCACGCTCTATTCATACCTCGCACCCGATCGATATTTCCATTGTTCACTGGCACCGTCATGTAGTTGACCGTGGAAAGGGGATACAATGTATCGCTTGGCTGCCTTCACACAGGTGGATTACCAACCTGTCTCCCTCTTTGTCGATGGGCAAAAACAATCTCGTTTGAGAGCAGTAAAGGCACTCAGAGAATTGCGGAAGGAACGGGTTTAAAACTATGTCAGTGGACTTAATCAACTTTGCAGCAAACAAAGGAAAGTCTAATAAGACTGTGTGATTTTTACCTGGGTAAGCAGCAAAAACAAATCTAAGCAACTATTGCTGCTCTTGAGGGCTATCGAAGGTTGCGTCATATCCCCTACCCCCTGACCTATTGTCCGATATTCTGCGTTGGATACACTCCCTATAATGATGTGTATTAAATTTAGGGTCGTGTTACATTGGGCGTTAAAATGTATTACATTTAATGGGGTTGGCATGAATTACATCTAGGATTGTTATTATATTTAGCGTTAAAATGTATTACATTTATGGTTGTTAT
Source organism: Diadema setosum (assembly GCA_033980235.1). Classification (NCBI taxonomy): domain Eukaryota; kingdom Metazoa; phylum Echinodermata; class Echinoidea; order Diadematoida; family Diadematidae; genus Diadema; species Diadema setosum. Next base: position 29,222,130 of record CM067065.1, read on the forward strand.
TACATTTACAGTTAAGTTGTATTACATTTAGGGTCAATATTACATATTTAGGGTCGATATTACATTTAGGGTTGAGATGTATTAAATTTAGGGTTGATATTACATTTAGGGTTGCTATTACATTTGTGACCGTGCACCTCAAAACGAACATAAAGTCGCACACACTGATTTTGCGTGAGGACTGAAAGTAAGTGAAATGGGTCAACCTAGCCGAACTTGACTTTTTCATATTTTCTAAAAAAGCGGGTCTTCTTTTATATCAAGCTTAAATTTGGTATCATAAAACGGGCAGGAAAGTGTGTGTTTTTTTTGTTTTTTTTTTTTGGTAGAATAGTGTGATAAGGTGTGTCTTTAGAATCCCTTTTTCATTTCTGAAAAACCTTGTCCACACTCTTCACTTTCAACTCTAATAACTTTTGAAAGGATAGTGCTACTGCTTTGAAAGTTGGCATTAATTATGGACAGAATGTGTTAATGAGGCATGCTTAATTTCAGTTTAATCTGATAATCCCTTCATTGTTGTTACTCTGGTGGTTTACTTCCTGTTTTTTGTCCCATTCATCGCACAGCCAGCACGGTTTGGTAAAGATTAAGCGCTTAAATAGACACTGTACTTCAGAGCCTCTTTTCTCATTTCACACTTTTCCTGAGTTTGTACTTTCTTTCCAATATTTAGATAGGTTAGGAGAGTCCATTTGATTTGAGTTATACATTATTTTAAAGCTTGAAGTCTGCTTTTTCAGAATATGGTCTTAACTAAAAATTCATGTCTGGCGACTTTTTGTTTGTTTTGAGGTGCAGGGTCACATTTAGAGTTTAGCTGTATTACATTTAGGATCAATATTACACTTAGGGTCGTTATTACATTTAGGGTCGATATTACATTTAGGGTTGAGATGTATTAAATTTAGGGTTGATATTACATTTATGGTTGGGTTGTATTAAATTTAGGGTTTATATTACATTTAGGGTTAAGATGTATTACATTTAGGGTCGATATTACATTTAGGGTTGACATGCATTGCATTTAGGGTTGTTATTACATTTAAGGTTCACACGTTTTACATTTAGGGTTAAAATGTATTACATTTAGGGTTGACTCGATTATTACATTTAGCGTTAAATTGTATTACATCTGGGGTCGATATTACATTTAGCGTTGATATTACATTTAGGGGTGATACACCTCACCCTTCTCGATTGCGTCTAAATCACGGCCCTAGGTCGGCAAATTTAAGCGTGTATAGTATAATCAACATCAACACTCATCAGATTAATGAATAATCCAGCATTTTGGTAGAATTTTCAACGCAAAACACACATCAACCAGCCCGTCGCGTCGTCTCATTCAAACTGCAGAATCATACAGTATAAATCTAGTAGCCAATTACATGCGAGGTAGTTTCTACGAGGTTTTTTTTTTCGTTTGTTTGTTTGTTTTTTTTTTTTACTAAAACACGTACCTAGCATGTGATTGGCTTACAGATTCAAAATGGCGACTTACTGCTAGCGAACGGCGATGTTGTGTTATGGAAGAAAAATTATGCGCTATAACCGAGTTACTGTGAGTATGTCGATTGCACAGTGTGAGAAATTTACCCCAAATATGCCTGCTTAATGTCATGTCATGTCAAACTTGTTGGAATGTAAAAAAAAAAAAAAAAAAAAGGCTGAAATTTGCTTTATCGTAACGTTTGAGCTGTGCGCGACTGCTCCACACAGGAGCAGGAATCATTGACCTCGGTCTGTATATGCAGCGGATCCGTGAAGCCAGACGCAGTCTCCGCGGAACATTCCCCGACGAACAGATACAGACCGATCTTTCGGTCAAGGCCAGATTATGTCGTCTCATTAGTTTTAATCCTCCGCGAGTTGTGACTGTTACTCTGGAGCTCCGAACTTGCATTGATATAATGGAAGACTATCATTACCTTGGATGCAAATGGAAAAAAAGAATAATAAAAAAGAAGTTAAAAAAAGTAAAAAAAGAGAAATATCAATTAATGTGGAAAAACAATGCTATAAATTTGATGAAAGCGCCGCCTGTATACCTGCATTCTTGCGAATGCATCTGTGTTTTCTCCTGTCTTATCTTATGGCTTTGTTTTTTTTTTTTTTTGGTGTTGTTTTTAGCTGAGTGTTTTGAAAGAAACCTGAAATGTAACTCTATCGTAATTTGCGATCGACTTCTCATTCAGCTATTACAAATAGCCAACAAAATGATTTGCAGGATAATGTTGCACAAAGAACATCAACGCAGATTATAGTGAAAAGTTAAAAAAAAGAAGCGTTCTTCGCATCACACCTCATCCTTTAGAACTCTCGGAGTAGCGTTGGTATTTCCTAATGCGCCACAACGAATGCGAATGTCCGGATCGTAATCACTGTATTGCCATCAAATCCTTCTATACACTTCGTATCTGCATTGAAAATTAGTGTTTATTGTTGTTGAAGTTGTTATTTTTTTTGTATTTTTTTCTAATTTCGATTTTTTTTTTCTGGAGGAGGGGGGGGGGGGTATTTTATTTTTTTGTCCGGTTGTTATTCAAAACATTTTTTTTTATGAAAACGAAAAAAAAAAGTTCGGACAAAATGAGTGATGTATAACCAAACCTTGATGGGTTTGACAGTACAGTGTATAATTTTAGATTTTTTAAGTTATATCGTGGATATAATGATACCTGGAATCTAGCTTATGTTTGCAAAAAAAAAAAAAAAATGTCTGAAAGTGTCTTCAGTGGTTGTGCGCATAGATTAAGACGAGGCTAATTACAGCACCACCTGATCGAAGCATAGTAAAATTATGCGAACATATTACAGGCTAGTGTTTTTAAGACCCGCAAAGTATACGTTAACCTCCAATCAGCCAGCTCTTCTCCTTCGGGGAAAAGAATGCAAAAGACTATAAATTACCAGACGACATACTTTAAAGTTAATTTACACTGCATCTTCTTAACGAGGTGTTGCTAAATGAATCTATTTCTTATTTCAAGCAGGACTCAAACGATTTGTGAGGGAGGCGAATGTCAAAAATTAGCTAAATCCAACATTCACATTTTAGTCTGCAAAGGATCGCCCAACATGCGCTACGGTTCGAAAGCGTCCATTGCTGTTGTTTTTAATTCAGCGGCAATTAACAAAATAATAAAATCATGTGAATGTTTCAACTCACTGGGTTGAAATTTGCTCTTGGTTAGTTCTCGAAAATACTTGAAAGCCTCGTCTTAATCTATGCACACAACCTATGCAAGAAGTGCGCTATGTTTACAAAATCTTTGTGAAAGTTAACGACAAATAGATCTCGACAGTTTGGATACTGTCTCGCGTTTGTACAAAAGAATATAAGTTCCCACATAATATGCTTTATAAATATCATTACACTGCACCTTGCCACATGAATCTATTTCTTATTTCAAGCAGGACTCAAACGATTTCTGAAGGAGGCGAATGTCAAAAATTAGCAAAGTCCAACATTCACATTTTACTCTGCAAATGATCGCCCGACCTGCGCTACGGTTCGATAGCGTTCATTATTGTCGTTTCATCCCAAAAAAAAAAATAAAAATAAAAAATCATGCGAATGATTTCCGCTCACTGGGTCGAAATTTGCTCGTGGTTTGGTCTCGAAAATGTCTCGAAATCCTCGTCTTAATCTATGCACAAAACCTATGCCAGAAGTGCGCTAATATATGTTTACAAAATCTTTGTGAAAGTTAACGCCAAATAGATCTCGACAGTTTGGATACTGTCTCGCGGTTGTTTTGCAGAGTTGTTAATTCTTACGACACATCCGCAAACTCCTCTCATAATATTTGAAACGTTCTCACTACCGTTTGGGGCATTGAATTTAAAGTAAACGCAGACCCACGTGACGTCTGACGTCTGACCTCTATAAAGTGCATGACAGAGGTGTCTGACGTCATAATAACTTCATTTTACTACATGTCATTTGATCTAACCTCATTTAATTTTTTTAAAGAAAATTCACGTCCCATGCAAAAAAAAAATGAAAAGAAAAAAGAAGAGAGTCCGTTAATTGACTTATACATTATTCTGAAGCTTAAGGTTTGTTTTTTTTTTTTTTCTTTTAAAATCTTCCCTTAACTAACAATCCATGCCTGGTGATTCTGATGATATATGTTCTAGTTTTGTTTTGTCTCTGTATTTGTTTGTTTTATTCTTTTTGAATTATTCACATACGAAAAAAGGAACTGTGAAGTTAACGTAATGTATACCTAAAATGGCCTCAAATTAATTATTGTAAAAGATAAGAAGACGTGTAAGCGACCCCACAGAATATCAAGTGCATGTGGGAGTAAGACCTCAGAAAAAAAAAATGTTGGAATACACACACACGCACATACACAACAACACAGATAACACGAAGAACAACAGCTTGTGTCAACAGAGAAGTGAAAAAAGAGAAATGAAAAGGAAAAAAAAAACAAATTTGACTCCAAATAAACACAGCTTGCGACTTTCCCAGGTAGCATTTTTTCCGTGACTGTTGGAATATCCACGCTGTTTGCATTCAGCCACGTGTTTTTCGTTGGACTGGTCTACACACTATCCTCGCACATTATAGTACGTAAAAACAACTATGTACAAATTGCGCGAGAATCAGTTACATTTTCATTGTCGAAACACATTCGCAGAAGAAAAACAAAAGAAAACTCTTTCCGAATGTTGGACTTCGCCATTTTCTTGACATTCGCATCCTACGAAAATCGAAATCAGCTCTCATTTAAGTGTAAGGACCAGCTGACGACAAAAATATACTCAGTAACCAGTTTATACAAATTATGTAAAGCGTGTTGAGAACTATTTATCATTGTCTTATCTCATAGCTCTTGACTCTATGACTTATTGCCGTGTGTTAAGAAAGCAAGCTCGGCCAGCACTTACCTGTGGCTTTATAGGTTGCTAATTGATGCCTTAAAGAAAATTGAAGAAAGTTTATTAATAATAGTTATGATGATAATAAGAGTAAATTGTCAGATAGCGCATTTAAAGAAAAACAATGCGTTTTACAAACAAATTACACCCTGATACAAAATATAACAACAATAATTGCAATTTACCAAATACAGTAGGCCTATATATCTCTACAAAACTAGTTTTTAAACGAACATAAAGGGTCAGAATTTACCATTTATGTATGTAATTATGTAAATATGTAATTATGTGACATGTATACATGTCACATAATTACTTGATAATGTTCAAATTAAATGAGTTGTTGAGTTTTTATTTTAGATTTTCATTAGGCATTTGACGTCTCAGTGGGTCTGGCATAGAATTTCACCATATAAAGTAGGTGCAGCAAAAGATAAAGCTTTCTCCCCATAAGACTTTGTTCGAATGGTAGGTACAAGAAGACAATTTTGAGCAGAGGATCAGAGACATCCATCAAAAGGCTCGTATGGGGTTATGAGTTCTGTAGTATAGTGCGGGGCTGTTCCATAGTGCTTTGAGAGTGAAGAGGAGATTCTAATAGTGAAAGCGATACTTTATAGGAAGCCAGTGCAGATCTTGAAGGATCGAGGTTTTCTTAACATACCAAGATCAGAGTGACAGCTGTAAGTCTTCTTGAGACTGCAGGCATTTTCTGATTGTCAGAGTTCATGATTTTTTTCTTAAGTGTTGCATGCAAATGAATGGGTGTGAAAGGTCATGACAGTTTTCTATGCTTTTTTTTACGGTAGAATACTATAAAACAGTATGATATACCGTTGATGTTGAATTGATGAACTGAAAACGTGGCATGCTTCATTGTATCTAATTTGTGTTAAAGGAAGATTGATGCAAGTACCCTTAACAAACTGCATGTCCATCAGTGTCCATTGTTCATTTTCACTTCACTGGGTAGTAATCTTAACAGTCATGCGGTAAAGCTTGGCATTAAACATACACATACAATATGCTCTAGAGCTATGCAGAGGAACTGTTGACAAAATCAAACGATATATTCACGGGAAGACGATACAAAAAATAGATAAACGCTGGGGTGTTACGGCACATTTTGGTAAATCGGCACATTTTGGTAACTGAACTAAGAACCCATGGGGTGAGCTAAGTAAGTGTCTTGCCTGTCTTTATTGCAGGACCATATCACCTTACTGATATTATGAATCTCAAACTTTCTTGTCCGCCAGCAGAAAATTTTCCTGCGTGCTGAAAAATCCCTACTCGCAACAAGCCCGCGTAGCTTGCCCGGAAAGGTGTGCCACGACCTGTAAGGCCGTGTCACATCTTTCCGGGCCAGTCATGCGCGTGCGACTTGCGAAGAACAATTTTTACTACCCGGAGGTCCCCGCAGATGACATGCACAAACAGTACCTAGCACGTATGACTCACCCGTAGTCACCCGGAGGTGCGCTCACAAATCCTTTTTTTACCCGTAACCATGTTTAGGGCTTGTCACACCTTTCCGGACAAGCTACGCGGGCTTGTTGCGTGTGAGAATTTTCCAGCATACCGGACAATATCTGAGGTCAGACAAGGATTTGGGCGAGTTGTGCATGTGTACTTTGCTGGATGCGTGCTACTTGTGGTTTTCGTGCAGGTATTCTACGTGATCTGCGCGCCAGGCGCGTGGGGGCTGACAACTCAGAAATTCATCTGAGGGAATGGCAGAAGTCCAACAGAAATGACAGAATGTCTTTATTTTGGCCGCGCCTGCCGCATGGACTGCGAAGTACCTGCGTGGGAGTTGCCTGCGAGGTGCTACTGAAAACTTGACTGCGGGTAAATCAGACCTGCGTGCGCAGCTCCGGGCAACTACGGGCGAGATAATTTTCATGTGTGGTGGAAAAACCTTACTCGCAACAAGCCCGCGTAGCTTGCCCCGAAAGGTGTGACACGGCCTTCAGGCTACCGTTCTCATTCGCTGGGGACCAAAAACAACTGCACTGAAAAATTCGTTTTGAATTGTGATGACTGTGGAGAAGCAGAAAGTTACCAAAATGTGCCGTCAATGTCCGGCACATTTTGGTAAATTTACCGAAATGTGCAGTTACCCAAATGTGCCGTAACTTGGGATTTTATCTATATACATTATTGATAAAGATGTTACAGTTTTCGGAAATTAAGAGCAATTTTTTTTTCTTCCGACCAGTACAACATTACGACGGTTCTCAACCGCATTTATATTTTAGCACAAGGGTACAATCGATGAATAAAAAGTGTTTCTTTGTGTAAAAGAATGAATGATAGTGTGTTCATAGTACGTATATATATATATATATATATATATATATATATATATATATATATATATATATATATATATATTATATATACACTCAACAAAAAAGTACAAGTTCCCCCCTAGCATTTTTGGATATATCTCAAAAAGTATTTTACCGATTTTCATAAATCAAACGGAAATGGATGAGGAATTTTATTACTCATAAAATGAGTGGCAAATCATTGCCACCAGGTATCATTATTGGTGTGAAAAAATGCATTTTATGTCAAAATGCAAGGAAACAAAAGTTGCACTTTAGTGATTTTTAATGACTTTTACACAATAATCAAACAATCATTCATGATTCTGATCATTTAGGCATGTTGTATTGCATATTTCTCTATCTCTTTCTTTTCATGAGCACAAAGTGAAGTATTAAATGTTTGATATGTCCACCATCCAGCTTCAATGACCAGCCGGCATCTCTTCCTCATACTGTTAACTAAAGTTTGTACTTGGCGCTGCTCAATGTTGGCCCATGCTCTCCAAGATGCGCTGAAATCTTTCACCTTCTTTCTCGCTTTCCGCTTAATGATTATCCCAAAGATTCTCTACTAGATTACAGTCAGGGGACCTTGCAGGCCACTCCTTACGTTCGATGTCATTTCCTTCAACAAACTGATCTACAACTTGAACCATATATATATATATATATATATATATATATATATATATATATATATATATATAATTTTATGAAGAGTTTGTTTGCAAAAAACCATAAGTCCATTTTTGAAGATTTTGAAGTACGGTCTCTGCCCTAAAGTACAAAATGTGACCCGCTACAACAAAATGATCTTAAAGTCGGGCGAGGTCGATTATTTGAAAATTGCATGATATAATCCCCTAATCTTTCTGCTTTGAATTGATATAAAACACAATTGATAAAAATAATCGGCTGCGGAGATATCGATGTTTAAAAGAGAGCATGTCGAGACGTCTGGAAAATCACTGTTTCGTGAAAAGCGCCCTAAAAGTCTTCCTTTCGACGCAATCGCAATCAAGGGACACGCAAGTCAGTTTTAACCTCTGGACAATAGAAGGTAAGCCCTAGCAACCCCCGAAGAGTTCATTCAAGCACATCAGCGTCGGCGGTCTCCTCACCAACCAATCAGTGACCAGGATGTGAGAAGCGGCTGAGCATAGCGCACCCTGCCCGCACGCACCAGTCGATTGGGCAGTGTGCGAGCTTCGCGCTTCGGTTAGCAGCAAGCAGCAAACTGACCAATGAGATCACTCTGGTCGTTGTTAGGGGCGGAACGTATCTGTGGCGCTCAATCCAAATTTTCGAACCAATTTCTGCTTCGTTGAAACGCCAAAAAACATGGCTCAGAAAAACGCTATTTTTTTATCTTTCCTTTGATCATTTTACATCAAAATTTCGACAGACGATAGAAGACATTTTAGACTCCAATAATATATCAAATTCAGAAAATCGCAAGTTTTGACCAATTTTAATGCTCCGACTTCAAACTCGATTTTCACGGCTTCGACCGTGCCCGACTTTAGGACCTTTTTGTTGTAGCGGGTCACAAATAATACCTTTTAAATGATATGTTGGTCACTACATATAAAGGTATAATTATTTTTGAGGTTATGGTCAAAAGAAGCAAAATTTTTCTTATTATTCTTTTTATTTTTCTTGACCTTTAATCGCAAATATCTCCATTTGACAAATATGGACTTATCGGTTTTTGCAAACAAACTCTTCATATATGTGACCGTGCACCTCAAAACGAACATAAAGTCGCACACACTGATTTTGCATGAGGACTGAAAATAAGTGAAATGGGTCAACCTAGCCAAATTTGACTCTTTCATATTTTCTGAAAGAGCGGGTGTTGCGACACAGATTGTCGCCCCTACACGGATTGTCGCCTCCTGCTCGGGGCGACAATCCGTGACGGGCGCTGGCGGCACGGATTGTCGCCCCCTACACGGATTGCCGCCTGGCGACAATCCGTGACGCTTGTGCAGTTCCCAGTTTTTGACCTCGAAGGCGACAATCCGTGTTGACAAAAAAAAATTGTTGCGACACGGATTGTCGCCCCGTCACAGATTGTCGCCCCGGGCTCGGGGTGGTTCCTCCGGCGTTAAGCTGTGGTGGGATGGGTATGACTGGTAAGTTATGCGTATGCGTATGCGTGTGTGTATGTGTGTGTGTTTGGAGTATAATAATACAATATGTAGAAACTGTGTATGTGTGGTGGTCGTAGTGGTAGTGGTTTGTTTGTCTGTTTGTTTGTTTGTGTATACGTGTGCCTGTATGCTTACGTGTGCATGTGGAATATAGCGGCGCTACTGTGGCAATACAAACGCCTTCAGAGTGTATGAGCACGTGTTTAAAAAATTCACACCAGCGTTGATCTAAAAATAGTATGGGTGTGTGAACCAATATCAGCGGTGAGGCAGGCTAGGCGAGAGAGAGACCGAGAGAAAATACATACGAGGGAGGTACCCTCCCCAAATGTTATTTGTCTTTGTTCATTTTTCACTGCAGTCATTTTCTTCCATCAGTCTTATAAACTAGAACGTCCATACCACTATTCTTTGTCCCAGAATAGGTTTGGCATGCTTTATGCATGAGCGAATAATTTCCACACGCCGTCAAAAATTTGTCAATCGTTAGTTGATTTTAGCACAAACGAACTGCCATTGCACACCGCTAATACATACGTAATACAAACAAACACTCAAACAAATCCTCATAATGCAAATAAACCAACTCAACACTTTTTTCCTTGATATTCATTGATTTCATTCAAATCATTCATAAATCGACTCATTCTGGGTGTAACATGAAAAAAAAAAGTCACAAATGGCAATTCGAAACAGAAACAAATCCATTTGTCAATTTATACCACAAATAATCTCACGTCAACATAGATAACTCGATTATAGACCAACCCTACTAACAATTTTCTTCACGAGATTTTGACATTTTGACACGAGTTTTGACATGTAGGGCCCTACCAAACCTATATTCCGTGAATACATTGGTTTGGATCATGTAACACCTTCTTACTAACAAGGGCATATACATTAAAAAAAAAAAACACACACAAATACATTACACGAATCTAGAATGAAATCAGTCATAAAAAACCCGACCACCCCCTCCCCTCCCCATCCGAAACAAATCTAGGGCCTACAAGTGTGTACGTCTATCCTAAATATTAAATCCTACCAACATCTGTCATACCATTTATAACTATCCTTCTTCAAATCCAATCCCCAACCCACCAACCCCTGATTAAACAAAACCTAAATCATCCCACACCCACATTCACCAACCCAAATACACACACACACACACACACACACACGAAGGTTCCGTTATTCCGAAGTTTCGTTTTTCCGAGGCTTCATTTTAATATCCGAAACACACAATTCCCTATACCTAGAGGTTCGTTGATCCAAAAATGAAATTCGGAATAACGAACCTTCGGAATAATGAGCCTTCGGACGAATGAGCCTTCAGAGTAACAAACTTTTGCAATAACGAAATGTAACCCCCTTCCCACATACCGACGCACACCCGAACCGATACCACATTCCTTCCTGATGAAACGATTTCCCAATATTGATAAATAAGACATAATGGACCGTATGCAGAAAAGCAGCATCTGCCCGCACGCAAGCTCCACTCCGAATTCATAATTATACAAATCTGCCAAACAAACTCATCAAATTCAAAGCTGCTGATAAAATCAATATCAACGTTTATGCCAGCAACAGCTTACTAGGTATCCCTCCCCAAGCGCAGCTAAAAAACACATACGCAAAAAACTGACATAATAAACACATTCTTCCATCACACACACACACACACACACACGCACAAACGGACACTAAATTATCATGTGCACGCGCACATACACACTTCCTTGAAACCTCACCATGACTTTTTACATGGCATGTTTTCATGGCTGTAGCCATGTAAGTTATGTGTTAGTATTTCAATGACTATGTCCAGAACGAAATTACCCAGCAAAATGTGCTTCGAGGGCGGGCGACAATCCGTGTAGGGGGCGACAATCCGTGCCGCCAACGCCCGTCACGGATTGTCGCCCCGAGCAGGAGGCGACAATCCGTGTAGGGGCGACAATCTGTGTCGCAACAGAGCGGGTCATCTTTTACATTATGCTAAAATTTGCTATCACAAAAAGGGCAGGATAGTGTGTTTGTTTAGCAGTTTGTCTCGAACATGTTTGGTAGAATAGTGTGATTAGGTGTGTCTTTAGAATCCCTGTTTCATTTCTGAAAAACCTTGTCCACACTTTTCACTTTCAACTCTAATAACTTTTGAAAGGATAGTGCTAATGCTTTGAAAGTTGGTATTAATTATGGACAGAATGTATTAATAAGGCATGCTTAATTTCAATTTAAATTGATAATCCCTTCATTGTTGTTACTCTGGTGGTTTACTTACTTACTTTTCTGGTAGTAAAGATTAAGCGCTTGAATAGACACAGTACATTGTAATTATATAATCCCAACTTTCAAAGCAATAGTGTACAAGGTTTTTTCAGAAATGAAAAGGGGACTCTAAAGACACACCTAATCACACTACTCTACCGAAAATGTTCGAAATAAACTGCTAAAAAACCACACTTTCCTGCCCGTTTTATGATCCCAAATTTTAGCATAATGTAAAAGAAGACTTGCTCTTTCAGAAAATATGTAAAAGTAAAGATCGACGAGGTTGACCCATTTCACTTACTTTCAGTCCTTTCGCAAAATCAGTGTTTGCGACTTTTTGTTCGTTTTGTGATTCACGGTCACATATATATGAAGAGTTTGTTTGCAAAAACCGATAGGTCCATTTTTGAAGATTTTGAAGTATGGTCTCTGTCATAAAGTACAAAATAATACCTTTTAACTGATATATTGGTCACTACATATAAAGGTACATTTTTGAAGTTATGGTCAAAAAGAAGCAAAAATTTTCTTATTATTCTCTTTATTTTTCTTGACCTTTAATCGCAAATATCTCCATTGTTTTATTTTGGCAAATATGGACTTAACGGTTTTTGCAAACAAACCCTTCATATACAGTTATGTTTTCTCAATGTTGTTCCTCATTGTCACTTGTGATTTTAATCGATGTTCTTGTATATTGCACATTGTATATCATTTTTTTTTCATTTATCTGAGGGCAGTGATAATAAATTCGAGCTTTTAAACGATAAACATCCAACGAGGAGAGTTAAGGGAACTTTTTCTTTCCATCTCCATGATGAAACATTGCGTTGTCATATCTATGATAACGACAATAAATTATGTATTGATTGTGTGACTCTTGAGTTTGAAATTCGAAAAAAAAAAAATGCATTTGGCTAGAAGCTTTCCGAAAAACCAGGCATGTGGGCAAGGTATAGTATAAATGTGACCTAAATCTCAGGCGGTGGACAGACAAACTACACAATGACACATGGGGGAATAGACACTATAAATCACTACTTATTAGGTAAACATATTACACAACATTGGCACTCCACTGGCAGCCGAGATGGTAATATAAATACAATTCGTAGATTAAAAGGTGATAAGCCGAAATGGTTGTCAATAGACGGAATGCTAATTAGACAAATTTGATTGTGGACTAGTTCAAAATTAGAAAATATGGGAATACACTTAATATCTTTTTAGACGTCGTGAAATAGAAACCGATCGGACAATGGAACATTAGGTCATAAACCAAATGCAAATGGACTATCTGATAGCTAGACGAAGTGGAGTTTAGATAAACTGACAGCATATAGTAACAATATTCAAGTGGACGAAAAGAAAATAAAACCATCCTTCATTAGACGAAAAAATTGAACATTTCAGTATTAAAAGAAAATGAGGAATAGAGTTTATCCGTAGTGGTGTTAGACGAACTGAGAAGTTGACCATTTAGACATAAAAATTGGAAATAAAACCCCACAAAGTGTACAGAAAGAAAAGGCTACAGATTCCTCCTCATACACGTATAAAATTAACTTGAAGATACTTGTATCAAATCCCTCTGTAAACACAGCTAAATTGCTCATCCGAACCATTCAAAGTAATCTGTAGTACAAACGTAGATTCAACCTCACCAGAAATACATGAACATATGAAGAGTTTGTTTGCAAAAACCGATAAGTCAATTTTTGAAGATTGACGGTCTCTGTCATAAAGTACAAAATAATACCTTTTAAATGACATATTGATCACTATATATAAAGGTATATTTTTGAAGTTATGGTCGAAAGAAGCAAAAAAAAAATCTTATTATTCTCTTTATTTTTTTCGACCTTTAATCGCAAATATCTCCATTTGACAAATATGGACTTATCGGTTTTTGCAAACAAACTCTTTATATATATAACGTAAAATAATACTGATTTCCTGTTGGAAGCTTACCCACTGAAAATAATCAAAAAAAAAATCGTTGACAATCTTAAATCCACTGCTATCTCCCACTATTTGGCTTTTTAATAGATAGATATTATGGAAAACAATGTAGTAATTCAAAACACTTGGATAGAAGTAATCATCTTCAGGAAATTTCCTGCTGTCTTTGAATTTAGTCTTTATACAGTGCAAGTTATTGAAAAGAATACACAACTTTCGAGGAGCTAACGGTAGAACGTATCAATATACATGTACAGTGTGTCCCAAAACAAAAAAATTCCCCTCCAGATTTGTTTTGATGAATATACAGGCATCCAAATATTTGCTTTTTTCATATGATGGATAACTCAGTGTTCATAATTTATGCATGACCGACTTAGGACAAGAGACAGTGGTGCTACCAAATGTTCATTTCAAAGTTGAAACCACGACTTTAGATAATTTTTCCAAGTTTTGTGGGAAATCGTATTAAAAAAAAAATCATAGCCTTAACCTGGTATACCATGTTCCCGTGGGAGCAACTGATATACTGGAACCTGGTATGCAAGGGTCCCGAGATGAAGGCAAGAGTGCCTGCTCTCATGGCGTAAATTCAAGTTGCTTTATATCATAATGCGCAGAAAATGATTTTGAAAAAAAAAAGTTTATTCTATTAGCATTTGTTTTCTTTTCATTGGGAAAATGCGTACATCAGAGTATTATTTGCCTTTTTTCTGATTTAGTATGCGCTTGTTCTGCTGTAAAACTCGTACGAATTACGTAGGCACCTATACAGGGTGGCCCAAAAAGAACGGAACACCTATAATTTTTTATTTTAGCAATATTGACCCTTATATGTCATTATTTTGTATACTATTGGAAAGGCCATATTTTTTTTTTTAAGAATGACACCAAGTTCTTTAATTTTGGTTAATGCATTATGGTTTTAAGGCCATTTATGTCAACCCTTGCAATTTTCAAAATGTGGTCATTTTGCACTCTCAGAGATACCGAAACCAGTGAGAATTCGGCTTACCGTAGAACCAGTAGCGTTCGCAATGTGCGGAGTGTGGAGCGGTGTTATTGTCGTCAGGTTGCCTCATTCATAATGGTAACGGGCAATGACAGCCACATTCCACACATTGTGAATGTTACTGGTTCTATGGCAAGCCGAATTCTCGCTGATTTCAGTGTCTCTGAGAGTGCAAAATGATCACATTTTGAAAATTGCAAGGGTTGACAAAAATGGACCTAAAATCGTAACACATCAACTGAAATCATAGAGCTTGGTGTCACTCTATTGAAAAAAGAATGACCTTTCCAATAGTATGCAAAATAATGACATATTTGCAACGATATTCCTGAAATTAAAGATCTTAGGCGTTCTTTCTGGGCCACCCTGTACAGCGATCAAAGCTGAGCACAGTAGATTTCTGTGTCCGCTGACCCCAGTCTTCCCATTCTGGCGCCTGATTTTGTGTAAAACAAACACTGACAAAAGAGTCTGTGAGCCTATCAGAGATAAAAAGAAAAAATACATACCGTTGGACTGTCAAAGTGCCATGATTTGGCACAGGGTAATAAGCTTGCGTGACGACGCAGCTAACAACAGAGCATAGGGTGCTCAACAGTTGGACGATGCAGTCGGTGAAAAGTAGCCCACCTAAAGAGTCTCCCTAGTCAAAACGAGGACTTTCTGCACTGCCCTGTATTTGAAGTTCACGTTTAGTGATTAAAAAGTTATGTACCAATTTTCTGCTTTGCCTCCCCCTCCCCTCTTTCAAACATTCCACCCACCACCCCTGTCACTGATCATGGCTCCACTACTCTCCATGCACTGATGAAAGATGAACCACGCTTGCTCGTAAAAGATAAAAAGTTCAAAAACTTGTAATGTTATTGAAACATTGATTCGTTACAGCTTTAGTCTTTAATTGTTTTATTCTTATAGCTTATTACAAATGAAAACTAAGACTCCCCGTACAACATCCACTGTAAGTGCCCCCCCCCCCCCCACAGCATTCACTGTAGCACTGCCGTAGTTTTGTAGGAGTTCACTAGCGCAGATAAGCCGACGAATTACTAGTGCTGTTAAAGCCGGTAAAGCTGAATGTGTGTTCCTCGTTTGTCTGTTGAATTTTGAGAAATGAAGCATGTTTTCTTGAGCATGTGCCATTTTTATTTTACGCATACAAGGGCTCCTATTAAAGAAGAAAATACGGATGTTTTGGTCATGAACTTTGTTTCTCGAAAACATATCTGTAAAAGTCTTTAAAAATGTACTCAAAGTCGAAATTTTCCAGAGATTAATAAAAAGTTGGTAGCACTACCCACTGCTTTAGCTTGGTCATCCATAAATCGTGCATAAAAATGTGCAGAGAATGAAAAAGCAAAAACGAATCTCTTCATTCAAGGGCATATAATAAAACAAATTTATGTTTTTTATGAAAAAATTCGGTATGATGAAACTCGGTTTCTCTTTTTCTTGGACACGTTGTAAATAAACAGTCTATGAAGATGAACAAAGAAGAAAATACGATACGTCTGGTCCGTATTGTTTCTTTCTTGCTTTTCTTTGAAATCCATTTAAAGTGGGACTAATTTATAGAAGATGTCGTTAAAAACTTGGTATTGAATTTGAAAACTTGAATTCACGAATTACACAAATTTTTTCTATTGCTATGTGTGTGCGGTTTTTGGCAGTAGGATTCTTTGTTTTATCGATTTCCTTGATCGAGTCGATTGACTTGATTGACGGGCACAAACTAAAACTAGCTCGCTTGCATTAAACTTTGTTAACACATTCGGTACTGTTCAGTAAAAATGTAAGTCCACACATGCATGCCAGAGCAAGAATTTTTAGGAACGTCACATATGATTAACTTTATGACTTTGTGAAATAATGCAATATATCTAATTTGAATGCTCAAAAAGAGAATACAATATTGCAGGTATAAGCCTCACAGAAAAAGACGTAAAAACATTGCGATGCGATACCATGTATGTTTATATGTGACCGTGCACCACAAAACGAACAGAAAGTCGCACGCACTGATTTTGTGTGAGGACTGAAAATACTAAGGTTAAATGGGTCAACCACACCAATCTTGGGTTTTCAATATTTTGTGAAAGGGCAAATCCTCTTCTTTATTATGTTAAAGTTCGGGATCATGAAACAAACTGGTACTTGTCTTTTCAGCAGTTTTTTTTTTCTCAAACACTTGTTTGTGGAATAGTGTGATTGGGTGTTTGTCATGGAGCCCTCTCTTCATTTCTTAAAAACCTTGTCCATACTCTTCACTTTCAACTCCAATAACTTTAGAAAGATGATGCTACTGCATTGAAAGTTGGCATTAATCATTAACAGAATATGTTAATAAATTTTGTTCAATCTCAGCATAATCTGGTAATCCTTTTATTGTTGGTGCTCCGATGATCAACATCCTGTCTTTTGTTCCATTCGTCCCAAAGCTAGCACGACTTGGTAAAAATTAAAGCGCTTGAATAGACCCTGTAGTTCAGAGCCCGTTTTCTCAGTTCACACTTTCCAGGGTGTGTCCTTTCTTTCCAATATTTAGATAGGTTAGGAGAGTCCATTTGAATAGAGTAAACCTCATTTTAAAGCTTAGAGTCAGCTCTTTCAAAATAATATGTTCTTAAAGGCATTATTTACCATTTGCAGATGAAACAACGGCCCAGCTTTAGTGCTTCAAAATAGTTCTAAAATGTGAGCTAGGTATAGAAACAACCAATGTAAAAATTTTAATCAGGAAAATCAATGTTAAGTATTGTTAAATGTATAAAATGTGAACAATAGTTATAATAAAAGTGTTTCTAGACTTCACCGTCTACAGTTATGGTTTACTGAGAAAAATAGTGATATCTCCTTATATCTTAAATTGTATCGCAAATTTTTATATAGTACGATGTTTTGTGAAACAACTGACCAATACATAATTATGCATCAAATGTGATAAATCAATTACTTTTAAAATCACTGCTCCCAATGGTAAACTGTACCTTTAACTAAAAATCCATGTCTGGCGACTTTGTGTTGGTTTTGGGATACAGGGTCACATGTGTAACTGTACAATTAAACCTCTTCCCCGAATAAGAAACAACGGGGACTTTCATTGGAACAAAAATATAGTGTGCAAGGTTTCTGACGAATGTGATCTACTGACGTCAAGTTTAGTTACATCATTGAAATAACATTCTGGTTGAACATTACTTAATTTCTTCGATCTAAAACTCATCGAGGTGGTGTCACACTCTCCAAAAATTGTAACAAGATGTCCTACACTGCAACTACTCTCCACTTTGCTGGAGATGCACAAGCTGACAATCATTATGACCTCGTATTATCTCCGCGTGTTGCGGGAATATGGGAGTAAGATCACGTCATTCATTTCAACCCCTGTCTAATTTTGTAGCACTTACTACATTATTATGCACTGTGTTCAATTAGTGCGTGATTAAACAAAAAAAAAAGTTCTGAAAACAATGGAAATAAGTTTTCAAACTACCAGTGAATTGGGAAGACATATTTTTGTCTCTATTTTTTTTTCTAGCATATTGGATATCATTATGATGATTATGAATACATGAAAGTTTTACTAGTTTGATACGTATATATATATTTTTTTTTTTGCTATGATATGGTAAGCTACAACCCATCCAGTTTGACACTGCCCGGTTCCTTATCATTAAATGCAGAAGTATTATTATGGTCATTTGTATTCACAGCGTCGTATGTAATCACACATGATTTACTCTTACAAGCAAGCCACACAGTGATAAGAACAATGCAGATGACAACAATACAAACGGGAACAGTAATAGCAATTGTTAATTTGCTTTGACCTTTATCCTTAGGCGTTCAAATGGGAACACTAGCGTGAGCATTAGTAGACGGACTGAGCTCTGTAGTCTAGGTAATCCTTGTAGAAAGCCTTCCAGTGTCACTGGCAATATCCAAAATTTCACTTTGCGTTGATGTGTCATATGCTTCGTAAAACATGTCGTTGCAGGTTGTGCAAGGCAGATAGTAGTCACTTGATGAACAGCACCAAACGGGAAGATCAGCCCTCGCTAACATTGTTTGAGACACGTGGGATCCGTTGTCATTGTGCTCCTGTAAAGATGAAAGACGGGTGGTATCCTGGCAGCAGAATATATAAACTTGTGTCACCGTGCCCCTTGTGCATGTGCAATCGACCTCTGTCCAGTCGCGATTGAGAAGATTACCTACGTAACGGGAGGAAAATTGGCACGACGGGTAGCCAGGATGTTCAACAACTTTAACCAGGTACATTGCGCTCTGAATGATACCTCCATTTCCATCATAAACTTTACATCTGTAGTTTCCAGCATCCTCTGTTCTCACGTTTATGATGTAAAAGATAAAAGTAACGTTACCGTGATTTCCCGTTTCGTTTGTTGCATAATGGGATGTGTCATTGCCGTGGGGAATGATGGATCCATTTTCAAAGAGTGGGTGTCCTTCTCCCATTGAACGATAGAAAGCAAAATATATTTCAGCTGTTTTCTTGGCTGTGCACGGAAGTTCAACGACATCCCCTATATGCGCAATTTTAGGAATCATATCACAGTTCACGTAATTCAAAATTACGAATAGCATTATCACACCTGAATGGGGTGTCATCGTCGATATATTCCGGTACCTATTGAAGCAAATACCACATTCTAATCGTTCTAGATTTATTCTAGTAATGTATGCAAGATGTCCTTGTTTCTAGTTTGTCATTCGCCGTTTGCCGTTTCGCGAATGAAGTGCACATTCATTTAAAAGGCAACCCTTCACCATTAGGATTTAAGTCCATGAGCACAATCCAACACTGTGCCTCTATACGGCGCAATCTCAGTCTACTCAAACACGAGTCGCTTGGAGTAGAGGATTTCTAAGCCATGCTGTCCACTTGCATGTGTGTTCAATTTTTTAAAGGTAAGCTAACTTGGCTAAGACTTTTCTGCAGTGTATTTTTTCAGTCTGCGTTTTCAGTCGAATATTAATGCATTGTGAAATCACAGTCAAACCATTCAGCATCATGTCAAAACGCAAGCAGTACGCTGAAAGGGATGATTAAGTTCAGAAAAGAGCCGTCTGTGAGGGTTTCAGCTGAGTTGAATGAGCGAGGATTGCTTTCGAGGGACACTACAGTCGGTTCATTTTCATTAGTTGGCTGTAAGTTACTTGCATTTGTCACCCTGTACTTCGTTCTTGAACTGAACTGAATTGATGATCGCACAATTTTTTGCATAGATTCCTGACAATGGCGCCTATGTCTCTTCTTAATGTCGCTAACCGAACAGCAACCAACCATCACTTCCTTCGGAATCCAAAATGATGATATGATTGTATCGTTACTACAAATTTCTCTGAGAGGATAATATGTTGTCTCATGTGAATAACAGGATATATGTCCCGTCGGATTGCCCACTGTCTCAGTGCACTCCAAAACAGCACGTGATGAACTTTTGTCCGAAGAGTTTGCCCACCTGCACTCAGCTGGTTCTGGGGGAAATTGCACGTTCACCTCGTAACTCTGAGATACTTTTGGCTTCTCCTGAGATTTACACTTGAAGGAACACTTGTACTTTCCTCTGTGGTCTACAGATACTGGCTCCAGAGCTAACGTAAGCTGGATAGAAGCTGAATCTTTCAAAGTATTCACGCGGCGGTTATTGAGAGTATAGACCCTATGTCTTCCATCTTTTATGATCCCTTCGTGTAATGTGGACGAGTCATGTATCAGCGTTTAGTGGACATTTCGGCACGATTCGTTGTAAGTAAACTTAAATTCTTCCCTCAACTCGACAGGTACATTAATTTCAATCGACGCTGCGTGTCTAAAAACAAACACGCCGATTAATAGGATGAGCCGAGGAGTCATTTTCGAGTATCTTCAAGTGGTTTATTCGAAAGCCGGGTTCTCATCCTGTCAGCAGGCCAAGCTGTGAGTGTATAGTCAACCAAATAACAAGCATAATAATAATCATGTGAACTAAAATTATCTACGAAACGAGTTTTTTGATTGAGTGTCGGCTGGTTCACCATATTTGAATTTTCTTTTTCGTCATCATCATAATCATCTCCATGACAAGTTTGTAATGTTCCTTTCAGCTTTCAGCTTCTTAAATCTACTTCTAAGTTGTCACGGCTTTGTGATTATTTATCAATGCAATTTCTCTACTGTATTAACGAAGAATTTTGCATTTCAGAAATCTATCATCGTCTGTATTATAAGGTTCCTTATGTAATTACAGTATTTCTGGCGATCAAATAAAAATAGACATGTAGCTCTACCATTTCAACATGAGACAAATGATACAGTTGACAACGATACTCTCATTTAAAATATAACTTGCGGTGACTGATAGAAAGACTGAAAATATATGACCATCCTCTGCCAGGGGAACACTACTGTACAGTTGGAAAGAGATAAGCACTGTCTGAGCGGTGTAAATTTTACATCAATGTACTCTTTCTCCTATTTTTCTTCTTCATTTTTCGTTTCACTAAGACATTATCTTATATTAAATGGGTTTTTATGCCTCCGCAACGAAGTGGCCGGAGGCATTATGTTTTCGGGTCGTCCGTCCGTCCGTCCGTCTGTCCGTCCGTCCGTCCGTCCGTCCGTACGTCCGTCCGTCCGTTAGTCCGTCCGTCCCGTTTTGTTTTTGTTGATATCTCAAGAACCGTGTAGTGGTTTTACATCAAACTTGGTATGAGGGTATATCCTTGGGGGATAATACTTTGTGTGGATTTTAGGGTCACAGGGTCAAAGGTCAAAGGTCACAGGTTATTTTGTGAAAAAAAAATTGAAATTTCATGTTTTTCTCCATATCTCGCAAATGGTTCAAGGCATCTTCATGTAACTTAGTATATATGCTTGTACCGATGGGCAGTGATTATCTAGGGAAGTTGGGGGTCATGGGTCAAAGGTCAGGGGTTCAAAGGTCAAGGTCAACTCCTCAAAATATCACTACTTTCCTTAAAATGCAATATGCCTGAAGGTTTTTTTTTTTTTTTACTTGATATATGGCATGTATTACCCAATATATATTTTTGGGGAAGTTTCTTGCCATGAGGTCAAAGGTCAAAAGGTCAAGTGAAAGTGCTGAATTGCACTTTTTCGTCCATATCTCGAAAGTAACTCAAGGTATCATGAAACTTACATATTTATGCATGTTCAACCTAACAGTGATTCTCTTTGGAACTGTGAGGTCAAAGGTCAAAGGCCAGGTTTAGATAATGCTATTTTCCCATTTGATACTGAAATTATACTTTTTCTCAATACCTTGAAAATTACTCAATGCATAAACTTATAAAAGGGTCAAAAGTCAAGTAAAAATCATCAGTTCCCCAAATATCTGCACTCTGACATTTTGATCATTCATCCAATTGAACCTAGTTCTAGGAAAGTGAACATTCAGCACATTTGTGTCAAACCTGTCATTTTAATATTTTGCCAATTGTGTGAAACTGTCATCACACATTGTCAAGACATTGTACTATAGACCTATTAGGACAACCATGCATTATGGCGGAGGCATATCAGTAGCCGTAGCGATATATCTAGTTTAATAGTGAAATACCGTTATTGATTGGATTAACACAGTCACGTGATGGAGGCACATTCGTTATGTTCGCCTTTGGGTGAACATTTTTTGTAATTATGTTCTCCCATTAGTAGAGCAGATAAGCCGAAGAATTTTGCAAAATTTGACTAAAGCATGAAACTTTCACCATTGTTAGTACATGCTATAAGATTAATATTAAGATCGGGAGGTAAGTCTGAATTGACCTCTGATGACCTCTAGAGGTCAATGACCTCAAAATCTAAGACAATTTATATTTTACGTCATTGGTTAATGATAAACACAGTAATGATGTACTAAAACTTAATATTTGTCACAGTGAAATTGTCTTTATGTTCCACAGAGCCCTGACAGGTTTCCACCTTTGACCTCTGATGACCTCCAGAGGTCAATGACCTCAAAATGTCAGAAAATTGATATTTTGCATCATTGGTTAATGATAAAACACAGTAATGATGTACTAAAACTTAATTTTTGTCACAGTGAAATTGTCTTTATATTCCACAGAGCCCTGACAGGTTTCTATCTTTGACCTCTGATGACCTTCAGAGGTCAATGACCTCAAAATGTCAGAAAATTGATATTTTAATGCGTCACTCATAACTGAAACACGATAATTATGTACTAAAAACTATTTTTTTGTAAGAGGAATTGCCTCAATGTTCCACTGAGCCTTTCGAGTCAGATTTCTACCTTTGACCTCGGATGACCTCAGATGACCTATGATGAGGCAAATGACCTCAAAATGTCAGAACATTGATATTTGGTGCAATTGGTTGATGACAAACATGATTTAGATGTTATATTCATTTGTATTACAATTGAATTGTTTTCCTATTCCACAGAGCAAGAGAAATTACTCACGTGTCTCTACCTTTGACCTCTGAGGAAAGTGACAGGTCAATGACCTCAAAATAGCAGAATATTGATATTCTATGTATAGTCAATGGTCAACTTTGTAATACCCGATGTACAATTATTTATGCTATAATAGAAAAATCTTTTCATTCCATGGAACATTGGTCATTAGCCTGTGCATTATATCCAACTTTGACCTCTCAGGACAATGAGAGGTCACTGAGGTCAAATGTGTAGGCATACCTGTATTGATGTTTGGCTTCATTGGTGTAATCGTAAATGCTTAATCATGTACAAATCACGCACTGATGTTTTGATCAAAGTTTGTATGCATATTCCACAGAGCATTGGTTTATAGTAACAGGTCTCTGAAATGTGATAGGTCAATTACTTCAGAAATAAGCTTAAGTTTCTTGAGTGATGGCAGTGACCTCAAATACTAGTACAACTGTAGACTAGCGAATATAGGCAAATATGGCCATTATCTCGACACTCGAGGAAAACAAGGCCCACGAGATTGATATACAGAGTGTTTAATCTATTCAGTGTAAGTCTCATAGATCTTTTCCCCCATTTGTCGGACTCATTATGGGACTGGTTTGCCTAAGTGTCAAGCTCATGGGCAATATTTGCATAGTTTCCAGCTGGTGGGCCTGTATTGGCCAGTGTAAAGCTGGTGGGTTGTTACAGTATGACTGCGATGAATGACTCACGGTCCTGGAGTATACAGTCCACAGCTGCGACATCATGGACCATCTTGAAAATTTCGACTTACTGTGAGGCCCATCATGCATTCAACATGAAGCAATCCTGTGTATTGCAACTAGCTATTGCCATCCGAGACCTACCCAGGAAATAGATAAGCATTCATGGCAAACCATGGAGAAAGCGGATTGTGCAAAATATTTTGGAGTTCCAATAGGAGGCTCAGCTGGAATCAAATCGCCACAGCAGCTTAAAAAGGTTATACTTCAACCAAAGACTCTCTCCAGACGAAGATACGAGTATCATAAAGTTCAGGTGTTTTGCTACTCCATGCCGCTCAGGACTGTCCTGGAATATGCATGCATCATCTGGGATCCATTCACCCAGGTGAAACATCATGAAGTTTGGAATGATCCAGAGAAGATATGCACTCTTTAGCTGCAATGACCATCATATGCAAAACAAGCAGTGTTACAGCCACACTTGAAAAACAAAACAAAGCAAAACAAAACAAAACTACAATAGCAATCCCTGTAAGAAAGTACAGCTCAGGCAAATTCAGCGATGATGTTCTGCATCAAGAACCCCACAATATTCACTCCGCAGGAAGTTGTGGCTCTATTGCTGCATTCTTCAAAAAGGGCAAATGACCAAAAATGTCAGGCATCATTTGCAAGAACACAAAGTAGGCCTACTCCCAAAAAAGGTGGCGGCTACTCTCGGCCACTGTCTCTTGTATCTCTTTGAAACACTTCAGGAGAGAGATACTCAATATTCAGCTCTGTTATTAAAGATACATATGTCTCTCTTTTTGTTTTTGCATTTGTTTGTTGTTTTTTGCTTCATATAGCTCTTTGGATACCTTCTTTAACCAATTAAGAAAAGGCTCCATGGCAGAATATTACAAGATTACACAGTATAATGAAGAAGAAGAAGAAGAAGAAGAAGAAGAAGACGAAGAAGAAGAAGGAGAATAGGAAACGAGATCTGCTGTCAATGATGCAGAGTCATTACCAATCAGTTCCATGGCAGATCTTAGTCGGCACTGCAAAGGTTTGGATGTCTCTCTCTGTTGACAAAGGATATTCTAAAGCTCCAAGTAAGTCCATGGGGTGGTTTACATTGTCTGGGCATAGAGGGTTGGGTTGGGTATATGAGGATATGATGCTTTGTTATAACAATTAGGTCTGAGATATCTATTTTTTATGTTTGTATTGACCATCCCGCATGGATCTCGAACGAAAAGGAATGATAATGTGTTAGTCCCAGCCGCCACTGTGTTTTTTCAATAGATTTTGATATTACAGTGTAGTTGAGAAAAAAGTAACCGCTCATTGTCCTAGATGGAAGTCAAAATTGAACTGTGTGTGTGGAATACTCTGCATACAATTTTGGACACACACACACACACACACACACACAGAATGCATTTTTTAAAATATAATTATTATTTCATAAGCACCTGGCCATTACAAACCAATGAGACCAGACATCAATATTCTTACATTTTGATGCATATCTTTCAATATCCTCCAGGGGTCAGTTTGGAGGAGGGGTGGGGTGGTGGCAGGGATAGTTGACCCCCACCCCATTAAATTCTGAGATGTGGACTATGTTTTGTTGTTGTTAGTTTGTGTTGCTTTTTGTTTTTTGCTTTTTAGACAGAAAATTGCCCAAGTTTTTCACTTTAAGTGTGCATCGGATTGTTAAAATTTAATTCTGAAATGCAAAATCTCCCTTCTGTGAGAGGGGATATCTTTCTGTGAGAGGGGATATCTCCTTTCGATAGATTCCTTCTCCCTGCTTGGTTCCTTCCACAGATATAACATACTTTGGGGAATGATAATTTCCCTTATTCTATGAAAAATGTTTTTAAGAGATATTTTTATTTGAATTCCAAAGATGTAAAGGCTTTCCTACATATGCACGATTGTTCATTTTGGAGGGCAAGAGGCATTTGCCCCGCCTCCCGAGAAAATATGGGAGGGGGAATGGTGGGGACATAAAACTTTGCCTCCAAGTATTTCCTGAGATTGAGATTTTTTTCTTCACTTTTTTGACAGAAAATGAATTCTCACTGAACATTTCAGCTATAGTATGCACCAGATTAAAAGGCAGAATCTCCTTTTCATGCCCCCTCCCCCACACTATCTTTCGTTATGTCCCCTTCCCTATACGCTCAGTGCTTTTGTCCCATTTTTTGTTCTATATCATCACAAAGTATGTACTAGATCTTTAATTTCAGTTCCGACATATTAAAGAAAATCCCTCTTGTTGGAGGGGGTAGTGTATCTTTCAATTAACAATCCCTCCTCGGTTTCTACCCTTAGATTTGGTACACACCTTTTACTGATAATTTCCCAAATATTCCATCATAAATATGTATACTAGATTTTTTTTTACATTTCTATTCTTACTGCAAAGGCTCCCTCGCATGGGAAGGATTGGGGGACAGCCCCTTTCATACCCTCCTCTCGCTGTATCAACCTCTCCTCCATGCATTGATTATGGCTACACATTTGGGTATGGACTTTTTTTTTCAAAATGGTAGTTAAACCAAGAGTGGCACGAGATCATTGAATTGCAAACAAAAGAATGCAAAAGCTCCATAATGTGGGAGGGGGATACCTCCACCCACATCCTTCTGTCGATTGGTCTTCCTCCATAGATGGCTGACTTACTACACCTTTTTGATACAATTTCGAGGTATTCCTTCAAAAGTGCCTGTGTGCCAGGTCGTTGAATCTCATTTCTCAAAATACAAGAGCTCTGTCGAATTTCTCATTTCTCATTTCTCAAAATACAAGAGCTCTACCCTCGCCAACGCTGCGCTTGCTGGGTTCCCATCCATATAGACTTGGTACACCTTGGTGATCCATAATTTTCCAAATATTCCCCAAAACGTATGCATCAGATTCTTAAAAAAAAAAAAAAAAAAAAAAAAAAAAAAAAAAAAAAAACCTTCGTCTTTGGGAGGAGGGTAGGTGAGATGCGCCCACACCCCATCAACTTCCGTATAAGTGATGACGCACACATTAAACAAGAGCTACACTGAATCATTGATTTCAGGTCTAAACCTGCAAAAATCCAATCCCCCACCCACATCCTCCCCCTCCCCCTCCGCTTCATTCCTTTGCACCATGAACTTATGCTTTTACATATTTTCCAAGTTCCCCCCCCCACGTGAAAACAGATCGACACCCCTTGCTCTGTGCACATACCCGACTTAGATAATTGCCTGAAAAGTTCTGCGGAATAAGTAGCCACTTTTTTTGGTAACAGAATTGCATGGTTTGTAAGCCCTACATTATAAACAATGATTAACTATTAACTATTGCAATATCAATATTAACATCCTCACATTTCATTCGAGGTATTTGACCTTGTGTGATTTTCATAGGTGAACGGTAATGGCTCGTTAATAAACAGGGCCTACGAGTGCTCTCTAAAACATCATGTTTACCATTGATGATGCCAAACTATTCTGATACTTTTAGGACATTGACCTCTCGAGATCATCAGAGGTCAAAGGCAGAAACTCGTCTGTGTGCCTTGGAATTTGAAGACGATGTCATTGTACACAGATATGCTTGTTTTGTACATCTTTACCATGTTTGACCTTTCACCAATGATGTCATACTTCAATATTCTGATATTCTGAGGTCATTGACCTCTCAAGGTCATCAGAGGTCAAAGGTAGAAAACTGTCTGCTCTATAGAATATGAAGACAATTTCATTGTAAGACAGATATGCTTGTTTTGTACATCTTAACAATGGTTACCATTAACCAATGACATCACAGATCAATATAATATTTTGAGGTCATTGACCTCCAAAGGTCATCAGAGGTCAAAGGTTAAAACCTGTCAATGCTCTGTGGAATCAGAAAATGGTTTCCCTGAAGTATAGACGCCTGTTTAGTGAATCATAACCACATATATCATTCACAAACGTCTAAAAACATCGATATTTTGATATTTAAAGTTCATTGACCTCTGGAGGTCATCAGAGGTCAAAGGTAAAAACCTGTCAGTGCTCTGTTGAACCTGGAAATGATTTCTCTGTGGTATAAATGCATGTTTAGTGCAACATAACCACATATATCGTTTGCAAATGTCTAAAAACATCGATTTTCTGATATCTAAAGTACATTGACCTCTGGAGGTCATCAGAGGTCAAATCAGACTTACCTCCCGATCTTAAAATAAATCTTATGGTATGTACTAACACTGGTGAAAAGTTTCATGCTTTATTCAAATTTTGCACAATTCACGTGATTTTGAGGGCTTATCTGCTCTACTACATGGGAAGGAAACATTTTCACTTAACAAACGACAGAAGGCCTAGGACCGCCCGCGCACAGTGTATTTGGCTCTGCTTGCAATACGCGAGCGAGCGATCGAGTGCATGCGTTGTGCTGGTGGTTGACGTTGACGTATTTGAAGTACATGTATTTGACTAACCCATATAATATAACAATTGATGACTTTTGTTATCGGGAACATGTACCAAACGTTCCATCCTCAGGGTTTGAAACGCTATATCGGGAGGCTATAAGTCCCTCGACTTCGTCTCGGGCTTATAACCTCCCTCAGTAGCATTTCAAACTAACCGGGTGGAACATTCGGTATGTTCCCTCCCCCGCCAGTCATCATCTATATTAACGAGGTCCATCGATGAAAGTGTGATAGGTTACATAACACCTGAAACAAGTTCAAAACTATAAACCCTGATACTTCTCCTATTGATACATGGTAAGAGCTCTATGACAAAGCGATTAAACAGCTAACATAATTTTATCCTCGTATCAACTTTTTCACAGAGTCATGATTACATATATGACGTCATTTGCTTGTTTGTTACGGATTTTCTGGATAGATATGCATGGAGAAAAGAACGGTGTTGAAAATGAAATAATATCCTAATGATCTTCAGTATGAAATGATTAAAACAACATTAAATCATACTTACCTCACGTTGGCTACTGGACAAGTTGGAGAACACTTCATCGAAATGTTTGTACAAGTTCAGAAATGTAATGATATGTTATGGACCAAAGCGCCGAAGTGACACTGTTGTAAAAATGAGGCGTTACTCGAAAACAGCCAATCAGGAGAACGCTACACGCATGGCGGACTGTTGTCTATAGAGAAATATTTCCTCTTGTTCGTGGGTGCAAATACATTGACAATGACAATGAAGGCAGCATTCCGTTCTTTCTTTCTTTTTTTTTCTTTCAAACTCTCAAGGCGTGATATTGCACTGAATGAGATCATAATAGGTGCCTACCTCGGCGAGGTTACGGAAATATGAAGCGCTGCATGATGGGTACAAAAATCGTGCCTGGCTCTGGTTAAGGAAGTTGAAAAGTTCGAAGAGAGGACATAAAGTGTTGTAGTAATTGGCAAGATTAAGGAAATATTCGTTCTTGAAGAATGATTGTCTTTTGCCTAAGAACACAAAAGACAGACCATTTTCCAGAAAAAAAAAAATATCGCACAAAATGCAACTTGTTTCACAACAGCACATTCATAACAGTGTGTGTGTAGTGCTCAACATTCATGGTAGCAACTAGCAATGCTACTTATGTCAAGCCGTGTCATGTCTTTTGTATTTCTCCTGTCTTGTTCCGTTCTGTCGTAAATTATATTTGTGATAAGTATTTGTAAATAAGTAATTCATCAGTTCGTTCATTTTTTGAGTGGTTAACAACATACAAGCTTGCTTTTTAGTGGACCTCTCAGTTCTTTTTTCTCAACTGAAGCATAACTTTGTACTTTTTTGCTAGTATGCATTCTTTTGTTTATTTGTATCATTTATCTTTTACAAAGTCGAATGTTTATGTTTATGATGTAATTCCAGATATATTATGCGTTATGTTTTGTTGGAAAAGGAAGAATGAAAAATAAATGAATTGAATTGAATTAACACTATTCCACTTTTCCACAAGTAGGTAAGGCATATCTGAAGTGATTCTTTACTGATGCGATCGTGAGAACTCTTGTATACTGCTGGGTTATTGTCAATACATGTTTATTTGTGTAAATCTACCCTTATATGGAACAAACATAGTGTTACCAGATTGTGTTCATATAGATAACTACGCGTAAATTGTGTGAAAATATTGTGTTTACAGTGCTACCACATTTTCAAATTACAAACTTTGTGGTTCACCACACACAGCTCACATTGTGTCACATACAGTCTATAGGAATAGCGCATCCACAGAGATAACACAGTTTGAAACGATGGACTATGTAGTTTATCTCCTAGTAGCCACATAGAAGTATACATTTACCACAACTACCACATAATAAGCACAGTGTGCTACATATTTCAGTTTGTGGGAAAGATGTGTTCAGGTAAGAGCACTTAGTGTGTATTTAAAACTAAGTGACTTACTTCATGCTAATCTCATAGAAATCACATTTTACCACAGCTTACTGTATAATGACCATAGTGTGTCACATACTGTAATAATAAGGGAAATTTGTGTGCTCAAGGGGTTGCCACAGTGTGTAATTCTAGTCTATGTCACTCTTCACCGAACGTCACATAGTAATAATAGTTGCAACAGCTTGCTATATAAAAACCACATTGTGTCACATATTGCAGCATGTGGGAATTTTGCTTCCGCCGAAATTTTTACAGTGTGAAATTCGAGATTATGTGGTTCCTCACCCAAAAGTCACACAGCGACTCGTCATGTACCACAGCTTATCACAAAGTAACCACAGAACTTGTCACATGTTGCAGCATGTTGAAATGTGGTGTTGCAGATTTGTCACAGAAAAACCGACCGACAAGAGAATGGGAATGGGGTACGTCATTACTATTATGATAATATATAATATTACCGTGGAAAATATTCATTCACAATTTTACGGGACACAGAATATTCCTGGGGTATTTTGGGACATAAATCACTGGACAATACTAAACAGCAGTATCACACAGCAGTACCGCACTGCAAAGCCACATAGTATCGCACAGCAGTACTACACTGCTATAAGCAAAAAGAAGTACCAAACAACAAAACCAGAGGAAATGCAACAGAAAGTACACAGGAAAATACCGCAGTACTGCACAGGAGTACCGCACGGCAACACCACATAGTGTATTGCACAGCAGTCCTACATAACACTACATACCACACATACGTAACACAAAGCAAAACTGCACGAAAGACAATAGAAAGAAAAACAGGTAAACTACCACAGGATGTTCTTGTGCTTGTTGCTTTTTTTTTTCTTGATTATACTATACCTCAGGAATATCACAAGACATTACACCACACAGCAGTATCTCACAGGAGTATCACGCAGCAGTACCAACTGGATAAAACACACACACACACACGCACACACACACGCACACAAACTCCAGAATGTTATTAAGAGATGATTTATACTTTGAATTATAACGATTGATTTAAATTTCAGATAAAACAAAAACCCTGCATTAGTGCTTTCAAATAGCTCTAAAATGTGAGTTAGGGAAAGAAACAACCACTGTAAATTATTGTTAGATACACAAAATATAAACTAAAGTTATAATAAAATGTTACCAGACTAAACAAAAATACTTATATATCTTGATATCTCAGGCTTTATTGCAAAAAAAAAAAAAAAAAAAAAAAAATATGTGACCCGCTACAACAAAAAGGTCCTAAAGTCGCGCACGGTCGAAGCCGTGAAAATCGAGTTTGAAGTCAGAGCATTAAAATTGGTCAAAACTTACGATTGTCTGATTTTGATATATTATTGGAGTCTTACATGTCTTCTATCATCTGTCGAAATTTTGAAGCAAAATGGTGAAAGGAAAGACCAAAAAATAGCGTTTTTCTGAGCCATGTTTTTTGGCGTTTCAATGAAGCAGAAACTGGTTCGAAAATTTGGATTGAGCGCCACAGATAGGTTCCGCCCCTAACAACGACCGGAGCGATCTCATTGGTCAGTTTGCTGCATGCTGCTAACCGAAGCGTGAAGCTGGCACACTGCCCAGTCGACTGGTGCGTGCGGGCGGAGTGCGCTATGCTCAGCCGCTTATCACATCCTGGTCACTGATTGGTTGGAGAGGAGACCGCCGACGCTGATGTGCTTGAATGAACTCTTCGGGGGTTGCTAGGGCTTACCTTCTATTGTCCAGAGGTGAAACTGACTTGCGTGTGTTTATTGCGATTGCTTCGAAAGGAAGACTTTTAGGGCGCTTTTCTCGAAACAGTGATTTTCCAGACGTCTCGACATGCTCTCCTTTAAACATCGATATCTCCGCAGCCGATTATTTTTATAAAATGTGTTATATATCAATTTAAAGCAGAAAGATTACGGGATTATACCATGCAATTTTCAAATAATCGACCTCTCCCGACTTTAGGATCATTTTGTTGTAGCGGGTCACATATATATATATATATATATGTATATATATATATATATATATATGGTAGGATGTTTTGTGATAAAACAGACTTTCACGTACGCATCAAATGTGATATCTTAGTTTTGTTTTGTTTTTCTAAGCACTGCTCTTAAAGGTAAACTGGACCTTCATTAATAATAACAATAATAATACAGGGTACTTATAATGCGCCAGTTCCACATAGTTAACGTGCTCAAGGCGCAGTAGAAGAAGTAAGTTATGAAATACAAAAATCCTTACACAAACATGCACATGAAAATGAATGACACAATACTGATAATGAAAAAATATACATCATAATATACAATTCTACTGGAAAATGGTCATGAACAAATGAGTCTTGAGGGCAACTTTAAAGGAGTCAACATTCGAAATGTGACGGATAGCTTGAGGCAACTGATTCCACAGGTAAGGTCCAGCATGTGCAAACGACCGATCCCCCATGATTTCTTCGTTTTTGGAACAACAAGCAATCTACAATCGGATGACCTTAAACATCTGGAAGGATTATAAAATGTCAGTAAATTAACATTGTACTCTGGGGCAGATCCATGTATGCAATGAAAAACAAATAGTAATAGTTTAAATACAATGCGAGATTCAACAGGTAACCAATGCAATGAGGACAAAACAGGGGTAATGTGAGTATTTCTCCTGGTAAGGGTAACAACGCGGGCTGCTGAATTTTGCAATTTTTGTAACCGTGAAAGTTGAGATTGTGGTAGCTGAAATAGGAGTGCATTACCAAAGTCAAGTCGTGATGATATAAGAGCATGAACTATTTTTTCTGTGGCTGAACGAGTTAAATACTTGCGAATAATGCTCAAATTGCGTAACTGATACCCACGGATTTACAGACAGCAGAGATCTGAACAGACATGGACATTGTAGAATCAAATAATACTCCAAGATTTCTACATGATTTAGATGGAGCAATAACCACATCATTGTCAACCATCAAAGAAGGAAGACTAACCTTGTCAAGTAGAACCTTGGAACCAATAAATAACAACTCTGACTTTTCCTGATTTAACTTCAATGAATGCGAGCTCATCCACTTTTTGATATCATGGATGCAAGCCTCAAGTTTCTGAATGATGTCAACGACATTTGTTTGGGTAGGTAGAAATGATGTATATATCTGGATATCATCAGCATAACAATGATAGTTAAAAGAGTGACAATGTAAAATCTCTTTCAAACCAGTCAGATAAATCGAGAAAAGCGTTGGGCCCCCGACAGATCCTTGTGGGACACCACAGTCTAATGGAGCAGGATCAGATTTTGCATTATTAACACAAACAACCTGAAACCTTTCAGATAGGTATGACTTGAACCACTCAAGAGCTTTACCATCAACACCTAATGACTTCAAAGTATTCACCACAATCGTATGATTAACAGTATCAAATGCTGATGATAAATCAAGCAGTAAGAGAACAGTAATCTTTCCATCATCCATATCTCTCAAAATATCATTGGATAAGTTAACTAGTAAGGTCTCAACACTATGATGCGGCCGATATGCTGACTGACGGTTATCTAAGAGATTATTCTCCAGCAGATAGTCTGATAATCGTGAAAAGACAACACGCTCAAGGATCTTGGACAAAAATGGAAGGTTCGATACAGGCCGGTAATGCTGCAGAGCCTCAGGATCAAGGGATGGCTTCTTTAACAAAGGGTGAATGTAAGCCAACTTCAATGAGACTGGGACTGATGCCTGCTGAAGACTCAAATTAACAATGCTGGCTATTATAATGTGCAAAAACTGTAGCACACTCTTTCACTAAGATGGTAGGAATCGGATCTAACTCGCAGGACTTTGGTGATATGTTGCGCAGAAGTTTCTCAATCTCAGCTGGAGTGGTAGATTCAAATGATAACAAAGATGCACTTGTTTGCAAGGGTGGTTGAGGGGTGACATCTGCATGAAATTTGCTATATATGTTACTAATCTTTGACTTGAAGAACTGGATGAAGAGCTGTGCCAAGGATTGAGCATTCACATAAGCTGGAAGGTTTATAGTGACCTCGTCTACAGCCACTACGTCTATTTTCCAATTGGTCTACTGGCATATCGTCTATTACCGATTCGTCTAATACCCATTTGGTCTACAACTCGTTTTGTCCAGTACCCATATTGTCTAATAGTCACTTTGCCCACTACCCGTACTGTCTAATACCCAACTCGTCTAAGGAGCATTTCGTCTACAAAACAATTGATGTAATAGCCAAATCGTCTACACTCACAATGTCTGTTTGCCATGTCGTCTAATATCTATTTTGTCTACTACTAGTTAGTCTACTCCCACCTCGTCTACAAGTCATTTAGTCTACATTCACTTTGTCTAGTTATCATATCGTCCAACCCTTAGTTTGTCCATACCCAATATGGTCTATACCCATCTGGTCTACTCCCAACTCGTCTACTCCCAATTGGTCTACCCCCAACTGGTCTACTACCAACTGGTCTACTCCCAACTGGTCTACTCCCAATTGGTTTACTCCCAATTGATCTACTCCCAATTGGTCTACTCCCAATTGGTCTACTCCCAATTGGTCTACTCCCAATTGGTCTACCCCCAACTTGTCTACTCCCAATTGGTCTATGCTCGTCTATACCCAATTGGTGTACTCCCAACTGATATAGTTTTACTCTCAACAATTTACCCAAACTGATCATTTCCATCTGGTCATGCTGATAATGAATATACCACTTTGTCTAGTGTCCAGTCCGTCTCACTGTCATGAACTATTCATATTAAACCCTGCCCTTGATTAGCACAAAAATCAATATTAGACTATTCTAGTTGTTAATTATTCCGCACATGCTTAATATAAAGACATACTAATCAATGGTGAGACATGACTATCCAGTCTACATTCTGGCCGTAAAATAACTAAATAATGACAAACTAGCTCAGTTACAATCCTCCATCACAAACGAATTGTCAGCAACCCCGCCTTCGAGATACATTGAGACATTTCCATAATCACATTATTTTGGGTCAATTTGAAAATAGGTAGCCTAGGTAAAACAAACCGTTATGTTAGTACTATTACTGTTACATTAGGGCGCAATTCCACAAAATCTTACCAACCGGATAAACATAATGTAGAGCCATTATCACACCCTTGTGTTTGAAGAAAATGATTTTGAAACATGACGATGACCTCAATATGCATCTCTCACGACTAAGGATGGATACTCCAAAGCATTGTAAACAAAAATTGAATCCAGATTCCACATGGAATGGCGCTAGTCACATTTTACTGTTTCCTTGAATATCAAGTTTTAATGCATTTAAATCATGTGTTTACAAATGTTATTGTTTTTTTTTAACTTAATTTTGATCAATTTTCAAAGATATGCTGAACAGATTTGAATACTGGGTGATGGTGGGGCACCTTTGAGCTTATTTAGGGTTCCTCGCGAAACGTGTATTGAGTACATTGCAGGCAAGTAAATTATTCATCTTAGTAGTATATAGCTATATATTGTACATGAATCATATTGTAGCGAACAACGGGGCCTTGGCACTTATGCAGACCGAGCCGACCGTCCGTTTGATCGAAATATACGATCACTCTATGAAGAGGATAAAACCTTAAGTTTCCCACCACTTGTACGTCACCAGTCTACACCTTGCACTTCACACTATCTGATTCAAAGGCACATTCTCACTTCTCACATCTAATTCACCCAACACACTGACCAGTGAATTTTCACTCTCACTCCCGACGTCGTTTCTAGAGTACGTCGTCCTCCGACGTTCGCCCTGGAAGTACGTCGTTTGTACTTTTCATTTCCAAAGTACTGTACTTCGTTCTCCGACGTCAGTTCTGGAAGTACGTCGGACGTACTTGTTCCTTCCAAAGTTCTGAACTTCGTTCTCCGACGTCTGTTCTGGATACTCAGTTATCCCACGGTGCAGCAAAGCCCGCTCGAGAATGCTCGCAAAGGCTGCTGGATGAGTTGTCTTCTGCAGCAGGACCACTGGATGCCATCCTAGTCTCACCAGCATTCATTCCAACCAGTACTTGTGTTATACTGAACACGAATGCATCACAATTTCAGAGGCGATGTACCGGTACACCAACTTGTTTATTTACAGGTATAGTGTGTACATACTCACGTTCACAACTCGTACCAAGCACAAGACTTAAAGACAGTGCTATCCCGAGGATCAGCCTCTCTTCTTCACTGCCGAGCACTGAGAATATGAGCAGAGTAGCGTGCAAGTGTAATACTAGCTCATAATTTCCTGAACGAAAAATGAGGTAGCTAATAGTACCTGTGCTGAATTATTATAGGCATGGTTATTAATTTCTCCTAAAATTTCCTTTATTCTTACTTTATTTTACACAGAGTTAAGCTATCCCTTTAAACTCTTCACAGTTTGATTGAAATCATTTTAATCAAACATCAAACATCATATTCAGTCCCATAACTGATCATGTTTACTAATTAATCGACGTTAATTGTCTAAAATGTGTCATATGGCCAACCTGTATACACACGTATACACACACAATGCTAAATGTATGTATCAAACCTCTGTAACACAACTTTGAACTAACTGTAGGAATTATCGCTGCACTTAACATCCACACTTTTTATCACTATCTGAATCTCCACAAAAACCACTAATTGACAAATAATCATCAATAGAGAAGACTGACTTAAAGGAACAATTCAAACACTCTTTTAGAACGCATAGCTTGTCACATGTATAAATCAGCACAAAGTAACCACGACTACATTGTGTTACTGAATATATATGAACAAATTTCGCTCTAACAGTAGTTTCGCACAAATTCCAAAGGAAATGCACTACACTCTACACAAAATAAATATCATTTTGTTACAATATTTTTGTGTATATGTTTCAACCTTTTTTTGTGCATTTAACCGTTTACATACATCAGTACGTGGCAGACAGAATAAAGAATACTGATAATGTACTTCTAATGTGTTCCTTTTCATTTTTACCATACTTATGATTGTGTATCAAAGTTGAATAGATGGAGTGTTGAAGTTTGGACATATAAATGCTGCATGATTGCTTCTGATATAAATTACACATCCACCACAAAAATAACACAGCAAGTTTTTCACACTGTGACATTATCTTTTTTCCTAAAAAAAATTGTCATAATTAGAAAATAAAAATTTAAACCAAATGGGGCACCAAGAGTGTTCAACCTATTTCACTGGGAAAAAAGAAACTGAATGAAGTAGACTTAAATAACAAAAAAAAAACTATAACTAGTAGTAGACCAGTTGGGAGTAGACGAGTTGGCAGTAGATGAGTTGGCAGTAGGGTGTTGGGTGTAGACCCGTTGGGTGTATAGACTAGTTGGGAGTAGACGAGTTGGGAGTAGACCACTTGGGTGTAGACGAGTTGGGAGTAGACCAATTGGGAGTAGACGAGTTGGGAGTAGACCAATTGGGTGTAGACCAGTTGGGATTAGACCAATTGGGAGTAGACCATTTGGCAGCAGACCAGTTGGGAGTAGACTGACTGGTTATTAGACTAATTGACTATTAGACAATGAGTTGTAGACCAATTGGCTATTTGACAAAATGAGCTGTAGACTATTTTATTCATAGACCTTATGATTAATAGACGAAATGGTCAATAGACATGACGGGTGTTAGACGAAATGTGACTTAGACAAATTGGACATTAGATAAAATGGCTAGTAGACGAAATGACAATTAGACTAATTGGCATATAGACAAAATGGTTGGTAGACGAGTTGGTAGTAGACGAAGTGAGTTTAGACGAGATGGCATTAGACTAGGTGGACAGTGGACAGGGTGGTTGTAGACGAGGTGCCAATTTACCATGGAAGGGGTGATGACTTCTTACGATTCAGGAGACGATTAGCCACACTAAATAGCCGCTTCGAATCCGATCCGCAGTCTTCAATGAGACTAACATAGTAGTTACGCTTGGCCTTGCGAACAAGAGAATGAACAATCTGTCTCTGATGGGAGTACAGCTGCCGATCTATCTCCAGTTTGCCTTTGGTACGCCATTTCCGTTCAGCTTTTCGACAGCTACGCTTAGCAAGGATGATCTCATGAGTATACCATGGACTTGTGGACTGATCCCTCCTGATGCACATCTTAGCAGGTGCGACAGTGTCGAGAATGGTGCCTAGATGCAAGTTTATTGTCAACAGCACTGCACACATCCAAGTCAGATGAAGACAACTTAAAGGCATTGCAAACATCAGCAGCAAATGCAATCCTGTCTATCGATCTGATTTTTCGAACAACCTTGTATCTCCTAGTGTGGCGAGGTTTATCAAGATGGAGGTTGCAAGTAATGGCAGAATGATCAGATATGCCAGGTATGACTTGAACATTGGAATGAAATTCACACTCGGACGAGCGAAACAGTAATACATCGAGAATATGTCCCTTCTCATGGGTAGGGACATCTATAACCTGGATGAGACCATGGCTAGAGAGCAATTCATTGAATTTCTTAGTGTTGGAAGAAGCCAAATTGTCCAGATGAACTTTCAAGTCACCACATATCAAAAGAGGTGTCGGACGAAAAATGTTATCAAGCATGGATGAGAACTCATCTAAGAACTTAGTGAAAGAAGATCGAGTCCCATGTGGCCTGTAGATAACGACAATATCGGTGCTGATGCTGTTTGATGTAACAGTACCTGACATCACTTCAAAGCTGTCATAGACAGAAGATGGTTTAACACTCACGTTTAGTTCATTGCGGTAAAGGAATCCAATGCCTCCACCTCGTCTACCAGGTCTGGGTCGGTGCTTGAAGATATAGCCATCTGGACAGAAGTCAGCCACCACTGCATCATCATATGGAGTAAGCCATGTCTCACAGACGCATACCATGTCAAGATGCTTATCTATGACAAAATCTTGAAATTCTGAAGATTTATTCCTGAGTGAGCGAGCATTAAGAATTTAACCTGGCCTACGCTTCTGCAGAACTGCATATTATGTTGGAGTGCTGAGGTACAGCATGTGACACCTCATGTGGTGTTTTTGTGGTATTTGTGTGGATTTCTGTGGTACTCCTGTGGTAATCCTGTGGCACAATCTTTTACATAGCTGATGAATATTCGTAAAAAGCAATCAAAAATTCAGAAAATACATAAAAGACTCCTAGACCTAGAGTATTCAAAATGGGACTTACTATGAACTCTATTGAAAATTGTGTAATAATGTTATAATATTCCGAATTTCA
The DNA here is from genome assembly GCA_033980235.1 of Diadema setosum. NCBI lineage: Eukaryota > Metazoa > Echinodermata > Echinoidea > Diadematoida > Diadematidae > Diadema > Diadema setosum. Next base: position 29,261,593 of record CM067065.1, read on the forward strand.
TATATTTTGTTATGAGAGTGAAATGACTAACTAGAAATATGATGACTATAGAGATATATTTAGGACTAGAATGGTATTAGGCAATATGACTTGTTTGAGAAGGGCTTGTTATATAGGTAGGGACATGTTTGTCCTGAAATTCATCACCCGTCTATCAGGTAAATTCTGGGATGTATGGCTATTGATTGTCCCAGATTGTTCTTTATTTCCGACTGTGGTTGATAACAGAGAATGAACAACTGTGATTGATAACACAGTGAGGGACTGTGGGAGAGTGTGGCAGATAACACAGTGTGAGAGACTGTGGTAGATAACACAGTATGGGATGCCTCAATTTGACAAACTGTGTTACCTACCACAGTATCCACCCTGTGATTTTCCACAGTGTGATAATAACACAGCATTACCGCATGTCCCAAAATCCACAGGTAAACATAGTGTTCCATAACACACTGTGTTTCAAACTGTGAATCACCATGTGTTTTACTATGTGGCAACACTATGACTGTTCCATAAGGGATATCTTCACGTGATACATGTGTATGTCTTTTTCAATGATTTATCAGCATTCACATGTTAATCATATCACATCCGCATATTCGCATCCAAGGGTAACAACCATCGTGATATAGCCATTAATTAAACGTTGAACTGCTTTATATACAGCTCACAGTGATAATGTTGCCACCACGCGAGTTCAAATCTCAGTAAAGTCCCTTCTTTTTATTCTAGTTTTTATAATAAGAAAGTAAGATAAAATCCTTGTAGAGCAAGAAGAATAATAATAACAGGATACTAATCATCATCATCATAGTCATAAACAAACAAGAAAATCAAGTCTACTCTGTTAACTGACGGCAATGGTATATTATACCATTCTGACTTAAAGTCAGAATGGCCGCTGTTCCATTATATAATATATATATATATAATATATATATATTACTCTTTTTTAATTTTCTTTTTTCTTTTTTTTTAGTCTAACGACATAAAGGAACGAAAAATATTGAAGTTAACAGCAGGTGTGACTCCGGTAAGCATGCTCTAGTATTAGTTTCCTATACAGGGCTATAGATTGTAGGTCTATCGATGTGTTTGTTTTTTTTTTTTTTTATTTATTTCCACGACGAGCGAATTCTGAATCACAGGATAAGCATGATTATATGAGCCATATGAATCTGTGTGGTTGTGGGGGAACTTGTACGCTATTCTTAGAGCAAAGAAAGAATATGACGTAGGTACAAATAAGGGGAAGTACCTAAAAACTGACATGACTTTCATACTGCATTTAATCGACACTAGAATGTCACAGTTCTTTGTGAGGTTTATTCTTTGTCCATTTAATCTTTCGCTTTCCTTCATTTCGGTTTTCGAAGAGGAGAAGTATAATAAATCATGCTTGCATCGATCTGTGACTGTATTTCTTGCAGATCATAATCTTGAGCGTATCATTCACACTATGAATGCATAATTATCGAAATTCTCAGAATGATTCAGAAGCAATACGTTATTATATGTAGAAAAGACAAATTTTAGACAATTCAAAACTCAATGATCAACAGAAATAGTACCGACAATTTTGATATAATTATTGATATGAATATTGAGCAGAAAAAAAAGTAAGAAGTCTTTAGTGTTTTTTTTTTTTTGTTGTTGTTTTTTTTTTATACTATAAATGACAAGTTGAACTGGAATCTGCATATTACCAATGCTGTGACTTCTGTAGCACGTGGAGTTGGAATTTGTACAAACATAGATTATACCTATCGAGCGCTACGTTGTTCACCATAATTTTATTATTCTGCCTTATTCTTCATTCAATATCGTTTGTGCTGGTGAGAAGACTACATTCAACTCACTGCTTCTCCTTCAAAAAAAAAAACTGTTCGTATTTGCACGAACTCTGATTGCAGGTAATCAAATGCGTACACTCTCTATATATTATGGCAATCATAACCTCCAACGTGCTGTGTTTTTGTATAGATTCCATTCCCACGAACTCCCCACCAACTTGTTAAACATGTTTCGTTTTCATAGTTATTCAACCAGAACCTCGACAAACGTGCACCTAGAAAACCCCAAAACTGTCCTTGCCCACCGATCAATACGACATGCTCGTCCTGACATCCTGTTTCTCTTTCTCATGAAGTATGGTTCTTGCCAGCTCTCCCGGCCCAGGTTCACAGGTTTATTTTGTCATACGTACATCACCTACATAATAGCAGCGAGTCTTTCTGTGCTACCAGCATTGTCAGTTTTGTATACCTTTTGTATACCGCGTCTTCTTATTTCTTCCTCTCTATCTTTTGTTCTTTCTTTCTCTCTCCTTTTTTCATTCCCTATCTATGAATCAATTGAACGTGCATAATACATTTTTGTTGATGTTGTTTTATGTACATAATATGTGTACGTTATCCATACCGGACGTCCCAGTCAAGCTTTGCATAGCTTATGATGATCCACAAAAATATATGAGAACATATTTCATGAACAAACTATGTGCATATTTGTAAATAATGTACATGTGTGTGCATTTTGTGAATAAATCAAATTAAATCAAAGCAAAGCAAAACTGTAAATATTTCAGCTCAGTTAAAAGGGAAATCCGCTTAGAAATATAAGTTGGTCTGATGAAAAAAAGGAGTGAAATTTTACGAGTTCAGCGGTGAAAAAAAAAATGATTGAAATTGTATGACAAATGAGGAAGTTATGGCATTCTGAAGTTTTGCTGATATTTGTAAAACAGTTTTTGTACAGTGGATATAAATGTGCCAATGAGTGAGCTAATCATGTCATAAACCTCACTATTTTTCTTTAATCGTGTGCAAAAACATGAGAGAAATTCAGTGTTTTTGTAAGTGAAGTCTGAAACATGATGTTATTTCTGGTTGAATAATTTCACAATATTGATCAGTTTGATACACATGTACCAGGATTTCAGCCTCCGGCATTTCAATGAAAAAGGGAAATTTTGACCGTGTTAGGAATCTTGACTAATTTGATAGGTCTAATATCTACACGATATTATATATATATATATATATATATATATCCGAATAATGTGGAAAACTCGACTATGGCACCGGTCAAAGGTCGAATTTCAAATATCCTTTGTTCTATTTCCGCCCACTATAATTTTGCTCGTGTTACAAACTGTATACTTTACAAATATTTTAGTGCGCACCGCTGGTATTATGAACTTGTTTTTGGATATACATTTACGTTGTACAAATAATATCAAAATGTTTTTTATTTTTCTCTGAATATGTTTGTGGATAAAGTAATGCGTTTGAAATAATCAGTAGTAAAAAAAAAAATTAAAAAAACACTTTTTTATTCCTATGGCTCAAATAATATAACAAAGAGGAAAATATTGAAAATTACTAAATATCACATTGAAACTATCAAATTATAATTGTGTCTTGTGTGATGTATCGTTAGTTCTTTTGTCATCAGGAACGAGTTGCTGAGACAATTATAATTTGATGTGTGCGTTGGATGGTCCCAACTATGGAAGTTGTCATGGAAGAGAAGGTGCAATGCTTTATTGTATTCAGTATCTGAATGATGTTTTTCTTTATTTGTTTACAGAACGCATTAATTTGCGTATTAAGTCACTTAAGTGTTTTGGTTTATATTTATATGTCTCTTTACAATTCATTCGTCAAAATAAGTTCCAGATATAAGAATGACTGCAGTAATGTCAATAAAATTTCTCATGGTACACCTGTTGAAATTAAACTGAATTGGGCTGTGGGGAACGAACCTTGTCGGCTTTGGTCTTTATAACTTATTAAAGAGAATGATCTCTTAAAAGAATGAATGTGTGCATTTCGACACATACACACACACCCACACACACACACATACAAATATGTATATGTTAATTTGTCTTTGTGTGTGTGTGTGTACACCTAACAGAACAAAAAGTACACAAAATTTTTCAAGTTTGTAATTCTCATAGAATTGTTGGCGAAATGTTAACGTAATACATACTATATGAAAGGTAATTTAAATGCCAATCAACTTTAATAGTAAGTCGATAAAAAGTGAAACTTTACGTATGACTGAACACCTTTGTTTTTCTCTTCCAAGGAAAAAAATGGTCAGATTTTCATTCATTTCGTAAGGATTCAGTTGCAAAATAAAATATCTTTGAAGCCCAATAGATCAATTAAGAATCAAATAAAATTAAAAGAGGAAAATAAAGAACATCCTGCCGAATCCAAATTCAAATAAAATGAGAATAGATGCAACATAAAAAAAAAAAAAAAAAAATATATATATATATATATGAAGGGTTTGTTTGCAAAAACCGATAAGTCCATTTTTGAAGATTTTGAAGTACAATCTCTGTCATAAAGTACAAAATAATACCTTTTAAATGATATATTGGTCACTACATATAAAGGTATATTTTTGAAGTTATGGTCAAAAGAAGCAACAATTTTCTTATTATTCTCTTTATTTTTCTTGACCTTTAATCGCAAATATCTCCATTTGGCAAATATGGACTTATCGGTTTTTGCAAACAAACTCTTCATATATATATATATATATATATATATATAAAGATATAAAGAGATGAAAGCAAACGTAAACTTACTTTTGCTCTTTCATTAATGTCTCTAGTTTTTTTTTTTATCTTAAAGCGTAATTGCAAATGAGAGGGGTATGTCATTTTTTTTTTTGTTGCAATTTTCAATTTTGTGCCTTGGAGGACAAAATCAAATGTGTTCACTCATGCGTAAAGTTTCCCTTTATATTGGCCTACTACATTTGGATAACCATTTAAATTACCTTTGATATGATATACAGTACATTGATTTATATACAAAAATGTGTATGAAAAATTTAGAAAAAAAAATTATGAAAAAAAAAGTGTCTATGAAAAAATTGAACTCGAAAAAGTGTTTACTTTCTTTCTTTTTTCCTCAGTGTATACATTTTTGCATATCACATGCATATGCATGATGTACGTCATTGAGTTTATCATTTGAAACTCAGTTCATAGTTTCCTCACAACTACGCCTATCCTAACACGGGGGATTCAAGTTTTGTACACGTCAGGCATTGGGACCTTTATTTCAGCAAAAACTTTATCTCCGTAATGCATTCAACAATATTGACTAAAGGTATCTAGAATCATAACTTCGGTCCCTCTCCTTCTTCTTAAAATCTTACCCTCAACAACCTGAAACACAAGATTCTACTGAAAAAAAAAATGAAGGACATTCCCATAAACCTTATCGTCATTACCTAGACAGGACTCTGGTGATCACATTCACTGTGGAGACTTCAAGTTAAATAATATGAATAAAGATATATTATTAGTCCCACACCAACACACAATTATTGCTGCCGCAAAGGATAATGTATCAGTCGATCAACTCCCACTTCAACTAATTCTAGTTTACTTTCCGCCCACATGGTCTATTCATATTTCATTTTTTTTTCGTTTTTGAATGATAATCTAGAATCCAGCACCTACCTACGCATATTCCCACGCATTTATCTACATAGCCTGTTTTCGTATGCATGACTGCAGTACAACTTTAGAATACGTGTAAGAAGGTGCGATATTGTGCAAGTTTGCTTTTTATTTGGTCCCTCCATTTCCCTTCTCATCTTCATCTAATTTGTACAATAAATAAATAAATAAATAAATATATATATATATAATATATATATATATTTATATATAATATTTATATATATACACAGTTATGTTTTTGTATTTTACAATGCATGAACATTGTATGTTATTTTTTTGTTCGTTTATTTGAGGGAAGTGATAATAAATTTGAACTTTAAAAAGATATACATCCAACGAGGAGATTGGAGGAGACTTTCTTTCCATTTCCTTGACGAGACATTGTGTTGTCAATTCTATGATAACGACAATATATATTGATTTTGTGACTCTTGATTTTGTAATTCGAAAAAAAAAAATTGCATTGGGGTAAAAGCTTTCCAAAAATCCAGGCATGCGGGCAAGGTATAGTCTAAATGTGAGCTAAAACTCAGGCGGTGGACAGACAAACTACACAATGACACATGGAGGAATAACCACTATAAATCACTATTTATTAGATAAACATATCACACAACATTTGCACTCCACTGGCAGCCAAGATGGTAATATAAATATAATTCGTAGATTAAAAGGTGATTAGCCGAAATGGTTGTTAATAGACGGAATGCTAATTAGACAAATTTGATTGTGGACTAGTTCAGAATTAGAGAATATGGGAATACACCTAATATTTTTTTCAGTGAAATAGAGACCGATCGGACAATGAAACATTAGGTCATAAACCAAATGCAAAATGGACTATCTGATAGCTAGACAAAGTGGAGTTTAGATGAACGGACAGTATAATAATATCCAAGTAGACGGAAAGGATGCAGATACCTCCTCAAAGCATTTCAGTATTGAAAAAAAGTGGGGAATAGACCAAACCGGCATTAGACGAATTCAGTAGACCGCGTGAGTTTAGCCGTAGCGGTGTTAATTGCACCAAGGAGCTACTACAGACATGGAGTCCCATCAAGCCAACCTTCTTTGATCTAGCTTTGATGCCGCTCCGACGAACGCGCGTATACGCAGCGGGGAGCCGAGCGTGATTTATGACATCTGTGTCCACGTCCGTGGCATAATCGCCCGGGTTTGGCGTTTCTATCGCACGCTTTGGTGGTTTCCGCACTGCGTTGTGATAAACATTACGGAGCGATCGCGTTTTCATCGGGGAAAACCCACTTGTAATCCGTAATTCGGAAATGTGTGTTTGAAGGGGGAAGTGCGGAATTGGTTGATATTTGTGCGGTTTCTGGGAGACACTGCATAATGCATGCGATCGATCGCGTTCGAACTGCTTGATTTTGCTTGTTCAATTCGTTGTGTACCGTCCAAACATTTGTTCGATATGGCGGGTTTTTACGATATTGCGGACAGTGAATTGTGTAACCTGTTAGAAATCGAACAGTTGGAATTGGTTCCCGATGATTCTGAGATTGATTCAAACAGTATGTCGATTTTCATTGTATTTTTGGCCTCCCCAAATCGGTCTTTCTACACTACAGTACAGCACTGCAGCTACAGGTACCCACCTGTATGTTTTCGTGTCCGTAGTTGTGAAAATATGAGGGAAAGCAAGGAGCTACTACAGTACTATTACTAAAAACAAAACTAGCTCCTAGGGGAAAGGAACAGACCATGGCATGGGATGGAAAGGCAAAGGAGAAAGCCGAAACGGCTTAAATTTACTGATTTAAGTTTTAACTCTAAGACTAAGATCTAGATCTAGTTAAGAGTTTCATTGGTGACTTGGCTTGGGAAAACATGACAAAATGAGATTCTACTGTATTACCTGAAATGTTCGCGATTTTATTTTCGCGAATTTCGTGAGTTAAGACATGACTGAGTATCACATATTTATTTTATCAAGCTTCTTACTCTAAATTTTGATCTATAGTAAACTAAGTAACAATTAGCATAGTTTTATTAATATTCTTAGACTTAAGTTAAATCTTAAGACTAGAGTTAATTAATCGTGATGAACGGATAATCGTATTCGTAATCAAGTCTGAGTCTGGGCAGAGATCAAAACTTTGTCATGAATTGACGACTAACACAAATATGAACAAATGGGACTGTACGAAGACGTGAGCAGACGACAGTGTCGCCCACCGTCAGCTCACTTCCAATGCATTTTAATGTGTTGGCACCTGTTGGTACTCTTATGCTCGGTTGCATTCGAAAGGTTGAAGTATCCTCTTTCGAACGAAATTTCTTTAAAGTTCCCACAAAAGTCATGTTTCATGCAGAGGAATTTAAAAAGCGAAGGTAATATGGATCGTACTCGTAATCAAGTCTGAGTTTGGGCAGAGATCAAAACTTTGTCATGAATTGACGACTAACACAAATATGAACAAATGGGACTGTATGAAGACGTGAGCAGACGACAGTGTCGCCCACCGTCAGCTCACTTCAAAAGCATTTTAATATGTGTTGGCACCTGTTGGCACTCTCATGCTCGGTTGCATTCGAAAGGTTGAAGTATCCTCTTTCGAACGAAATTACTTTAAAAGTTCCCACAAAAGTCATGTTTCATGTAGAGGAATTTAAAAAGTGAAGGTAATATGGCATGTTTTTATACATATTTCATCATAACTCACCCATCTAAGGTCCAAATTTCGCGAAATAACGACTACCAGATTCGAAATTTCGTTGTGGATTCGATGATTTCGATTGCGCATACTAAAATGGCTGACTTATGGACTGCGCATGCACAAAAGAGACGTGTGTTTGTTTCGACAATTTTTACTCTCCTCCACTAACGGACAGAGCTGCGGCATCGAACTTGATCTTGAAAGCGCGCTGCAGCTGTCACCGGGGGCAAGATTTTGGTGATAACGTCGCTGCGGCACTTTGAAGTTAAGCGCGTTGCGTAAAGAGTTCGGTCGTAAATTACTCTGTTGGGACTCCATGTCTGTAGTAGCTCCTTGATTGCACTAAGAAGTAGACCATTTATACATATTGGCCAAAAAAAAAAAATACAAACTGTACAGAAAAAAAAGGCTGTATATCTCTCCTCATACACTTATAAAATTAACTTGAAGATACTTGTATCAAATCCCTCTGTAAACAAAGCTGAATTGCTCATCCGAACCATTCAAAGTAATAGTATAAACGTAGATTCAACCTCACCAGAAACACATGAACATATATAACGTAAAATAATATTGATTTCCTGTTGGAAGCTTACCCACTAATAATAATAAAAAAAAATCGTTGACAACCTTAAATCCACTGCTATCTTCCACTATTTCGCTATTTACTAGATAGATATTATGGCATGGAAAACAATGTAGTAATTCAAACAGCTTTGATAGAAGTAATCATCTTCAGGAAATTTCCTGCTGTCTTTGACTTTAGTCTTTATACAGTGCAAGTTATTGAAAAGAGTACACGACATTCGAGGAGCTAAAAGTAAAACGTATCAATATACATGTACGGCGTGTCCCAGAAAAAAAAAAATGTTTCCCTGCAGATTTGTTTTGATGAATATACAGGCATCCAAATATTTGCCTTTTTTTTCCATATGATGGACAACTCAATGTTCATAATTCATGCATGACCGACTTAGGAGAAGGGACAGTGGCGCTACCAAATTTTCATTTCAAAGTGGAAACTACGACTTTAGATAATTTTTCAGGTTTTGTGGGAAATCGTATAAACAACAACAAAAAAAGAAAATTCATAGCCTTAACCCTTCCTTACGGGAACCTGGTAGACCATGTTCCCGTGGGAGCAACTGATAATTATACTGGAACCTGGTATACAACGTTCCCGAGATGAAGGCAAGAGTGCCTGCTCTCATGGCCTAAATTCAAGTTGCTTTGTATTATAATGCGCAGAAAATGATTTTGGAAAAAAAAAAAACAAGAGTTTATTCCATCAGCATTTGTTTTCTTTTTATTGGAAAAATGCGTATATCAGAGTATTATTTGCCTTTTTTTCTGATTTAGTTTGCGCTTTGTCTGCTATAAAACTCGTATGAACGTGTAGGCACATACATAGCGATCAAAACTGAGCACAGTAGATTTCTGTGTCTGCTGACCCCAGTCTTCCCATTTAGGCGCCTGGTTTTGTGTTAAACAAACACTGACAAAAGAGTCTGCGAGCCCATCAGCGCACGCTGTATTTATACCTCGCGCACAATCGATACTTTCATTTTTCGACATGAGATATGTAGTTGACCGTCGAAAAGGGCTACATGTATACCGCTTGACTACTTTCGCACAGCTGGATTACCAACCTGTCCGTTCTCTCTCGACGGGGCATAAAAGAATCTCGTTTGGGGGCATCAAAGGCACTCAAAGAATTGCAGAAGGAACTGGCGAAGTGCCATAATTATCTCTTTTATATCACAAATCATACGGGAAAATTATTTACGACAGCTTGAGAAAACCTAATTGGTATTTTTTTTTAATAATTAATTGATAAGATATATGTGACCCTGCATCACAAAACGAACAGAAAGTCGCCAGACATGAAATTTTAGATAAGAGCATCTTTTGAAAAATCATACTTTCAGCTTTAAAATGATGTATAACTCAAATCAAATGGACTCTCCTAACCTATCTAAATATTGGAAAGAAAGCACACACTCGGGAAAAGTGTGGACTGATAAAAGATGTTCTGAAGTACAGTGTCTATTCAAGAGGTAAATTTTTACCAAGCCGTGCTGGCTGTGCGATGAATGGGACAAAAAACAGGATGTAAACCACGGGAATAACAACAATGAAGGAATTAAAGTGAAATTGAGCATGCCTCATCAACATTCTGTCCATAATTAATGTCAACTTTCAAAGCAGTAGCATCATCCTTTCAAAAGTTATTGCAGTTGAAAGTGAGGAGTGTTTACAAGGTTTTTAAGAAATGGAAAGGGGACTCTAGAGACACACCTAATCATACTATTCTACCAAAAAATGTTCGAGATAAACTGCTAAAAAAAACACGCACTTTCCTGCTCGTTTTATGATCCCAAATTTTAGCATAATATAAAAGAAGACTCCGTCTTGCTCTTTCAGAAAAGTCAACATCGGCTAGGTCGACCCATGTCACCTATTTTCAGTCCTCATACAAAATCAGTGTGTGCGATTTTTTGTTCGTTTTATGATGCACGATCACATAATATGCTTTAAGATAGGTTGATAGATAAGGAGCAATTTAGAGTGTCTGACTTTGTAGGTAACAATGGCCTTCAATGTTTCAATGAATTTACACAAAAGTAAGGAGGAGGGATAAAAAGAAACGTTACATACGGTTGGACTGAGAAAGTGCCATAATTTGGCACATGATAATGAGCTTGCGTGACGATGCAGCTAACAACAGAGCATAGGGTGCTCAAAAGTAGGACGATGGAGTCGGGGAGAAGTAGCCCACCTAAAGGCCCGAATTCACGAAGGTGGTACAAATGAAACCATGGTCTAAACCATGGACAAAAACCATGGAGCGCCAAGTGTCAAACGGAATATTTCGTTACGAAATTGGTCATTTCGTCGACAAAATGACTGTTTCGTTAACGAAATTATCATTTCGTGGACGAAATGTTCATTTAGTTACAAAATGTTGTCATTTCTTTACAAAATAATCATTTCATCGACGAAATAACTGATTTCGTAGCGAAATATCCCATGCGACACTTGGCATTCCATGGTTTTTGTCCATGGTTTAAACCATGGTTTCATTTGTACCACCTTCGTGAATTCGGGCCAAAGAGTCTTCCCTGTCAAAACGAGGACTTTCTGCACTGCCCTGTATTTGAAGTTCACGTTTAGTGATTAAAAAGTTATGTACCAATTTTCTGCTTTGCCTCCCCTTCCCCTTTTACAAACATTCCACCACCCCTGTCACTGACCATGCCCCCACTACTGCGCCTGCACTGATGAAGGATGAACCTCGCTCGCTCGTAAAATGTAGCGAGGAGTGAAAACACTGAGGGGACTTTGAAATAAAAAGCTCGAAAAGTTGCAATATTATTGTAACATTGATTCGCTACAGCTTTCAGACTCCGTGCAGGCTGATACTCATTAGTTTTAAATTGGTTTAGTCTTATAGCTTATTACAAATTAAAACTAAGACTCCCCGTTCAATATCAACTGTAAGTGTTCCCCCCCCCCCCAATATTCACTGTAGCACTATCGTAGTATTGTAGGAGTCCACTAGCGCAGACAAACCGACGGAAAATGAAGGACGTTTTCTCGAACATGTGTCAATTTTATTTTACGCGTACAAGGGCTCATATCAAAGAAGAAAACAGGGATGTTTTGGTTGTGAACTTTGTTTTCCGAAAACATATCTATAAATAAATGCAATATATATATATGTATCATAAAGTTGAAATTTACTCTAAGGCTAATGAACATGTGGTAGCACTATACCAACTGTTTTATCTCGGTCATCCATACATTATGAACATGAAAAATGTACAGAGAATGAAAAAAAAAAACGAATCTTTTCATTTATGTGCATAATTATTATAAAAGAACAAATTTATGATTTTTGATAGAAAAATTGCAATGAAACTTGGTTTATCTTTTTGGGGGGACACGTGGGACATAATCACAATGGATAAAGATGAACAAAGAAGAAAATACGATACGTCAAGTCTGCTTTGTTTCTTTCTTGTTTTTCTTTCAAATAAAGTGGAACTAATTTATGGCAGGTGTCGTTACACACGTGGTTATGAAAATAGTCGCCTGAAATAGCTTTGAATACAGGAAAGTTTTATATTGTTATGTTCTTAGGTGTGTGTTTTTTTTTTTTAATGTGATCGTATGTTTTATCAAAATCCTTGACTGAGTCGATTGACTTGATTGACGAGCGCAAACTAAAACCAACTCGATTGCATTAAAATTTGTTAACATATTCGGTACTGTTTAGTGAAACTTTAAGTCCACACATGCATGCCAGGACAAGAATTCTTAGGAACTTCACACTTGAATAACTTCATGACTTTGTGAAATAATGCAATATATCTAATCTGAGTGCTAGAAATCTGAGTGCACTCACACACACAAAAAAAATAAAGTGCAATATTGCGGGAATAACCCTCACTTAAAAGACGTAAAAACATTGAAATACGTGGAGAATGCGATACCATAATTGTATGTAACTGTACAATTACAACTTCTCCTCGAATAAGAAACAACGGGGACTTTCATTTTAAAAAAAATGTATAAGTGTGCAATGTTTTTGACAACTGTGATCTGCTCACGTCAAGTTTAGTTAAAATTACTGACATTCCATTCTGGCAGAGAATAACTTAAATTCTTCAAGTTTAAAACTCTTCAGGGTGGCGTCACACTCTCCTGAAGAAGATATGATGTCCTACACTGCAACAAATCTCCGCTTTACCGGAGGTGAGTAAGTCGAATCCGAAAAGTATTATTACCTCAGTCGCATTATTGCGGAAATAGGGGAGTAAGATCGCGTCATTCAGTTCAACTCCTTTCCAATTTTGTAGCACTACCCTTATTCATTGTTTATTCACTGTGTACCATAAGTGCGTGACTTAAAAAAAAAAAAAACAGGATCTGAAAACAATGGGAATAACAGTTTTCAAACTACCAGCGTATCGGGGAGACATTTTTTTTTAATCTTTATTTTTTAGCATATTCGATATAATTATCATAATTATGAATACAGGGAATTTTGCAAATATATGTGACATTTTAACTAGTTTCATACGTGAGCAACCCATCGAGTTTGACACTGCCCCGTTCCTTATCATTAAATGCAGTAGTATTATTATGGTCATTTGTATTCACAGCGTCGTATTTAATCACACATGATTTATTCTAACAAGCAAGCCGCACAGTGATAAGAACAATGCAGATGACAGTACAAAGGGGAACAGTAATAGCAATTGTTAATTTGCTTTGACCTTTATCCTCAGGCGTAGAATCGAGAACACTAGTGTGAACATTACTAGACGGGCTGAGCTCTGTAGTCGAGGTAATCCTTGCAGAAGGCCTTCTAGTGCCACTGGCTATATCCAAAATTTCACTTGGCGTTGGTGTGTGATATGCTTTGTAAAACATGTCGTTGCAGGTCGTGCAAGGCAGATAGTAGTCACTTGATGAATATTGTCTTTATATGTTCATTTGTTTAAATCTATCTTCACGTGATTATGTGTATGTCTTTGATAATGATAAATCGATATTAACATGTTTGTTGTGTCACATTATGTGTCGCATTATCCGCATCCAAGGGTAACAAACATCGTCGTGATAATAAGCCTTTAACAAAATGCTTAACTACTTAAAGACAGCCCTTAGTCATAGTGCCCAGTCTTATAGTTCCTCTTTTTTTATATTTTAGTGTTCATAATAAGAAAGTAAGATCCAATCCATGTAGAGTAAGAGCCAAAAAAGCAATATAATAATAATAAACAAACCAGCAAATGGAGTCTACCCCAGTTGTGGATCCAGAGGGGGGGGGGGGGGCGCATCGGGCGCGCGCCCCCACTTTAATTGCTTTTAAACAAAAGAAGTAAACAGAAAAATGAAATGAAACCAGGAAGCAAATACGAGAAACATTGCTTGCGCCCCCGCCCCCCTTTACGAAAATCTTGGATCCGCCCCTGCTACTCTGTTTACAAACGTAAGGGCTGCTATCGACATTAAACAAAACCAAAAAACAATCAAAAAACAAACAATCAAGAAGTTTACAACAGGTCTAACTCCTGTAAGCATGCTTTGAGATTAATTTTGCGGGCCTATAAGAGATTTCGAGTATTTGCGTGTTATTTTTTTCCTTTTTTTAACAATGACGAATTCTGCATCACAGGATAAGCATGAACAATACGAACCATAATGTAACAATTCCGTGTGATTTGGGGGGGGGGGGGAATTCTATTGTAGACTTTTGTTCTTAGACCAATGTATCGTAGGTACTGATTCAGGGGAAACACCTAAAAATTGGCATGCCTTACTTCATTCAATCGACACTACAATCCCACACTACTTAGTACGTTTGATGATTTGCCCATTAAAGCCTTCGCTTTTCCATCATTTCGGTCTTCGTGAAAATATAAATAAAGAGCTCAACTGAGATAGAAAGTATAGAACCCCTTCCTTGCATTGATTCTTGACAGTAAAGATTTTAGTTCAGTTAAAGGGGAAATCCAGAGGATGTATCGGTTGGTCTCATAAAAAAAGAGTGAAATCTTACGAGTTCAGTGGCAAAAATTAAATTGAAATTTGAGGAGAAATAAGAAAGTTCTGACATTTTGAAATTTTGCTGATTTCCGCCAAAAAAAAAAATGTTCTTGTACAGCGGATATAAATATGCAAATGAGTGCATTATCTAACCATGTCATAACCTCACAATCTTCCATTGGATTCCAAGGATCTGTTCTATTTTTAAGCTGAACATCTAAAGAGGTACAGGTCTCATATAAAAGAATACCACTGTCGTCTTAAACCCATGTCATGGTACCATGAACCTTTTAAAAATTTGCATTATTATTTCCTTGTATAACTCCATGTCTCATCATTGCCAGTGCAGCCTGAGCTATTGTGGAGTTGAGGTTTCCAGAATTGGCTCTGATCATTTGAATGTGTGTCGATTGGCACCATTTGAACACGCTATATGCATCAAAATTCCATCACGCCGCCATAGCGTGATCATAACAACGTCATCCGTTATTTTGGTCGGAGCTTCTTTTCTTTCTTTGTCACCGTCATTGTGCCTGAGTGGCTTTTTTCATTGGAATCTGAAATGTGGTTTGAAGGTTGTACGATTTTTGTTTGCGACTTATCCAGAGTATATTGCGTGGAATCAGATAGAGAGGAGGAGTTCGGTAGAAAAGCTCTTTTTACCATCCTGCTACAGGAGGGTGCCATTATCTTGCTGTTCATGTGGCATGGGGTACATCCTTTGAGTGCCACATTCTGAGCCAGTAATGTATTAATTTTATGCTTTGGGAAAGCATTCTGTATACGATATCTTTGTAACTTTTATAGGTTTTTGTTACCCTAAACATGTAATAGACAAAGAAGCAGAGAAATACCTTGAAGTGCATTGAGTGTCAAATACATGTTTGTTTTTCTTTCCAAGACCAGTAGCTATATCATTATCCAGGCATGACTTTTGCACACAAAACAATGACAAAACCTAGAATTTACTCGCAATTACAGTAGGGAACAACGCTTGGTAGTCGATCACCACATAAAAAATGCAAGCTACATGCAAAATGAGCTCAATAAAAGAAACTGAGATGTAAAAAGAAATGTTCAAGCAAAACTCAATTAAAAATTGCACAGGATTTTAATGATTAAAACAAAAACTGCCACACTGCCAAAGGGCAATTACGTCTAAGATATCAGTTGTGATGAACATATAGAAATTTGGAACCAGTTAGTAAATATAGTTTTATATTTTTCTGGTATGTGTGTGCTACCATGACAATCGTTGTTGTACCATAAACTATCACAGTAGAATGTGTAGTCAGTGATTTATTCTAAGTTAGGTTTTGTTGGGAGAAATGGAAATAAGATTGAAATGAAAAATAAATTGAATTGCAAAATATGATCAGTCAGAAACGCTTAAAACGATTCAGGGGAGAACAGCTAATGAATACGGATGAATAAGAATTTATGTGGACTCCAGAAGGAGGAGAGGCTATGTACCCTGTATTAAGAGACTAATGACACCGAACTCGAAGTAGCCTCCGAGGGTCATCCGATGAACATTGCTCCATATTACATATATGTATATGTTAACCCTTTGTCTGCCGTATTAATTTATTGTCCCTATAGGTATGTGTGAAATTTGTGCACATTCGAGTAATCCGCATGCACAGAAAGGGTTGAAATGTAACATAGCGGACACCATATCCCAGTAGCTGCGGGAAGATCTAGGGATAAATCTTCCTCTAGGCTGTGCAGAGTTAGCCTTTGGATAAGGCAAAAAAAAAATCGTTGTATTGGCGTAACCCGCGTAACCCACCCGACCCTAAAAAAAAAAAAAAAAAAAAAAAAACGACCCTGAACTCCTCCTCCCCCCCCCCCAAAAAAAGGGGGAAATACATCGTTTTTACCGAGAGAGGGAGCGATACGGGTTTGCGAATTATCAAAACAACAACAACAACAACAACAACAACAGCTGGTGTCTGAAAATGGCCGCGCAGTACTATACAGCGTGCCGGCAACCGGCAAGTCCGGTTCGAAGATTTTATTCAATATTATTCGGAGAATCGATTTGTCTGTGGCGCTGGGTCATTTAGCCCAGTAATTCGTTCGTTCGTATTCTGACCGGTATGTCGTGACGGCTGTTAATGTGGGGAAAGGCGGAAACAGGTCCGTTCAAAGATGTCCTGCTGTCCGATCAGAGTGCCATTCTGTTGGATATGGGGAACCGGTATATGGTTTGCTACTACAGTACACTCCGCGTAATCGGGTATCGTTTAAACGGGTACTCCGTTTAATTGGGTAGTAATGTCAAAATCAGTTCCAATCCACATTGAAATTACCTGATAATCGGGTTGCCTCTCCGCATAAACGGGTAATTAATTTTCTTCTAATCTAATTTCTACTCACATTTTATCGCAGATATAACACTTTAAGAAATTTTCCACGGCTAATTGTTTCTCTGCTTAATTTGCAAAGAAGACCGATTTATTTGGGGAGTGATTAAACATTAAAACACATGTACCAGTACCGACTTGCCACACGTAAACGAACATTACACATGTAGCTTGCACTCACAATTGCACAGGCAGTCAGGAGTTGAAGAAACTTGCGCTCCTCCCTTGCTCCGCAACAACATACACAATATGAGAAGTTTGCAAAGAAAATCAGGCCATGCACCAGCTCTACAATTTTGTTTTTCCTCAGTCACTTCTCGAAAAGTAATCCGATGTTCTACGTGACTAGTGCACGCAAAGAGAGATGTTCGTTTCCGAAAATGCCTGCATGCTAGCGAGGAGTCTATAGTCAAACGACAAAGTTTTCTGAAGACGTATTTTTGCATAAAAAGAGTGTAAACTATTGCTTGTGACTGAGCAAGTGTAAGGTTGATAATGTGCCGTGCAAGCACGCATTTTAAGCATACAATGTAGGTGTTTGGTGCAGTGTACAATGCATGCACATACACATCGTGTGTGTCAATTGTGAATGAGACGTGTTCTTCTGTTAATCGGGTACTCCGCTTAATCGGGTAAGAAAGGCTCTGCCAGAGTCTACCCGATTATGCGGAGAGTACTGTACTGTACGAATACGATGGAGGCGAAGAAGTGCCGGTCGCGCCAGTAAACGGGAACATGCATGCGGTCTCCTGTGGGTTCGAGTGGGGGGCCAGGGTGTTTTTCCATGTCCAAAATATTATTCTCTTTTAATATCTATTGCTTTTAAACCGGTGATATAACAAACTTTGGGTGCAACAGACCCTCTCTATCGAATGGGGTTTTGTTAAATATGAGTTTTACACGTAAAATACAGGTAGCAAAAAAAATAATAAAAAATCCCCCCGCCCGACCCTATTTGGAAATCTCATGTTACGCCAATACAACTTTTGTGTGTGTGTGTGTGTGCCTAAGGTCTTCACTGCCTTGAATGTAAATGTGTACTCCCACGACGACTTGATATCAGTCTTAGCAAAGACGACTCTCAATAGATTCGCTTACGGCGGGCGATGGACTCGCGCGCACACAGGGATCGGATGGGAGCGTACCCTCGCAGCTATCCAATCGTGAGATGGGTGTGCGAGTCCATTGCTCTCTGCGTGCGTGTTCTGAAATTATTGCGCTGCCGTTGCAATAGTTATCTATTACGGCACGTGCTGCGTCAACAGCTCACTGGGTCTCCGAATGTAATTACTGTTGTATCGCAATTACTCTTAATTCAGACACAACGGAGACAAAGTCCAGACCAAGTTGGCTAAGGGTTGGTCCAGGGTAGAATCAGGGAAGTCAGTGTGCCTCCAGCACATCCCAGTAATTTGTCTCTTAATGAAAGACCTGATTGCGTGGGTTTCCATTGGACGACTGACTGGCCCGGCTGGCATTATTCAAGAATCCGCGTAACCAGTTGTAGGTACAGTGTGTAAAGACAAAAAAAAAATAAATAGTTAAAGAATAAAAATCACAAGCGAATGTCACAGTGATAGCTTCCGAAATGATTACACAGTCTGAATGTTATCTCGTATTCTATAAATATAATATCTTACCTACATTTTTGGCAGAAAACTACATTTAAAATGGTCGCAGAGAAATGTGGATCGTTGTAACGCATTTCATGGGTTTACTTTTATATCACTTATATGCTCTTTTAAGTGCATATTAATGTGTGACATAATGGACAGAACTTGAAGGAAGGGATTAATGACAGGCTCTACAAAAATCCTCATTTCTCTTTGACCACTGAAGCAAATGTAAGATATGGGTAATAAGGTTTGGTTTCAAACTGTATTTTGGACTGATTTACTATTTTTACATTTATTGTTGCGGAGGGTCCCGCTGTATTCTATTTGGTTGTGTGTGTGTGTGTGTGTGTGTGTATGTGTGTGTGTGTGTGTATGTGTGTGTGAGTTTAGTTGGAGGGGACATACGGTACAGCTCCATCACTGATTTCTATGTATTTACAGGCGCAGATAAAGACTTTTTTTTTCAGAATTAGTATATAAGGTACTCTTCGATGCACATGACGTTCGCAATTGGCGGCTTTCCGATGATCGTCAAATCCTAAAACAAACACACAACCAAAGAGGCCCATATCAATGGGCTTGATATCTCACCCTTTTCAAACCTACTTTTAACATTTTGAGTTTCTAGATTTTTTTCCAATAAAAACACCTATCCTGTATGAAAT
Organism: Diadema setosum; assembly: GCA_033980235.1. Lineage (NCBI taxonomy): Eukaryota > Metazoa > Echinodermata > Echinoidea > Diadematoida > Diadematidae > Diadema > Diadema setosum. The sequence continues at coordinate 29,280,973 of CM067065.1, forward strand.
ATTCTGTGTAAATAAAAACATCACTACCCGAAAATATCGACATAACCATCCCCCACATGCACACACACACACACACACACACACACACACACACACACACATACATGCACAAAGACACTCAGAGTGAACTATGCAAGCTGCATGCACCTTACAAAACAGATGCACCCCATTTTAGGCTGTTACAATTGATTAAAGATAATGATATAATTATGCATAGATGTTGGCGATTAAGTTGGCCATTATCAAATTTAATGATTATGATTTTGAGTGCCAATGAAAAAAAAAAATGTGAAGGTGGACGATGTGAGCGCGTATCAACACGAACCAACGGCATGCAGAAAATCCGGAATGCAGGAAATCATTCCCTTCAAGATTATTCAAAGCAGAGAATTAGAACAGATTAGGTACACAGATGCATGCCTCCAGGACCACCATACGACCTCCCAGTGACAAAGTGACGAAAATAGAGTGGGAATTCCTTTATAAATAAGGGTCTCAAATTGGCGACTTTGACTGGAGACTTGAACGGTACACTATGCTGTAGGGCTGGTTTTCCCATTACCACGTAAAATATACCTAGGCATACGGTAAAGGCCCCGACCGAAATGGCGAATGGTAATCGTGTTGGCGATTAAAAAAAAAATAATAATAATGATATTAAACACCCCCCCCCCCCCACACCTATCGGATCTAGGGGATCCAATATTTACTCGAAACTGGTTAAATATATAATTATGAATGAAGGAAGGAAAAATTGGTGCATAGCTTTGCCATCATTATTCCTCTCACTGTTCCTCCTTTTCGGGAAAGTGCAGCACAATATAGACGAGGGATATGTCGCTATGGGTTGAAGATACTTATACCGTCTCTTTGTAATTTTTCACGATCTTTGAGACATTTGATCTTTGCAGTCTACAATTCCCTTTTTATTTTTTTGTTTTCATGGGAACATTCTCTAACTGCCCGTTTAATTTCCCCCACCAATTTGTGGTTTCTCCCTTTTCACTCATGATAGTGCAACATTGTACAAATCAGTCAGTGGTAAGGAGATGGCGCTGTTTATCTTGTGTACCATAATAGTCCAGTGTGTCGACCTTGTGGGCCTTCATTTTGCCTAGTTTCGAGCTTGTTGGCACTATCTATCTGTAGTGTGAAGCTCATAGCAGTGATTATGATTAGTGTAATGCCAGTAGACAGTGTGATTCGTTGGTTGCGTGATTTGTTAGTGTATGTCTTTTATCGGTAAGGTTCTTGAGAGGATTGTTGCTGCCCGACTGAGGTCACGCATCTGGCCGATAATAGGCTATTTCCCGCAATGCAGTCCGCTTATCGCCAATGCCAGTCCACGGAAACAGTCCTTCTAAAAGTCACTAATGATCTGCTGTTAGCTATAGATAATGGACACGAGGCTGTTCTGATCCTGTTGGACTTCTCTCAGCGTTCGACACCACAATGATACGGCGCTTCCATTGCAGATACGGGTTTGACGGAATGGTCCTGCAGTGGCTCAGTTCTTACCTTGAAGATCGAATGCAGGTTGTAGCTATCAACAACGTGCAGTCTAACACATTTCCCCTTCCTTGTGGAGTACCACAAGGGTCCATATTGTACACCGGACCTCTGACTGATGTCATCAATGCTCACCAGGACATTCAGCACATCATGTACGCAGATGACACTCAGTTGTATGTCATCTTAAACTCTAGTGAGGTTGCAAGTGGGATGTCAAAACTAGAACAGTGTATATCTTCTGTGAAATCCTGGGCTACTAGAAATCATCTGAAGTTCAATGGTGCCAAGACTGAACTTGTCCATGTTACATCCACATTCCGCAGGTCATCAGAGCTCCCAAAGTTTGAAGTTGATGGGGCTGTTGTCAAGCCATCGGAATGCTCTAAAGACCTTGGGGTTGTAGTGGACGGTAAACTCTGCATGAAACAACACATTCAGAAGATCTGCAGAGCTGCTTCATTCGACATCCATAGAATAGGGAAACTCCGAAAGAACCTTGACAAAAATTCCACCGAGAGACTGATCAATGCATTTGTTACTTCGCAGATTGACTTTTGTAATAGCCTGTTGATCAACTTGCCTGCATCTCACTTGTCTAAACTCCAGCACATCCAGAACACAGCCGCACGTCTAATCACACGCACAAGAAAGCACGAGCACGTTACTCCTATTCTTCGTTCACTTCACTGGCTTCCTATTCCACAACGTATTCAGTTCAAGATTCTTCTTCTAACCTACAAGGCTTTCAATGAGCTCGCACCATCATACATCAAAGAACCACTCATCAAGCCCAAGACACAGACCACCTCCATTCGCCTCCGTTCATCATAATCAATTCACTTACAGCTAGCACCGTGTCCACGTACGTGCTTTCTCTGTGTGTGCCCCAAGCAGCTTTGGAACGATCTCCCAGTGATAATCCGTGATTCTCCTATTGTTGACACCTTCAAAATCAGACTCAAAACATATTTATTCAATGGACTGTAGTTCGATTCACTGATTCCATGTCATCCAATCTATTTCGTTTAATTACTTATTATAATGACATGCAATGTAATGTAATATAATGGAATTTAATGTAATATTATGTAACTAACGTTATATAATTTATTATGCTTTTCATAATCCTTACATATGTATTAATCTAAGATTAGATAAGCGCTTAGAATCTACTGTAATAAGCGCCATATAAATGTACATTATTATTAGTATTATTATGTCCTTGATTTTTTTTTTTCTGGTAGACTGTATGACTCGTTGGTGCGAGGTCGAGGGATGGCACCACTCGGATAATCATAACAAGTTCATCGTCATAAGCTTCCTGTTTATCGTAGTTAGAAGTTTAATGCCACCAAATTATGTGATCAAACTGAGTGTGACTAAGTTGTTACTCAACTCTATAACCAGTACATCGAGCTTGCTATGGTATACAATGATAGTTCATATCTGTTATGAACAGGTCTTCCGTTGTATGCTGTGGAAATGAAGTGAATTCCACTTAATTCAAATTACCTACTAAGATAATAATCATTTAACCCGAATTGATTTTATTAGGGGGTACAAATGCTAAAATTCAGCATCAATATTTCAGCTTGCTTTACTGAAAAATGAAGTAATCACTTAATGGAGTTTTTATTATCGTTACCATTATGTTGTTTTTTGTAGACTTCTAATATCAGAAAAGCTGTTTTCACTAAAGAAAATAATAACATTGATAATGATGATAATAATAATAAAAATCATCATCATCATCATCATCATAATCATGATTATAATAATCATGATTATAATAATACTGACTTATGAATGGAGAGATAGTTAATTAACAATGGATATGTAGCGCAGGTCTTAAGGTAAATGTTGGCTATTATGATGCAATATGTATCCTTTTTGTAGTGCGACACGACAACTGAACAACTGCAAGAGGAAATTTCCGAAAAAAAAGAACAGTAGCAAGTCGTCGCTTGTCAGTAACAAATTTTGTTACGCTCCAGCTTTTTAAGTTTCGCCACAAAAGAAAATGCTCGAAGAACTCACATTAGAACGCTTTGACATGCAGTATTCAGTTGAATCAATAATTATTATTAGTCAGCGATGTATAGACTCCACAGAAAAAAAAACAAAAAACATGATTTATTACCAAAAGGGTTACACATATGCAAAGGTGCCGTTTGTAATTGTAGAAAATATTCAAGGGATAATATGCACACGGATGGATTCAGTATAATTATGGTTTTATTCTTTCAAAACAAGCCTTACCGTTATCACTCCACCATTTGCAGAGATAATGAGAGCGTAAGCAGGGACCGATGTCTGATGATGATGCGTACGGCAATTTTTTTTTAAATTTTGTATGGTAGTCCAAATCTCAAAAAATGCTTCGCTCGGAGGTGGCCTCTGTCTAGACTTCCCAATAATATCAAGACCATCACAAGGTTACTCAACCTTCGCATCACAGAAATTCACAACAAAAGAAGACTCTTACTCTCCATAATTCACTCTGGACTTTTCACTTTCCCGGCTATCTCTCTTCTCTACCTTCTGTCTGGACTTCCACATGGTGTACCGCAAACGACTCATGTAAAGTGGCATTAGGAAATATACTTTTGCTCTCGCAGTCTCGTTTTATGCTATTGCCGGAGAAGTCTAGAAGAGAATAACAAATTGCCAATAACCGATATCTCATACATGGTTTATATAACATGGAATACAGTAACCTCATACTAGTACACTGTACCAACAAATGAGACCCATCAAGCTAGTTAGTTTCCGGATAGGATTGGAGCTCTTTAAAGGGTGTGTACAGTTCTGGTTGAGGTGAGGATTTGGCTTTTAACATTTTGCGAGATATTCAAAAGCCACTCTATGAGATGTCAACGAGCATGCAATTCAAAGGGGTATCGAAAGTTTATTTGATGAAAATCGGTTTTGAAATAGCTGAGATATCCAAAAACAAAGTATTGTATTGCGTTAGCGGCCAATGCACGGGCACCCAACGTAATGAAAGGCGTGGCCTGTCGCCTTTTATTATCATAACTTTTTTTTTTGATATGTCAGCCATTTGAAAACCAATTTTCATCAAATAGATGTTGAATCCTTAGAATTACATTCTCTTTCATTTTTCATATAAGATTTCTCATTATCTCACTCAGGAATGTTATAAAACTGAATCCCCACCTGAACTAATACTGTGCAGTCACTTTAAACATTGTTGATCACATGATTTCCCTCCCACTTTCTTTAGAGAAAGCAGTTCACCTGCATACTTTCATCTGTGTTTTCATATATATGTAGATCAAGACAGAACTATTATCTATCGTCGCTTTCATATCAAATTATCTTTCATTTCTGGTCTTTGTACTCATGCCCACAAAGACAAAGACAACTTTTAGAAACGATTTTCCATTCGTTCGTTTGGTATATAATGGTTTGGAACTTCCTCCAGTTAAATAGAGATAATCTCAATAACGTTAGTTACGACAAGAGACCAAAAGAACGAGTTTCCCTTTTTTCTTAAATGATTATCAAATGTCAGGCATTGCGACCCAACCTTTGCACAAACCCTTTCATGGTTTGTTTGTTCGGTTTCTTTTTTCTTTCCCTAAAACTAGGCAAAGCAAGTTTTGGTTTCTCGGTGTGGGATAATATTCCATGGTTGAATATGAAATCTCTAGTAATGTGATGTTACAATTATTTCTTTCATAATCGGTGCTTGAAGTGAATCCAAAATGACCTTGTATAAAAAAAAAAAAAAAGTTCATTAAAAATTCATAACCGAAGTGCGCAAAGCCACTTTCCTAGAACACAAGACAATATAGAGCCCTTTTGTAGCCTGTCACGCAAGATGATATTGACATATCAATTGAGTCTCCCGTTGTTTTGTGACATACTTAATTAAGTTTCAATTTCTTTGTTCGTTAACAGATCTGAAAATACGCTTAGAACATGAACACTGGGCCTGCACTTGAGCGTGGTATCTATTACCACTTTAGTGATTGGTGAATGATTTTGTTTCGCATCCAAAGAGCCATTTCGTGTTTGTGGTGTCTATTCAACCGTACCTCTCTCCCTCTCATACACACAAACACACACACACACACACACACACACAATATATATATATGTATATATATATATATATATATATATTTCTTTTTTTTCAGGCCTTGAAACTAACTTCCCTTTGTTTGTATAAATGAATCATTATAATTGTGGAGACTAAGATAAAGTACTCAATGCAGTCAATTCCGAAACTTTGATAGTTGCGCTTTGGGCCACCAAATGATAAACTTTCGGAAAATTTGGTGGCACAGATTACATTTATTTTTTCGCGGAAGGGCAACCGAAAATATCGAGTTCTGTGTGTATTATATATAATTATGAATTCTGTTACGTAAAAGCATACTATCTGTGCATAAACAATTGCTTTATATTCATACACATATAGCATACAGTGGTATACTTATGATTGCAAAACCATGCACATATAATGTGATAGTTTTACACGTTTTTTTTTTTTACGGTTGAAATGTGCTTAAATATTACCATAATGTAACTGTAATATAATTGCTGATAAACAAATAATGTAATCATGGTGTACAAAAAAAAAAATCTAGCAATTTCCCGGTTGCATACGTCACTCAAGAAAACAAACAATCCAACGTCCTTTAAAGATATATGGGGGGTGCTGTGGCACATATTATACAACATATATGATATACTAGAGCGGTAGCAGCACTGACGAGGCTAACCCAGATAAAGGAAAACCTTCTTATTTTTATTATCATGTTGGAAGAAAAAGATAAGTTCTAAAGAAATAATCTGTGATTGCTTTCTCATAAACTCTCTCTCTCTCCCTCTATCTCTCTCTCTCTCAGTTGAAACATATGTGTATGCATGCATATAAAAATCCAGCAAATATATGTACTATGCTATTATTTTTAAATCAGTAAATCCGTAAATCTTGAACAAAACAAAAAAAAAATCGTCTGCTCATGGATGTATATCAAACAACGTAGGAGAGTACTTTTAAAAAAAGTAGCACAAGATAAAAAGAAAACAATACAGCAAGATAGTAGCGCAAAATATTCTCACGAAAACTTAAAAAAATATCTCATTGATACTTGTTCTTGTTCTTATTATTGTGAATAACGAGTTAAAAGGCGATAACATGATATTTTTATACTTAACATATTATATGAACATAATATGGTGTTTTGGTGTAGTGTACTGACCATAATACACGTGAACGTCATCACAGCACAATGCACACCTCAAAACACTGTACACCCTGTTCTCTGCTATTTGATAATAATAGTAGTAGAAGTGAATGGTGACCTCTGGTGAGGTAGAGAAATACTGTCGTACAATTTACCCTCGATTTGACATTGCTTTATGTTTTTCACCTAATGTTTTCTTTATGCAATCGTACTCCGAACTGTATATAATGCGGTGAAAGAATTCATATGATAATTATGTATATGATGATTATTGTAAAGCTTTGTTATATATTGTTCTAAACCGAATGCTGAAATAAAGTAAAATGAAGACAACTGCAGTTATAGCATTTAAATAGAATTACAAGAGGTGTATATATACATTTGTAAGATCATCGAATAGTGCCTAGAAACATTTCCATGTGAAGGAAATAAATACTCATATCTTTGTATAACTAAACAAATTGATTTCTTTCTAGGGATTTTTTCCCTAATATTTCCCCTAATTCAAGTAATTCAATGATTTTTCCAAATTTTACCAATTCAATGATTTTGAATGAAATTCACTATGGGTGAAATTGACAAAGAAAATTAAGAGCAATTTTCAATAGTTTCACACGTATATCTCGTATTTGTTAATCATAATATAACATTATGTCCAAGAATATGAAATAAGAGAGGGATTTGGCATAAACGCTTTCTTACGGGTAATATTTAGGCGTCATTCAGCACACTATCACGTAAAGATTTTCAAAATCTTTATTTCTGAATCTCCAGACGGTCAAAGAAATGATGCTCCGGCTTCATATTTTTTTTTTCAAAACCGCATTATGTAGGGTTAACACTATTCTTTGAATATTAACATAGCTCCCTTAAGCAGGAAAAAGAAAAAAAAAAAGAGAAGGAACCAATTTGCAGATAAGACATGCTACTAGGCTTCTTCTCTGTACATAACGCTCATGAAGCCAGGGGTTTCATTTCCACCACCATGCCATGTTCACGTTTATTTTTCGCTCTTACAGGGTAGTGGTGGAGGGACCAGGGTCTCAAGAGATTTTTGTCCGAGGATATTTGGTGTGTTCGGACAACGTTTGGTGTCATTACGTCGCTTTCTCCCGCACGCAATCACGGACTCGTTCATGTAAACATCACCTAAAGTGTATGTCCCTGAATCATCAAAAGGCATGCTGGCTTGTTTGGGACAAAATCCTACAATCCACTTGCTATCAAGCGACTCATCCCCTGATTCGCCTGTGCCAACAGAAGCATAATGCGTCGAGGCTGTAGCGAAAGGGAGACCAGTGTCGTACGTGTGAATGATATCCAAAGCAGATTCATATAACACAGCGTCAGGTTCTTCGTAAATTGTATCTACAAAACCAACAGCGGCGGGTTGGATTTTAGAGGATTGTAATGGTAATTCATTGGTATTTTTACCATCAACGAGATCGCTTTTCGCTTGCTTCGCTGAAAGTTTGGTAGTATCTCGTTGATACTTCTTAAATAGTGATATTATCACAGAAACCAAAAATATGACAAATATTGCGAGACCAGCTATTCCACTAATAACCCCAACCTGCCACGCCGTCAATCTCATTAAAGAAGGTCCAGAGGTGCTTTCAAAATAAGATTGAGAGTCGGAGGTTTCCTGAACAACTGTTGGTCCATATTCTTCGCTTTGCACTCGAGACCCAATTGTAATGGTGGTGGATCTGTTAGCGGAATATAACCTTCCCGATTCAAATCCGTTCGTGATGTTAATCGCAAGCGTGGCATTGCTTGAAGAGTTTCCAGCGGAATTTGAAGAGAAACACAAAACGAGTATCTCCTCCTGTACAGTCATTGAACGAATCGGTGAATCAGGACTGATGAAAATATTTGCAACATTGCTCCGAGAGTCACACCCACTCACTTTTCCCTCGGGCTGGCAAGACCACTCGAACGTGAAATCCAACGGGAAACCCTCAGCTATACACTTGAAGGCAACACTTGTCAATAATGGAAAAGAAAGTTCTAATTGGGAAGGCATCACTCTCACTCTTGGTTGCTGTATCACTTTTATCGGTCCAATTAAGCACTCGAGCCGTCTTCCAGGAAAATCATATTCACTTGCGACAATGCAGGTAATATTTTTCAAATGCATTTGCACTGATACTCGCAAATCCTTTTTAATAATTCTCAGTAGTCCATGTTGGGAAATGCGAGGCCACTGAAGAAGGGGAGCGAGGATAGAACTAGACGACGTGAATCCTAGGTCAGCAGGTGTATTACTTTGGCGGACGCTACACTGAAGAGGAAGCGCGTCGCCCTCGTGAAGAGGTTGGGGATTTTGTGGCAAGCACGTCACATCTGACGCACTAGGAAAGTACAAGACCTCAAGGTTGGCACTACGCGATACATAGCACCCGTTATCATTTTGGTATTCGCATCTCAACGTACGAGACCCTCTTCCCACGGCAGTCAGTGTCATTGTACTCGTCATAACACTGCTTGTATCATCGAATGTCTCGTCTTGGTCCGACTCTGTTTCGCTTACAGAAGGACTTACCTGCCACGTCAAGTCGTCCACAGTAGGATTGAAATTCCGAATGGAGCAGGTAAAGATCACGTTCCGTCCTTCAGGCACCTCTGAATTTGCAGGTTCTACAGCGAATATAGTAGAATCACCTCTTATACATTCTGCATTGGAACCCTTTTCCAAAGCACAAGTGAGCAGGAATAACCAAACGGCTTCAAATCTCGTCATTGCTGCGATAGTTTTGAGATGTATACCAGATGCGATAAGAAGCAGAGCAAACTGAACCCTGAATATACAGTTTGTCCCAAAGTCTGCGAGTCAGATTTTTTTTTTTTTTTTTTACTTCATATGCTGTTTAGTCAGGACTCGAAAGAGAGAGTACTTGGCTTGTTGTAATGTGATGCGGTTTTGATTTCTAATTGTCCGTGGGTGGTAAGCTTAGTTTAGCTTAGCTTATCAGTCAAGATCAGCTTTATTAGGTTATCATTTGGATCTTGTTTGTTTGTTTGTTGTGTTTTTTGTTTTTGCTTCTGATTTTTATTTTTTGTTCTGTTTTGTTTTGTTTTCGCTTAGTACAATGATATTATCTGTAACATAGATAACTGTTCACTGTGTCCTTAGTGTAAGACCAGCGCAGTTTCAGTAATTCAACTCAATTCAAATTCAAATTCAAATTCAATTCACACGAATTTTGAACATCCTGAACAAAAGCCCAGTGTTGTTACAAGCAAGCACTAACCGAGCACTCTTCTAAAATAATTGCTTAATACACAGTAGTTGAGATATAAACCCCCTGCCCTTTGAGTGGGTTATCGTTTTCCCCTCTGTTGTTCCGGAAGGAGGGAGGTTGATATTTTAACGATAGTAAACTCCCCCTCCCCTCCCCTCCCCTTTTTAACTCCTGTCATGCCTGCATGTTGCAAATACCTAGCCACCGTAACAAGTGTACACCTCTTTTTGCTGTTAGATACCACCAGAGGCCGTGTTTCTCCTGCTTCAGCGTAGTCCTATAACCTCTTGAAGACGTTCACATGTTATGTTCGTGATACTGTGAAGATTAAGGACAAAATATTGAGATCATTTGAGGATGATATTGTTATAATAAAGTGTTCTTGTAAAAAAAAAAAAATAGAACACGGGATTTGAATGCGTGGTCAAGTTTTTCATTTTCTCCTGCTTCAGCGTAGTCCTACCTCTTGAAGACGTTCACATTTGGAGTCGTGATACTGTGAAGATTAAGGACAAAATATTGAGATCATTTGAGAATAATATTGTTAGAATAAAGTGTTCCTGTAAAAAAAGAAAACGGGATTTGAAAGCGTGGCCACGTTTTTCATTTTGTCTTTGTTTGTTTTTTATTGTTGGTAAAGGTTTATAATTATTTTTTTTTTTTGTATTTCTGGATTCTATTGATCAGATCAATAAAAATCGTGCTTTTTCATAAGTCATATGACATATACATTTTTGACATCACAAAACAAACATTTGATAGCAGTCAATGATAGTAAAATTACCAGGCGTCTGATCCTTTTTTGGACTATACTCTCTAACACACGTTAACACCAATAACTCTAGAATCGTATACACGGAAAACAAGGGAAAAGAAAAAAAAAGAAAAAATAGCCTTCAACGGAAACACAAAATATTACCAAAGATATGCAGAAAAAGCAAACCAAAGGCGCAAAAACACACACTACAATCTTTGAAAAAAAAAAACAAAACAAAGGTACTATTCACCTAGCTCATTTATGCACTCTCCGTAACTTCCTTTTTACGCTAACATACACCCAGCCCTGGGCTGAAAAAGCCAAGTCTCCTGTCCCTTCTCCCGGCCTGGGGGGGGGGGTGGTATTAAACGCTGCAATCTTTGGGATGATAATGCAGAACAATTGTTTCATAAAACATAAACTGCAGTGAACGCCATGACGAGAGAGAGAGAGAAAGAGAGGGAGAGAGGGAGGGAGGGAATAAGAAAAAGGAATATAAACCGCATAAAGGACCATCAGAGTAAGAGAAAGGAAGAAGAAAGGGGGAAAGGCATTTGACTTTCTATAACGATATAATTTGTTCTATTTTCCTCCATTTTGCCCCATGCAAATCAAATCTATTTTTGCTTTTAGCTATTTCTTCTGCAATCAATCTATTTTTTTTTACATATTTCACAAAATGTTGCCTTTGAGGACATAAACTTTGATACTTACAACTTAAAAGTAATTGTTTACCTAATAATATTATGAAATTGTATGAAAAAACAAAATCGTTCCCCGGTGTATAACATCATATAACACCTTTTGACATGAAAACAATTGCAAGGAATCAATTTTTCTTTTTTCCTCTTGTAACAATCAATGATTCCCAGAATACTGACACATTCCGGCAATCAACAAACAGATGTTCTATTGTCTCCGGTTCACTTTTACAAAAGAAACATCTTGAGTCATCTTTTCTCCCTATTCGAACAAGCCACGAATTAAGGGGGATGAAATTATTCAGTATCTTATATTGCGTTATTCTTAATTTTGTATCAATTGTCAAACTGGCAGGTAATTTGAAAAGAGATTGAACATCTCCGAATCCAATGACGTACATAACATCCAAACGATCAAAAAAACACTAGATTTTCCAGGGTTATTCAAATGCAGATACATATTATATAAATGCTTTGTTGTTACGTTACATAATTCCAACCATCTACCCTTAATCCAAATGAAAGGAATAATATTCAGGGGTTTATTATTATTGCTGGAAGTTTACGCAATGACAAACAGTGTCTGCGGGGTCTACAACATTAATATAGATAACTTTTTGAAACTAATTGAATGCGTTGAATTAGGATCAAAGCTACATTGGGCAAGAGTTTGGGTTAGGTATATATCACTCTCTGCTGCTTTTATTATATTTATATTTTTATCATAGGTAAAATTATCAACTTTACCAAAGTTCAAATTACTATGCATTAGTTACACTTGTCTTTATCTTTTCAGTTCGACTTTTTGTACTTCATGTCCCTCAAAAAAATGAGTGATTGCAGTCTATAGCTGCATAATTTTACATGATAATTGATAATTAAATCAACGCAGCTTATTTCCTGAATTTCAACTTCTCTTTCCCTTTTTAGGCTTCTATGCTTAAGAATAAGGCTGTCAGGAAATTACGATGAATATAAAACACAGACATGTAAAATTTGAGTGTGACTATACTACATTGTTAATGTATGAACACAGAATATGCATGCAAATCAGTAATTTCAACAAAAAAAAAAATCCTCACACACTACAAGACAGCAAAATAAACATGGGGATGAACGAAATTGTTCGAAAAGGCAGAACCTCAAAACTGTTTTCGAAACATGTACAGTTTGCAAATGATTAATTGTACTATATTTATAAGTATTTAGCGTTGAGATTGCACAGGGCAAATATGAATAATAAATTCAAATATCACTTTGCTGCTTATACTATTGAACACAAATAAAACGATAAATTTTGCAATAGTTGTGTATAGGATGATACAGAAGCAAACAATGCAATGAAGAAGACATGAGTGGGAAGAATAATGGTGGTATGCAAAAACTGGATATTGTAACCGAGTGACAAATAACCGTACATGGACGAAGGGAAACTTGTCAATCAGTTGCAATAAAAAAATAATTCGACAGAAGAGTGCCATGAATTTGAATGACTGAATATTTCAACTCCATCACTTTTGTAGCTTCTCCACTACTTCGTGCCGGACCTGAAAACGAAAGATCGAACTAAGAAGAAAATAATTTTGCCATCTGTGTAAAGTAGTTTTAGAAACAATGTAACTTTTATAGACATCACTGTACGTCGATAACTATTACTGGGTTAAATTTCACTGTGCTTTGAACTTTTTTATTCAAAGCACAGTGGAATTTAACCCATTATCTGCCAAACGATTATTGTTCACTCCACAAAACAGTAATCGACATAAAGTAAGGTTTTGGTAGTGGTATCTTTGCAGTATAAACATATTTGTGATATGCATGAAACAACAAAGAAAACAACTTGATTTCAAATACGGTAAGACTGTCAAACACGTTAGAAAAGGAATATATATGCATCGATTCTAAGGACGCCATTAGTTCACATCAAAGTCACTCAAAATAAAAACCAAACGAATTTACAACTCTACACTATTGTTATTACAGTTAATTTTGAACTGAAAGCAAATATGACATGACGAAAACGTTCATAGAGGAACTTTCACAATGCGCAACACTATTTTGTCGCCAAAATCTCCTGGAATGTTTTAAAACTTATTCAATTGAAAGCTGACAAAAGGCCAGAGATAAAGCCGCTCTTAAAGTTTCGGGGCGAATTAATGGAATAGATACGGCCAGCCAAGTAGATTGTTCTAATCATTTTTTTTTTTATTTTAATAGCATAAGTTTAAATTTACAGATGATTAAGATAATTCTTAAATGAATGATTCCTCCGACGCAAATCCAGAGGCGCAGGTTGCGATAATCCACGGTATAAATCCGGGGTAAAGATGCAGGATATACAGTCACGGCGAAACGTGCAGAATCCAAACGTTATGACGACCGTGTCCAGTCGATGCGTTGAATGACGATTTACCGTACTCAATAATGTCCAGCTAGGAATCCAGCCCGTCACAGCAATATCCGTTGACATTAAGATATGGAGTCTATCTCCAATGTAGGCAAATTAATTCTCTGCAGGCAAAATTTCTCCCAGGCCTTATCTCCACAAACATAACAGGTAAGCAGGTAACAAAGGACTGACTATAACAAGTCGCTTCAGAGCCAGAAGTGACGTAACTTTCAGAGCAGAGGTGTTGGGTACTCTGCTTACTGCGGAATTTCTCCGGCTTTTATATCCATTCACCCCTTTCTACTACATTCTGTAATTTTCTCTAACCTGGGGCCAAACACTTGAACATACTACCAAGTCCAAGCTCCAGGAATCCTGGATGACTCACTGCCTAGGTTATTTGCATTACATCATTGTCAAAATTAACTACCAATCACATTGGGCTACAAAGACAGTGCATCACTCAGCCAAATATGTTAGCACTTCCTAGAACACTCTGGAATGGGTGAAATCATTCTAGACTGTGTGAGCTATAATGTATTTCCTGTCACATGTATGTACACTGTAGCTACATTGTATACCACCTAGAAAATTCTCCACTGATCCGGTCAGCCTGTATGTACTATATCTATACCACAAATAATGTTCTCCATTAATCTGGTCAACCTGTGTCCATACACATTAAAACAACCATGAATACAGTACATCATACATGTACATGTAACTACTGTGTGTACATTTGTGACAGTACTAGTATGAGGCTACTCTATTCCATGTTAAATAATACATGTATCTGATAGTGGTTATTGGGTATTTGTTTTTCGCCTCTAGACTTCTCCGGCAATAGTTTGAAAATGTCACATTGCATGAAGTCGTTTGCGGTACACCATGTGGAAGTCCTGAAAAAGACTGCAGACAGATGGTTGAGAAGAGAGATGGCCGGGGAAAGTGAAAAGTCACGAGTAAATTATTGGGAGTAAGAGTCTTTTGTGTTGTGAATTTATGTGATGTGAAGGTTGAGTAGCCATGTGATGGTCCTGAAGTCATTAGGAAGACCTGAGTGAAGCCCCATTTGAGATTTGCACCACCATACTAAACTTCAAAAAGTGCCGTACGCATGATCATCAGACATCGGTCCCTGCTTATGCTCTAATATTTCGGGAAATGGTTGTCAAGTGATAACGGTAAGTCTTGTTTCGGAAGATGAACAATAATTATACTGAATCCATCATCGAGCATAATTATCCCTTGAATATTTTCTGCAACTACAAATGGCACCTTTTCATAATGTGTAACCCTTTTGATAATAAACCATTTTTTTTTTTTTTTAGTGGAGTCTATACATCGCTGATTGATTGATTAAACTGAGTACTGCATGTCAAATGACAGTTCTCAGAGCATTTTCATTTGTGTCGAAAATTAAGACGGCTTCTTACTGTTTTGTCGGAAATTACATTTTTCTTCTTGCGGTTGTCAGGATATCGTGTCACACTTTTCATTAAAATGGCTATCATTTACCTTCTTACTTGCACCGTTTATTCATTCTTTTTTTTTTTTTTGATTGATTGATTCATTTTTCATTTTTATCATTATTATCAAATTTTAGAGGAAAAAAAAAAAAACCTTTTCGGATATTTTAAGTCAACAAAAAATACGTTATGGTTATGGTAAAAACACTCCATTCAATGAATGCTTCATCTTCCGGTTTAAAAGTAGGCTTCAATGTAAATGCTGAATTGTAGCAACTGTGCTGAAAAATGAAATAACTCTGTGTTAATTACTATTTTCTTAGTAGGTAGCTTGAATTTAATGAAATTCAATTCATTTCCACATCATAGGATGGAAGACCTGTTCATGATAGAACTATTATCTATCGTCGCTTTCATATCAATTATCATTCAATTTCTGGTACTTGTACTTGTCCCCACAAAGACAAAGACAACTTTTAGAAACAATTTTCCATTCGTTAGTACGATATATACTGGTGAGGAACTTCCTCAAGTTAGATAGAGATGATCTCAATACAGTTAGGTACGACGCGAGACTAAAGGAACGCGTTTCCCTTTTTTTTCTCAAATGATTATCAAATGTCAGGCTTTTCGGCCAAACCTTTGCACGAACCCTTTCATGGTTTGTTTGTTCGTGTTTTTTTTTTCTCTCTCTCTCTCTCGAAAACTAGGCAAATCAAGTTTTGGTTTCTTGGTGTGGGAGTCATTTACAGGATATCATTCCACGGTCAAATATGAAACCTCTATTAATAAGATGTTACAATCACTTCTTTCATAAATGGTGTTTGAAGTGAATCCGAAATGACCTTGTATAAAAAAAAAGGAAGCTTCATTGAATTCTTATAACCGAAGTGGGGAAAGCCACTTTTCGAGAACACAAGACAATATAGAGCCCTTTTGTAGCTTGTCAGGCAAGATGATGTTGTTCTGGATCACACTTAATCAAGTTTCAGTTTCTATGTTTGTTATCAGATCTGAAAATACGCTTAGAACGTATTTAATAACACGTTGAACACTGAGTCTGCACTTGAGCGTGGTATCTATGACCTCTTTAGTGATTGGTAAACGGCACAAATGATTTTGTTTCGCATCCACAGAGGCATTTCCTGTTTGTGGTATCTATTAAACTGTACCTCTTTCACATACACACACACACACACACACACACACACACACACACAATTTGGGGAACTGAAATGAAATGATTCATTGCTGTCCATTCCGAATCTTTAATAGTTGCACATCGGGCCACGAAAAGTTAACCTTTCAGAAAATTTGGTGGTACAGATTATATATTCTTTTTCAGGGCAACCGTAAATGTCAAGTTTTTGGTATATAAATGAAGAGTTTGTTTGCAAAAACCGATAAGTCCATATTTGCCAAATGGAGATATTTGCGATTAAAGGTCAAGAAAAATAAAGAGAATAATGAGAAAATTGTTACTTCTTTTGACCATAACTTCAAAAATGTACCTTTATATGTAGTGACCAATATATCATTTAAAAGGTATTATTTTGTACTTTATGACAGAGATCGTACTTCAAAATCTTCAAAAATGGACTTATCGGTTTTTGCAAACAAACCCTTCAAATAATAACGTATTCAGTTACGTGAAATCAAATATACTATGCACAAACAATCACTTTACATGCATGCACACACAACATACAGTGATTGCTTAAATACTATTGATTGCAAAACCATGCATAATGAACGAACATAATGTGATAGATCCACATATGTGACCGTGCATCATAAATCAAACCAAAAGTCGAACCATTTGATTTTAAGTGAGGACTCAAAAAAGGTGAAATGGTTCAATCGAGTCAATCCTGAGTTTTTCATATTTTCTGAAAGAGCTATCCTTCTTTTACATTATTCTCTAGTTTGGTATCTTAGCATGGATGGAAAAGTGTGTTTGTAGCTGATTTTCTTCGACGTTCTTCTTTTTTTTTTGGGGGGGGGGGGAAGAAGAGTAGAATGATCAGGTATGACTGTTACCCCTTTCAGTAACTCCCCTGGCTAGCGCCAGGCCCGAGCTAAGTCGTAAAATTTTGAGTTTATGAATGGGTCGGGCCAAAGTGGCCCGCGCCAGGAGCGGGCCAGGAGCGGGCTATTTTGGCGCTGCTGCAGCTAGCACCAGGTGCGGACCAGGCACGGGCCTGGCGCTGATCGAAGAGTTTATGAACGATAGCAGCGCCAGGCACGGGCCAAAATTCCTTTCACGGTCAAAGGTCACAGCTTACGCTACTCAGCTCATAAGCAAGCGGCATGCACATCAAATATCGCGCAAAAATGCACTTCCGCTCTGTCCATGACGTGTTCAGTTACCATGGCAGTTATCCCTTACGTGGCCGACTTCGTGAATGGGTCATCGTAAAAGTAGCGCGGCTCTCCTGTAGTTACTGAACGCAATTTTTACTGCTTGGCACGGGCCAGATTAGCTCGGGCCAGGAGCTGGCCAGAAATGCATGAGTCACTGAAAGGGGTATAAGAGGCCGCTTTTCATGTCTTGAAATCCTTTGCACAGTCTTCACTTTCATGTCTCATAAATTTTGAAAGGATGGTGCTACTGTTTTGAAAGTTGGCATTAATCATGTGGTGAATGTACTAATAGAACATCTTTAATTTTAACTTAATCTAATAATCCCTTCATTGTTGTTGCTCCGTTATGCTGAATTATGCTGAACCAATAAGCGCAATCATGGTGTAAAAAAGAAAAAAAAAGTTGAAGCAATTTCCCAGTTGCATTCCTCACTGAAGGAAACAAACAATCCAACTTCCTTTAAAGATATATGGGGGTGCTGTGGTATATACATGTATTATATAGCATATATGATATGTTAGAGCTGTATCAACACTGACGAGGCTACCCCGGATAAAGAAGACCTTCTTAGTTTTATTAATATCATCATTGTCATATTGGTAGAAAAACATAAGCTCTGAAGAAAGAATCTGTGATTGCCTTCTCATAAACTCTCTTTCTCTCTCTCTCTCCCTCTCTCTCTCTGTTGAGACATATGTATACGCACGCATGCATATAATAATCAAGCAAATATAATTATGTTTTATGCAATTATGTTTAAATTAGTAAATCCTTAAATCTTGAACAACAACAAAAAATCGTCTGTTTATGGATGTATATCAAACAACGGGGGGAGGGAGTAATTAAAAAAACAAAGTAGCACAAGATAAATTGAAAACAAGATAGCAAGAGAGTAGCGCAAAATACTCTCATGAAAACTTGATTAATTTACCTCAATGATACTTGTTCTTGTTCTTATTGTTTTGTATAATGAGTTAAAAGGCGATGATAATATGAAGAGTTTGTTCGCAAACACCGATAAGTCTATTTTTGAAGATTTTGAAGTACGGTCTTTGTCATAAAGTACACAATAATACCTTTTAAATGATATATTGGTCACTACATATAAAGGTACATTTTTGAAGTTATGGTCAAAAGAAGCAACAATTTTCTCATTATTCTCTTTATTTTTCTTGACCTTTAATCGCAAATATCTCCATTTGGCAAATATGGACTTATCGGTTTTTGGGAACAAACTCTTCATATTATGATATATTTTTTACAAATTATATGGACATAATATGCAGTTTTGGTATTGTGTACTGACCATAGTACAGGTCAACGTCATCAAAGCACAGTGCACACCTCAAAACACTGTATACCCAGACCTGTGCTCTGCTATTTAATGATAATAGTAGTAGATGTGAATGGTGGCTCTTGGTGAGGTAGAGAAATAATATCGTACAATTTACCCTCGATTTGAAATTGCTTTATGTTTTTCACCAAAAAGTTTTCTTTATGCAATCGTACACCGCAATGTATATAATGCGATGGAATAAACCCTTATAAAAAATTATGTATATGATGATTATTGTGAACTTTGTTATAAATCGTACTAAAACCGAATGCTGAAATAAATTGAAATGAAGAGAACTGCCGTTTTGGCATTTCAAAAAAAATTACATGAGGTAGATATCATAACATACATTTGTAAGATCATCGTATAGTGCCCAGAAACATATCCATGCAAAGAGTCTAAAGAGATAAATACTCATATCTTATTATAACCAAACAAATTGATTTCTTTCTAGGAATCTTTCCCCTCATCTTTCCCACTAATTCAATTAAATCAATGATTTCTCCAAATTTCACCAATTCAATGATTTTGAATACAATTCACTATGAGTGAAGTTAAAAAGAAAATTAAGAGATATTTTTAATAGTTCAACCACGTTTATCTCATATTTGTTCATCATAATGACATTATGTTCAAGACTATGAAATAATCGAGGGATTTGGCAAGAACACGTTCATACGAGTAATATTTAGGCGTCATTCATTACAATATCATGCAAAGATATTTCAAATTTTCCGAATCTCCAGCGGCTCAATGAAATGTTGCTCGTGAATCTTATTTCTTTTTTTCAAAACCGCAATATACAGGGTTAATATCACTCTTTAAATATTCTTATAGTTTCCTTTACCAGGAAAAGGGGGAAAATTAACCAATTTACAGAGACATGCTAATACGCTTCGTCTCAGTTCTAAACAACCATGAAGCTAGAGGGTTTCATTTCCAGCACCATATCATGTTTATGTTTATTTTCCGCTCTTACTTGGTAATGGTGGAGGAACCAGGGTCTCTAACGACTTTTGTCCGAGGATAATCGGCGTTTTCGGGCAACGTTTGGTGTCATTACGTCGCTTTCTCCCGCACGCAGTCACCGACTCGTTCATGTAAACATCACCTAGAAAGTATGTCCCTGAATCATCAAGAGGCATGCTGGCTTGCTGGGGACAAATTCCTCCATCCAACTTCCGATTAAGCGACTCATCCCCGGATTCTCCCGCACCAACAGAAGCATAATACGTCGAGGCAGTAACAAAAGGGAGACCAGTGTCGTACGTGTAAATAATATACAAAGCAGATTCATATAGCACAGCGTCAGGTGTTTCGTAGATTGTATCTACAAAACCAGCAGCGCCCTGCTGGATTTTTAAAGGATTCTAGTGGTAATTAATCGATATCTTCACCATCGACGAGATCCTTTTTCCCTTGTGTCACTGAAAGTTTGGTAATATCTCGTCGGTATTTCCTAAATAGTGATATTATCACAGAAACCAAAAATACGACAAATATCGCCAGACCAGCTATTCCACTAATAACTCCAACCTGCCACACCGTCAATCTCGTTAAAGAAGGTCTAGAGGTACTTTGAAAATAAGATGGAGAGACGGAGGTTTCCTGAACAGTTGTTGGTCAAGATTCTATGCTTAGCACTCGAGACGTGATTGTAATGGTGGCGGATCTGTAAGAAGAATGTAACATTCTCGGTTCAAATCCGTTCGTGATGTTAATCGTAAGCGTGGCATTGCTTGAGGAGTTTCCATCGGAATTTGAAGAGAAACACAAAACGAGTATCTCCTCCTGGACAGTCGTTGAACGAATCGGTGAATCAGGACTGATGGAAATATTTGCAACATTGCTCCGAGAGTCACACCCACTAACTTTTCCCTCGGGCTGGCAAGACCACTCGAACGTGAAATCCAATGGGAAACCCTCAGCTATACACTTGAGGGCAACACTTGTCAATAATGGGAAAGGGAGTTATGATTGGGAAGACATCACTCTCACTGTAGGTTGTTGCATCACTTTTATTGGTCCAATTAAGCACTCGAGCCGTCTTCCGGGAAAATCATATTCACTTGCGACAATGCAGGTAATGTTTTTCAAATGCATCTGCACTGATATTCGCAAATTCTTTTTGATAATTCTCAGTAGTCCTTGTTGAGAAATGCGAGGCCACTGAAGAAGGGGGGCGAGGACAGAGCTTGACGATGTGAATCCTAGGTCAGGAGGTGTGTTACTTTGGCGGACGTTACACTGGAGAGGAAGCGTGTGGCCCTCGTGAAGAGGTTGGGGATTTTGTGGTGAGCACGTCACATCTGACTCACTAGGAAAGTATAAGACCTCAAGGTTGGCACTACGCGATACATAGCACCCGTTATCATTTTGGTATTCACATCTCAACGTACGTGACCCCTTTCGAAGGCAATCAACGTTTTTGTACTCGTCATAACACTGATTTTATCATCGAATGTGTCGTCTTGGCCCAACTCTGTACCGCTTGCTGAAGGGCTCACTTGCCAAGTCAAGTCGTCCACGGTCGGATTGAAATTCCGAATGGAGCAGGTAAAAATCACGTTCTGTCCTTCAGGCACCTCTCTATTTGCAGGTTCTACAGCGAACATAGTAGAATCACCTCTTATGCATACTGCATTAGAGCCTTTATCCAAACCACAAGTGAACAGAAATAACCAAACGACTTCAAATCTCGCCATTGCTGCCAGTGTCGATGGTTATGAGTTGCAGACCAGATAGGATAAGACGCAGAGCAAACTGAACCCTGAATATACAGTTTATCCCAAAGGCTGCGGGACAGATTCATTTCTTTCTCTCCATACTTTATTCAGTCAAGTATCGAAAGAGAGAGTAGGCATACTTGTTATCACGTGATATGCGGTTATAATTTCTAATTGTCTGTGTGTGGCAAGCTAAATTTTGATAAAAGAGCAGGACAAAGTGTTTTTGTTTCTATCTTCTATTTGAAAAGACACGTTCTGTATTAGTACTTTTAATGTACTAGAGTAAAATCCACTCAGCATAAGAAGTTCTACAAATAACAACAACAAAATATAAAATACTAAATAGTTCAAGTGTCTTCATAGTACACTAAAATCGTGAGAAGGAAGTATCGCGATAGTGAAAAGAACTTTAACCCTTGACAGTTATTAACGCGTTGTGCGTCCAGGCAATTTGGGATGCAATCTCATTAGTAGTGCGGCCTTCACTGATTGCAAACTATCTCGTTTTAAATGGCCCGCTATTATTCAGTCTCACATTAAGGCTATACCTCACATGCCTTCAGAGGCTTGGATAGGCAGACAACAAACAACTGATGACAAAAGTGAAGAGACTAAAGGACATGATATTGACTGATCCAGACGACCAGAGGATTTTCAACAGAATAGACAATATTTACCATAACTGCTTTGTGTTCATGGGCAGATGCTGAAAGAGCCGACTATAAGCTTTACAATGATGTGTAACTCAATTCAAATGGACTCCCCTTTCCTACCTAAATACTGGAAAGAAAGTACACACTCCGGAAAAGTGTGAACTCAGAAAAGAGGCACTGAAGTAGAAGGTCTATTCAAGAGCTTAATCTTTACCAAGCCGTGCTAGCTGTGCCATGAAAGGGACAAAACACAGGTTAAACCACTGGAGCAACAACAACAAAGGGATTATCAAATTAAGCTGAAATTTAGCATGTTATATTCGCACATTCTGCCCATAATGAATGCTAAATTTCAAAGCAGTAGCTTCATCCTTTCAAAAAGTTATTAGACTTGAAAGTGAAGAGTGTGCAAAGGATTTCAAGACATGAAAAGCGGCCTCTAAGTCATACCAGATCATTGTACTCTTCCCCCCAAAGGGGTTGTGATAGGTTGTGTTAAGATACCAAACTGCAGAATAATGTAGAAGAAGGATAGCTTTTTTTTTTCAGAAAATACACTTTTTATTCGCTTGTTCACTATACATCCAAAACGATGGCTGGATAGCCCATATTCAGCTACGTTAAGCTGGTCTTCCATGGGGTCCAGCTGGATTTGAGGTGGAACCACTTCACTGGGTTTAACACTCTGAATGAATAAAGCGGGATCATTTACGTTCATAAGTTGTTACTCTCTCATACACGGGATCTACATTTTATATCCTATCCGAGGGACAGAGTGTTTTGCCTCTTGCTAGAGGGGACGGTATGCTTACACACAACATTGCTCAGTCCAGACTCGGGTTCGAACCCGGGCCGCGTGATCGTGAGGCAGACGCGCTACCGACTGAGCCAACTCACCGCCCTACAATTATGACAAACTCAAGATTGACTTGGTTGAACCATTTTATCTTTTTTTGAGTCCTCACTTAAAATCAAGGGTTGCGACTTTTTGTTTGTTTTGTGGTGCACGGTCACATATATATGTAATAACATTATATGTATTTATCTCTTTATGTGCCATGGTTAAAACCCCCCGTGTGCAATATCATTTATAGACACCAACAAAGTCATGCATAGAGAAAACGTTCTGAAATAACTTTTAAAGATTTCTGTGGAATTGTAGACGAAGTGAGCAAAGTTGTAGAGAAAATATCAAGCTTTGCATTGATGTAAATTCTATGGCAAATGCATAACTGCTTTTCTCTCAAATGCCCAGTAACTACATTAACTGTAAATGTATGACTTTTGAACAGAAACTAGTCACAGAAACTTAGAATTTGCAAGCAAATCCAATATAAAACACTGCTTGTTAGTCAATAACCACATAAAATGCAAGCTATAACATTCAAATGTTTTAATATGTATTATTCACACATTACTATTTTAGATGACAAACTTTTTGAATTTCACCCGGATGTTATACTACATATTAATCATATCGTACTCATAGGTATCTATATAATTGCGAGGGGGGAAAGGGTTTTTGCCGGCCATTTGCACGCCACTTTTTCGTTTAAGGAAGAGCCGAAGCGGTGGTAATGGTACCTGTGTGCTTAAACATCTATTAGGCATTATGTACTTTATTGTGTTCTGCATGCTTCAAAACAAATACCTAGAAATTTAGATTGTGTTTTGGGGTTACCTGATTGAAAGTTATAAGAATTTCAGGAAATGGCGGTCATTTTGAACGCCATCTTGGACTACGGTACATGTGTGCCTCAAGGTCTCTTAATATGTACTTTTTGAGTTCATCAACATTAAAAACATATGTTCAGATATTAAAATTTTTGTATTTGGGTTCCCTTGCTGAAAAGTTAGAAGAATTTCAGGATATAGTGACCATATTGGACGCCGTCTTGGACTGCGGAAACCTCAAGGAGGATTTGTGAGGACTTTTAGTATGTTATTCTAGACATATTTCTGGACCTATCCGGTGGGGAAAAAAAGTCGGCTTGTTACTTGATATGCCCTGGTGTAAGTTTATTTTGACCTAATAATGCTCTTTCTTATGGACTATTAAAGCTTTCCTTTCGGGTCCCTTATATTTCACATGTTATTGAAAATTGGCTTTTATGTAGATATACTCTGACATACTTATCAGTCATGAACAGCTTCATATCATTATTTGGTATTTGGTTTGTTTGTTTGTTTGTTTGTTTGTTTTTTGTTGTTGTTTTGGGATTTTTGTGTTGTTGGGTTTTTTTTCCCTTTATTAGTACAATGATTGTCATATACAACATAGATGTCAAGTGTAATCCAAAAAAAAAAAAAAAAAAAGAACGTGCTGAAACTGTTCACCTTGTCTCGAGCATGAAGACCGGCGCAGTTTCATTGCTTCAATTCAATTCAATTCTTTTCAATTCAATTCGATTCAATCCAAATTCAATTCATGTGAGTTTTTGATTAGTTGGCATTGCCTTCTGTAATCACCTTGAACCTAGGTCCAATACTTTTAGAAGTACTTAGAGTCACGTGACCAGCCATTATCATAAAATCATCTCTGTTGGTCAGACTGACATATAAACCTCCTGCATTTTATGTTGGTTATCGTTTTTCCCTTTGTTTCGGAAGAGAGGGAATTTGATTATCTAACGATACTCAATTTTTTTTTTATACTCCTGTCGTGCCTGTCGCACATGCCTAACCCCTGTAACAAGTTTACACCTCTTTTTTTACGCTAAATACCGCCAGAGGGCGTGTGTCTCCTGCTTCAGCGTAGGCCTACCACACATCTTGAAGACGTGCGAATCTTAAATCATGACACTGTGGAGATTGAGTACACAATATTCATATCATTTGAAAATACCGTAAGAAAAAGTGTTATCAAAAAGGGTGGGATTTGATGGCGTGATCACGTCTGTTACTGAATTTTTCGTTTTGATAAACACTGTCTACGGGGTGTACAAAACGCTGCCATCATTAATATAATTAAGTTTCTCTATCAAACAAATTAACAGGATGGTGAAAACTACTCTCAACATAAGCAAAAGTTTGGATTATAGGCACAAGAGGCCTATACTGTTATCTATTGTTTTCTTTGTTGTTATAGTCTTTATCATAAGCATCATTATCAATTTCACCAAATTTGAATCAACATGTATTAATTACATTTCTCTTCATCTTTTCAGTTCATCTCACGTACTTCATGTCCAACAAAAAATATGTATTTGCTGTGTATAGTTGCATAACCATATATGATGATAATAATGTAATGAACACAGCTTATTTCTTGAATATCAACTTCTGGTTCTCTTTTCAAGCTACTTCGTTTAAGAATAGGACTGTCAGGAAGGTACGATGAATATAAAACACAGACATGCAAAATTTGAGTTTTCTGAAAAGAAAATGTTATGTATTTAATGTAGGAACACAGACTATGCAAATCAGTAATTTCAACGAATTTCCACACACATGGGGATGAACGAGAATATTCAAAAACGCAAAACCTCTAACACGTCTAATGTGTTTTCCGAACATGTACAGTTTACACATTGATGTATCATATTATATTGTTTATATTGTTGAGCTTTCACTGGGCAAATAGAAATAATAAATTCATATTTCACTTTGCTACTTTCACAAAAAAGTAATACATATTAAGCCCAAATAAAACGATATATTTTACAGTAGTTATAAATAGGATTATTCAGTGGCAAACATTGGGGGGGGGGGAGGCAGACAATATAATTAAGAACATTATGAGCGGGAAGAATAATCGGGCTATGCAAAGACTGGATATTGTAACTGATTGACAAATTGCCCTACATCGACGTACGGCAATTTGTCAATTAACTGCAATAAAAACAATTCAACCCACGTGTGTTATAAATTTGAAAGACTGGATATTTCAACCGCACCCTTTATAACTTCTCTAATATCTCATGGCGGACCTGAATACAAAAGAACAAATAGAGAAAAAAAATCGTTTTGATATCTGTGTAATACCTTGAACAATTTCCATAGGCATTACTGTATGTCGATTACTGTCTCGTGGAGTGAAAGAAAAGTTTGGCTTGTAATAATTATGTTTGCAGTATGAACTAATTTGTGATGTACATGAAAGAACAACGAAAACAACTTGAATTTAAATACGGTAAGACTGTCAAACACGTCAGAATTAAAAATACATACATGCTAGGATGTCAAGGATATCATAAGTTCACATCCAAGTCACTAAAAATGCATCTAAACGTTACAAAATTTCAAAATTTACGCTGTCATTACAAAGATGAGTCATCTTGAGAAATACGTTCATAAAGGAACTTTTGCAATGCGCACCACTTGTCGCCAAGTTCTCCAAGAAATTGTTAAAACTTAACGATGAAAATACAAGGAAGTGTTAAAATTAAACGATGAAAAGACAAGAAAAGGCCAGCAAATTTGTTGGTGCTGCTTCTCCTTGTTTCATAAAAGCTTTTTGTTTTTTAAGTTACACACGACTTAGATATGGTAAGCCAATTGGCTTTCTTAATTATATCTAATTTTAAAAACTTAAGTTGTATTTTTCAGATGAAAATGATAATTCTTACATTTTAATGCATGTTTTTAAATTAAAAGTGTATTTTTGCCTGAGTGTAGATAAAATATTGACACACAGTCGTACTTTCTTAGAATGGTAGGGGGAAATGGGCACATATATTGGCACTTCATATTCCAGTCGTTCGTAAAGTCATGAGTAACTTGAAAAACATGTTTATGAAACCTGGCAATGGTTTGGCTATTTTGCATCCACTTTGCACCTAAAAATGGTTCGGAATTTGGAAATGATGAATAAACAAATAAATAAATTAGAACAATTTCAAATTTATCGATTTGGTCGTCAATAGTTTTAACAGAGAATACCACAATTGCTTCCATTCATATACCTCTCCATCCCATATTAATGAATTCGCAGATTACAATACAGTGTATTAGACATACAAATGTAGTTCAATTAATTTCAGTTCAGTTCAGTTCACGTTATCTACTTCCGAACTCTCATTGAAAGGCAATGTAAGAAAAAAGGCAAAGCAAAACATAAGTTGGAGTCATAAATAAATTCACAAAATGGGTTATTTCAAATAGAAAGCGATAAAAAGAGACTTATATGGAAGTACCAGCTGAGGGAGGGCGTTGGCCTTTCCACCGTTGGATTCCAACTTCATATTTCCAGTAAGAGTGAAAATGCACATCAGACAGAAAAGTAGGTAGGTAACATACTGCCGACCCCCCCCCCCCAAAAAAAAAGAAAAAAATATATTAATTTTATTATAAACAACCGGTGATACTCTTAGATTAGTCAATGGATGGACATAATTACATTTCATGAAACAAAGAATTCCAAGCACATAAGCCTCTAAAACTGGACATATATATCGGATGAAACCAGTGGTGTATCTAGGGGGGGGGGGGCAAGGGGGACACGGGCCCCGGGCGCCACTCCTTGGGGGGCGCCAAAAAACGGAAAAAAACGGAAAAAACACGAAAAAAAAACGAAGAAGAAAAAGATAAAAATAAGGGAAGAAGAAGAAGAAGAAGAAAAAAAAAAAGACTCGCCCGGACCAGGGGAGGGGGAGAAAACCAAATGAAACAAGATAAAAACAAAACAATGACAATGTTTATTGTGTTCACACAAGAATTCCATGTTTTGTAAGCTGAAATTTTGGTTCGCTCGCTGCGCTCACTCGTCAAAATTTATATTCACATTATAAAAGAAGATAAGAACAAAACGTGATGAAGACGCGGACAAAATGACGATGTATATTGTGTTCACACATGTCATCGTTAGAAGGCAAAATGTTACACGGAGCAGCGGCTGCAATTTTATTTGTTTCGTTCTGAAGCGATCGTCCATTGGATCAAACGAGGGCGCCAAAGGTGTCGAACATATGGGAGGGGGGGCGCAAAAAAAATCAAACAATATAAGAACAACACGTAATGATGACGCGGAAATATACAAATTTTGGCTCACTCGCTCGTACTCATTTACAGTATTTTTTTCAAGTCCTCAGTTTGTTGGTATAAATCGTTATCTATAAGGCTGTCACTAT
Source organism: Diadema setosum (assembly GCA_033980235.1). Lineage (NCBI taxonomy): Eukaryota > Metazoa > Echinodermata > Echinoidea > Diadematoida > Diadematidae > Diadema > Diadema setosum. The sequence continues at coordinate 29,309,416 of CM067065.1, forward strand.
ATCTTGATTAGAATTGTAAAGTTCAATAAGCAAAAAATAACAGGAATTCAATGTTTTTTTACGCTGAAATACAAAAATTTTCAGCTCTCTCGCTGCGCTCGCTCGCCAAAATTTATCAAAAAAAAGAAAAGAAAAGAAATAAAGATAAGAACAAAACGTGATGATGACGCGGAAATATAGAAATTTCGGCTCACTCGCTCGTACTCATTTACAGATTTTTTTTTTTTTTGAAGTCCTCAGTTTGTTGGTATAAATCGTTATCTATAAGGCGGCCACTATATCTTGATTAGAATTGCAAGATTTAAAAAGGAAAAAATGACAAGATTTCCATGTTTTGTAAGATGAAATCCATACATTTTCGGCTCTCTCGCTGCGCTCGCTCGCCAAAATGTATCAAAAAAAAGATAAGAACAAAACGTGATGATGACGCGGAAATATCAAAATAAAAAATCGGCTCGTTCACCAAAATTTATGCAAATTCATTACATTTAAATCACCATCAAAAGACCCCTTTTAAGTGCTCTGGAAAAAAAGCACATCATGTGGACTTTTTCTAAAGTCCCCACCGCGATTGGGTTGGGGTTGAACACTTTTTTTCAGAAATTAGGGGCGCAATGTTCGCGCTTGCCCCGGACGCCGTTTTCCCTCGATACGCCGCGGGATGCAACGTATCTACGGAGAGATCAGTTTATTTTTATATATATATATTTTTAATAGCGTTCTATTGATATACATTTATATAGTATAATATACATCTCTTGTATATCTCTGTTTCAAATAAAGCAGTGATCAATTCTGAGTTAATATCTACACATACACGAAACAAATTGTAATTTACAAGTACCAAATATGGTAATTTGCTTCAGCTTATTAAAAAGAGGTCGAAACGGTATTGTATAGTGCAAATGTCTTATTGCATCTCACAATCTGTACTAAGAATGTGTAAACACTATTAGAAAGCCATTTTCCAAATTGGCCACTCTTCAGGTAGAATATGTCTTCCCTCCATTCTCAAAGTATTCAACATCATTTAGTTAATATCTCGTATCTACCCTTCTGAATTCATTGTGTGTATAGTATATTTCGACATGTCGAATATGTATAATGCTTTTCTTCATGATGATTATGTTTTGAACACGTATGAAATATATGTACGTATATGCTCTAGGTTGAAATTAGATAAATTAAATGAAATAAAAGACGGGATGATAAACGTGGCAATGTAGTGCATTATAAATATGCCAAAAAAAAAACAACAACAACATAAAGAATGGCTATGGTAATGCACCTGCTAAACAATGTAACAAATAATTCATAAAAACATCATCATGTTGCTGAGAATGGATTTACATTCAATTTGACCTCAAGAAACGAGTTGAACCATCGAATATATTTTTGCTATTTGTTTCCATATGAAGAATATTCTCGCATTGTTCTTATTTTCTTGCTTTATTTTTCTTGCAAACACTGTTTTACAAGAGATCCTCGTATTGCATAAAACGATAAAGATACGGTTTAAAATTTCATATAACATTTGAACATTTCAACTTTACAATCCATAACAATACGAAAAAATACGATACTAATGATAAGAATAGATTAAGGAAGAAAGAGTGCAAAATTGAATTTGATGTAAAACGGAAATAGTTTATAAGAATTAAAAATGAAACGTTGTCTTACATACAAAATCATCTGTAATAGCAAGTAAAATGTCACAAATGACAAAAGGATCAATGGTTTGTGATCCATTGATTATGTAATACTTGTCCACATCCCCATCCGCCTCTATCTTTCCATAACACTTGCCGCAGCAAAGGGTTTGGGTTATATATAAATATATGTACATGCGGGCGGCAAGAATCCATCAAAATGAAAAACAAAACAATACAAAACTTTTGTACATCTACACTGTTTCTTAAAAATGTTTCCAAACGAGACAGAAGTTTTGGACATGAACGGGCAATGTAATGAAATAATGTTCCTTGATACAAAAAAAAAAAAATCTTTATCCCATACATTCTGTACGTGACGTACACATAAGAAAAAAAAAGAATTGTTAGCAGCATACACGAGAGAACAATGTATCGATTTACTCAAAATAATTTTCTTTGAATATATAGGTGTGTAGTATTATTGATTTTAAACATCATTATGAAATGGTTGAACTTAATCTTTTTAGCACTGATTGCCAATTAAAGTTATCTTAAGATTACATACACTCAAGAACAATCAATTCTCATATGACCAGTTTCAAACGATCTATTAATATTTTGATAAATTCCAGTAATGCCAGCAGCAGTAGCAAAAGGGAAATAGAAATATTTCAAAAATATATGAAAAGTAAACATTCTTGCTTTCTGAATCGTTTAATTTTTATACCACGTCATGTTTCATCTATATCAACTACAACAAGATAATTATGAAGTACTTTTCCTCATAGTCAACCAAGAAGATCTTTGAAAAAAAAAAATATTCATTCCATTTCTGCTATAATCCTTTGATTTAGAAAAGGGCTTAAACGTGATGTCGCATCTGGCACTTCGGTTGGAGACATAACAAAAATGTTTATACTTTATCCAAAACTGCAAAATGACCAAGACATATTTAAAGAAAGACAGATGTTGATGTTCCAAATAGGTTACTTCTATTTCATGGCTCATCACCATGGAAAATATTGTGCAACTAAACGAACAGCTCTGATGTTGTTTCTTCTTCTTTTTTTTTTCTTTTTTTCCATCGGTGTAAATTACATCAGCTTACTATTCACATTACATCATCTGTTACACATTTCTAGAAAAGATGTATTGCCAACGAAATCAAATCCATCTGTTTGATTACGAAGCAACGTGCCAGAAGAAATACGATGAAGAATTTACTGCCCTTAACTTATTTTTGAAGGTTTTAATCATAATTTCTAAAAATGTTCATTATTTTAGTAATTTTGAATAGGCTCCTAATTGACAAAAGAGAGGTCTTTGAAACCACGCGTTGTGTCTTCACGTCTTTCTATTAAGCTTGGCAAAATTTTAGGAAAAGTTTTCGTCCATGCGTACTTGTTGGCTTTAACGTTTCAACATGTTTCGTAGCCCCATGTTTTAGTGGGCATAATAATGACTACAAATCCTTTCATTATCTTGAAAAATAATTCTCTCTAATTGAATAAAAACATTTTACACAAAAACGGACACATGCTGCGTTTCCGAGGTATGTTATACTGACCAGTTAGCAATTCGACGTTCCTATTGTAGCATCAACATAATTGAAATGGTATTATTTAAACCAGAAGCAAAAGTGAAGTCTCTAAGTGCATTTTACTAAAGTTCACAGACATATTTGATTTGGAAAGCGCCTTAAGTGTAATGCTGTCCTGGAACATATATTATATCTGGAACATATATCTGGAACATATATTTTATCTTGTTTAAAGAATTTATTGTAAAAAAAAATGATGGTACTTTATGAAGTAGAAATGAAGAATGGAAAAGCCCAATCTTCACATCACCTACAAACAGAAAAAAAAAACTGCTGAAAGAACGAATGTTATATATTCAAAACAGGCAATAAGCCGCCTAAATCTTAAACAGGGTCTCATCAAAGATTGGATGTGGGAAGTTTGCCCTGCACAGCAAAGCACGGCACAGCACAGCACATTACTCCATCAGCACAGTAATGTAGTAATAGTTTGTTTCTTATATTAGAAAAAAAAAACAATTTTGCGTTTTCCCCTTTATTGTCTTTTACCTAAAAAAAAAAAAAAAAATATTACGATATTTTGTACTTTCGTTGTAATTTAACATTGATTCTATTTTCTAGACGCGTCCCTTTGACAGTTAATGTAAATCGAGATTTTCCCTTATATTCTTTACCTCACAAATTATAACGCTACTTTGGAATTCATTGTAGAATCTATTCTATTATATATATTATATTTATTAAATGATATTCTTTTTAGGCACTAATGAAAATATTCTTTTATCGCTATATAATAATGTAAAGTGATAAGAAATGGAGGGGGGGGGGTATGTTAGTTCATAAACTGCTTATATAGGTATACTATATTCCGAACAGGTAATAGGCCGCATAAAGCGCAAATAGTGTAACGGTTTTATAACTATACATATATGATTAAGTATGGCGTTCAGTACTCTGTTGTTGTTATGTAAGCTAGGTAATATGCTCTGTGTGTTTCTGTTGTGTAAGCTAGGTAAACTACCAGCTCAGCGTCTTCTCTGTCTCTTCTCTTCTCTTCCCCTTAATTAGCTCGTCTTTTGTCTCTTATGTTGTTCTTTGTCTCTCGCCTCGTCTCCCTCTCTCCCTCCCTTATGTTGTTCTTTGTTCTCGTCCAGTCCCTCTCTCTCTCCCTCTCCTATGTTGTTCTTTGTTTGTAATCCGGTCCTCCTCTCTTCCCCTCTCCTATGTTGTTCTCTGCTCCCCGTCTAGTCTCTCTCTCTCTCTCTCCTCTTCTCCCTTCTTGTTCCTTGTTTCTTGTTTACGCTGGGTCTGGTGTGTCTAATTTGACCGTCTGCTTTGTAAACGTGATTGACAGCTAGCCACACTGACGGTCACTGCCATGTCCACTATAAATAGGGCAGGGTTTCTCTTTGTTAGGCAGATTACACCGAGATTAGACTGAGACTGGGATAAGATTGAGCTACACAATGGGATAGGATTGGAATACGATTACTCTGAGATTGGGACAAGATTACTGTGAGTGAGATTACCGTGGGATTAGTGTCGGACTTCGGCAGATCACAAGAATGGCAATGTTATACCGTGTACATGTATTGAACGTCACGTGGAGAAGGTGAGTGTCTTGTCGCCTTAATAAAGTCATTGTGAACCGGAATCTTGAGTCTTAGTGCAGTCTGTCATGCTTCAACATCCACTCTACAGTCCGTGAGGCCCGCTACCAACCTCATCTATCACGGAATCTCAAAGGAACAATACATGTCTTCTCACACTTCTCCGACCCAGTACATCACACTCACAATCTCCTAATAACTATACCACATACGACTATGTTCCAAAGAGAGACCCCGTGACAATAGGGTATTATCAAAGATTAGATGTGGGAAGTTTGCCCTGCACAGCACAACACAGCACATCACTCACATCAGCACAGTATTAGAGTAATAGTTTGTTTGTTATATTCGAGAAAAAAAAACAATTTAGAGTGTTCCCCTTTATTCTCTTTTACCGCAAAAGTTATTACAATATTTTGTAATTCATTATTGACTGTATTTTATAGAAACGCCCCGTTTACAGTTCTGAAAATTGAGAGTTTTCCCGTCAACCCCTTTTTACCTTACAAATTGTAACATTATTTTGGAATTCATTATTTAATCTCTTTTATCATATAAACTATAATATACTAAAATATATTCTTTTAAGCCACTAATGAAATAATCTTCTAATCACAATATAATAATGTAGAGGTAATAAGAATGTTGGTGTATGTTAAACTGCTTGTATAGGTATATCTGGAATCAAGTAATTTGCTTCATGGGCCTTTTTTAAAGATCATATTCATGGTCACATCAAAATTAACATTGCTAGCAGAAACATGTAACAGACATACACATTACACACAAATACATTGAAAACAAAGTCAATTATATATATTTCTATGACCCTGCACCTAAAAAAAAAAAACACAAAAAAGTCACCAGACATAGATTTTTAGTTAAGACCATATTCTGAAAGAGCAGACTTTAAGCTTTAAAATGACGGTATAACTCAAATCAAAATGGACTCTCCTAACCTATCTAAATATTGGAAAGAAAGCACAAACTCAGGAAAAGTGTGAACTGAGAAAAGAGGCTCTGAAGTACAATGTCTATTCTAGCGCTTAATCTTTACCAAACCGTGCTGGCTGTGCGATGAATGGAACCAAAAAAAAAAAAAAAAAAACCAGGAAGTAAACCACCAGAGTAACAACAATGAAGGGATTATCAGATTAAACTGAAATTGAGCATGCCTCATTAACACATTATGTCCATAATTAATGCCAACTTTCAAAGCAGTAACACTATCCTTTCAAAAGTTATTAGAGTTGAAAGTGAAGAGTGTGGACAAGGTTGTTCAGAAATGAAAAAAAAAAGGATTCTAAAGATACACCTAATCACACTGTTCTACCAAAAATGTTCGAGATAAACTGATAAAAAACACATTTTCCTGCCCGTTTTATGATAACAAATTTTAGCATAATGTAAAAGAAGACCCGTTCTCTCAGAAAATATGAAAAAGTCAAGTTCGGCTAGGTTGATCCATTTCACTTATTTTCAGTCCTCACGCAAAATCAGTGTGTGCGACTTTATGTTCGTTTTGAGGTGCACGGTCACATATATATCATGCCGAAATGTTGAATTGACAAAATTGTATTTCATGCCATGCACAACACAGCACAGCACTCACCTCAGCACAATATTACAGCAAAAATTATCTCTTGAAAACAAATTAAATTATAGTTATTTTGTGTTTTCGCCTCTATTAGCTTTTACCTAACAAATTAATGCGATGTTTTAGAATGTATTGTTGATTCCATTGTCTAGACACCTCCTTTATACAGTTATGTTCGAATTTTGCCCCGAGGCCTCGATCCAATCAAGAATCTGCTTATGATCGCGGGTTCCTGTTTTTCTGTTATTACAATACATTGCACTGTCTAAAATAATCACATCGGCAAGAGTTGTCAACATTCAAACTTAGCAATTTAGAATTCAGATCATTTGTAAAGGATACTATTCGAGCAAACATGAAGGCCAACTTCTAGATCATAGGCCTATGTTGATACTCTATAGTTTGGAACTGGACGGGTTTTTATGTATTTACTTATGTTACACAAAACTGACAGAAGCTGGTAGACTGAGTTAATGTCTGTCTGAAATATCTTAGTAATATTTGTGAATTGTAAATTTCAACTTTACATGCACTGCCTAATAAAATAATTTATTATTTGCTTCCCTTGTATTACTTCCTTTTTTATTTGAGATTTTCATGAAGTTCTATCCAGAGGATCCTTTTCCTTTTCTTCTCCAGATTCCTCTGAATCATTATTACCTCCGTGGTTGTTTTGAGGATTGGGACAAGTAGAGCAGTTGCAAAAGTTGTATTTGTGAATGACAAACACTGCTGTTTCCAACACAATCAACAACAAAGGAGAGAAAACCGCAGACATGACAATCGATTTGATACATTCAGTTCCATGCTCACGCAAAACCCCAGTTTCTTCACTTGTAGATGAACTTATATGTTCGGTAGGAGTGGTAGGGGATGTTGCGATTTCCGTTTGATGGCTGTCTCTTGCCCTCCACGTGGATGTGACACCCAAGGCTGTAGTCGATCCTCCAACCTGCTTTGATCCTTTCTGTGCTTCGTAAAATGACTCATTGCAGCTCTCATAAGACAAGCTGTCTTCAGTGGATGAACAGCACCACAAGCTGATATCTGATCTCACTGCCATTAGCTGAGTAATGTGAGTACCATTATCAATCTTTTCTTCTAAATAGATGACCATAGTGGTGTCTTGGAAACAAAAAATGGAAACGCTGGGGCTATTGCCTCTCGTACACGCACAAAAGATCTCTTTCCAAAACTTATTGTTGGTGATATTGTAAAGCTTGTAGATGGAAAATGTGCATGACGGAATACCGGCAGGAACGGTAGGAATGTCCACATCGAGTCGGTAAACCCTTCTTTCCCCGGTTGGTTCATTTCCCTTGTAAATATCGCATATGTATGATCCTTTATCAGAATCTGTCACGTTGTCAATGATAAAATTCAGAGTTATATATCCTTCCCGTGCCATGTTGTCTCTTTGCGCTGAATATCGAGATGTGCTATTTCCACGACGAATAATGGTGCCATTTTTGTAGAGCGGTTGGTGCAGTGAGCGATAGAGAACAAAATATACGTTTGAGGCATTTGCGGTTTCGCAGGGTAATTCAACACGTTCTCCCTCTTTCGCACGGCACCTCCCCTCAGTGCAATAACCATTCACGTTGTTTAAAAACAGAATCAACAAACCAGCCCTCGGGAGGAGTGTCATCTTTGATTTTTTATATTACACATCATATATATACATGTAGTAGTGAGCTATAGTAGTGAACTATAGTGACTCCAGCATGGATAACCATGGCTACGGCCATTCTGTGCACATGCACATCAAAGATCTTCGCTAACAGTGCTTTAATGTATGTTTTATGAAGTCAAGCCTAGACCATAGAGTACTTATTGAAAGAGATATGAGCATTCCAGTGCCATTGCTGTCCAGACGTAAGAGTTCTGTCCTAATGTCAATTGGTGGGACCGTTGATTGATTAGCTCCTGATATCGTGCGACTGTTCTGTTAAAAAAAAAAACACACACACACACGCATACAATATAATGTTAGCATTAATTACACCGATTATAATAATGAAAAGATTGAAGCCCCCTACACATATAAGTTAGATATATATATATATATATATATATAGATAGATATAGATATATATAAGAAGGAAGAGGGTGTGATGGCTTCTAAAGGGGTATGTTACATATTGATCGCATCCGAGTTAATAGAAGCAAAAGTAACCAATTATGATATATGACTATATGATAAAACAAAAGCAACACTTACACATTACTTCAAAAACCAATTGTTTCACACCCTACTGACTTTTATAAATATTGACAAGCAACCATTTTATCTGTATTGTGTCCTCACGCATGCGTCACACCGCAGATCACTCCCATTGCGACCAAAAAAAAAAATGGTCTATAGTTACGAAATACATCACAGGTCGGTAAAAGTGATGTCATTTCAATTAGGGGGTTGCAATTTTGCTTTGTGTAGAACTCGTTAATTCAGTTTATATGGGCTGTATTCCTCGAGTACGAGCAAATAATAATCTGAAAGTGGAAAATGGGTCACAGATCTAGACAGTAGTTTGAACTAGTTCACACTACAGTTTTAGAAAACTCAGATTTCATTTCAAACAGATTTATGATTACAACAATATAACAGGAATAACAGATTGATATGATCTCTTGTCTATTTGAAAAGTTTGTTCGCAAAAACCGATAAGTCCATAATTCCCATATAGAGATATTTGCGATTAAAGGTCAAGGAAAATAAAGAGAATAATTAAAAAAAATTGTATCTTTTAACCATAACTTCAAAAATGTACCTTTATAATGTAGTGACCAATACATCATTAAAAAGGTATTATTTTGTACTTTATGACAGAGACCTTCTTCAAAATCTCTTAAAATAGACTTATCGGTTTTTGCGAACAAACTCTTCATTTAGTGGCAATAGTAAATATTAATCCCACCCCTTAAACTGCAATTTCTCATAAGACAAATTTGACACTATATGGCATAGACAAACTGTTATCAACAATACACATTACCTCAAATACTTGACCACGCACACTTTTTTCAGGGCGACGAAGTAATAGAAGTCTTTTGGCTGTAGGCAGTAAACGAAGGAAAGATAACTCAGAGCGGCTATCAGGTGCGTTAATCGGACAGTTTCACTGTGCACTTTTCCTTCCAGAATCACTCATAGTAGGACATAATGGAATTCTCACAGATTTACCTCGACCAGGATCCTGAGTACTCGGTGTTAATGCGGAATTCACTTGTTCTCAACGAATTTAAACATACACGAAGTCAAATTATGATGTATCACACGACTATGATCTACTGAGATCAATAGAATGGTTCCTGAGAAGCTAAGAACACACCGACAGCAATGAAACAAAGCAGAAGATATTTGCCTTTAGGGAATTCGGCTGAGTTGAATGTGTTTGGAGTTCCGTCGAAGGACGCTGGAGTAATCTGTTCGTTTCTTTGTGCCGTATATGAGAGACTAGAATCTGTTGCACTTTTTTCATCTGCCAAGTTGTATTGCGCCGATGTTTCAGGGAATATTTTCATTGATTCTTTGCATTCCTTTCTTTGTTTGTACTTGATATCATTTAAAGAGCAGCAACCAATCTTTACTTTCTTCGGGAGCCAAAATGTTGTTGTGATTGAATCATTGCTCCAGCTTTCCCTGAGAGGGAAATACACTGTCTTGTGTGAGTAACAGGCGATGTATCCCGCTGGATTCCCCACTGTTGCAGAGCACTGGCATTCACTGTATGTTGATTCGCGGTAAGAGGTGTCTGTCCAGTTACACTTAGCTGGTCCTGGTGGAAACTGAACGTCTACTCTATAGGTTTGTGACGACGTTGGTTTCGGATTTGACTCGCACCAAAAGGAGCAATTGTAAACCCCCTTGTGGTCCAGGGATGTTGGAACGAATTCGAGCGTGAGTTGTAATGAATCAGGATTTTTCAGACACCTGATGAATCGATGACTCGAAATAGCTTCTCGATCTTCTTCCTTTTCTATGAACCCTTCGTGTATTTTGACATCGCCGTGGTGCAGTACGTAATGCAGTCTGTCACATGACGTCTTGTAGGTAAACTGAATGTCCTCAGACTGGCCTAATCGTAGCTTCACGTCAGATGATGCCGTTGCCCCCCTTAAAGCACAGATGCTAAGCAACAGGACTAACTCGGCGAACATTTTTATGACCTTTTCATCAGTGTTATTTCAGGAACTGGTTCACATGCCTCGTCGGTAGCTTTACGCCTACGTGTAAAAAAAAAGCAAAATAATACTGTTGTTGTTATTTCGACGACTCTAATTTCCTAAATTTTATAAATGAGAATAAAGAAAGAGAGAGAGAGAAGCGAATACATAGACAGCCTACTTTCTTTATACGCTTCAGATAAGAAGAGAAACAAACAAACAACATATTCTTAGGAAGAAACTGATTATTTCCTAAACAACCTGACCAAGAATATAACAAGCTCAAACGATACATTTCATAACACCTGTTAAATACGTGTAATTAAAAAGAGGTAGCTAAATTCACAATATACTGCTAGAAGCTATTATGAATGGCCCTTAAAGTTATTCTCAAGTTTAGTTTTTAGTATTTAGTTTGATTCCAGATTTTAATGTAGAAGACAACCATTTTTCACCGTTTACTCCATGAGAGGGCGTAAGTGAAGGAAATAATTGTTTTGACTTCAACACTTAGATGGATACTAGTAAAAAATCTTTAAATGAGTTTTTTTCATTCTTATTTAGTCAGACAATCCAGTAACAAAACAGGATTGCAGGCGTATTACAATCTTCAGCATAAATCCAGATCAAAAGCCTTGAAAATAAAAGTACCTTGCCATAACGAAAAGAAACAACCAACACATAAAGAGCGAGATATGAATTCAAATATTTAGGAGCATTATTAGCATATTAAGAGGCTTGTATTTTTACCGTGTGAGAAATATTGCTAGTTGTTGATTAACACACTTTTTGCTTTCGCCATTACACGTATAGAAAAAAAGGCGATTTATTACACTGAAGTCTTTGTGCAAACACTTTCTTAGTACAGACATTTCTTTCATTGTATGATGTGCTAGACTTAAAGATATGTTTGTACATCTATAATTTAAATATTTTGTGTGACACGCCTATCGACAACATGAAGTGAATATAGTGATATAGTGCAGACACCTCATAGGTGCAAACAAATTTCAGATGTAGATTATACGTACTTGCCATTGCACAACTCTTATGCCCGTATCCATGCCGGTGATCATCATTTTTAGCAGAATTGGCTTTCGAATCTATCGCCGAGCAGCACAGGGGCACGGTAGCATACCATAATGACAGACGTTGCAGGGAGCTGCTGAAATTATATCCCAATACTCTAATTATGTCATATCAGTGAGCAAATAGGGAGTGAGATGATGAAAAATCTATAAAGCATCGTTGTTGCTAAAAATATTGTGCTCTGGCGGCCATGGTTACGTATTGACAGTTAACAAGTGTATATAATAATTAATGCAAACACCTGTTAAGTGGGTAGGAGCTGGCAGGGGATGTGTGCTTTTCAATAGAACCTCACTTCTACTTGGTTCCGCTCACCTGCTTCTAGTGCAACTCCAGGGGCATTGCTTATTAAAACATCATTTCTAATTATAATCCAAATCATACAGATGATGAGTTGCACTAATGATGGTGATATACGTTTTTCCAAAGGTTCGTTGATCCGAAAATAAGCTCACCTTGATTATTCCAAAGGTTTGTTTACCCAAAAATAGAATAAGGGCTCTTATTCTACTGGTTGGTTAATCCGAAAACGCAATTCAATCTTCGTTAATAAATGGCTCGTCATGATGATGGTGATGATGATGATGATAAAGAAAATGGAAAGGGTGTCATACGGAGGAGGAAGGTAGAATACTTATGTTTCCTTTTTTTTTTCTTTTGACAATAACCATTACAGGTTACGACTTTAAATACACATCAGCCCAGGCAGCAAGTTTCTTGTGTTGTTGTTGTTTTTTTTCTGTTTCTGTTTCTGTTTTTAGTGAAAAGAACGTTTTTAATGCTTATCTGTATCCCATATGCCGTAGGTCAATATGTTAGTATATCTTAATTTATTGTTATTCTTTGTACCATATTCCACATAACACACTTTTATATGCGATTTGTACTTCCAGATAGAAGCACAGCACAAGTGAGCAAAGATGAATGAGACGTAACAGTTTTTGGTGTACAATGCATTAATGAAAAATGACTCGATGTGTATTGAATCTGTTCAAATCAAGTATATTTGTGTTCAAGTATTGCCAAAAATTGAACAATGATTACATATTAAAGGGATCGTATAGTTTTGGTTGAGACGTAACATTTGTTTGTAACCTTTTTTTTTATGAGGTAATGATAAACTTCTTATGGGATGCAAAAGAACATGTGAGTTCAAGAGTAGTTCAACGTTTATTAGATAAAATGGGTTTTGAAATGGCTGCGATATCCAAAACAGAGCGACGGTACTGGAAGATGGGACCCATATTTTATAATGATCGCTTTATCGTACAGCCATTCCAAAACCAATTTTCATCAAGTAAATTTAGAATTTCTCTTAGGATGATACGGTCTGTATTATTGCATAAGTCTTTTTCTTGGTCACTCTAGCAAAAAGTTAAAAGCCCAATTCTCCTCTCCACCAATACGATACCATCCCTTTGAGCATATTGCTTAAGTAAATTGCACATTTTTGACCGTTGATATCGTACTTCCCTTTCATGTTTTTAATTTATAGGAAAAGCAAGTGTGACCTCAGCATATATCATGCTTTCATTACTGTCCAATGCCAATGTCCTAAGTTCCCAAGAAGCAAAGCGATAAATTATGAGATTGGCTTACTAATGCGTTAAATCATTCAGCTCAACTAATTTTGAATGTCGTTACTTCCAGTCTGGGGTACCCTTTCTCATTTGTGTTGAAGAAAAAGCAACATCGAAAATAACAAACTTTAGTAATTCGTTGTAGTATCTAACCGTATGTGCAATAAAAAAAAAGTAATACTGCAGTGAATACTCTTTTATATGGACCTTAAAAGGTTCCTGTCCTGTAGGTTTCAGGTGTTATAGAAAACAATTTGGAACGTGTATACCGTGAGAGTGCGCAACTGAAAGAAGCGGCTGCTTTCCATTGCAAAACTTTGAAGGACAATAGTCTTGAAAATGGGTTATTTTCATTCTTAACTAGTAATTCAACCAGTAACAAGAACACATTTCTCCATTCATTACAACTTAGAACATCAATCGAAATGACTCGAAGAATACACATATCACGAAACATGTCACGAATAAATAGCGAGATGTGAATTTACAAATGATGAAGCACATTAATAAATACACGTTCTAATTAATTATCACCTCTTTTTACTTATCATTTCAAACGCCCAACACTCCCCCCCCCCCCAATAAAAAAAAACAGAAACAAAAAAAAAATCTAAGAAGATGCATGTGATATTTATATTTGACCCTGCACCTCAAAACAAACAAAAAGTCGCCAGACATGTTTTAGTTTTTTAGACAGAATTTTTAGTTAAGACCATATTCTGAAAGAGCAGATTTTAAGCTTTAAAATGATGTATAACTCAAATCAAATGGTTTCTCTCAACCTATCTAAATATTGGAAAGAAAGCACAAACTCAGGAAAAGTGTGAACTGAGAAAAGAGGCTCTGGAGTACAGTGTCTATTCAAGCGCTTAATATTTACCAAACCGTGCTGGCTGTGCGATGAATGGGACAAAAACAGGAAGTAAACCACCAGAGTAACAACAATGAAGGGATTATTAGATTAAACTGAAATTTTACATGCCTCATTAACACATTCTGTCTATAAATTATGCCAACTTTCAAAGCAGTAGCACTATCCTTTCAAAAGTTATTAGAGTTGAAAGTGAAGAGTGTGGACAAGGTTTTTCAGAAATTAAAAAGGGATTCTAAAGACACACCTAATCACACTATTCTACCAAGAAATTCGAGATAAACTGCTAAAAAAAAACCACTTTGCTGCCTGTTTTATGATACCAAATTTTAGCATAATGTAAAAGAAGACCCGCTCTTTCAAAAAATGTGAAAAAGTCAAGTTCGGCTATGTTGACCCATTTCACTTGTTTTCAGTCCTCACGCAAAATCAGTGTGTGCGACTTTATGTTCGTTTTGAATCGAAAAAAAAAATAGAAAAAAATCACTTGATTCTCAGAAAGCTTATCAGTTCAATTCTTTGAAAAGTTTGAAAAGTAACAGTATTCAGAATTATTACAAATTGAGCCACTTTTGTGGTAACTATATGGGCTACAGCAATTTCATCTGGGTTAATGATATGTACTTTTATGTACTTTACAGCAATCTGACATGAATCTATGCTATCATTTTTGCGTACTTCACGTAGTTACTATCGATACGTTACAGACTTTATACGGCAACAAACATATACGCTGTTTTCCATCGTTATGATTATTTACTATTTTTGTTGCCATGGCAAAGTGCATTGTTTCTTTTATGACATCTTTCGCGCATATACTTAATATTGTATTTGAAAAAAGAAAGATGTCTTTATCAGACGAATGAAAGACAAATAGAAAAATTGTACCACTTTGGAGTATGTTCCCTTTTCTTTTATTTTCTGATGATGGAAATTAAATAATGAATTGAATTGAATTGAATTGAATTGAATTGAATTGAATTGAATTGAATTGAATTGAATTGAATTGAATTGAATAAAACCGTACAGATTTAGATTATACATACTCACCATTGGCCAACTTGTAAAACCACGATAAGCGTATCCAATGTACTTCATTTTAAAGAAAAGCGACGCGAGATGCAACTTTCGAGTAGCAAGGTTGCATTCACAATGACACGCTCAGCGCCGCTACCATTTCCATGGATAACAAAGACAATAAACGGGTATTCGTCAATTGTTATGGTCTGTTGTGCGATGCTGTTGTCTCCATGGCTACAAATTGACAACTGCAGTACACAAGTGACGATAGAAATGCAAAAACTTGTAAAATAGCCATAGTTCCCTGGGAAGAGCCCCGGAGAGTGGATGCTTAACCTATATAATTACAATCGATTAATTTGTCACCGTGTTATTTGTCTCTCTGCCAACGAGGGTATCATAGTTTATTGCCCATCCTTCTTCCGTATCAAATTGAAATCCAATATCAGAAAGTCCCAACCTAATGACGTCGTTGACTGAAATGTGGGAAGTTTCATCTTATACCAATGAATGAATTGATACCTATGATAAAGAAGAAAATACGTGCTATACTATACTATACTTTACTATACTATACTATACTATACTACACTATACTATAGAAATGTCATACTATATTAGGTAAGTTTGACGAGATTTGCCCAGAACTGTTTTTCTTTGAGCGAGTGATGTGTTTCTCCACCTCAAGGAACTCATCCTTCCATTTATTTCATCCATATAAGTATTTTGCAGAGATGAAATCATAATGCCCAAAGAGCAAAATGCATCATTCACAATATTATGTATGATATATATCATGTAAAATTACGAGTATACAGTGTATCATTGTTTGTATATGAAAACCTTCATGTACACAGAATAAACTCATGAAATATTGATGTTTTGGCAATTTTGAAAACTTATAAAAAATATATATCATACGTAGAACATAGTGCTCAACAAACATAAAGTGAGGTTTATTCAACCTGTCGCCACTCCTCTCCCCAACCTCTCCATTCAAAATCTTCACTTCTTTTCCGATACACATGGTGTCAATGTATGGTTACCGTTCTATTTTCATCATCAATCCATCATCTCTGTTAAGTGCGTGTGGCTTGTCTTCATGACATTAATACTGGCATTATGAATGTAAACTCCGAATACGCAGTGGCGGCTGGGAGGGGACACGATTTAACTTTTCTCACATAGCGTGTACAACACACTTTACACTTTTGTCATATCAGCCTTCCATCTTCTTTATGTGGCTAATGTATCACTAAAGCTACAAAAATTCGCACCAACTGATTTTTGTCTGAGGTAGTCTAGGGCCTACTTTTCAGTTCTTAAAAACCATGTACACAGTTTTCACTTTCAACTCTTATAAGTGACCAAGAAGCTGAAGGGTGTCAAAAATCTGCGCTTCAGAGCATCCCCTATTATTGTTTGTGATTTTGTGTGTCTATACTGTGTGTGTTTTTTATACATGGGAAAGTTAGGAAACAGCCTAGGTCAAGTGGTATTATTGACAATGCAAGGCATTTTAATATAGACTAGTATAATTATGTGACCCTGCATCACAAAACGGACAGAAAGTCGCCAGACATGAAATTTTAGTTAACTCTTTATGTGCCGCGTTCGTACTTCCGACTCAGTCGACGGCGTGCCAACTTCGCATATTCTGCTCAACAAACAAAGGCGCCAAGACCGATCGATAAACCGCTAATTACTGCTAATCCCGCGGCACAATGAAAGCGTTTTTCGAGCTTTTGTTCCTCTCATATACGGCTTGCATTCTATGTGGTGATCGACTATCAAGCGATGTTCCTAACTAGATTTACTCGTACATTCTAAGTTTCTGTCACGGTTTTATGTGCAAAAGTCATGCCTTTACAGTAATGTAGCAACTGGTCATTCAAAAGAAAAATTGAAAATAGAGTCGTCATACAATTTATATCGAAACAAAGTTTGACATTCCTCTTTAACTTTGTCTACTATTATACCCATCTTAACAGAAATTTGTAGAAGTTATACAAATTGGAAAATCAAAATGTTTTCTCAAAGCGTGACTATCTTCGTGTCTCAGAATAACGTGGCACACAGGGGGTTTCCACCATGGCACATAAAGAGTTAAGAACATAATCTAAAAGAGCAGACTATAAGCGTTAAAATTAAGTATAACTCAAATTAAATTGACTCTCCTAACCTAAACCTAATCTAAACATTGGAAAGAAAACACACGCTGAGGAAAGTGTGAACTGAGAAAAGAGGCTCTGAAGTGCAGTGTCTATTCGCGCGCTAAATCTTTACCAAGCCACGCAGGCTGTGCAATGAATGGGGAAAAAACAGGAAGTAAACCACCAGAGTAACAACAATGAAGAGATTATCAGATTACACTGAAATTGAGCGTGCCTTATGAACACATTCTGTTGATAATTGATGCTAACTTTCAAAGCAGTACCATTATCCTCTCAAAAGTTATTAAGAGTTGAAAGTGAAGAGTGTGTACAAGGGTTTTAAGAAATGAAAAGGAGACTCTAAAAACACACCTAATCACACTATATTCTACCAAAAATATTCAAGATAAACTGCTAAAAAACACACTTTCCTGCCCGTTTTACGATCCCAAATTATACCATAATGTAAAAGAAGACTTGCTCTTTCAGAAAATATGAAAAAGTGAAGATCGGTAAGGTTGATCCATTTCACCTATTTTCAGTCCTCACACAAAATCAGTGTGTGCGACTTTTTGTTCGTTTTGTGGTGCACGGTCACATATATGTAAAGCAACACTGCAAAATCAATGATCTCGTTTTGATACACTGCGCACATGCTGCTTATATTCAGAATGCCAACCAGGAATTACGCTGAATCACTATCTTTTGTCGGCTGCGGGCTTTTTTTTAAACAATGTTTCACTCTATTCACCCCTTTAATTATGGTTAAAAGAAATCTTAGAAAAAAAATCTTGATCACCCTTTAATGTCGATTTCAAAACAGTTTACTAACCCTTGACTTACGATTTTGGTAAGTTTTTTTTTTGTTTTGTTTTTGTTTTGTTTTTACGAGTGGATGGGGGGGGGGGGGTGGCACGCGACGGAGCTTTTGCATTTTCAGAATTGAAATTCAATAATCCGTGGCACAATGAGTGAAATACCGTACGGATACGGTACGGTTGATGGATAGTAAACACTGTAAAGTAACATCAGTGCTGCCAGAGCCCGGGGTGCGATTTTTTTCCCCTGGTGCAAAAAAAAAAAAAAAAAACATAAATAAAATAAATTAAAAAAATAATTAAAAAAATAACTATTATATTTAGTGTCCGGCGTTGAGGTCGCTCGCAGACTGAAATGTGTGTTGTTGTTGTTGTTTTTGTTTTTTTAAGGGTCTGAAGGGGGTGCGTTCGCACCCAGCGCACCCCCAGCCTGGTGACGCCCATACACAGTGCTGGATGGGCGACCAAAACTCTCACAAGCTCGCACCAACTAGTTTTCAATTAGCTCTCTTGAGATTGCTTGAGCAACCTACGGTTTTACTTAATGAAGTCATGTATTTCTGTATCATAAAATGATTTGTGTTTATGTGCCTGTCTGTATGAAATCCATGCATATAAATATACCTATCTAATTATAGATATACACTTGGTGATTCTATCCTTCTATGAAGAGTGCTCGATATCCTCAAAGGAAGAGCTTTAGACAGAAGTATTGGAATAAGTTCACTCGGTTGACAGTAGGTTCATCCGTAGTTATTGCTACTCGGAGTTTCATGTCACCTCCATGAGGCGCAATCATCAGGAAATTATAGATATACATATTTATATATATAATATATAATGTACCAGATACGACAGACAGTGTTGTTCGATTGTGGTTTATATGATAATTAAATGTATTCTACTTTCTTTTCAGTACATGTTCGTGTTGAATTGATCTGAGAATACACCTAACATACAAAATAAATACATGAATATATTTCACACCTCTTGTAGCATTTAACAAGTACAGATTTTTAATATGTATAGGTCATAATATACTTTTTTTTCCAACTGTGTTATCGATATCCAGTAATCATAATCTTAAAGGAATCTACGTGAGTAACTGTCGCAGCTTTCCAATCGATAACAGAGCTTCTTTTTCTTTTTACCTAACAATCATAACAATATTTGACAGTTGACTATACACACACACAAAAAAAAAAATGTAAGCTTGTTTCAGATGGAAGTCAATTTGATTTCGCATTTTACCCGGAGGCCTGGATCAATTTAAATCAGTTTCTTCTGACTGCTGTTTCCTGCTTGAATTTTCTTACACATTACTTCAAATATTATTCCAAAGAGCCATTGAGTCAAATCCCCTTTATCTAATTTTCATCATGCTAATGGTATGGTACATTCTGAATGAATATTCTATCATTGTATGGCTAATTGAAAATTGATGTCTTAACAATCTATATTTTTTTTATTTATCTTGTCATGTTAGTATGCCAAGTCTTATGTATCGATGAAAATACTATATTCTCTTAATGCAAGTATGTATTCTGAATTACTTTATAATAATAGTTTGCTTAAGATGTTTGAAATAGTTATCATGAGCATGCTTTGTGCATACATAATTCTTATAATGTATGTATGTAAGCCTTGTGCATTGTTTGATGCTATGCCCAAAATGTATCTATGTATTATTTTGCGGAAATAAAGCAAAACACACACAAACAAATAAAGGGGCAAGGTTGCTTTGAGTAGCGGATACAGGACTTCTGCATCAAGCTGCAGTAACTTTGCTCCAATTCTGTAGAATTTCAGTGAATAGGTGATAAGTAAGATGAAAATCATTGTCAATGGGTAATCCTGTTCTTTTGTTGTATAGTTTCCATGGTTACGTATAGGCAAGAAACAGTCAGGCACAGACGTTGATAAGGAAACAGCGCTTCCCGTCAGGTGCAAAACAAACAAACAAACAAACAAACCAAATAAAAGCAAACAAACAAAAAAACTGTTATTTCGAGGTTTTCATCCCTGGCCCCGAGGAAGTGTGCCTCTTATAATCGATTTTCGTAGTTTTTGCCAGCGACCGGTTTTATTGATAACGTTTTTTGCAGGACTGGCGCTCGCCCCTTCGTCAATACATCATGTGAGAATATAAATATGCAAACACTCGTCGGTAAAGTAACAAGTTCCCAAGGAAGAATTCGGAAGGGAATCAGTTTCTACAGAAAATCATCGATGATTTTTCTTTTTAATTCCGTCATCTGTTTATATGCCAACGAGTTCGATGTGAAAGACAGCAACCTAACAAGCATGAGCTTTCTTTATCCTCATCCCAAGTTTTAGATAAGGAGGAACTGATGGGACCGCGTAATTACAGATATTTGACTTCTCAGTATTGTATGTGCCATTGCCATTTTATGTACAGATAATACGTCATGTTGGATAACTACACAACTGCCAAATCTTAGATGTCGTTTTGCTTTCACCCTTCATCATGTATATTTCGTGGATAAGGGATTGTGCTGAGACGGTAATCATCAGCGTTGCTAATCGAGCGTTGCTAGGTCATTAGGGTATAGGCATTAAACCTGGCTATGACCTGCAAAATTTAATGTTTTCCTTGGTGAGTTCAACTTTGTAGTCTGGCTTGAGTAAACTCCAAGAAGTGCAATTTGTGCATCATGATATTGAGGAAATAAGATAAAGGAAGAGTTTTCAAATCCATCTATCAAAGAATGAATCCTGAACAAAACACATCCAAATTTGACAGTGCATCATATTATTTTCTTACCTACCACAAAAAGCGAATATATTCTATATACGTTACCGACCCCTTATAGAAATAAATGAAGTGCAGGCTTACATTTCACATACTTCGTATTGCAAATTTCGGATCCAAAGCACAACTGCACAGTATTTTACAGGCGGCTGCCTTTGCAATGGCAGACTATGAGACCAAGCGCTTTAGTCCAAGAAGCCTAAAAATGGCTTTACGATAAAATTCAAAGAGTTTCCTAAAGAAACCAATTGAAGGAGGCAGTTTATATTTTTGAAACAGTAGTGTTCTATGGAGCGAAGTTAACATAATTGTTGTTATATATGACATTTTATGTACAGTAGTTAAGCATATTTCACAATATATATCAGTTAGGGCCTACCTGTCTTGGAAAAGTTGTTTAATGCACAAGGGATTTTCATTTTCGTGTTTAGGTGCGTATTAAATTTGTTTAGCTTGATTGTCGCCTTGGCAACCTTAAGCTAGTAGTCTTTATTTGGCTAACCATAGCAAAATTTGTCAACTAGCATAACATGTGTTTTGTTGCTGTTAAAGCTTGAAAAAGCAGGCCAGAAGACAAGGATGTACAACATGACCTTTCCAAAGGTTTTCGATGACGAGACATCAATTTGTGATATTAGTTTCATCTTTTTATAGTAATGCATTAGTGTTAAGAGCATATGAGGTCATTATCCCATCATGATACCAAGTATATTGGCAGAATATTCTTTTCTCGGTAAAGCGTGTTTTGTTGGTAAAATATATTTTTATGTTCTTATAGATGGCTCGATCTCTTGCCATCCTTGGAACTGTAGGTATGGCATAATATATTGACTGTAAGCATAATTTTCCATTGTCATAATTTCTCTAGCCACTCGGCAATTAAGAACCATTTGTTATTGTCTTTTTTTTTCCTTATAGCAGCGTGGGTATCGCACAGGTCTGCATGGTTGACAACAGCAAAAAAAAAAAAAAAATGAGTACTGTGATCACTGTCTGCCATTAAATTTTTCATTTAATTTCGTTACTTGGCAATTAATTTGTTTCGTTTTTATGCGGTATATCACTACTTCAATATGGCTGATTAAATTAAAAATTAGTCGTTAACAACTAATTGAACACCTAATTTTCTCCCAAAAAACTGCAAATATCAAATAAGTATCAACGTATCATGGTAAACTTTTCTTGCAAGCCTTCGCTATAAAACGTACTCGGAGGCATCGTGTTGTCGAGATGTCTTTCCTTCTTTCATTCAGTACATTTTTGTTTTGTTTGATAAATTGGACGCCACATCTTAAGAGGTGAAATAGAACTTGTAACATGTCTGTGGGAGAGGATAAATCTAAGCTCGCCAACTGCACTCAAGGGCAAACGCGTATATATCTCAACGTCAAATTCTACAATTTTTGAATTTTCTTAACTTTGTTACAAATAACTCAGATTTTTGGGTCATGATGTCGAAGGTCAAGTCAAAATGAATAAGTTATACGATGTAAACCTAAAAGTAATCTGTGTTTTCTATACTTTCAACATTACTCACCATTGCACACATGTTTAACGTTTTATACCACGCAAGCCCATTGCGGAGTGTGATATATCATGTTCATTATATATATATATATATATATATATATATATATATATATATATATATTGGTATTTACTTTGAGGTTTACATCGTATAACTTAATCATTTTGACTTGACCTTCGACATCATGTCCCAAAAATCTGAGTTATTTCAATTTCAGTTGTTTTTTTGGCTAACTCCTGTCGGGGTGTCGCCATTTATTTTGGCCAATGTTTTGGTATTTCATATTATATATATATATATATATATATGTATACTGTACATTTCCTTGTGTGTCTTGGTACTGTTACAGGCCCTACACCTTGGCTATTATACGAGTATGTTGTAAGTTTAAATCATACTTGTAACACATCACATTTGCTGCCCTTTCCATAAACTCATGAATATTCTGAAATCGAAACGTATCTTAACATCCTCTTTGTCAATAAGCAATGGGGACAAGAAGATCATATCTTGAATTTAGAATGCATAGGAAAGAAGGAAAGTATCATGTTTGCTGGAGTCAAAATGATTTTTTTTTTTCAGGAAAGAAAGGTACACAAGATGGAAACTCACATGCAAATCACACTGTTCATAGTGTTATGAGCTACGCTTTAATGATAAAACACATAAAATATTTGCCACCACTTCCTATAACATAGTCATAGTGAAAACGGTCATCAGCCACAATTTGCTATTTTGTTCAACAGCCTAGCAATTCTCTTTACAAACGTCGAGGATTTCAGTGGGTAAATCATAGCAACTTATCTGCACAAACCAGTGGAAGGGTTGCGATACGCTTTCCTAAGCTACATTGAATCCATGTGGTTGCAGACAATACCACATCGGTAGTACAAGTGAAACAGCAGAAATTCTAAAACATTGGATTTCCTTTTGGAATGCATTCGATTTGTCAATTTCGTTTATTAGTATTATGACTGTAATGTGATGTAAGATGGTGAATAAAATATTTCGTACGAAAGACAATAGCTTACATTAACTTCAACATTTTTAATTTGTTGTGCTTGTCTGTGAGTGTGTGTGTCTGCATGCTCTGTACTATTTCATTAGTGTATTCTTGGTATCTCGAAAAAAAAAGTTAAAAGCCAAATTCTCATCTCCACCAGTACTGTTTAAAGGCATAATTTACCATTTTCAGATGAAACAAAACACAGCATTAGTGCTTTAAAATAGTTAAAAAATGTGAGTTTGGGATAGAAACAACCACTGTAAAAATTTGAACCCCGTATAATCAATGTTAAGTATTGTTAAATACACAAAATGTGAAAAATACTTATAATTGAAAATGTTGCGAGACAAAACCGTCTACCGTTATAGTTTAATGAGAAAAACACTAATATCTCCTTATATTTCCGGCTTTATTCCAAAGAAATCTATATTTTAGGATGTTTTGTGATACAGCAGACCTACATATGTGACAGTGCACCTCAAAACGAACATAAAGTCGCACACACTGATTTCGTGTGAGGACTGAAAATAAGTGAAATGGGTCAACCTAGCCGAACTTGACTTTTTCATATTTTCTGAAAGAGCGGGTCTTCTTTTACATTATGCTAAAATTTGGTATCATAAAACGGACAGGAAAGTGTGTTTTTTAGCAGTTTATCTCGAACATTTTTGGTAGAATAGTGTGATTAGGTGTGTCTTTAGAATCCCTTTTTCATTTCTGAAAAACCTTGTCCACACTCTTCACTTTCAACTCTAATAACTTTTGAAAGGATAGTGCTACTGCTTTGAAAGTTGGCATTGATTATGGACAGAATGTGTTAATGAGGCATGCTTAATTTCAGTTTAATCTGATAATCCCTTCATTGTTGTTACTCTGGTGGTTTACTTCCTGTTTTTTGTCCCATTCATCGCACAGCGAGCACGGTTTGGTAAAGTTAAGCGCTTGAATAGACACTGTACTTCAGAGCCTCTTTTCTCAGTTCACACTTTTCCTGAGTTTGTGCTTTCTTTCCAATATTTAGATAGGTTAGGAGAGTCCATTTGATTTGAGTTATACATCATTTTAAAGCTTAAAGTCGGCTCTTTCAAAATATGGTCTTAACTAAAAATTCATGTCTGGCGACTTTTTGTTTGTTTTGAGGTGCAGAGTCACATATATACATCACATGTGATATCTTGAAATCTTTTTTACATCACTGTTCCCAAAGGCAAACAGGACCTTTAATGTTAATATACTCAGAATCTAATGTATTATTTTGTCCTGTGTGATTTTGAAAAAAAAAAGGATAAATAAATCTTAACATACCAAACAAAAATTTTTGAGCAAGATTGCTTTAGATGGCGAACGCAAGACTGCTGCAGCAAGCTGCGGTACTCATCCTCCGATTCTGTATGATTTCATTGAGCATGTGCTGAGTGGGATGAAAACCATCATAAACAAATAAACTTGTTGACTGGGCTTTTGTGGTGTAGTTTCCATGGTTACATATTCACAGCTTATGCAGTCAGGCACAGATGCAGAAAACAGCGCCTCCAGTCAGGCGCAGAAAACTGCTACTTTCCAGCTGTCGCCGAACAAGTGTGCATGTTACCATGGTTACAATCGATTCTCGTAGTTTCGACTAGCAATTTGCCGTCTTTGCAGGACTGGCGCTCGCTCCTTCTTTACTACATCACGTGTTGATATCAATATATAAACACCCATAAAATGAATAGCTCCCTGGGAAGAGTCAGTGAGAGATAATTAATTAATCGATACAGAAATAAGATCGATGATTGCTTTTTTTTTTTAATCGTGTTATCTGTTTCTATGCCAACGAGTTTGAGGTGAAAGACAACAACCTTACAAGAATGCGATTTTTTTTTCCTGATCGCACATTTTAGATGTTAGAAATAACTGAAACCACGCGACTGCAGATTCTTGACTTCTCAGTGCTAAATGTACCATAACCATTGGAATTTGTGTCTATAGACGAATAATAATTCACGTTGGATAACTACACAACTGTCAATCTTAGACGTCGTTTTTACTTTCACCCTTTATTTTGTGGATAAGGGATTGTACTGTTAGGGTAAAAATCAGCGTTTGTAATCGAGCGTTGCCAGGGCATTATATCCCTGGGAAGGCACTTAACGTACATGGTTAGGACCGGCAAAGTTAAATGTTTTCCTTGGTGAGATGGATTTTCTAGTCTGGCCGGAGTAGACTCCAGGAGTTTACTTGTGCATCATAATAACTAAATGAGGAAAGAAGGAGATAAAAGTAAGAGTTTTCAAATTAATCAATCAGGGCATGAATCCTGAATACAACACATCAAATTTGACAGTGTATTATATTCCTTCCTTCAATCACTTAAAGTGAATACATTCATATGTAACCGACCCCTTATAGGAATGAAGGAAGTGTTATCTTGCATTGTAAATACTTGGTATTGCAACTTTGAGATCTAACGCAGAACTGCACAATATTTTGCAGGAGGTTGCTTTCGCAATGCAAGACTATGAGACCAAGCGCTGCAGCTTCACGCATCAGCAGTAAGTGTATGCCATTCCAGTGAAAGAGATGATACCATAAACGGATAATCATGCGTTATCGTTACCATGGGCTATCGTGGTAGAGCGCCCATGGATATCATTAAAATATGATTGTGATTAAAGAAAGTGTGAATTTAAAAAAAAAAAAATACCCGTACACTGGTCATATCGCTGGGGAAATTATGGGGAAACCAGTCAAGTGGAAGGCAAACAATAGATGACTTTCTGATGTCTCATTGTTACACTTTCACCGCACTCATTTCGTCAACATTCATAAACTCAAGTTGAAAAAATATAAAATTAATGACGTCAAAGACTGATGGGTCTGAATTTTCAATCAATATTAACATTATATACAGAAGAGAAATCCTAGATGAATTTTCCCCGGAGTGCCGAGAACAGTTTATGTTTTCCCTTTAGGCCAACCATTTGTTTCCCCAGTTCAGGAAATTCATTCATTCATTGAATGTATTCATTTGTACGATATGTCTATAGTCATACATTTACAAGTTTTCATACTGTATGTGATATGCAGTGTGTTCCGGAAAAAAAAAAAATAACGAACCCGAGTTTCATTGCAACTTTTTGCTTTCAGAATCATAAATTCATGAGATATACTTCAATAGAGAGATACGATTCTCTCCCAATACAAACCTTTCAAAGCAATAGCAGCCCTTTTTTTCAAAAGTTATTTAGAGTTTCAAGTGAAGATGAGGTAAAGGACTTATAAGAAATACATTACATCCGCATATGTAAAAGGTGTAAAGCCAATAGTCGCAAGGGGAAAGACAGATATTAAAATACCTAATCCAAAAATTCTACAAAATGAGTGTTTTAGAGAAGCTGCCAAAAACGCAATTCCCCATTCGCGTTAGAATCCCAAACCTAATAATGTAGAGGAATTGTTCTTTCAGAATCAAAAACTCAACATTGACTACGTTGACCCGTTTCTCCGATTCAGGGCTTGCGACTTTTTGTTACTTTTGTGATGCAACACATTATGTGTAAAATATTGACCACCTTAGTCTGAGGAGCCTGAAAACGGCTGTAAGACAAATTTACAAGAGTTTCTTGAATAACCCATTGAAGAGAGAAGTTTGTATTTTTAAGAACGCTTGTATTCTATGGAGCAAAAGTTTACATAATTATTTGTTAGTATACCTTATCATTCTTATTGTGTACAATTACCTTTAGTTCAGCATATTGCAAAGGTATTACATGTACATGGCTTGGAAAAGTTATTTAGTATACACGACGTTTCTATTTGCACGTTTTAGATGGGTATTAAAGTCATTAGGTTCGGTTATGGCCTTGACAACCTTCAGACAGTATTCTTTACTTTATTGGCTCACCTGTCAGTTAGCATAACACCTGTCATGTTGCTATTAAATTCTAATGCAGGAAGATAGAAGACATGGCTATAATACAACCTTTACAAAGGTTGTCGATGATGAGACATCAATTTGTGATATAACTTTATATTTATTTTGTAAAATGCATTAGTGTTTGGTGCATAATTATGAGGTCATTATCCCAATATATCATGATACCAAGTCCACTGACAGTACCTCTTTTTTTTTTTAGTAAAGCGTGTTTTTGTGGTGTTCTGGGTTGCTCTATTTGTTGCTATGCTGACAACCTTGGATAATTTTATGGCATAATTGACTATAAGCAAAATTACTCCATCATTACTTCCCTAGAAAATTTGCAACTGAGTAGCATTTGTCTTTTTTTTTCTCTCTCTCTCTCCTTACAGCAGCTTGGGTATCGGACAGTTCTTCATGGCTGATTACCTGTCACTGTCTGTCCTGAAAATTTCATTGCATTACGTTACTGGGCAATTAACTTGCAGTGTTTTCATGGTATCAGTGGCTACTTCGGGCTGATTAAATTGGAAATTAGTCGTTGCCAACCACTTGAACAAAAATTGTCTCCAAAAACTGCGAACACCAAATAAGTTTCAAAGTATCATGATCAACTTTTCTTGCAAGCCTTCGCTATAAATGTCACCAGATGCATCGTGTTGTCGAGATGTCTTTCTTTCCTTCATCTCATTCATTCGTATTTTGTTTGTTTGTAAGATTGATTGAATGGATTTTTGGACGCCGCACTTGTAATATATCTGTGTGAAAGGATAAATATAAGCTTGTGAAGTGCACTAAACTGGAAAACGTGTATTTCAACGTCGAGTTCTGAAATTTTGAGTTTTTCTTAACTTTGTTAGAAATAGTTCAAAAGTTTTGGGTCATGATATCAAAGGTCAAGTCAAGGTGATAAAGATAATAAAGCTCAGTGTAATCTATGTTTTCCCTACTTTAACATGACTTACCAATGCGCGCTTGATTAAAGTTTTATACCGCACAATGATTTTTAGGGAAATATTTGACTATGCCATTTCATTGTATTTTCAATAGATTAAAACAAAATTCAAAATAAGTTTCAAATATTGTCACGAAGTACACGCTTGTATGTGGGTGCCTCTTTATTTTTTTTAATGTTATGTTTATGCATAGAAAGAAATATATGTTTGTATATATATATATATATATATATATATATATATATATATTAACGGACCATAGGATGAATATACGTTCGAAAACTAGGTATCTTAAGGAGAATTCGCTCCCAAGGGGAAATTTTGTTTCCCCTTAAGGTCTTCATAATGTTTTCCAGTGCCTTATCAGTGATCTTGGACCTCAGACACTCCACAGTAGGACACAGATTGCATAGAGTGTGGAGATTGAGGATTGCAATGCAATCAATACAATTTATTTGGGGGAGATTGTAAGCAATGTTAGTGTATATTGAATGTGAATAGAAAACAGGTCATGGGGGATGTAGATCTATCTGCTTTGGTTGTATTTTCTCATTAACATACAGAATTTAGTGGTATAAGATGCAATTTGTGTTTTTGTCAATTTAACGGTTCATTAAATCCAAACTAAGACTTTTTTTTCATAAAAGACAATATTTGCATTTTTTTTTTATTATATTATCATGTTTTTGTCAAAATGCTGTCTATCATTTATTTTACTTTTATCCTTATGGCTGGAAAACATAGTAGTTCATATATTAGAAATAGAACTGAAATCAAGTTCAATGCTCTGTTATTTGTTTTGGAAATGAAATGAAATAAGCCAATCTCGTTGCTGCTGTTCTCCCGTTGCGGAGTCTTTCAAATATAAATACGGTAGTTTCCATCATTCCAAAATCTGTGGTGCGAGTGACACATCCACAATACAAGTTATGTGTGTCTTGTGGGTCTTGGTACTGTTAGGCCCTACATTTATGATTTCTTGGCTATTATGCAAATGTTGTAAGCTTCTATACTTGTTATACATCTCACTTTCCGGTCAAAAAACACAAAACACATTTGTGCCTTTCATAAACTCGTGAATATTCTAGAACAGGATGTGGAATATGTTCCCGCTCAACTGGTTTGTATGATTGAGTTTGCTAAAGCAAGTATATAGGGAATATTTATATATATATATATATACATATAGATGTACAGCTGTTATAACTCGAGGTGAATAACATTTTCCTTTGTACCCTTTTCTCCTTATTTTTCTCCTTCGCATTCTCAATATCTTCCTTATTTTTCATTTTGAAGTGTATGGTTTTTTTCCGTTAGTCCACAGCTTTTACCTATTTTACTTTGTATTCATACAGTTTCCAGTTGGGGGTACCTTCAACCATATCATTATTTCTATCTGTCTCCTGTCAATTCACGTTACAGGTAATTAACTAGCTGTTTTTCATTTTCTTATCTCTTTTAATATCTGTCTTTCCCCTTGCGACTATTGGCTTTACACCTTTTACATATGCGGATGTAATGTATTTTCCATTAAGAAATGCAGATATACACGTATGTATGAAACTCAAAGTGTACGAAGAGAAAATGTAACTACTTTTGTGGAACACCAGATTTTGGACACAAGTGCACTGTTCGAGTATTCAAGTTAGAGTATAATTAGAAGTCAAAAATCTACGTGAGCTTTTGATGCCCCATACTTTGCATGCACTCTACTGTCTTTAACACACACACACACACACACACACACACACATGCACATTTTCAATTTCAATTTCAATTTCAATTTTATTTCCATTTCCATTGAATAAACAGAAAAAATATATACAATACATTTACAGAACAAATTTATAACAATTTCAAAGAAAACGTACAAGTGGTCACGAGTAACAACAGAATTTCGTTTCTAAGGTATATACCTAATACAAAGATTAGAATGGAAATGGAGGGTCCCACTTAAAAAGCAAAGCTTGTAGGGTATGGGACCCTCTAAAGATACGTACACAAAGTCAAAGAAACCAATGTCAAATGACATGAAACTAACTTGGGAAGGGAAAAAAAAGAAAGAAAAAAGAACAAAAAAAAAGGGGGGGGAAATGAGACTATGGTACAACACGCGCCATCGTGGACACAAGCATACTGTACTTCATTATGAAAATGCAATAACAAAACAATATAACGCTCCCTGGTTTGAAATTGCGATTGATTGGGTGCATATGCCGGTATGAATGCATAGGAACGGATATAAAAAAAGAGAAAGAGAATAGACTCACTGTTACTGGTACAATAAAAGAAATATCTGAGGTAAACTTATGCTAGACAGATTGTTTTCCTTAAAAGATGATTTCTGTGTGATAACTTAATACTTGTAAAAACAAACAAACAAACAAACAAACGACTTGATTGAGAGAATGAAACCGAACCTAATTTGGTTGTATATCATAAGATTTCAACAGAAAAAATTTTAATTTGTTTTTAAAAGAATTCAAAGTTTGTGCTGTTATTATGTCGTTGGGAAGTGAGTTCCAATACTTAGGCCCCTCGTAGATGAAGGTTTGTTGAGCCAGCAAGGTCCTAAAAAATGGTAAATGAAATTCGTTCGATTGCCTTGTAGGATAATTATGAACAGATTGATTTTTTGAAAACATTGATTCAAATATATATGGAAGATTATTTTTATTGTAATTATACATAAATTGTCCTAAATTAAACAAATACAAATTTTTAATTTTAAATATTTTATTTTCAAAAAATAACGGATCAGTATGAGACAAATGAGCAGTGTGACATATAATGCGCAGTGACTTCTTTTGTAGCAGAAGTAATTTATCCAAAAGAGTTTGATATGTATTTCCCCATACAAGAATACCGTAATTTAAATAAGGCAATATGAGGGATGAATATAATGTAAGCAGGGACGACAAAGGAAGACAAAATTTAATCTTGTTGATTATACCGATGTTTCGAGAAATAATCTTACATATACTATCAATATGAAATTTCCATGAAAGCTTATTATCAACTGTTATTCCCAGAAATTTGATATAAGAAACGTTTTCCAGCGGTGTGCCATCAAAGATAATATCAGCAGGTAGTGTCTCAATGGAGTTGCTGAAAAGCATATATTTTGTTTTTTGAAGATTGAGAGATAATTTATTAGCTTTTATCCATTGAGCAACTTTTTCTAATTCAAAATTTAATGTCTTTACTAGGGTAAAAGGATTATTATGCGAAAAAAACAAATTTGAATCATCCGCAAAGAGAATGAAAGAAAGAATATCTGATGATTTACAGAAATCATTTATATAAATAAGAAACAGAAGCGGACCTAATAAACTTCCCTGTGGGACCCCACATTTAACATTTAACATTTGTGAATTGCAACCATTTAAAGAGACATATTGCTTCCTGTTCAAGAGGTAGCTCCTGAACCACTCCAAGGCCTTCCCACGGACTCCGTAATGTTGCAATTTATTAAGTAAAATATCATGATTAATGGTGTCGAAGGCCTTGGAGAAGTCCAGGAACAAACCTATGAGATGTGAGGATTTGTCGATAGCATGTGCTACTTTTTCTACAAAACTCAATAATGCATGTGAGGTGCTATGTTTTTCTCTAAAACCAAACTGAGTATTTGAGAGTATATTATTGAATTTCAAAAAAGTCAGAGTTCTTTTGTAAACAATTTTTTCAAGAATTTTGGACAGTGTACATAACAAAGAAATTGGTCTATAATTATTAACATCTAATTTGTCACCTTTTTTAAACAAAGGAATAACTTTTGCTATTTTCATACTTTCAGGAACAATACCATAAAAAAGAGATAAATTGAATATATGAGATAAAGGATCCGCAATTGAAGATATTACCCCCTTCAGCAGAAAATTACTGATGTCATCGTGTCCAGCACTTTTTTTGGAACGAAAATCAGAAACAATATTGATTATCTCCTGACCATATGTTGGGCTAAAAAACATTGAGTTTAAATTTGGTGGACCTAAAAATTCAGAAAAATGTTTATTTGAAGATGGAATTTTGCTTGCAAGATTTTCCCCAATAGAAGAAAAATGATTATTTAGAATATTACAAATATAATGAGGATCTTCATGAATCTTATCATCAGCTCTAATTTTGGTAATATTCGACTTGTTATTTGATATATTCATTGCTTGCTTTAAAACTTTCCATGTATTTTGCATATCATGCTTATAAAATTGTAACTGCTTAGTATAATATTTTTTCTTTTCAATACGTATAATTTTCGTCAAAGTATTTTTATAACTAGTATATTTCAGTTTTGATTGCTCAGTAGGTTTCATTTTAAATTTATAATATAGATTGTTCTTTCTATTTATTGAACGCAAAAGTGACTTAGAAATCCAAGGTAACCTGGGTACCTTTTTATAGTTGGATGACTTTTCTCTTCGTTTTGGAATATGAATGTCCAAGAGTTGAGTAAAAATATGCATAAAATATTCAAATGACATATTCACATCATTTGAGTCAAAAATAGACGACCAGTCTGTCCTATCTAAACTAGCACCCAGACTGGCTACGTTTTCATGTGTAATTCTTCGTCTAGATAAAGAACTAAATTTATTATCAATAATATCATTTAAAAAGAAACTAGTCGAAATGGGGAAGTGATCTGTAATATCTGAAAGTAATATAAGAGAATCAGGAGAAGGCAGAATATTAGAAAAAATATTATCAATAAGGGAGGCGGATTCATTAACTATACGCGTGGGCTTAGATATCAAAGGTAAGAAAGAAGCAGATAGAAGTATTTCCATAAAATCTTGTGAGATTGTATTTTGTTTCAATAAATCTATATTAAAATCTCCCATTATGAAACATTTTTTATGAATAAAAACTGGATCCTTCATTAAATTCGCAAAATATTCCAAAAATGATTTCATATTCGCACTGGGTGGTCTATACATTACACCTATGATTATATTTCTACTGCCAGGGACTGTAATTTCAATAAAAAGAGATTCAATAACTTCAGTCATACAGTTGAGCTCATCACGAACTATATAATCATACTTTTGTGAAACATATAAAGCAACGCCCCCACCCGCCCTAATTTGCCTGTTATTAACTACAAAATCATATCCGTCGAGGGCGAAAGGAAGACTTAAATCATTGGAAAGCCAGGTTTCGGTTAAACCTATTATCGAAAAATTTTTCCTGATGGGATCATCTAAAAGTAACCTCAGTTCTTCAAAATGTTTATTAATACTCCTAATATTAAGATGTATGAGTGAAAAAATGGTGTCATCATATTCCTTGACAACATTATTAAACTGGTTGAGAGTAAGATATTCCGAAGATGGGCTTTGCAATTGGTTTTCTATATCAAAGTCATAATGAAATTCTTTCGACGATGTATTAAAACTATCTGAAACACAATTATCGAAAAACATATTATTTTGATCAATATTTACTTCTCTTTCTGCCAAAGAAGGTCCTACCGTATCGAAAAAATCATCATCAGTAATTGAATTGAATGCAGTGTCTATTGAATTGAGTAGTACAGGGTGAGCGTAATTGCCATTGCTTGTATCCACGAGGGCACCTGTCGAGTGCAGCACAGGGGATTTTGACATCTTGAATGTCTGTGATGTACGAGACTAAAAAGAAAGAAAATGCTACATCTTAGTTGGAAACAGAGTCAATGTAACATTAATCCCATACACGAGGTACCACATATATTACAGAATAACGTATTAACAATTATCTAAGAGCGTCTTCAGCCTTGCTCTACTATATAATAGGAATTAGAATACACCAGTTAAGAAATCAGGTTACAGAAGGAAAAAGAAAAAAAAATAAACTAGGTAAAATGTCCCTTGACATAAATGAGTATTACATTAACCATTTTCAGAGAGTGATAGAAAAAAAAAGGAAAAAAATAAAACACCTCTCCTATACCAGATGCAGACATCTTGAATTGAATGATTAACATTCACAAATTTATGTACATGGGATGACATAGATACAACACTGGTTAAATGCGAATGGGTGAATGCCCGCCATCGTATGGTCACAGCGCGAACGGTCAATAACCACCAGCATGGCGCCCCCTGCCACTCCCCGCCGATGAGGCAAGGGATCGCCAAGCAGTACCTCAATGAAGGCGCCAACAAACAACCACGTGACGGGGAGGCGCCATGCTTCGGACTGCAATATACAATGAAACAATAGAACGCAATCATCACCTGTGTATTACACTTGGGTGTCACAAATATAGCATATTCAGCTTTGTGTACCAGTATAAACGTGCAGATGAAGGAATGAGAAAAAGTGAGTTAATTGTATAGGGAAACGTAGGTCAGTAACCACCAGCATGGCGCCCTCTGCCACGCCCCGCCGATGAGGCAGGAGGCCGACAAGCAGTACCTCAATAAAGGCGCCAACAAACAACCACGTGACAGGGAGGCGTCACGCTTCGGACTGCATTAATGAAACAATAGAACACAAACATTACCTATGCATTACACCTAGGTGTCACAAGTACCATAATATGCAGCTCTGTGTACACCGTATAAACACGTATGTTTTAAATCATCCTACTATCCTGTTATAAAAACGTCATGTTACGAAATTTTGACTCCCGCTTGCTTCTAGTGATAAGGACAGACAATGTCCAATTTACCATGAGCGTCTGTGAAATTTCATACTGAGTTAAAGAAATGCACTGGTATGTATGACATTTACAGTCATCACCTGTGAATTACACTTTGGTGTCACTATAGTAGCGTAAACAGCTTTGTGTACAGTAAAACGCTGTCATGGGTGATACAATCCAAGAAGAAATTTCAGACTGGCATTATAAACAATTGACCCAATATAACACAGACATTAAGGCATGTGTTTTTCAATCCAAAGGGAAGTTACAGACTGTAAATCATAAAGAATGTACATTATTCCTGCATAAGTAAATACTATACAAATGAGTAAAACAATGACCCTTTAATATCGCCCGTTGAGAACGACAAGGGCGCTAAGCTGTCATAAAACTCATAGTGTTCAAGACAACCCAACGCCCCACCCACTCCCAACAGACGATAAGTCAATTAAACACTTTTATATTATTTATAGTTTGTGTTTAAATTCATTACTCAACTCTCTACCATCATACTATTTCACATACAGATGAAGGAATAAGAAAAATAAAAACATTAAAGGGCTTCATAACTTGTGGTATTAAGGGTGGTTCGTTCAGTTGAGTGAAGAACAACAACGCAAGTGTATTAATCTAATGAGGTTCATCTTAGCAAGTGAGCGTGGTTTGAGCCCGAGTCTAAGCACACACCTGAAAATGATATTCTAACAGGGAGACTGGGAAAAAAGAATTACCTACTAAGTCTTATTTTCCGTGGACAAACTCTGTGTGCAGCTGCCCTGCCCGTTTTCGTAGACAAACTCTTTATCATATGCTGACAACTGCTTTGTGTTGTGAATGTATTAGCGCTGTCTTTGCCCATGAAAAGTAGGCAAGATCTGCGCCAACACACATACAAGTTACAACGTAACATAATACTGATTGAATGTTTTAGAAATCCTACTTTCCTATCAATAACATCATATTACAAATTTTAAATACCGGTTATTTCTTGTATTAAAGGAGAAACAATATCCAATGTCCAATCTACTATCAGCATCCATAAAATTTCGTACTGAGATGAGGGTATGCATTGGTATGTATGACATACACAGTCATCATGCCTATTACACCTGGGAGTCACAAGTAGCATAAACATCAGCTTAGTGCACAATTCAATCCATGGAGAAATTACAGACTGACATCACGATGAATTCACAGACAATTTACAGACTGTTAGGGAATTTACACAGTATAACACAGCATTGAGCATTTTGGTCCATGGGTCAATTTCAAAACTGAAAATCTCTGTTCAACCATTTTATGTTTAAAATAAGTTGAAAGGATGAGAAAAAAAAACAACAACAATTGGGTACGGGGAAATATGGACTTCCAGATCTTTGGCAGACTATCATAATAAATCATTGATAAGTCAACCTTAATACAGAGCGGTCGTACATTCATAGCACGTCTGAGAAGAAATTAGTCTCAACGTGAGAAAATCAAATGAAAAGGAAAAAAATATATATTCTTCGTAACTTTGCAATATTGAGAGTGGCTCGTTCGGTTTGAATGAACAGCAACACAGAAATATTAATCAAAATGAGCTTTATCTTAGCATAATAGCATAATAGCATCATGTCACAATTCTTTTTTTTTTCAAGTACCTGTTATCTCTTGTAATCAGTAGAAACAATAACCAATCTACCATTAACATCCATGAAATTACGT
The DNA here is from genome assembly GCA_033980235.1 of Diadema setosum. Classification (NCBI taxonomy): domain Eukaryota; kingdom Metazoa; phylum Echinodermata; class Echinoidea; order Diadematoida; family Diadematidae; genus Diadema; species Diadema setosum. Next base: position 29,346,012 of record CM067065.1, read on the forward strand.
ACTGAGGTGATGAAGCGTTCCACAGTATGTGTGACGTACACAGTCACCACATGATGTGTATTACACTACTAGTCCATGGGCCAAGAGCCGAAAAATGGGTTGTTGGTACCATCCGAGGTGGCAAAACCCCCCCGGTGTCACTCCGCCCGCCGGACATAGACACGCCCACCAAGCCACGACAGCACCTCCAAATGAGCAGCCCAGCCACAATAAATGAACCCATAACCAATTTGGGCTCGTTTCTACATCCCTACACCTCCGAATCGAAACCAACCGCCACACAAAGACGAGCACTGCCCTCCGCATGTCCATGGAGGTACTAACAGAGCTCCATGGTATGTCCACAGGTGCTCCGCCGCAAACGCGGCGCGCCCAGTCCCCACTCAGCGGCGAGCCCAGTCAGCGGCGCGCCCAGCGGCACGCCCAGCGGCGCGCCCAGTCCCGCGATTATTGCTAGTTTTCAACTAGCAATAATCGCGCCTCGGATAAACCTCATTGGCTACGATACTGCCTCTGCGCAAAGATTCACATTCACACGGACACAGAATAAGATAAAGACAACTGAACACACAAAAGCAAAATTCACCCCGTCATTTGAAGTTGGTACAACTGATTTAAGAAAAAAATAATAATAGCATTCATGTATATACGGTGGCAATTGTATTGGTCGTTACTTATATCGTACTAAATGGTTCGATTCTGAGCGCTGAAAATAGACATTATAATTATTGAAGGTGGACTATTTGAGCACATTCGTGGATTTAATATGAAGCTTCTTGTACAGTAGTTAACATGAAGCATGCCGAGCATCGCGACTACAGTAACTCATTCGGTCTGTTCAAGACCTTTCAAATCAGAGTGAGGTTGGCATGACCAATGGCATATCGGTATACCCGGTGCGTGCGTGTTCTGTAAATTAGGGAGTTTTCGCTACACGACGGGACAGTACTCTCGGAGAAATTGCCTTGTATTTCATGGTGTCAGTGAGCATGAGGATGAACACACAAACGAAATCGTGAAACAAATTTGCTAGGAAAAATTGAAAGTGAAGCTTCAAAATGGCGACATCGACAGATCGCATCGTCTCGGCGCCAAGAAGGGCAGGTCACGTGGAATCATCGTGAAGTTCACCAGCTATGACGTCAGGGACCGTGTATATCAAGCCCGAAGGCTCCTGAGAGATCTACAAGGGGATCCCATATACGTTCAGGAAAGCCTGACCAAGCTGAGATCGGACCTGTTCAGAGAAATCAAGTCAAAGTTCAGAAGTAAATGTAAAAGCATTTGGACCCAAGATGGCCGCATTCGTGTGCTAACCAACGGTGGACATCGCCTCACTTTGACGAAAAAGTCCCACATTGTCAAATTACAATCTTCGGATTAAGTCAATTGAATTCAGTGTCGCGAGATGTGAGATAGGCATTATTGCGGGAATTGGCTTCTTTCATCCCGTTCTGGGTTGCTATACTTACCGCTATAATCCAACGAGTGCCAGCGAGTTCACTTGTTATCTCACATACTTGGTTTGTTTTGTGTCGAGATCAATGGAATGAAGATAATAGTCAATTTGTCGTCCTTCAGTCAGCAGAACCTTCACACTGCTGAGCTGCAAGCACTGTGAGCTTGCTCGTCGCTGTGTACCTTGTCATCCCTCTACTTTCTTCTCATCTTTATGTTTCGCGTGTCTATTATGAATGGACAGGGAGTGTTGACTGGTGCATAATCGAACTAGGTTATTGTCACTACAGTGTTACAAAGTTCTGAACACAACTTTTTTCTCCCCCCCCCCCCTTTTTTTTTTTTTTTTTTGTTTAGAGCTTGTGCCCTCTCCACTGATGTGAAATAGCCATGTGGCATTCCCGTACAAATTTGAGCAGGCCTATCAAAATTCATGTTGTGTCGTGACTACCCTACACCAGACATTTTTGTTCTATGAGCGACTTTTCGCTTCCCTTCCCTGTTTTTATGATCTTATTGTTTCTTTCCTGCTGGTTCGTCACTAGGGCACAATAGTTTTATTGTGAAAGAGGAGATAGGGATCTATTTTGTGTCATACAGAAGAAAATAATGCTGTTTTACTGCCGCCTTCGGTTACATTGTATTTGTATTTAGTAATCCTAGAATAGTGCTGTGATTGCAACTATATATCATTCCAATACCTTTTTGACTGAAGTAGCTCTTTTTTCTTTTATTACTTTACATTTACATTTTTTATTTTTCTTTAGATCTTTCTTTAGATCTTGTTTTGGTACTGCATTCAATACATTTTTTTTTTGTATACATTTTCAAATGGTACAACTATTTCCATGTGTTCTTTGTACAAGATGTGTTAGAAATAACCAGAAAGCACTCCAATGTACCTCATGTCAAATGGGTGCACATATCATGTTCAGGAATCCCCCTGAGTAGATACAATGATCCCAATGAATTATTTTTGAACTGGGAGTGTAATAGATGTACTTTTCAACATCTTCCCAATTTCATTGAACTCAAATCGGAAACTCTTCCAGACAGCAATTTATGAGATAAGTCTGTTGACTCTGGTGAAAAGAGAGATCCATCCCTTAGGTATGAACAACTTTCTGAGAAGGGAATTAAGTTTTTTTTCATTTGAATATAGTTAGCCTTGTGAAATATCATGAGGAAATTATGATTGAGAATGAAATACATGTATTTGCCCTAAATGAAACTAAACTTGACTCTTTTATTTCAGATAATGAAATCGGTATTCGCCATTATTCTTTAATTCGGAGAGACAGAGACAGAAATGGAGGTGGTGTCGCAGTTTATGTTCATGAATTTATTCCTTTCACCTTGGTTACCCATGATTCACTTGTCAACCTGGAAGCACTGTGCATCAAGATCTGTCTGAAAAACTCCAAACAAATAATGTTTTTGAATTGGTACAGACCTCCAAACTCAAAAATTGATCTCTTTAATCATTATGAGGATTTTTCAAATTTCGCGAGTAGTTTTGATAGCCAACTGGTTATTATGGGCGATATAAATTGTGATATTAAGAAGAAAACACCTGAAAAACTATTAAGGTTTATAATCAAATTAATAGTGTATATTGTTTGCAACAGGTTAATAATGAAATGTATACAAGAGTGACTGAAAGATCAAGAACACTCGTTGATCACATGCTCACGAATTTTTCAGACAAAGTGAAATCATATGGTGTAATTCAGAACGGCATGAGTGATCACTATATCAGTTATATGGTATGGAAATGCAAACATACATCACAAAGTGAGACGTATGTAACTTTCAGAAAATCACGAAACGTTGACATGGAAGCTTTCAGGTCGGACTGGCACCGCTCTATTGATAAGGGTGAATACGTTGGCGCCATCTTTGTTGATTTGCAAAAAGCTTATGGTTGATCACCTGATCCTTCTATCTAAACTGGAAAACATGGGGGTTAATGGCATAGAACTTGAGTGGTTCGAGAGTTATCTCTCGAACCGAAGAATAAGGACGTCAATCAATAATACCCTTTCGGATGTAAGATTATTAACTAGCGGAGTGCCAAAAGGATCCTTGTTAGGACCATTGTTGTTTAGTATGTTTATCAATGATATCAATTCGGTTTTTTCTGACTGCAGGGCCCATTTATATACCGATGACACGGTTATTTATTACTCACATAAAAACCCGAAATTTGTAGAAAATGTTTTGCAAAAAGAGTTTGTATGTATGGAATCATGGGTGGCTGATAACTATTTAAAAATCAATTTTGATAAAACTGTTTGTATGCTACTTGGTACAAATATGTTAAAAAAGCAAGAGTATTTGCATGTTAAACTTAGGGTAAACAATTACTTCAGGTGAATAGTTTTAAATATCTGGGAATATTTGTAGATAAGTTATTATGGGATGTTCACATTGAACAACTATGCAACAAGTTAAGTAAAATGATTAGTTATATGGGTCGTTTGAGACAGTTTGTTAATATGACTGAATTGAAATTGATATATAATTCTATTGTGTTACCTCATTTTGATTATGGTGATGTAGTGCGGCAATCCGCCAACGGTAACTCTCTTTCCCAACTTCAGAAGATGCAAAATAGAGCCGGGAGAATGATTTTAAAAGTTAACCCTTATTCCCATATTACTACCAGTGATGTTAATTATAGCTTAGGGTGGAATACAGTAATCAATAGACAAAAAATTCATCTGCTTTCATTTATGTATAAGATTATGAATAACATGGCCCCAGAATATATGAAAGATATTTTTAAGTACAAGACATCACCATACTCTCTCCGTAATCAAAACGATTTACAGTTGCCTCGGCCAAATATTAATTATTGTAAGAGATCTTTTTCATACAGAGGTGCATGCATCAGCGTATAAGAACTTACCCAATGATTTGCGTCAAATTTCCTCTTTACCCGTTTCTAAGTTCAATTTAGTTAAAACCGAAATCCTTTCTATTTGATCTTTTTTGTGTGTGCTTCAAACCTTTGAACAAGGTGTGATAATATGGTATATATGTAGTTACAATGTAGTAATGTATGTACCGTTCTATTTGTGTTTGTGTATATTTTATTCTATCATCTGTCCCTGATTGTATGAAATCTTTGTGTACAGGGCCCCATGGAAGACCAGAAGTGACTGTCATTGTCACTACTGAAAATGGGCTACCCTCCGTATGTATTTCTTTTTTTTTTCTTTACTGACCTTTATGTATGAAATGTGTTGATTTTTTTAGTACAGAAATAAAACAACAACAACAACGGGAAGACCGAAAATACGCGGAAGCAACCAGCTGTGACAGTCCCCGTACTCGGACTCCCTTCCCCATATCGCTTTCCTGTTAGGACAGACACATGTGGCAAGATCGCTGATTGGCTGGCTGACTGGCTGGCTCACTCCTACCCAGCGACATCGGGACCGAACGCTTTTTCGGCCGAACACATTTTGCACACGGCACGCTCAGAACTCTGCGTCGTGCTTGCGAAAACTCCCTAATGGCCACCATGACGACGAAAGAGAGTAAGGAGGGAAAAAAAAGAATCTCTTTATATTCCGGGTCTCATATTGGCAACTTTTGCAACTGGTTGGTCAGAGATTTGGAGAAGTTCATTGGCTGCGGAGGAAGCGTGGACGAGTACATTTTTCACTGAAGGGTGTTTCCCCATTACCACTTTGTATACATTGTACGGTAGAGACCCGGATCGAATCGGCATTGGGGTATCGTATCTGTGGTGAGGAAAAAATCCCTCCGATTGGATCCGGGGGATCCGATATACTGGCCAAATTCCGCCGATTCGTCCCAGCGGAACTTATCTACTGGCCGGCACAGATCGCCTGTGACACCGGCAGTTACAGCCGTATTAGTTTTTACTGTTGTATGTACTATCTGTATAACGATATGTATTTAGGTAAAGCAAGTGCGCCTTGTTTGGAAACTGTTTGACCTTCAATGTATAAAAACGTATAATTATAATATCCTATTACATAAGATAATGATACTAATATGGAGACAGCAAATCTTCAGATTTTTTTTTCTAGAACACCTATATTTTGCTTTGAATAATACGGGCGTTCACACTGTTTTCAACTTGGATTTAGCATTTTTTGTCTCAAAACATTATAGTGATAAAGCTACTTGGTTCATCTCTGACATAATGTACATGAAGGTGACTCCTGGAAAATTGGAAGTTTTTAATGGATTGAATGTTTCGCGGTATTTTCTCATTAACATACAGCATTTAGTGGTATAAGGTGCATTTTCGTTCTTGTCAATCCAGATCTGCAATGTACCTGTATATTAATGCATTATTATTAAAATGGCAATATTTGCATTTTTCTGAATATTTCATTATCTATCAAAATTCCCCCATACAACTTTATTCCACATTTCCACTAATAGCTAAAAATATACAATTACAACATATGAAGCGCGTAAAACACTAAGGCCCTATGACGTGTTTTACAAAAAAGAAACACATGCCTCCCGAAAGATTTCCATTCTAAAAATACATGATAGGGAAATTCCTCTTCATAATGATGTAAAAGACCTGCTGGTATTTCATCGGATACGTGCTCAATTTCCCTACAGATACTAGTAATGGTTTGCGGATGAATACAATTATGACTCATCACCGTCGCAACCCCTAATCCAAAAGGTCCAATAGGTTATAGGCGTGTCTTGCATTCAATGTGGGTTTTTCTATCATTATTATTATTATCACACACATATCAACGGTGGTGACTCTGTCCTAGCTTTATTTCTCACGAGCCATACACTGAATGAAGTACCTGAACCCAAGAGGGCGCTAAGGCATGATATCATAATCACACTAGGTAGGTGACTATGGGGGTGTTTTTTAGGGGATTACCCCTCTAACATAATTATCTATTTTTCAAATGTATCATTGAAATTTTAACCCTCGAATGGTAATTGAAGGGTGGGTTTTGCCCAGGGGATAATTGCCCTAGATCCTTTTCAATGCTGCGGCACTTGCAGAATATCGATCAAATTGACTAACTGCTTTCTGATATACGAAAAACAAACAAAGAAAATGATAATGTGCCCTTAGTAGTAGCCGTCGGTTAGAGTCTACTCTATCAAAACATATGCATCTGCAAATTTGACCTAGTCATGTCTTACAGCGGCAACAGATGTTGTAAGAAAGATTTTGGCAATATTCAATGGACACAGTTTATGAAACACTCTTGTGAGGTGAAAAATGATGGTCGTATAAAAGAAAAAGTTAGCTTTATTTGGGTATTGATATGTGCAGCATATCAAGCTATAAAGGACATCACCTCGCAGGAGCTATTGAATTCCATAAATTTACAGCAGTTCAGAGTTTTTTTTTTTTTTTTTTAAGTTGCCATACACGCAGCATCCTATAAAGTAACGTTAGTGTTTCAGAAAAAATGGTGTCTTTTTAGACACCTTTTTTCTTGATGTATATTGTATTGAATTCGAAAAAAAAAAGCATGATGTTATTTGAAATATGTTGTAATATGTGTATAGATGAAAGAGAATAATAAATATCCCAGTGAGGGAAAAAAAATTATAAAAAAAAGACATGAACCAAAAAAAAAAGAAAAAAAGTAACGTTTAGAAAATCTCGTCAGGCGTGCTTCCGCAATTTCACCCCCCCCCCCCAATAAAAAAACACAAACAAACAAACAAACAAACAAACAAACAAACAAACAAACAACAAACAAAAACAAGCAAACAAACAACTTCTTTTTTTTTGGAATATCCCTGCAGAATAAACTGGCAGCTTGCTCAACAAACTCACTTAGGCAGAGAGCGGATATATCAGTGGATGTTTTCCACTCAGCAATTAAAAAAAGTACCCTGTATAAGCAATAAATAAGAAGTAAAATTTGACAAGGTTATATCAGATCTAAGGCTCTCACTAAAAAGGCATTCTATCATTATTTCGGGATCTCATTAAACACACATACTAATTTTTTGACCTACTCTTGCTTACCAAAATCTTTTTAGATGCATTCCCAATTAAAACAGTCTGCCTTCCATGAGATTTTCTCGCAGTTTCAGCACACTTTACTAATCAAATATGATCAATGATTACCAGTCCCGTGGTAAAATCTCTGGCTAAAACTGTAGTAATGCTAGTGCCCGAAATGTTCATGGAGATTATCCACAAAAACGGGGGGCGCTTTGAACAGGACATCCTCTTTTCGCCGCCATAGCAGGAACAGTGCATAGCATCAACAGGAAACTCTGGACAGCAGCAAAAGCTTGCTTCACATCGAGGGGGTCCATATACGAATGGCATGATTTTGATTACATCTGATTTGGAAGTCCCAAGTTCTGAAGTTTGCAGCGAATGCAGTATTTAGCATTTAATGTAGCTCTCCTAGCAACTCTGTTTTCTGGGTCAATGCAGGTCAAGATAAGCAATTATTTGAGGAAAAAAAATAAAGATGTCAGCCATTCTCTTGATTAAAGGCCTTCAGTACGGCATCCACATACAAATATCTACAAATTAATGTGAGCAAAGCTACAGCAAAAAGGCACCCCTCCCCCCCCCCCCCCCCCCCCCACACACACACCTACATGTCAGGGACAAGGTAAGGGACCAAACACAAGGCCAGGGTGCTATTAAAACATTAATTTATACACCTACAAGAAACTGAAGCCCATAGGAATGATATTCTCTTTTTCATTGTGAAAACAAACGTAGTCTAGATTTTCTACTCAATTACGTTCATGGGTTTGAATCCTGCTCGAGTAAGTACGCCCAAGATTTTTTGTTAATATCATGGTTAATATCAAAACACTGATCGATTCCATGCTTATCTGCGTCGATGTAGGGCAATTTGTCAATCATTAAAATTTGTAGTAATATTTCATCCAATATATGAAGCCCCATATATCTTGTATTTTTCTGCAAGTGTCACAGCACGTGAAAGTATGTTTACTTTGATAGGGGTAATCCAATAATATACCCAAACAGATACCATGTTTTCTTGGCGTAGCGCCCTCTCGTGATCACGTATATCAACCTATGTATGACTCATGAAAGGACAGAATCACCGCCATTAATAAGCAGAACAACAACAACAACAACAACAACAACAAGTTAAATGAGTACACGCCTCTGTAAGAAAACTAAAACCCTACTACTTGTATCTTATAGGACCAGCTCGGGATTTGGAATGGTGTCAGTGATAGGTCATGATATTGTAGCTATTCCCCTACCTTCCTTGTGGCTACCTCACCTATATGGGAACGTGTTGGGCACCCACCTGATGAAAAAGCAGTATCTCTTCTAGCAATTCAACATAGTGAAGTTGGATTTCCCAAACATGTATTTTAGAATGTAACTCTTTCTGGAAGGACAAGCATGTGTTCCTTTTTTACACGAGTCATATTCATGTACTTTGAGATATTACCCTTTTGAATGGCTACCGGCACGTCCCCTGCACATTGTTGTTGTTATTTTTGGCACTCTTTTCGTCATGTCTATGCATTGAGATGCAATGTAAGCTATCGTGCATATCAACTGGCATAGTCTACCTGTAGTTCGTGATGAAATATCATTATTGATACCTTGATGTAAGAATAATGTGCCTGTCTCCGCTGAATCTAAAGACACAGATTTGAGTAGGACAATGTCTTCACGATCCATGTTTGTCAAGTAGTGCCTGGGACTATAACTATTTGCATTGAAAAGAAATCTACACATATTATGTCGAACATACTATAAGGAACACTATTTCGTTACGCTGTAATGCACGTTCTTCAATTAGCAACCAATGCAGCTTAGGGTGTCACCACTTTGGCCCCCACCACCTCTTTTACCCCGGAAGTGGCACCATAACCCTTAAACGTATAGTTTTGGTTGAGACCTAATTTCAGGTTTCTAACATTTTTTGGTGAATTAATGAGAAACCTCTTAGGAAATATGAAAGAGCATGTAACTCTACGAGGAATTCAACGTTAATTTGATAAAAATTGGTTTTGAAATAGCTGGGATATCCAAAAAAGAGGGATTCTAGAAAGTGTGGAACCCACAGCTTATTACTTTGTTTTACTTTTTTCTGATGTTCCAGCCATTCCAAAACTGGTTGTCATCAAATAAACTTTGAATTTCTCATAGAATTGTATGTTCTGTGCTATTTTATAATTAGTTAAAAGCCCAATTCTCAACTCCACCAATACTGTAACATCCCTTTAAGTATGCATGACCGCTTTAAGTCTTTTGTTTTTGCGCTGGAGACTTTTTTTTGGGGGGGAGGGGGCTTGTTAGCTGATATCGTTAGCTGATGAAACCGCAGAAGTCCCCTCGCCCCCCCCCCCCCCATCAACACACACACACACATACACACACACACACTCCCACACACACACACACACACACACACACACACACTTTTGAAAACGTGGCCCCGGCCATGCTTTGTGTAGAATCATGCAAACATAACCTAAATCTATCAAGACGCCTTAGAGCCTGGTACAGCCTTTTGTCGGTGAGGTCATGAGAAAATACTTACGAAATATTGATAAAACACAATCTATATAGGAAATCAGAGTTTATTTGATGAAAATCGGTTTTGAAATGGTAGGCATACACTACCTCTTTTTTAAGAACCACTTCCATTTTGGATATCTGAGTTCAACTCGAGTTGTACGCGCATATTTCATGAGTGATTTCCCATGATCTTAAAAAAATAAAAAATAAAACTTGAAGCCTCATCTCAGCCAAAGGCCCCCCCCCCCCCCCCCCGTTTATGAGATGATATGATAGGTGCGTATGTTTCCCACAATGCATTAACGTATAGTGCTCAGCATACCGTCTTATTCAGCTCAACATCGTCACAGCAGAACGCACACTTCACAAAGCATTGCGAACCTCTGCACTGCTGCTGTTCACTATGTAAAGTCTGGGGGCCAGACAGATGCTGAATCTCGTCTTTCTGCCCGATTTCTTTTTTTTTTAAATGTTCTTTATCATTTTTTGAGGCTTCCAAATCAGAATCTGTATGATACAATTCTTGCGTCCTTGCGGTGGGTTTTAATGTATTCAAAATAGACACCGAAATTGGCGCAATATGAATCCTATAAATTCCTATAACATTTCCTTACAAGTATAATAAAAAAAAAAAGTCACCAAAATATGAAGAACAAAAAAAAAAAAATGCGAAGCCTTATAAACATTTAAGGATAATGAATCAGTATCTGCGTAATGCACGTTCTGCTTTGTTGAGAATTTCTTGATATTCAGAATTGCCGCCAGGAATTAAAAATCCAGTATATTTCATTTGAAAGGGTGAAAACATTGAACAAAAGATGGTGGGCCCTATGTATTTCGGGGACAAAGAATCCTAAAGTGGTTGATGCAAGAGTTCTATGGTTTGGGGGATCTTTATGGGTTAACAAAAATATGATACTTCACATATTTGAAGAAAGAATACTGAAAATTATAATGATTGACAAATTGCCCTATATCGACGTAAATAAGCATTGAATTGATCAGTGCTTTAGTAAACGGATTGCCTTTGGGAGTGCTAGTCAGAATTCATGGTAAAGAGTAAAATGCATGCACATAAACAAAAAAAAAGGTAAGCATATGTTTGTGCTTGCATACACTACGTTTCAGGAGGAATAAAGATTAGCTGTGATAGTAGAATTCCCCATGAATGAAATCAATGATAAGCAACCAAATCTTGTTTATTATCTGGGACCATTGTCTGGGTGTTAACCACACGCTCTCATCCATACCAATTGACTCTTGTGCAGAGTAAAAGTTTTGTACACAGAGTTGAAAATGAGAGCAGAATCTGAACGCTAACTTAAAAGTCAATTTCTGATTTATTGAAAAGAAATTATACCTTCATTTTTAAATCACATTCAACAAAGTTATGCTCTTTTCAACTATGATCGGATAAATAGTTTTGAACTATCAAGGATCAAACGTGGAAACGTTTTAAAAACCTAGTTTAAATAAAGCTATAGTAATGATCCAATATTGATTGATTGATGGATGGTTGAATGGATTGATGGACTGATTGATTGATTGATTGATTGATTGATTGATTGATTGATTGATTGACTGTTTTACTGATTAATTGATTGATAGATTGATTGATTTTATTGGTTCCTGCATCATATCATTGCTCAAGCAGATACGTACACATTATATTATATACATTGTTGATGTCATACATAATATGTTTATAAACATTAATTGTTAACAAAGTAAGTTTCTTCAATGCCTTTACAATGTTCACAAAACATATCAGCGATGCAATGAAGAACACAGATGGGCTACAGCTTAAAGGGGACCTCCGGATGATTTTCATACTTTAACACTTAAACAACTATAAATCAGCTAATCTGAGTACAGAGTTTCAGAATTTATAGTGATCGGGATGAGGAATGAGAATGTTTTCAAAATCTATAACAAATTGCAATGAACAAGGATGATGACATGGCAGCCTCACCATAAGAATGCATAAGTTGGGGCTCACGGAAGCAGGACAAAAGAAGGCGGCATGCATATATTCTTCAGAGGTGAACTTGTTGAGCAGGTGGTATTGTAATGGAATTGCACTGCTACCTTTCTGAAATATATGAGGCTCTGATGTCATCAACACTGTTCAGTGTAATTTGTGTAAGATTGTCAATTTATTGGTTCTCTGCTCAAAGACCACAACAAATTCCACGAATCTATACATGGAATTGTTGATTTATGTACTACATGATGTGAAATTATGAAAATCATCCGGAATGTCCCTTTAAGAATTGCATGATTTGCATGCAGCCCTCGTACATAATACATAACATATGCGATAGGAAAAAAGGAGGGAGGGATGACTTGCATAGAGATAGGATAGAAGAAGGGAGAGAGGAGATGTCTACTGGCTTTCGCTATTTAAATACACAAAGTTAGATCACCTCGATCACTGAATAGCAAAGCAAGGCAAAGTATTTTCTCAACGAGGTACAGGTGAACAGTTACAGGTCATGGTCGGTTACATAACATTACGCAATAAATTCATAAGGGCGATATTTCCACGAGGAAATTTCATATACAATAGAATTACAATGTCATTATAAGCTCACTGATATTAGTCTGGGTGCCAAAGGCTGAACCTTGTTTTACCGTCCACCCAGTATTTTTTGATGGTTTTACCCTATTTCGGGGGTGAATCCGAGTCTGGATGATGCCACTCTTGCATCCTTGAAGGTTTTTAGATATTCAAGATGGCCGCCAAAATGGTCGTCCAAACAGGAAAATTCCCTTGTATTTCCTTCCAAATGGTGAGCAATTGAAAACAATTAATGGTTTTACCCTATTTCGACCGTGCTGAATCCGAAACTGGAAACTCTTGCATCCTTGAGGATTTTGAAATATTCAAGATGGCCGCCAAAATGGCCGCCCAAACCGGAAATCCTTATCCTTCTTAATGGTGAGTAATTAAAAACAATTGATACTTCTAAGCTATTTCGACGGTGCTAAATCCAAATCTGGATGATGCAACTCTTGCATCGTTAAGGGTTCTGAGATATTCAAGATGGCCGCCAAAATGGCCGCCAAAACCGGAAATTCCCATGTATCCTTCTAAATGGTTAGAAGTTCAAAACAATTTATGGTTTTAAGCTTTTTTGACCGTGCTGAATCCGAATCTGACTGATGCGATTCTTGCATTATTGAGGATTTTGAGATATTCAAGATGGCCGCCAAAATGGCCGCCCAAACCGGAAATCCTTATCCTTCTTAATGGTGAGTAATTAAAAACAATTGATACTTCTAAGCTATTTCGACGGTGCTAAATCCAAATCTGGATGATGCAACTCTTGCATCGTTAAGGGTTCTGAGATATTCAAGATGGCCGCCAAAATGGCCGCCAAAACAGGAAATTCCCATGTATTTCCTTCTAAATGGTGGGAAATTGAAAACTATTGATGGTTTTACCCTATTTGGAGGGTACTGGATCAGAATATTGACAAAACTCTTGTATCCTGAAGGGTTTTGACATAATAAAGATGGCCACCAAAATGGCCGCCAAAAATGGAAACTCACATGTAGACCCCCTTTTTCCTCCTAAATGGTGTAAAACTGAAAACAATTGATGGTTTTACCCTATTTTGGGTTTGCTGATTTTGAAGCTGCAGGATACATCTCCGGCATCCTTAAAGGACAAGTTCACCTTCATAGACATGTGGGTTGAGTGAATGCAGGAATATTAGTAGAACACATCAGTGAGAATTTGAGGAAAATCGGACAATCCGTTCAAAAGTTATGAATTTTTGAAGTTTCTGCCCAGTCACGGCTGGATGAGAAGACTATTATAGCATGTGATGTCATATGAGTACAACTATATAAAGAAAGTATAAAGAAAATTCAAGATATTCTCACTTTTCTCACATAATAAAAGAACACTCGACTTCTCTCTTTCAGAAGTCAGGGGAAATAATATTACCCCTAACATAAGTGAGTCATGTCGAAGAAATGTGCACTTTATTCAAAAAGTCAAGTTTTGTGAATTTCTCTTTTTATTTTTCTTATATTTTTGATCGCATGTGACATCATGCACTGTAGTAGTCTTCTCCTCCAGCAGTGATTGCACACATACTTTAAAAATTCATAACTTTTGAACGGATTGTCCGATTTTCCCCAAACTTTCACTGATGTGGTTTACTAATATTGCTGCATTCACAAAACCCACATGTCTATGAAGGTGAACTTGTCCTTTAATGGTTTTGAGATGATAAAGATGGCCGCCAAAATGGCCCCCAAATGGCCGTCAAAGACGGAAATTCCCATGTAGACCCCTATTCCACATTTACTTCTAAATGGTGTAAAATTGAAAATAATTGGTGGTTTTACTCTATTCAATTCAATTCAATTCAATTCATTTATTTTCATTCTTCTTCTTTTTTCTTTCAACAAGACATAACAAAAGATAAATCAGGTATCATACATGATAAACAAAAAAATATTTGCCTTTGCAATATATAAATGATATCGATAAACATAAGAGCGCATACTGGCAAAAAAAAAGTAATACAAAGTTTCAGTTGGAAAAAAGAAAGAAAGAAAGAATAGAGAGGTCCACTAAAAAGCAAAGCTTGTAGATTGTGAACCACTCATTAAACCTATGAATTACTTATTTACAAACACTTGTGACAAATATGATATACGACAGGACGGGACAAAACAGAAGAAACACAACAACATGACACAACTTACCAGAATATATGAAAAGAATGGAAGGAGAGAAAGAAAAGAGAGAATGGAGAATGCCTACACGCTGAACAAGGGAAATGGAACAGGGGATAGTAGAGAATGTGCGTCATAGAGTTGGCGCTGATTGCAGCTGTGCAAGGATTGTGATGGCTACTTTATTTTGAGGGTGATGAATCCGAACCTGGTTGATGCAACTCTTGTGTGTGTGTGTGCGTGTGTGCGTGTGTGTGTGTGTGTGTGTGTTTGGGGGTGTCATGCACCAACAGAACACCCGTCAGCACCGACATAACATCTGTCATACACCGACAAAACATTCTTGGATTAGCACCGAATGACTGCAACTGTTCACGCCATGTTTGCCAACTCCCACTCTCATGTCGCGAATGGACACTTTTATTCCACCCCACCCTGGTTTCACCAAGGCACATCACGGTTCTCCGTCACACCTCCCCCCAACAAGAGGAAAGTTATGAATGTAACTTTTCGACTATAAACACCTTCGTTGTAAGGCTTGCTTCACTGTTCTTGCTTACTACACGTATTAGTTTACTTTTGTGTTGTTTTCTTAAAACATCACCTGGCATACTACACATATAATTACTGATTTTGAGCCTTATCAGAATCAGTTAACTCCGGCATCAATTGTCCCCTTTTGGAACAATACACATGTATATGAAAACTTGACAAGCCCCCTACAAAACATGTAAATACACAAATCAACAGTCTACAGTAATACACATGTGAAACTGTTTTCAACGGGTGCACATACGAGTGCACATAATCCGGAAAGATTACACCAGATGTAATTAATCATTTCTCCAGTAGTATCAATATTTTGACTGAGACTGTGCTTTCTGGTAGTCTCGACTGTAATTATATCCTCGCATACTTGACCAATAAACTTACATAACTTCAGGCATGAATAGTATTTTGTTTTTGGTAACACATACACTTCATCTTTAAATGTGAAAACCAAAAATACACTTTCTTCACGAAATTGTTCTGACTGTTGCAAAGATATGTCTGTTTTTCCAAAACAAACTTTCACTGGAGTTTCACTGAATGAGGACAGCTCACGCATCTCTTGATTATAACAAAATCGTATTTAACAACACATGTGTACATCTACTCAATGCACTTGCTAATACATCTTATACTTATGTCAACTCTGCGTCATACGTTAACCAGAGCAACAACAAAATTTAACCATCGGACATTTCTTTTTGTCCCTTTACACATATGTACTGTCACGCGATAAAATGTTGTAATATATGTGCAAACTCTGGAAAATATCGAGATCATACTTTTTTTAAAAGTGTTGCTCAAAACTTGACACACAAATGTGAATCTGTCACTCTGTAACGAAATACATTATACAGGTTATTAATTTACAAAAGTGACATAACATCTTGGCTTCTTTATGCCTCACTGTCACTCAACACTTTTTCATTAATACAAAACAACACAAATTCTTTTGTTTCAACACAAATCGGTTGATATAAAACTCAAAATTTGATCAACAGTTTTCCTGTGACTGGCCGGTTGTGTTTTGCTATACTGTTTTTGCCTTTGCTAGCATCAACTCTGAAACGTATCGGTATACATACAAATCTGAATCCTTTGACTCTTTGGTACATTGAATGAAATCACAACACATGTAGAAGTGTGCAACTAGCACAACTTTCACTGTAATCTTACACACCACAGATATTGTATCCTGACGCTTCCTGTAATGTTGGGTTTTCAAAACATCATACAATGCTTGGCGTGTAACACATCATGAAAATTTTCAAGCGATGTCTTCTTATAAAGACAGAATATTGTGTACTAGTACTTTCTCATACTTCCTAGTATCACTCATATATACTGTTGACGTTTAAAACAAACATGATTGACATAAATACAATTTCTTCCTTCACAGATCCTTGGGAAAGGAAGAAAACTGAACGAAAATACATAAACACATGTATACTTTGTCAGATACAAAAAAAAAATCAACATCAGTTTCTTGTCTGTATTGAGTCCTGTTTGAAATGTTCAGCTTGATGTAGGTTTCACTGTAGATTTGAGATTGTTATCGTTCGGCAACATTATCAGCGCGTGCACAGTTTCAAACTCGCGACAGAGCGTCTGCTAATTTGTTGTCCTTTCCTGCTATGTGCACAATTCTCAGTGGGTACGGTTGGAGAATCAAACTCCAACGGAAGAGACGCTGATTCTTGTGCTTGAAGCGTTCTAAGAATGTCAACGGGTTATGGTCAGTGTACACCACGATGTCTCTTCCACCGTCCAAATACGCTTCGAAATGTTGCACCGCTAGAACGACACTGAGGCATTCCTTCTCCACAGTTGAATACTTTTGCTGATGGCGATTCAGTTTTTTGGAGAAGAAGCACACGGGTTTGCTGTGTCCGTTGTCGTCGTCCTGAAGTAGCACGGCTCCTACTCCTCGGTCACTAGCATCCGTAGCTAGCTGGAAGCTCCTCTCGAAGTTTGGCGCGATGAGCACGGGATCGTTCATGAGGACGGCCTTCAGCTTCTGGAACGCATCCTGGCAGGTCGCCGACCACTGGAACGTTGTACCCTTTTTCAACAGGTCCGTCAAGGGCACCACCAGGTGACTGAAGTTGGGAACGAATCTCCGGTAGAATCCGCACATTCCCAAGAAGCGCTGAAGCTCCCGTTTGGATGCCGGCACTGGGAAGTCCACGATGGCTCGGACCTTGGCATCTCGTGGTGCGACGCTACCTCGGCCTACCTTGTGACCTAGGTAAGTCACACAAGCTTTCCCGAACTCGCATTTGGCCAGATTCACCACGAGTCCTGCACGTGACAACCTCCGGAACAGCTCTCGAAGATGAGCAACATGCTCCTCCCACGTATTGCTGAAAACCAACACATCGTCTATGTAGACAACACAGTTATCATGACCAGCAATAACTCGATTCATCATCCGTTGAAAAGTTGCGGGGGAATTTTTCATCCCGAAGGGCATGACACGACACTGGTATAACCCGGAGGGCGTGACAAACGCCGAGATCTCTCTTGCATCTTTGTCCAATGGCACCTGCCAATACCCTTTCATCAAATCCAATTTGCTGACATACTCAGCACTTCCTACCCGATCAATACATTCCTCTATCAAAGGAAGCGGAAATGAATCAGTCTTGGTTATGGTATTGACCTTCCTGTAATCTATACAAAACCTGGACGTTCCGTCTGCCTTTGGGACTAGCACTACTGGGGAACTCCAGTTTGAGTTACTGGGCTCTACGATTCCATTTGCAAGCATGAAATCTATTTCCCTATCCATCTGTTCTCTCTTAGCAGGATGAATCCGATATGGATGCTGCTTTATGGGTGCATTTTCACCCACATCTACAGTATGAACAGTATCTTTCGCACAGCCCAATTTATCACTGCAAACCTCCGGAAATTCCTGGAAGATGTCGACAACATCTTGCCTCTCCGAATCAGACAGATGACTGAGAAGTAACTCTGGATTTTCTAGTGCCTTTGAGTTCTCTACTCGCGGAATCATTCCCGACTTGAAACTCACACTCTGAGAATCTGGAGCATCATGTTCAAACTCTTCTGCACTTTTCTCAGCACTGTGTACGACACTCTCACTCACAACTGCACCTACGTCTTCTACCATCATACGGCTAAATAACTCCTCAAAAGCCGGAATAAGAATCAACGGCGCAGATCTAATGGCATGTTGTGGTTTTCCTACCACTTGACATTTATGACACGCTCGACAAAATTCAGACACATCCTTTCTCATCTTGGGCCAGAAGAAATGAGTTCTGATTCTACACAAAGTCTTCTTGACACCCATGTGTCCGGCCATTGGAATTTCATGTGCAAGACGTAGAATTTCCTTTCGATACGGCGGAGGAACAACTATCTGGTTGACAACCGTCCAGTCCTTATCTGCGGGACGATCTGGAGGACGCCATTTCCTCATCAAAACACCAGACTTTACATAGAAACATTCTGGCACTCCCTTCGCCTCATCTACAGTCAATGCACCCTCTCTCAACTTCAACAACTCCTCATCTTCCATCTGTGCTTTGATTAAAGCTGGCTGACTGAACACACCTTCTTCCCAACTTTGTTCTCTTTCATCTTCACTAGTCACCTTTCCAAAGAATGTGTCACCAAGAGAAATTTCACTTTCAGACTCCTTTCTCTCACGCTCTGCTTCACTTGCTCGAAACCTTGTGACAGCACATGTTGGAAATACTTCTGGAAATTCATCGACAAGTTTTTCAGTTTCCTGTTCGTACACTGGGACTTCAGAAACAACCGGAAGGACACTCACTCGACCTCCTGCAAGGTCATTACCAAGCAAAAAAGAAACTCCACCCATAGGGAGAAATGGAACAATTCCCACAATCACTTCCCCTGAAATCAGTTCACTATCCAAATTCACTCGGAATAGAGGGACTGCCTGCGTTCCTCCGTTGACATCATGTATCAGTACTTTCCTACCCGTGTTACAGTCTATGGGCATACTCTTCACATCTCCTACCATGAGGGACTGTGTAGCTCCAGTATCACGAAGGATGACAACCGATACTCTAAATTCAGCAATGGTAACTGTACCCTTGGAAATGAAGTCCTTGTACTTTTCATCCACACCACTTGAACACCTATCTGTCATTTTTGAGACATTACTTTTCACAACATTTGGATGACGCTGTTCATCACTTACACTTGACTTAACAAAACCATTGGTGGCTGTCTGGTTCGGTTTCTCGTTTGTTTCAGCATCTGAACTGTTCTGTGGATGTGTGTCTGCATGGACTAAACCATGTGTTGCTTTTTCCTTTTGTTTTTCTTTTGCTTCATTCTGTTCCAGCAATCGCCTACATTCGGATTTAATGTGACCCGTTTTCCCACAGAAAAAGCATCTCACGTCTTTGTATTGAGGCCGTGGCGATTTTGGTCGCTCTTTCTGTGATTCAGTCTTTACTTTATCCCTGCGTTCACTATGACTACCGTGCCACTTTTGAGTGTCAGGATTTCTCAACTGATCAAACTTCCTCTTTCCCTCAGGACTTTTTGTTTTCACTTTATGTGTCAACTCATACTGGTCAGCGGTGACTGCTGCACTCTTTACATCATGTACTCTTCGATCTTCCAAATATGTTCTCAAATCTGGAGGTGTCGATTTCTTGAACTCCTCCATCAACACTATCTCTCTCAAATTGTCATAAGTGAGATCTACTTTCATTGATCGAACCCATCGATCAAACATGATTTCTTTTTCTCTCTGAAACTCTACGTAGGTCTGTCCCGAACCTCTCCTAAATCCTCGAAACTTTTGCCTGTAGGCTTCTGGGACTAACTGATAGGCAAGAAGGACGGCTTCCCTAACTGTATCATAGTTATTTGCCTCCTCATCCGAGAGAGCAGACACTACTGAATGTGCCTTGCCTGTGAACTTTTGTTGTACTATCATAGACCAATATTTCTTCTCCCACTCCAAATTCCTGGCTATTCTCTCAAAGGAGAAAAAGAAAGAGTCTACATCCTCTTCATCAAAGCGGGGGACTGTGTTAGCCATTTTTGCAATGTCGGGCGTCTTTGGTCTCGACATAGTAACATTAGGCCTATCCCCTGGGACACTACTGGCCTGTGCCTGAGTCAACTCAATTTGACGTTGCATTAACTCTTGTTCGAGTCTCAGATTTTCTGCCTTCATTTTTTCTTTTTCTAACTCCAATCTAGCCAGTTCTAGTTGTGTGGAATCTACCCTCATATCACTAGGTCTAGTAATACATGTAGTACTTGGAGCAGTTTTTCTACCAGCACTCTCAATCTCATCTGTACTCTCACTCTGGTCTGTGTGTTCATATTCTACACCACCCAGTTCAAGCTTCTTCACCAGAACTGCAAAGATTTCTTTCTTTCGACTACACTCCCTGATATCAGCATCTACATGAGTTGCAACCTCAATTAATTGGGCTTTCACTAACTCTCTCAATCTACCAAGAGTGACGTCTTTCACAAACTCTGCAGCATCGAACTTGGCTGCCATGATTTATTCACATCTAGCTTTCCGACTAGATTTCAAGACTACGTCGCTAACGCAACTTCCACAGTACACTCCACTGCGTACCGAACTACGAGAATAGTCTAAGCAATTCAGACCTGACAAACACTCGTATATCTCGAGGCCAATTTCCTCGTAAAGCCACATCTAACGATGCTAATCCAAATAACCAGAAAGTGACACACTAATCTGATAAAATGACATAAAGGAAACGATAATACGTACCCTTCCTTTCCAGCAATCAATGCTGCAACCCTGGTATTCAGCTAGCGAGAAGACCAGAACAAGTGCGCAAAAGTACAAAACATACTCATCGCATCGCTTCGCGAATCGCACTTCCATTCACAACCACTGCTAACGCAGCCCCATTACACATACCGTGCAATGTCACGCAGTATACAATACCGCTACGAACAGTACGAACGACACTGTTACGTTCGCTACCCTGTGTACACATCTCACATGAGTGCGAACACTACACATACTGTACCTCCAACGGGCATCAATCATTACAACGATGTACAAAACACCGAAATACTACCAAAAGACAGCTTGTTTGTATGTTCATTTCCCGGACATGTTCCCCACATGTCATGCACCAACAGAACACCCGTCAGCACCGACATAACATCTGTCATACACCGACAAAACATTCTTGGATTAGCACCGAATGACTGCAACTGTTCACGCCATGTTTGCCAACTCCCACTCTCATGTCGCGAATGGACACTTTTATTCCACCCCACCCTGGTTTCACCAAGGCACATCACGGTTCTCCGTCACAGGGGGGGGGGGGGGGTTGAGAATTCCAAGATGACCGCCAAAATAACTCTCAATATTGAAATTTTTTGAGACGCTATTCAGCACCCTCAACATTTTGTTGTTCAAATTTTTGCATTCTTTAGGGGTTTGAGATGTCCAAGATGACGCCAAAATAATTGGCCGAAATTGAAATTCCAATGTTAATATTTTTTTTTTCTAAATTGTGTAACTTGGAAAATAAATTGATGGTCTTACAACATTTCGAGGGTGTATAAGGTTTGGGGATATTTACAAATGTCCTGTATAAACGGAAATTCCTTAATATTTTCTTATAAATTGTGAAATATTGTGCTATAACGTGAAGCGAGGGATTAAACCCAAGGTGAAAAGCAATAATCTGTATTCTTGAATTCAACTCGGTTGAGCAAATTTGTCAAATCAGTCAACAATTAATGGCACCGAAAACGACTGTCACAATGGTATTGTAATATACTGAGATATTCCAATATGTCTACAACGGAACTTTAACACGTAATGGAAAAAAATATATATATTGAAATTATACCGAAACGTACAAACACAAAGATACGACTGTAAAATGTCTTAATGCACAACAGTAACGCCTGTGGTAGCCAATAAGGGCTCCACAGACTGATGTGAAGTCGAATCCTTTATGGCTATAAGAGTAATATTAAATTATGGCCTGCTGGTATTTGGTTTTGAAATTTGTCTTGTATTTTTATGAGTCTCGTCGCGTACTCTTTTGAAACTTGAGGCATATTCTGATTACTTCACTAGAAATGGTTGCATTCATGACCTCTATAGTAGATATCAATATAAGGGTAATTTTAAAAGCACTTTGCATGATTATGATATTCGTAAGTACAGGACTATCAACTATTACCTTACATGTTGTCGTTTGTTACTTTGTTTTTTATCTTTCTTTTTTTACGGCGCGTTTCCTGTGATTTTTCCATCCCCTCGTGTGTATGATATCGTCACTTGGGCGACAAGACCCTGTATCTAAAATTGTGGTGTAAATGACACTTTTGAATCAACAATCAGATAATCAGTTAATGATGTCCTGTCCAAACCTAAGCTCTCTTACCCCAAAAAATGAAGCTGCCATGGCATGTGAAAGGAAAGGTTTTCTCATTTGTTATAGTGCTTTGGCTGCCATGTTTGTTTGCTTTTTGTTTTGTTTTTCTCTCCTGAACATGTGACATTTTGTAGATACGAGATTTGTCGCAGCACATATATATATATTATAAAAATTTGAAACATAACTATAAAAAATATGTCAAAAAGATGTCCAACTCGTAGAATTAAAATTAATTAAAACTGTTCATGGATTAAGACAGGTAATCTTGGGAATCTCAGTAAAGTTCTCTACATCACTATCACAACATGATCGAGATGGGCATGTCTTGTCTACTGATTGTTAGTGTTCACAACATATCCATGATATTATGTAGATGAAACAGTGTAACCTTTCAAATATTCAACCACATTCTATAGTCTTGCAGGTTTCATTGCTGGCACAGGTGTATCATACCAACTCCAAGATATCCGGTAGAGCTGGTTTCACTGTACAGCATGTTCAAACTGGGATAAAAGAACTACGATATAGGTATACCTTCGTTTTTCAGCAGAGTATAGTTGGGTTTAGATTTTGCCATTGACGTAAACCTGAAATAGGGTAAAACCATCAATGTAATCAATTTCTTACCATTCTGGGTAGAATTTTGGCGGCTATCTTGAATATCTCCAAACTCTGAATGATACAAGGGTTGCATCGTCAAAATTCGCATTCAGCACAGTGATCGAAAAAGGGTAAATCATCGATTAAATTGTTCAAATTCGAACCATTAATTTTAAAATTCACTGTACGTGGAAATTTCCAGTTTTGGCGGCCATTTTGAAATCGGAATAGGATAGAACCATCAATTGTTCTCAATTTTGAAAATTGAGAATGAAATGCGTTGGAATTTCCGGTTTTGGCGGCCATTTTGGCAGCCATATTGAATATCTGAAAATCTTCGAGGATGCAGGAGTTGCATTAGTAGGGCAGATATGGAACAAAAATTGCTCGAAATGCTCACATCCGGCGGAAAGTACGAAATTTTGCATGTAGAGGTATTTTGGGGCGCTGATTTCAAATATTGCCGGATCCAAGAGATCTGACCACGGGGTCGGCCGCTATTTTGAATTCCAATATGGCCGCCATCACAAAACAAATTCAAAGATCCCTATCTTCAGTTCTGAATGACCTGTGGCACCAAAATTTGGTGCACATGAGCGTTTTGACACATTGAATGTGATGACAGATTGATTCGGAGTGTCTGACAAACATCGAATGGCCGCCATTTTGAATTCCAATATGGCCGCCTCGACGAAATATTCAAAATCCCTATCTCGATTTCTAAGTGGTGAGTGACCCTGAAATTAGGTGTAAACAAGTATTTTTAACATACTGAGTTATATATTAACTGATGTGATGTGTCTGACAAACGCAATGCCTGCTATTTTGAATTCCAATGTGGCTACGAAGACAAACATCACGACTAACATTCACGGGCATGTCAAAAAGTGCAGCAAAAAGGAAGCATAATGCACCTTTCACTGACGTCACAATGTAAATACATCAGCGCGCACTCTATCAGTTAAAAACGCGCGCTCAATCAGGTAGCCTAATTTACAAACCCGAGATAGAGATTTTCCACACTCTAACATGGCAAATATGTATTAAATTCAAATTGGCTGCCGTGCAGCTTGTCAGACACATCAAATAAGTCTGTTATTGAAGTCATCATATCTTCATGCTTTTATATATCAAATTCCAATGGCTAATGTCATTCAGAACTGAAGATAGGGATCTTTGACGGCGGCATATTGGAATTCAAAATGGCGGCCGACCCCGTGATCAGATCTCTTGGATCCGGCAATTTTTTGAAATCAGCGCCTCAAAATACCCCTACATGCAAAATTTCATACTTTCCGCCGGATGTGAGCATCTTTTTCACATATCTGCCCCACTACATCATCCAGATTCGGATTCAGCGCCCTCAAAACAGGGTAAAACCATCAATTGTTTTCAATTTCTCACCATTCAGAAGGAAATACATCGGAATTTCTGGTTACAATTGGCGGCCATTTCGGAGGCCATTTTGGCGGCCATCTTTAATATCTCAAATCCCTCAAGGATGCAAGAGTTGCATCATCCAGATTCGGATTCAGCACCCTTGAAATAGGGTAAAACCATCAATTGTTTTCAATAGCCGTGTTCACACGTACAAAATAGCGGGATGACGATCGCGATGCACATCCCGAGTTTTTTTTTTTTTTTTTTTTTTTTTTTTTTTTTTTTTGCGAGCGTCCACACGTACCAAATTAGCGGGATAGCGATCGCGATCGGTATCCCGCTAATTTGGCGAGCGTCAACACGTACCGAATTATCCCGCTAATTGCCGATAGAGATAACAGCAAAGCCTGCAAACTGGGTCACACAGCGCCCTTCTCTATCACTGCCTGCGCGCACTTACCTTTGTCCACTGTCTTTTACGCGTCAGTGGTGTGGTTCGCGCGCTATTGTTGTTGTGCTCCAAAGAGGTGAAGGACCTCTTCGCAGAGGCCTCGCTGTTATGATGTGCGCATTGCATGATGGGATGTAAAAACTCGAGATTCTAATCCCGACCGTTCACACGTACCAGCGCGGGGCCAATTATCCCGCCAATTGGCGAACCACCGCGAGATTTCTTGGGATTAGCATCGCGATGCTTATCCCGCTAATTTTCGGGTTTTTTCTGTCCACACGTGCAAAAAAACTCGGGATGACGATCGCGATGCAAATCTCGAGATTTGTATCCCGCTAATTGATGTACGTGTGAACCCGGCTAATGTCTCACCATTTAGAAGGAAATACATAAGAATTTCCGGTTTGGGCGGCCATTTTGTCGGCCATCTTGAATATCTCAAAACCCTCAAGGATGCAAGAGTTGCATTATCCAGTTTCGGATTCAGCACCCCCGAAATAGGGTGAAACCTTCAAAAAACATTGGGTGGACGGTAAAACAAGGTTAGGCCCAAAAAAAGTGGTTTTGGCACCCAGACTACATCCAGAGAGCAGTCTTTACAGCTTTCTTAGAATAGTGCATAGAATTTTAGAAGGAAGAGAGTTCCAAATATCGGGTCCAGTGTGTCTGAAAGCTTTCAGAGCCATCACCGTTTTTGGATTTTGTAAATGATCTATCAGATCGCCTAACGGGATAAGAATTGAAATAATGAGAAAAAAGAAGATGGCAACTGACCGTTATACAAACGAAACATGAAAAGTGAGCTTTGCAAGAAAAAAAATGATAATAATTAATTAATATATAAATAAATATATATATGTATATATATATATATATATATATATATATATATATGTCATTTACCTTTTGAGGCAATAGAAATCCTGGATCTTAAATGTTCTACGGAAAAAAAAAAGGCATTTGTGTGTTACAGAAGTGTTGCAAAATTAATTATTCGCATAGCTTTATTTGTATCAGCAATAAAGAAATTAGTCTTGTTTTGCAAAAGTTTCTAGATGCCAAATTCCATGTTCAATGTACAAGTCTAAGAATCATCTGTCAAGAGATCTCCTTTATAAAGAAAACAGTGCAAAGAGTGTCCTCGCATTAGTGATGTATATCAGTGACTATGTAGCCCGAAGAGCAAATACGCTTTAACCTGGACATGTTTTGGTAACAAGCCATTTTCTGAAAGTCTTATATCAAACTTTCCAACCAAGTGGCCCAAATGAAATTCAAATGTCTAAATATATGTTGCGAAGCATGGACAACACAATAAAATACATAGTTTTAGCACGCAAGTGCCGATAGAACCGTTCGAGCTTTTCCTAAAATGTAAAATGGCAGGCAAAATAACCGGCACAAACAATCATGAAAATACATATCAGTATACGATTAACATGTGATTTTTCATTCCGAAATAAAACAATCAATAGACTTTTCATTGGACATAAATGTTTGGTGTAAGGTATACAAATTAAAACTTCGACTGTTAATATCAAGGAGTGTCTCCTTGAATACGAGCGAAATATTTCACATACGTTTTGTTGCCTAACAGTCAGCCTACTAGAAGGCGGTATTTCTTTTTTTACCACACAGTCTATATTTGGTCACCTCAAGCACATGAGATAAAAATTAAGTACTAGCCTTTTTTTACCATGAGGTGAGTTCCAAGATATCTAATTGTTTTCATAAAACAGGAAGAAAAATATCAAGTATTATTCAAGGAAATATGTTACGGGAGGGTGGAAAGGGGATTCTACCCCCCCCCCCCCCACACACACACACACATACACACTTGCTGACATGAGGGACATTTTGCATTTTCAGACTTGAAATTCAGAGATCTGATGCACCCCTTTGATGAAATATTCGATATTTGTTTTATATTTTCAAAAAGTTAGGAAAAGTATCTATATTCCGGACAGTGACGGGGAGGGGGAGTTTGTGAGGAGAATACTTCTTCCCATGTGATGGAGATTTGGGGATTTTCCTACTTGAAAGTTAGAGAGTTAGTGCACTCTTTTGGGGAAATGTTAAATATTTGCTTTTATCATGAAAGTAAGAAAAATAAAATATTCATGGCAATATGCGGGGGAGGAGTTGGAGGTGATGTACCCTCTCACAAGAGGGATAGTTCTTTCAGATCTTAAAATCTCGGGTTTTGTGGTGCACTCTGTTGATGAAATACTTGATTTTTGCTTCTAATAAAAATGTAAGTACAATAAAGACTAGTATATTCAAGGCAATAAACTGATGGAGGATGTGGGAGGGGGAAACCCCTTTCCAATGGAGAAAATATTTGCATTTTTATGATCGTCATTAAACTGCCTGGTGCACCTTTGGTGTTATAATTATTGAGAAAATTGTCCATCCGCTCCAACACAAGGGAGTTTTTACACCTGCATTGACATGAAAATAAATATATCATATACATATACTGAATGGAATATTTAGAAATTGTTAATCAAAGTGATTCTCAATTCATTTCGGGTAACTGAGCAGAGGAAGGGCATATCACCTTTCGATATGAGGGAAATTTCGTATTTTATAATTGAGTATCTGAATATAAGAACGACCCAAATCCATGGAACACCATTTCGAGTAAACTTAAAAAAAAACTTCATATCTTTTTTATTTGTCCAATGATATTCTATTTAACTGTGTTGGGAAAGCAACATTGTATATAGAAATTAGAACATAATGACAATTAACATTTACATTAATTATGGAGAGGCCATGTTGTGTGATGGACTTGGGTCGTTCTTTGAATCATATGGACTTGGGTCGTTCTTTGATTGATATACATGATATTCTGCTATAGAGATGAGAGAAGGATGAATGTAAGAACGACCCAAGTCCTTCATTCCTACATTCATATAAGATTTAACTCATTCATTTCAGGCACTTCCGGGGATAATTAGATTTATCATTTATACACACGATGAATCCATGCATAAGCTACAATTTCCCATGTCAAACTGAATTTGGCCAAAATTGGACTTGGGTCGTTCTTATATTCAGGTCTTCAATTGAAACATAGGTGAACACTATTTTATGACATATTCGGTTATTTGTCAATTTCATAAGTGTACAAAGTTTTTGGAAAGGGCCGAGGGAGACTGAGCCGTAGGACGTGTTACATTTTTACGCTTGCAATTCAACGATAAAAATGCGTATACATCAGGTTGAATATTTAGACGATAATGATTGTACAGGTGGATCCAACCCAACCCATACAACCCATACCCATGTTGTGCATCTTTACAACACATATTCCGCTGGACCTTATGAGTTTTTGAATGTTAAACATTATATTGAATTTCTATTTTGCTTTAAACAGGCTAATAAAAATGTGTTGATAAAACAAAATGGCGAACATTTGGGGCACCATTTGGTTTTCGGGAAGAACTAGCGTGGTTTATTCGATACGTGCTTCATGATTCCTGAACAAGTACTTCATTGGCTTCCTTATGTCTCAAAAATATATACTTAGACATTTAAGTGCATATCGCGGTTACTTTCAGAGGTATAAGTAAAACAGGAAAATGCGGTCATTTTTGACACCATTTTGGATTTCTGAAAGTGCTTAAACCACTACGTGCTGCATAAGTTCTGAATAAGTATTTATTTGATTCCTTGTGATTCAAAACATAAATTTCGATATTCAAAGTGCGAACAGGTAAAATCTACTTGTAACTTAAATTAAAAGAAAAAGCAGGAAATGGCGGTCATTTTGGACGCCATCTTGGATTACGTTATTTGCCTGCTTCAGCAACTCTTAATATGTATTTTATTTGGTTGAAAGGTTATAAGAACTTCTGGAAAGAGCGGCCATTTTGGAAACCATCTTGAATTACGGTACTTGCTTGGGTCAACTTCTCTTAATATGTATTTTAATGACTTCATCATTCTTAAAAACATATATATACACACAATTATATTTTATATAACCTTCTTGAGTAGTTATACGAATTTCAGGATATAACTGCCATTTCGGACGCCATCTTGGATTACAGTACTTGTGTGCGTCAACATCCCTTGATATATATATTATGTTATTGAGTTTTTCATGCTTCAAAACTGTATTATCAAGACACCTAAATTTTGTATTTGGGATACCTGGTTGAAAATTCATAAGAATTTCCGGAAATGGCGGCCATTTTGGACGCCATCTTTGATTGCCGAAAACATTCCTTAAGCTATCCTGAAAATTGTTAGATTGTTTCCAAAAATGTCCAGGTTAAAACACTACTCTTGGCCTCATGTGAGATTGTGAAAGAAAAATATGTCCATTGCAGAGTCCCCTGTTGTTTCCAGTTCCATAATGCCTCTAACATTCTATAATCATTATGTGTACGCAGGCAAGATATCATTTTTTTTCCGTCTCTCTTGGTCTACAAGTGTGTGTGTGTGTGTGTGTGTGTATGTGTGTGTGTGCCTGTGCCTGTGTGAGCGTCTGCGTCTGTCTCGATCAGTCTGCTGTGTGTAAATTCACGTAAGTCTGTCTGCTAATATAGTTTGATGAGAACTTATGAATTGTCCTGAATAAGCAAGATGTTCTGAGTCTTTTTATAAAGTGCATGGTTACATTTTGTTACTTGTCCCAATTCATTCTGTGTGTTCCACGTTTACTTAGTAACCATTGTCTAAATTTCCTTTACATTTGAATCAATGTCAAAGAAAAGGCTAACAACCCCTCTGCACGTATCTGCGCTTGCAAAGCCATGCATCGTCAGTCACGCCGTCAGTCAAGCTGGGAGCGCTGTGATTTTGAATTTCACAGTGATCATTGCAATTCCACCTGCTCTCCTAAACAAGGCAATTAACAAATATTATTGATATAGCCAGTGAGGTGAGACGTCTCATCTCCCTGATATAGCTGACAATTCACTAGATGGTGTAGACAGGTGTTCTTCAGATCTAAACAGATTCTTCTTCAAATTATATTA
Source organism: Diadema setosum (assembly GCA_033980235.1). Lineage (NCBI taxonomy): Eukaryota > Metazoa > Echinodermata > Echinoidea > Diadematoida > Diadematidae > Diadema > Diadema setosum. The sequence goes on from CM067065.1 coordinate 29,376,057, forward strand.
TATTGTATGCAACAAGCATTTCAGGATGAATTATATTGGAATTTAACCCAACCGCAAAAGAAGGAGGGAAAAGACGTCTTGGCGGACTCATCCTCTGTTGTCAAAAACAAATTTATTACTACACTTAGTTACCAGCATGGCTCCACGGAGCTTAACTTGAACTTGTGAATTGTGAAAGCCAAGTTTTCATAGGACAAATAAAAAATAAACTTCTTCTTGATTTCGTTCAAAAATCACCTTTGATATTGAAATTTTTACATTGATGACAGTGTCTGATCAAAAATGAAATGTACAATCACAAAAAGTTTGTTGTTTTTAATGGCCACAACACATTTAATTTTCAGAGGAAATGGAGTATAAACCTACGTCAGCACAGCTTCTAAAACGATATGTCTAGTCAATAAATGATTGAAAAAACACCACCTCACAAAGATATGAAACGTAATATCGGCATATTTAGATACTTTCTATTATTGAAAAGCAATGAAAGCGTCTCGAAAGACAATAATCAAAAGTACAGCAAACTCGAATTTCAGAATATATTTTGGGAGGAACACACACGCGCGGAATCATTTAAATGGTTGAAAATTGTCTGAAACGTAGAAACAGTCGGTCGGGGAAAATCATTTCGAGCATTTTAAAATTTATTAGTGGAAAAAACAACAACAAAGTTTTAAGATTTGGTACGTGTGCATCATGTTAGACTGACTAATAAGCATTGCGCAAGAAGATCAACCAACACTTTAACTTTGTGTCTGACGAAAATGTTAAGGATTCGACAGTTATTCATGAAGATATCGATCATTCGACATCATGTCAGAATCAGAAAATGGCGCCTGGATGACGCTATTGAGAAGTTATCGTTATGAAATGTTTCGTGTATCTAGATGTTGATATAAAATAACACGATGGAACAATTTCGTGTTAATTAGTCGAGTCACTGTTGAGAAATTTCGCTCACCAAATCCGTCAGAGGGTAATGTTAAATAAAAAAAGAAAAAAAAACCGTGAAGATACAAAAGGTGATACGCAGGTAGCGTATCTCCTGATACTTCACGAAACGTGATCACTTCATTGTTTGTATTTCATCCTGAAAAGGAAAGAGCTCACTCATAGGTGAGTGGGAGACACCTTTCATTCTTTACTTGTCTCGCTTGCGAATCCTCCCGACCCCCCACATTGAACGTTTTCTTGTCCCTACAGAGGAGACCCGCCCTTGGGCACGTCTGTGCATTAAAAGAAAAAAAAAAGAGGAATAAAAGTTTCATGTGGTGACATGCTGTAACAAATTTTGTGACAAGAATACAAATGACAATTACGCGGGAGACTTTTCTCTGCAAACGAAGATCCCCTCGACTTCGATAACATCTCTACCCGGGCTTGTACAGTATCAGTGACTTTTCGCATGCACGACGCGGCCGGTAGTTTAGCGTGCCGTGTGCACTGTCACAGATGATTGCTTCTGCGTACTCCCGGTCTTCCCCGTCGCGTAGCGAAAACTCCAAAGGTGGTAACATCTGTTAAAACTTCACGGTGACTTTTCTTCAGTCGTCAAGGAGGATAGGTCCTTGCTTTTGATTGGTTCGGCTTCTTGTTGGTGTAGACACACTCCAGCTTTTGGCAGGGTCTGGTAGGGCCTACCTGCTCAGTGAGTTCAGTGAGCTTAAGTCGTGTACTACCTATTCCGAATTTGTTGGCTACAGGTGCTCAAGTCTTTTCACAAGGTGTTTTTGGATGACCCGCACACAACTTCAGGTATGAAGATTGTAATGTTGCTTTCTTTGTATACTATTACATATAATTAGGAGACGTATCCTCCATGTTCTTATATATTATTTTTCTTTTTCTCTCGCCTCTCCGAAAAAAAGGCCTTTCATAACCAGTATCATGAATTTGCGGGAAAAAAATTCTGAGAAGACTAGTCGAACTTAAATTAGGTTTCTCGCCCAATTTCGTCAGATTTGCATTTGAATTTTTGTGAAGACTTTCAAATTCAAAAGATTTTGGTCACAGCTCTTCTCTTGCATGTTCCCTCGTCATTTCTTTTGTTCGTCACATTAATATCACAGAAACATGCAAGTTGGATGCTGAGTCGAGGGGAAGGTGCATTCCAATGTCTTTTGTTAAACATTTCAGTACTTTAGCAATGATTGACAGATGAGGTAATCTGAGGAATATTGGTTTCGAATTTTTTTTTGTTGTGAGCGTTCCCAAGTAATCTGAAGAAAAAAGAAGAAAAAATTGTTGAAAATGTATAGAATGTTTGTAGTTATTTGTATATGTTATGTATATCTAGATATTCGTTTCACCACAAAAGTGATGTTGAGGTTATCATAAATCAATACAAATCAACATGCATTTGGATTTCAGGGGCCCTTTAAAGTCGTACAAAATGTATCACGTATGTGTTTGAAAGTATAGCTGTATGACCTATATGAGCTGTCACATAAAAGCAAAAGTCCCTTTGAACCATGACGGTATACTACATTTTGCATAATTGTTCGAACAGGTAACTACAAAGAATATATCACCGCCGTTGTTCACAGCGATACCAATGGGAATTTGGATGCCCTGCACGTGCATTTTCAGTTTGAACGCCCATTTTACACGTTTATTTCAGAAATGCATGGAATCATGCATCCTAAAGAAATTGAATAGAATGAAAAGTTACTTTTCTAATGTTGGTCTGTGTGATCATTCAAGTTCACTCGAACTTGAATGATAGCATCGTTAAATCGAATGCAAATCTGATGGAATGGGGCCTTGAGACCTATAATCAAACTCTTTTAATGTTTTAATGTTGTACATTTCTTCAGATGATTGGTGAATGAAGCCTGTTTCGCTCTCACTGATGGGCAATACAATGTCTTACTGCTGTCGAATGTGAATAGCAAAGAAAGAAAAGGGGAGCAAATGGATATAAAAGTTCACTTCTGAGGTCTCTATTCTACTGTTTTTGAGCACCCCTGCTAGAGAGTGGATGTTCCCTTTTAACATTTTGACTGGGAAAAGTAGCAACTGATGATTACGTCTCGTCGAATTTATCATTTGTTACAAGTGGTGGTGGTACAGTTGGTCTCACAAAATAAATATAAGACTCCATCAATGACAGATGAGTTTATCAAATGTGAAAAAAAACAACTTCGTTGCTATATATAGGATTTGTAAAATTGAAAAGTCAACATTTCTGTAATGAAATAAGGAAACTTTGAAAAGCTGAACACAATGTGCATAACAAGAATATATAACAGAATCAAGAATTTTACTTCATATAAAATGAGACGGCAAAAGAAGGCCTCAAGTAATTTGGCCGTCTTTGTCGGATGTCTTTCTTCCGTTGATTATTTCATCCGCTGCTGACATTCTTGCTTCTCGGTCGATTTTACATACAGGTTGGCCTGCCGACATGATGACTAATCGGATTTCGAGCGAATCACTTGAAAATACCTCAAAATGTTTTCTTTAGTTATTTTGCATATCACGGTGTGTGTTTCAAGAGCAGCAGTGCCAACTGATATTGATGTATCAGTTGAGCTGCGAGAAGAAATTCCTTTCATTTACAATGATCCGTGTGGGAATGTTGAATACACGCTCTACCATGATACTACCAAAATACACGCAGGGATCATAAAAGAGGGAGGACTGCGAGAATATACCTCGAAGAATCGACTTGTTCAGACATTGAAAGATTCTGCCATCATCCAGCTGACTTTGACCTTCGAGCCAGTGTCTCTTGCTCACAAAGGGAAGTATAATTGTTCGTTTACGTGCACGTCTCCAGAGAAGCAGACTGTTTCGCGGATTTACGACGTGAATGTCCTGTTCCCTCCTGGACCAGCTGAGTGTAGATGGGAAAAGTCTTTTTACAAAGACTCGACATATGCTGCTTTGGAGTGTAGTGCGAGAGTGGGAAATCCGTCGGGACGCATAGCTTGTAATTCACACACTACATCTTTCGGTCCACTCAAGGAAAGTTCGAGTAGCGATAAAATCACATCATTGTTCTGGCTCCCGAAAAATGTGACGATTGGCTGTTGTTCAGTTAACGAAATTAAGAACAGAGCAAGGCGTCATTGCCAAGAATCAGTGAAAAAACTCATTGAGACATCCGTCCAGTCCATTTCGACAGACGAAGACAGTGCAACAAGTGCATATCAGGTACATGCGGCTCACAGAAAAGAACCGGCTATTTCCCTATCATTCAATTCAAATACTCACGAATTCAACTCAGCTGGTAACCTCAGAAACTGTTGTTTGCTGACTTTAATCATTGCTTTTAGCGTAATACTTCATACATTCTTTTCGTCATGTTGTTGGTTTTAAAGAAAATGATTGCGTGACACATTAACATCTGACTAATGTTCAGTTACTCAATTTGAACATGACCACACTTGTATCCAAGACAAGTAACATACGAGTTTACGGGCTTTCAAAGGTGTGAACGGACAGATAGTCGATGCCATGTGCGCCATGATTGTGAGATTCCAGTCGTCTAAGCCACACTGCGAAAACTAATTCGACCGAGTAAGTATCAAGTCAATCATTTTCACAGCCCTCCCACTCCCTGTCCCTATCTCTCTCTCTCCCTTTCTCTCATTCTCTCTCTCTCCCTCTCTTTCTCTCTCTTGTCATGTACTCTATATTTACAATATAAATAGATATACTAGGTGTTTCAAAAAAAACATTTCCCACTTTGATTCTTAATAATTCAAAATCTACATATCGAATAACACTGTCATTGATATGTGTGATAGCTGAATAGTGTACAGCTTTGTTGAAGGTGGTTTAACCCTATAAAGCCCAAGCTATTTTGACCCCTTCCAGGCCCAAGGGGGGGGGGGGGGCACATTGTACCCCCCCCCCTATATAACTTCTTTATTATATGATGTATGACCGTCATATTTGGCTCATACTCGACAAGACCCAACATTTGAAATTGCCCAAGGTCATCCACTGAGGGCGCTATTAACCAAAATACAAAAAATACATAGGAAATACGCTAAAATCGTGTTTTTTCTTTTTATTTCTTTATCCCAAGTATATATGTTTTTATTTCATATCAATCATTTTCATATTTACCACAAAGGAAAAGCAAGTCAACCTTCACTATTTGTTACTGTTGAAATTTCTCAAGGTCAACATGTGGGGGCGCTATTCAATAAAATATAAAGAAATATATGAAACCTATGATGTTTTGCTTAGAATGGGTACATATATTGGTATCATATTTCATATTTCCAAAATATTGAAATTTTGAGTTTGCAGATTGATAATATGATGAAGAAATGATATTACAGGCAAAGCTTGTGTGAAGATAACACAAAATAAAAGGGTAGTCTTTGGAAAATGCTGTATTTTCGATTATTTCTATTATGTCTATTGTTTGATGCCTATGTCATATAAAAAATAAAGGAAATAATAAGAAGACCATTTCAGGGTAATTCACAACCATAATAACTTCACATTTTGGTCCTTCAGCAAATTATAGCCAAGAAAACCCCCATTTCATCCATTATTATATTGTTAACTGAAATTTGAACATAAAATCATGCAAAATCTGACGAACATGGTTGTCAGTTTACGGTTACCATGGCAACCAGCAATATCGGACATAGCTAGATTATATATCAAAATGTTCGCAATAGGATTTTAGGAAAAGTCACCAAATTTGGTTGAAATCGAGTAAAAGGTGTAGGAGTGGCAAACGAAAATATGGTAGGGGGGCACAATGTGCCCCCCTTGGGCTTTACAGGGTTAAATATTAAAGCATAAATCAGTTTCATGAAAATCCATGATTGATTTCATAGTTTTAATACGTTCCCGATGTTGTTCTATTTTCAACCCTCGGCACAAAACTTTCTCTTTACACAGGGTCAAAGGATGTGTATTTGAGTGTGTGGTTATGTGTGGTAATGTTTCATTATTCATTTATGAGAAATTCCACTACCACAACTAGTCTTTATTCAACCTCTGGCATTATCTGTGTATAGCCAAACGCCTGCCGATACTGCCGTTGAGTCGCGACAGTGCTCTTCCTACTTCTGAAGAACGAAATCACAATAAATGCATTATTTTCTGTCGAAAACATGGTGACAGAAACCAAAAAAAAAAAATCAATTAGCGTATACCTTGTGTACGGTTACTGTGAAACAAATCGCCGTAATGAAAAAGGCTGCTGAACTATTTACCAAAAATGATCTCCTTTTATCAAAAAAGCGACAAATTTGTCAGACTATTAGTAAACAGCGTATTATAATAAATTGAAGAACTTTAGATCATTTATGTTTAGTGATATATGAAGCAAAATTTGAAAATTATTGCCAGCTGGTATGAGTGTGGCGTTTGCAAGCACATGGATACATGTGCTTACTTTTTTACATGTGCATGCATTTTACCCTTTACCGTGCATAAATTCAGACTAGCAATGCCCAGGGTAATCCACTTGAATCATTACCTCCGCCAAGGGAGGAGGTTACGTTTTCGTTACCGTTAGTTTGTTTGTTCGTTCATTCGTTAGTTAGTTTGTTAGTAAGTTAATTTGTCCGTGTGCAAAATAACTCAAAAAGTAGTTAATTGATTGGGATAAAACTTGCAGGAAAGGTTGAGAATGACACAAGTAACAAACGATTAACTTTTGGTAGTGATCTGAGAATTTTGGGGGAATTTATGAAGGATTTTTTATATATATTTTTTTTTTTGGCAGGTAGGGTCAATGAACTTCGGAGTTCAGGCTGCGCGTATTTGAGGTTTGCCTGCCCGCGCACATTAAGTGCGTGCTCTAGTTTCTGCTGGGGTGAGGCGCGCCGTGCAGCTGAGGATTTATGATATAACAAAGGCTTCTATATTAGGAAATCAGGCAACTTTCAGCACACAATGCTATAAGTATGGAGGTGTATCCTATTACCGAACGATTTTTATTTAATTTCTCCAGACGGGCAACATTATGCTTCAAGTTAGCTAAAGATCTCCCAGAAGATAATTAAAATTCTGATAAATTTAGCTGTATCAGTATTATTTGAAAACTAAGCCACGCACTTTACAAAATCTGTATTTCAAATAACCCTTCCACAAAAACCGTGTCTTTTTACCGACGCAAATCGTATTGTATTTACCGGACGTGCCCCCTCTATATGGGGAAATTTAGGCATTGCATTTTCGGTCAATGTTATTAACGCAGAATAACAAACATCAACATTTCAGCGATTTTTCCTAAAAATTTCTGTTTTTTGCTGCAGTCCAACAATTTTCTGCACCGGCCTCCCTTGGGAGATAACAGCGCGTGCGTAGTGCAATGGATGCGCGCGTATACGAGTTGTTTTAACGGACTTCCATTGAATATGTACGCGTTCGGTAATAGGATACTGTTCGGTAATAGGATACCTGCCTATACGTATGGGTAGAAATGATGATGATGATGATCCACAGCATTTGTATGGCGCCATATATCTGTCACAGAAACATTCAAAGGCGCAGACTGCTCCAAGACAGTTAGCAATTAAATCACTGATAGTAGAGCGGTTAAGCCCTCAAAAATCATGAGAATTGTGCAAAATTGGACTAAAGTATTAAACTTTCACCAGTGTTAGTACATACCATAAGATTCATTTTAAGATCGGGAAGTAAGTCTGATTTGACCTCTGATGACCTCCAGAGGTCAATCACCTCAAAATACCATAATATTGATCTGTGATGTTATTAGTTAATGATAAACATGATTAAGATGTGCAAAACAAGCATGTCTGTTTTGCAATGTAACTGTCTTCGTATTACAAAGAGCAAAGACAGGTTTCTAACTCTAACCTCTGGTGACCTTTTAGAGGTCAGTGATCTCAAAATATCATGATATTGATCAGTGGTGCCATTAGTTAATGATACACATGGTTAAGACGTACAAAACAAGCATACCTGTTTTACAAGAAATTGTCTTCATATTCCAAAGAGCACATATAGGGCTCTACCTTTGACCTCTGGTGACCTTTAGAGGATGTACAAAACAAACACAATTGTAGCCCAGATGGCTACAAGCACATGGTTATAATAAAGAATAAAATAGAATAGAATAGAATGGGATAGGATAGAGAGTAAAAGAAAACAGAACACTGAAGTCATTTTCCTAGACACCATGTGAGGTCAATATATGCTCAGACTCTTCCCCTTCTCGGAGTTAATGAAACCGTTTATCTTCCTTCCAGCTATTACCTTTCTCCTTCTCTTTTGTGGTGAAACCACCTCTTCTAAGAAAAGTCTATGGTCATAGGAATTTATGAGTTTGATGTTGGCTACTTTCCCCGCTAGTGGACAGCACTCTCCATCCCCAAAGCCCCGCGCCATATTACGGGGAATAACGTGATGACGTGTTTTTGCCCTCTGATCCCGAAACATAAATGACACTCTGAGCTGGAAGGTGGCCTTCCTGCCAGAATTTATCCCTCTATTTTAGCATTTATTGTTTAGTGGAGTGGGTCAAACAGGAACTCCAAAGACAAATTCAGGGATAATGACCCAGAACAACGATGACGTTGGTTGCCATAAGGACATTAATATTCATTTGGTTATCATTTTGATATCCAAGAAAAAATAAAATCTTTACCAATGGTTACAGAGAACAAGTGAATGAAGAAACTAAAAGACAGTGGGCGAGTTAATCAGAAATTGAGATGAATCATAGAAAATTCAGTTTTCACAGAAACGAATAGGAGGAGCAAATTGAACATTTGACCAGTAAGAAATTAATTTCTAGTGAACACCACACCCCAATATAAGATTGAGCCAAGGAAATGTTTTATGGAAAGGAAGTTTGTAAGTAGATTAGTTATAAAAAAAAAAAACATGTCTCAGCCGAGAAATCAGTTACAGTGGGAAGCACAGTGGGAGCGGCTTTACACTATGAGGGAAAGGCTGCAGAGTATGTTGGAATTTTGAGGAACTTTGAGAATAGTTTGAGACCACAAAGATAAAGTCAGGAGTTCCCCTTTCTTGGTACATCATGCCCCCCCCCCTCCAAGTCAACCAACTACTCTTTATCGACGTTGAACCATCGACCTACGCTGTGAATGTGATGAGGATCTGACTGTCATGACTGAACCAGCGAGCAGCAGAACATTAGGAAAAACTATGAGTCACGATAAGACAAAACTTTGGTTTACGCCAATTTGGAGTGCAATTACAAACTCCAAATAGTCAACTGGTGTCATCGGAGATGTTGAAGCGCCCTGCCAGACTGATGAAAAGTGGAGAGGGATGGTGACGAAGAGAATACTGACAGCGTGACGGCAGACCGCTCAACGGACGGCCAAGTCACACTGACGAGATCGACAATGACATGCAGACGAGGACCTCATTCGTCGACCGAGAGTAATCATTTAAGAGGAATGACTTTAATTTACGTTTGAAGACATTTTAAGAGATGAAGAAGTCTGATATGTTAAGGGGAAAATCATTCTACTGTTTGCAGTCTTGTGAACATACTTGTATCTTTAGCGAAAAACTGTTCGAGTACGTGGACAGTGATAAGTAGGCCCCTATAAATCACTCTGTCGAGTAAATTATATATGAACCAAATCGCTTCTTTTGAACATGTATTGTGTTGAAAAGTTCTTGGTAATTTTTTTCCTGGCAAAATTTGTACATGCAAATTCCGATGTTAAAAGCAAGTGATGGGAAATGTAAACAGTATGTGCGAATGCTTCTATGTTTCCTACTAACTTGTTTGTTAGTGGGAAAAAGAAAAGAAAGAAAAGAGAAGTCTCGCTCTACCACGTCTACATACCACAACGCCTACGGATATCTTTGTTTCACATTGTTAGTGGGGAAAACAAAAGAAAAGAAAAGAAAAGAGAAGTCTCGCCTCATGAGATATGTTCAGATCCCGCTCCACACCACAACGCCTACGGATGTCTAGGCTGAAGGTAGGTTTGAATGTCAAGTGCAGATTACTTGGCACGCTATCTTTTGAAGAGAAACAATACTTTGTTTCACACAAGATGATAGCAGAAAGACAACTGATAATCATCTGCTCATGTGAAATCAAGCAGAAGTTTTTCAAAACATTTCAAGAGGCATCTTGGTGAGTTACAGTCTGTTAAACATGCCAATATACTATGAAAAATAAATTGAAGGCCACCTGCAATACAGCCTCGCATTTTCCGCCATCACAAAAACTTTGATCAACACGTTCCATGTATGTGACCGTGCACCTCAAAACGAACATAAAGTCGCACACACTGATTTTGCGTGAGGACTGAAAATAAGTAAAATCTGTCAACCTAGCCGAACTTGACTTTTTCATATTTTCTGAAAGAGCGTGTCTTCTTTTACATTATGCTAAAATTTGGTATCATAAAACGGGCAGGAAAGTTTGTTTTTTTAACAGTTTATCTTGAACATTTTTGGTAGAATAGTGTGATTAGGTGTGTCTTTAGAATCCCACACTCTTCACTTTCAATAAACTCTAATAATTTTTGACACGATAGTGCTACTGCTTTGAAAGTTGGCATTAATTATGGACGGAATGTGTTAAGGAGGTATGATTAATTTCAGTTTAATCTGATAATCCTTTTATTGTTGTTACTCTGGTGGTTTACATCCTGTTTTTTGTCCCATTCATCGCACAGCAAGCACGGTTTGGTAAAGATTAAGCGCTTGAATAGACACTGTACTTCAGAGCCTCTGTTCTCAGTTCACACTTTTCCTGAGTTTGTGCTTTCTTTCCAATATTTAGATAGGTTAGGAGAGTCCATTTGATTTGAGTTATACATCATTTTAAAGCTTAAAGTCTGTTCTTTCAGAATATGGTCTTAACTAAAAATTCATGTCTGGCGACCTTTTTTTGTTTTTGTTTTTGTTTTTTTTTTTTTTGTTTTGAGGTGCAGGGTCACATATACTCGTGATGGAGAGGGAAAATAATAAATAACAACATTGCAAGATTGATGCATTTCTGCCAAGACAACAGACAGGAACTGATTCCACGTGAAATACATAAAAATATATTTTGATTTTTTCCATGCATTTTTCCCATATCATTACACACAATCAGTACACACGTATACCTGATATGGTGGTTAGTTCACTGTGTGCAGACTGAGCACGACCCGATAATTTAGAACCTCTGCCTGAGAAAGGATTGTAGCCTATCCCGTGAGTCAAAAAGAAGCTTTCTTATCATCTCGTGCATCCTGTACTCTATGAGCAATGCACTCGTCATAGAGACAAGCTTGCCTTCACCCAAACTGTTTAGATATTGCCAATGGAAGACTGTGATGACAGGGCTGCCAACTCTCACTCATTGAGAGTGAGACTCACCCATTTTTGGTCCTTTCTCACTCTAAAGCTTTATTTCATTTGCATGCATTTCTATTGATCTCCCTCATTTTGATTCCTAAATTATAGCATTGGCCTATGGGAGTCTCACTCTCAACTAGTTTCCAATGTTGGCAGCCCTGTGATGATCGCATACACTGGCTGTGCACCTATAAGAACGCTGGTCTGACCTCAGGATGTCTATCCAGTTTAGTCGTGGAGGAGATCTGTGTGCTGTTGTTGTTGTTCATTTTCCATCTGTGAAGATGGCTGGATACTGAGCCCATATTCAGCTACACTAATAAGCTGGTCTTCCATGGGGTCCAGTTGGATGTGGGGTGGGACCACTTCACCGGGTTAGACACCCTGCTCTTTGCGATGAATGAATGAAGCGGGATCTTTTACGTGCATGAGCTGTGTGTTTTATGTCCTATCCGAGGGGACGGTATGTTTACACACAACATTGCTCAGTCCAGACTCGGGTTCGAACCCGGGCCGCGTGATCGTGAGGCAGACGCGCTACCGACTGAGCCAACTCACCGATCCGTGCAATAGGCTCAATCGCGTGCTTCACTGAAGACGCAGATGCTGCCCTGTCTTGAAAGAGTTCGAGGGTATAGATCTCGACCAATTTCAGCAGGTTATACTGAATCATCACTTGCTGGCAGAGAGTCTTAACCGGATCATGCAGGCGATATTACCCGCTGCCAACGTACCCTGATTCACACATTGGATGCAAACCGGATGGCGGCCATATTGGAAACAACCAATATTTGGGCATGGGGGCACAAGTCTTGGCCATCAGGCACAAGTGTTAAGGAGTATCGAGCATAAAGAAGACAGTTAGAGTAAATAGTAGCTCCCCGCGTCCACTCCTATTTGGAATTGAGGTAGGGCCCTACCTAAACAGGTCATTTTAAAAATCCCCCAAATTGCCTGACGTAATGACCCAAACTTAATTGGATGACAATAGCAAGTTGCAAGATACAGGGCTGCTTCATGTGGAATGCATGTTATACCTCACAGTATGTCGCTTTCCAGATGGTCCATGACGTCACTGCATGCTCCAGGATCATGAGTCATTCATCAGAAACATACAGCCCACGAGCTTGACACTGACCAACACAGGCCTGCCAGCTCGAAACTAGGTAGCATTGCCCATGAGCCAGACACTTTATAGGCAAACCAGGCCCATAAGAGTCCGACACATGGGGGAGGGGGAGGTTCACAAGACCTGCACTAAATAGATTAAACGATGTAATACATATAGTAATCTCGTGGGCCTTGTTTTCCTCGAGTGGAGAGCTCGCGGACCGCACAGCTTTTGGACGTATTATATTTGATGTCGAGCTCATTGACCTTGTTCATCTAGTGTTTAGGTCACGGAATGTATGACTCATGGGCTGCGTAACTCATGGGCTGTACGACTCGGGTTGTTTGACTCGAGACGTACATCTGATGAGGTGGGCCTGTTGTTTTCTGGTTAGCATATGTCACCCTTTCATCCAGTTCAAAGGACTTTGCCATATGCCTGTTCACAAACTATTAATTCTTTATGTGCCACGTTCGCACTTCCGACTCAGTCGACGGCGTGCCAACTTCGCATATTCTGCTCAAGAAACAAAGCCGCCAAGACCGATCGATAAACCGCTAATTACTGCTAATCCCGCGGCACAATGAAAGCGTTTCTCGAGCTTTTGTTCCTCTCATTCTTGCATTCTATGTGGTGATCGACTATCAAGCGATGTTCCTAACTAGATTTGCTCGTACATTATAAGTTTCTGTCACGGTTTTATGTGCAAAATTCATGCCTTTACAGTAATGTAGCAACTGGTCATTCAAAAGAAAAATTGAAAATAGAGTCGTCATACAATTTATATCGAAACAAAGTTTGGCATTCCTCTTTAACTTTGCCTACTATTATGCCCATCTTAACAGAAATTTGTAGAAGTTATACAAATTGGAAAAACGAAATTCTTTCTCAAAGCGTGACTATATTCGTGTCTCAGAATAACGTGGCACACAGGGGGTTTCCACCATGGCACATAAAGAGTTAAGCATCAACCCAAAGTATGGTACTCTTCACCCCACCTTCCATGTTTAAGCGTACAAAATTTGTCCAGTGCATTGGATAATGTTGCACATAATTTCGTGCAAGCTAGTATGCATAACTAACCCAAACATAAATATTATATTTCAGGTCACTGCCATCACTGAAGACACGTAAGTTTCATTTCTGAAGTAATTGACCGCTCACATTCATAAGATCTGTTACTTTGAACCAATGCTTTGTAGAATGTGCATATACTTTGATTATAACGTCAATGCATGATTTCTACAAGATTAAACACTCTGGATTAAACCAATGAAGCTTAACATCAATATTTGCAATCCTACACAAATTTTGATATTCTAAAAGTCTGACCTCACACTGTCCTTGGAGGTCAAAGCTGGATATACACAGGGTAATGACTAATGTTCTGTGGAATGAGAAGACACTTCTTGAAGTATAAATGCTAATAGCATAATGCATGATTGCACACCGGGTACACAGTTAACCATTGAATATACATCAAATATCAATATTTTGATATTTTGAGGTCATTGACCTGTCACAGTCCTCAGAGGTCAAAGGCGGAGACGTTTACATAATTTCCCTTGATCTGAGGAATAGGAAAACGATTCAGTTGTAACACAAATGAATTTTTAGGACATCGTTACGTTTATCATCAACCAATTGCACCAAATATCAAAATTCTAATAATTTGAGGTCAATGACCTGTGGAGGTCATCAGAGGTCAAAGGTAGAAACCTGTCAGGGTTCTGTGGAACATGAAGACACTTCCACTGTAACAAAAAATGATTTTAGTACATCATTACCATATTTAACATTAATCAATGACGCAAAATATCAATTTTTATCAAATTTTGAGGTCATTGACCTCTGGAGGTCATCATAGGTCAAAGGTATAAATCTGTCAGGGTTCTATGGAACATGAAGACAATTCCACTGTAACAAAAATGAGTTTTTAGTACATCATTACAATATTTAATATTAATCAATGACGCAAAATATCAATTCTAATCAAATATTGAGGTCATTGACCTTTGGAGGTCATCAGAAGTCAATTCGGACTTACCTCCCGATCTTAGCGATAAATCTTATAAGATGTACTAACACTGGTAAAAGTTTCATGCTTTAGTCAAATTTTGCACAATTTTTCGGCTTATCTGTTCTACTATGATATCTGTATGGAAGAACAAGATCAGTGGTGAAAATGATTTGCATGCTTGGCGGAGGTTTGCGCTCTCAGAGTGCTTCTCTAGTTGATTAAGCATTCATGATCCTGGGAGCGCGAGACTGACTCCTAGTCGGTATGTGTGCTGATGCTTGTGTTGCATGCCGTCAAACCCCCGTTTGAGGCGAGACACCATCGCCAAACGAAGCTGATGGGGTGCTATACCCCCCTAACGATTCCTCGTTTGAAAAGTAGGAGTAGATGTATTTGCCCACTGCAAAATAACTTTCTACTCAGGCGTGGCAAACCTGGAGGCCAAGCCAGGGTTTAATGACTGCAACAGCTGTCATATTACGTACGAGCATGATAAGGATATCTGCCTGTGGCAGACCATTCAAAGTGCACTAAATTTTCTCTATTCTTTTTAAAGTTCTAGATTTTATATTCTATTGAGAAATTCTATAGTCATCCGTTTTGAATTTCGAACGAAAAAAATTGACCAATAAATAACGAAAATACAGGAATAAGAAGGAGAGCATTGTAGAAGTTTGTCGACACACACACACACATCATGGAGCTACATAGCCCATGCCAAAACCAAAATAATCTCCTCCTCTCGAGGGTGCCCCCCCCCCCCCGCCCCCCTGTGGCGGTGACTGATGCTTTAGATTAGGCCAGGGTCAAGAAACAGGTGTTTTATATCTTAGGATTTTAAGTCCTTGATTGCCAAGATATACACTGGCATTGTCTACAGGGGATTATAGTACCCTATTAGCAAAAAACGAAATTGACAATTCTACACCATACACTGGTGTTGAAGGGTTAATTCATATAGATTTATGATTAAGCACCTTTTGGAACACGAATTTCAGTATGGTAATATATATCACGTAGGCCCCTTAGTGTTGTTTTAGCAACCATTTATCTGAAAGACTTTGTGTTGGCCTATATACAGCAGTGTTGTTTTAGTCACTATCTTAGGTAATACTTTGTATAGACTTACTTTTCTCGAATGAGTTGTTGTCCCTTCATTTTCTCCTACAATTGCCTCCATCTCTTCAAAGAATGTCTATACATAAAATAAACACATTTCCCCTTCCAACTTGATGAAAATGGATCTAGCACCTTTTGGTATTTAACACTTCACGTACATGTACATCATTTTTTAACATCATTTCCACAAGAGATTGGTGTTAATGTGAATCACTGAGACTAAACTTCGATACATCTCGATATTAAACCAAACCAATTTCAACGCATTCTGTAGAGCATTGAACAAGAATCACGGCTGCAGATATGAAGACAGAAAACTGTTCTCGTGCTAATGTTTTGTCAGGACACTGAAAAGGGAATGAGAGTGATTTCTTCACGAGGGGTGATTTTCGTGAATTCGAAGGTTCGTTTTTGAAAAATAAATGAGGATCTCGGATGGATTGTGTTTTCCGTAAAACACTTATTCCGTACACCTAAATGCTATAGGTTCTCAGAAAATTCAATGACGTTCGTAATTCTGAAACTGAAACGAAAGAACGACAGAAAACAAAACAAAACAAAACAAACAACAGTTTACGAACCTTTTGAATAAAGAAGCTTATTTCATTTAAGAAGAAAAAAAAAACAAAGCACATATTTCTGGCACCACATGACATTGCCAGAGCGAGAAGATTCCCATTTTTAAGACTCCAATGGTTAAAATTGCTCTCTCTCTCTCTCTCTCTCTCCCTCTCTCTTTCTCTCTCTCTCTCTCTCTCTCTCTCTCTCTTGATGAAAGTCCATTTAAATTATGCTGCTTCTGAGTTCAGATGACTGGGATTCTAAAGGCACCGTGATGCACCTTTTGTCACACTGCATCAAATACCCCGTAAAAGTCCTCATATGTTGTGTGTGAGAACACGTTTTAAAGGAGATTTTCAACTTAAGGGAGCATTTTAAACGATTTTCATAATTTCACATTATGCAAACATAAATCGGCATCTCCATGTATATATTTCTAGAATTCATTGTTGTCCTTGAGCAAAGAAATGATACTTCGAAAAATCTGAAACAAATTACACTGAACAATGATGATGACTATAGGAGACTCATACATTTCAGAAATGGCGCTATGTAACTTTATTACAATACTGCTAGCTTACAAGATCACCTGTGTAGAATCTTTAGGTGTTTGTTGTTGTTGTTGTTGTTGTTGTTCTGCTTCCTTGAGTCCCAAATCATGCATCCTTATGGCGAGGCTTCAACGTCATCATCCTTGCTCATTGCAATATGTTATAGATTTTGACAACATTCTTATTCTTCATCCCTATCATTATATATTCTGAAATTTCAGTATAAAGTTATGTTGTTTGAATGTAAAAATCTCGAAATCATCCGGAGGTCTTCTCTAAACAAAAAAAAAAAAATGCGATTAGTAGAATTGTACATTATGATCTTTTTTTTTCATCATTATTGCTTCATTCATTTTCATGTGCATGTCTGTGTTATGATTTTTGTATTTTCATACATCACTTTTCCTACTTTACTTGAGCACGTTAGTTATGAGGAATTGACGCATTATAGGTATCCTGTATTATAATTATAATAATTATTATTATTACTACTACTACAAGTATTATTATAATTATAACCATGATTATCATTCTTAAATATCACACTTACTACGAAACTACTTAATCCCATTTGGTGTTCATAACAAAATCAAATGATAGTAAAGAAGATTGTATTTCCAAGAAGGAGACTTACCATAAGGTGAAATCGGTATCGTTACTTAAATAAAACAAACAAATGAATGAGTTTATGATTATGATTATGTAATTTTTGGAGTGAATTTCAGTATGATAAAAAGTCAAAACGAAGGCATGTTCAGTAAATCAAAAAAATCTTTTAAAACCGTACAGCAAATGACTTTGAAGGAAACAACAATCAAAAACCAAATTTTTGAGTGGAACATAATTTTTTACGATGTTTATGTCTTTAGCAGAAGTGACGTTTTGAGGACATAACTTTGCCGAAGTCATACAAACCAATATGTTTTACAAACAAAATATAACAGACAACAACGAATCAACTTAGGCTGCAGTCTTATCATAATACCCTGAGTAATTGGTATCTTGTTGAACCCTTATCATAACAGGCTCATCTACTTGAATTGTTAAGCTTTTCTTTTTTTATTTTTGTACTTATGTTTACACACAGAATGAAAGATTGCCACCAGGACAATTGTTTGCGAATCTACCCCCATTGGCAGGAACGTGTGCATGGGTACACCGTGGAGTTTTACGGTGTAGGAAGCTCCGTCGCTGACATTGGTCGTACTGGTCAGGATTAGCGTCGGAGGACTGTCGCGCCTCCATTCACGGAATAGCTTTCATGAGGAACAACCAAGGAGGTCTGAAATGAAGTCCTCTTGAACGAGTGGGATCCGATTAATTGTTTGCCTTAATAGAAACTTTGATATGCATTTGAACAATGATGGTACGCCTTCCGGGCATAGTAGTGTTTTTACTGTCAATTTTGAATCACGTGATCTGCACGCCTCAATCTGTGACCGTAGGTGGCAACGTCCAGCTCTCGTTCCCTGCATTATATACCCCTCCAGTTATTTTCACTGTTTCTCGCTTTCCACTGGGACCGGTGTACTATACGAATGGCTCAATCATTGCTTGTGGCAATGAACCATGCCGTTACACGGCACACGAGACAGCAATGGGAGATAACCTGACGTTAATCTTCAAAATTAAGAACATAACATTAGCAGATGGCGGAACTTACATATGTAAAGTATCCAATGGAACAGCTCATCAGAGCACGAAGACCAAGATAACTGTCGTTCAACACCCCGGCTATCCCTCGTGCCAATTTTCCTCCAATTACATTAATAAACTTAAACGACCTCACTGGGGGGCTGTCCTTTGTGCATGCACACCAGGCTCGTTTGATTGGACATTGGTTTATATAACTTGCTTTCAGGAAACTATCGCCCTTCCCTTTGTAGAGGCAAAAACAAAAAATAAAACTCACGTCTTGCAGAGAATGTTGGCTAGAGCCGATCTTCCTGTGTCGTGCTGTTCATCAACTGACCATTTCCTGACTTGTGACAACTGCAACGACACATTTTATGAAGCACGTGACAACAAAACACTTTCTGATTGTTTGGCCTCAGCCAGTGCCACGAATACGCCAAGGAGAACCTTTACTAAAGAGGGAAACTTGTCCTCTAATGTTTACTCTACTGTTTCTGTCTTGAATGTTACTAAGATTAATCAAAATAATACTAAACCATCGGGTAATAGATGTCCTACAACAATCACTTTGTCTGTAGTCATTCCCGTATTATCTCTAGGCCTAGTAGGTATAGTCGCATATGTAATGTTCTGGTTTCGAAACAAACGAGGTACGCAATACAGTCCTGCCAATCCTACAGGAGACGGTGTCGGGGGAATTGCTATTAACTTAGGCCCTGTATGACCAACCGACCATGTTAACATGTAGATAATCTAAAAGTTGCATTTACATGCACAATTGAATCAAACCTAACATACATTTTGATGACCATTTTATGAGATCAAAACAAACAAACAAGAAAAAAGCAAACAAAAATTATCAAGGCGCATGGCTATAATTCCTGCTTTTCTGATTCTGTGTGACTTGTCTCGAACTTGTTTTTCTTCATTTTAACAATATTACTACCATGATGAACACTCATAGTATAACAAAGTGCACGATGACATCAAGACCAAAATAGAATGAATGAATTCCTTGAAATTCTGAATCCTTGGTCCTGAAGTAATTAGAACTTATACATATCATATTTCTGCAGTTTCTTATTCGTGCGCTTATCATTTATGAACAGTTGTGAAAGCGTTATTCTTTGAAATCAATGTCAGCACCAGAAGGCTATCAAATCTTTGAAATACTCACTTTATAGATAGTACAGTCTACTATGTCAAAATATTGGGTCCCGTGAGATTTTCGTGCCAAAATTGATTTTTTTAGCTAACTTGGTCAATTTTGGGGTGCTGAATCCAAAAAACTTTGGTTCCATTTTTTCTGACCACGTCTTCAGTCGCCATTTTGAATTTCAAAATGGCCGCCATATCAAACTGTATTTTGACCCAATTCTCATAACGTGAGCATCACAGAAGGTTCAGATTTGATGCAAAAAGCATGTTTGTGATGTCAGACATTCTGATAAAACCATTTTGTAATATTGTAGATAGCTTTGATACAATTTTTAGGCAGCCATCTTGAAATTCAAAATGGCCGCCATAGCCAAATATATTTTTACCTATATCTCAGGTTGTAAGCATTATGTAGAGTATAAATTTGGGGCAAAAAGCATGCATATGATGTCAGTCATGCTAATATATACATTCTTTTATTTAGTGATGGATCATTTTCCTTAGCGGCCATCTTGAATTCTAAAATGGCTACCATAACAAATGTAATTGGACCGGTATCTCATATCGTAAGCATTGTGTAAGGTTCTAATTTGGTGTAGAAAGCATGCGTATGTTGTCAGACATTCTGAAACATCTTTTTCTGAAACGATGGTTCATTTTAATATCAAAGGTGGCCATCTTAAAATTCAAAATGGCCGCCATACCAGAATGTATATTTTGACCCATATCTCATGTTGTACGAAATACAGACAGTTCACATTTCGAGCATAAACCATGATGTTGAACATTCAGATGCACTTTTCTCCTCCCTTAAATTTCAGATCACTTTCAAGGCTGCCTTCTTAAAATTCAAAACGGCTGCTTTTCAGCTAATATCTCTGGTTACAAGCAACTTTTAGACATAGCAATGTTTATGGTGGCGTACAGTGTACATTCTTTAAAACACACACACACATAGGGCCTATACATTCTGTATTTAATGGATTATTCGTATTGGTCGCCACTCTTGAAATTAAAGATGTATTTGGACCATATTTGGTGCTGTAAGATCTTTAAACTACAAACCCAAGCATGAAACGCTCATGTATAAGTCAATCACTTCATTGAATATTGCGCAAGCGGAAGTGTTTCCTGTCCTGTTGGTACACTGTTGAGTTGAAATTCAAAAAGGCTGCCATGTGAAACATTCCTTTAAAAGTATTGCGTTTGGGTAAAATTTGTGAATGGGAAATCATGTGATTTTGATGTTAAAAACAAATGACTTAAAAAAAAAGAAAGAACTCTTAATAACTGTGTATGAGTGACTATAAATAATGCCCCAATATTAGCCCTATATAGGCCTACTCTAATAATTCGTGGGATAGTCACTTAGATAATTAAATATTTTCTAGGCTCATTCCCTGCACGTAAAGAAACAGCACTCTAAAGCTTACACAGGGGCGAATTAGTTATAAATTCTTCCAGAAATAATGACTTTTGCATTTCTTGCTTTTGAGCATGATAATGAATTCTGTGGCTACCGTTGGTGTAGGAAGCTCGAAGTATTTTATAATAATGGAACGATTTATGCATACCCTTGGTATTATCTACAATCTAATATATCATATTTATAGGTATTAGAGGCACAAATTAGGTCGTGAGAGTTTACGAGGTTCGTTCTCTGGATATATTGTACCAAGTCTCTACGAGGGTAAAGCAGGAAATTGTCCTGATTGAAGTCATCCACGCCAAACTTCTGGATGGCACGGACTGTGTCATAGCACATTCTGCATGATTCAAGGTTTAGATACTTCTTGGTCCATCTGCTCTTGGAGACATCCTCAAATTTTCAACTTCAGCCAGCACCATGAAAGGCGTGAAAAAGCAGACCTTTAGTTTTTCCTGTTTTTTCGCAACAAATTGCAGAGCATAATCTCTCAAAATTGTCAATTGTACCTGTATCAGTTGATTTTCCCGTGATGGAGCAGAGAACATGCAATGCAGTAAGCAAAGCAAATCTCCAAGATCCATCAGGATAATTGAAATGTTTATAATCTACGTAATAATCATCAATATCTCTGATTTCCCGTTGCTCTAATACATACAATGGAATGAGGCTATCTATTGTGAGTGACGGGTGACAGTAACTCCCATGGCATCTTTGATGAACTCTTTTTTTCTTTCTTTCCATGATGTGGTCTCTGTGTCAGATGGAATTGACTACTCAGTATTTCAACTTTCAGGCTGATTATTTGGCTTAATTTTGTGAGTTTCTAAGGCATGGGTGGGAAAATGAACCCTTAATAGGGAGAATGAGGAGAAGGCCGTGAAACAGTGAGATAAAGAGTGATTGTGGAATTGCTTAGATCTTTCAATAATTGTATCGTTCAGAAATGACTGGATAATGATTACAGGTCTACTTCAGGCTGTAGAACCAGTAGAAATGTTACGAAGAATTGGTAATCCCTAAGCTTAATGACTCTGGATCCAATCTTACATGGTGTATTTTATTTTATTTTTTTTTTTGCACGAGCTGAATGTCTGGCCTTTCTCACAATATTCCAGGGATTAATATATTCTAATTCTCTCAGATACAAATTCTTAGTACAGAACATTAAAACTGCCCTTTTCATCTCTTTCTAGAGTATCTCCCTTGAATGTTTCTGATACCTGACTGCCAAAAACCACATTCATCAGCTTCAAGGCAGTGACAATTTCTTACATTACCCTCGTGTGATGATCTTCTAAGTTGTGGAGGAATTCTGATGGATGCAAGCGCCACAGAACTGAGCTATCATTACTCCTTTGTAGTTTTAGAATCATTGGCTGTACAGCAGTAAGCATCTTGGAAGTCTTGATAATTGAAGATGACCCACTCAAGGGCAATCAGGAAAAAGCCTACGCATTCCTTCTTCATTCTGTTTTATTCCAGAAATATAATTATCTAGCAAACCTTAAGTGTTTCAGTTTATGGCCAACAAACAAGCTTGTGAATGGGATGCCTGGTATGGTGACCATAGCATTTCTTGCCATTGCGAGACTTCATTCTTTTGAGGCAGCATCAAGTTTTTGAAGATCACCTTCAATTGCATCAATGCTTGCTTTTGTACAAACATTCATTAATTGGGGTTAAATATAATCATTAACGAGGTTCCACAACTCAAAATAATGTGTTGCCCGAGAGGCAAAAGCGAACCATTTTAGCGGTTTTTGTTTTGTTTTTGTTTTGTTTTGGCTATACGGGATGTAACGCTTACACGCTTGCCCACACTATCGGACTGTGGTAAGTCCGGGCCCTCCCCCCCCCCCCCCCTTACGCAGTTTTTGCCCCTCATCATCTCTTGATGACGTAATTAGAACCTCATCCTTACATATTGAAATTATGGCGGCTATTTCGAATTGAGAGATGGCTGTCATTCTACGTGAACTGGAAATGAATTCAGTCTAACTAGGACAATTTTGGCACATTCATCTAAGGCGATTACCACAGTATTATAATCATGTTTTCTATGGCGGCCATCTTGAATTTCAACATGGTGGCCTATCTAATGATCCACAATTAGGAAACAGCTGTGCTGGACCGTTGGACAGCACAAGCATGTGCATTCTTGAAAATTTGATGCTTCAACAATAATTGCAAACTGAGATATGGGTAAAAACGCTATGGCGGCCATTTTGAATTTCAAGATGGCGGCCTACAAACTCTACAAAGCAATCCACAATATCAGAAAATGATATATCAGAGTGTCTGGCATTAAAACAATGTATTTTGCACCAAGTTTGAGGTTTCTACAATGCTCCCTTTATGAGATATGGGTAAAAATACAGCTTGCTATGGCAGCCATTTTGAAATTCAAAATGGCAGCCTACAAATTGTATCAAAACAATCCACAATATCAGACAAAGATTTATCAGAGTGTCTGACATCACACCCATGCATTTTGCACCAAATTTTAAGCTTCTACAATGCTCACTTTATGAAATATGGGTCAAAATACAGTCTCCTAGGGCGGCCATTTTGAAATTCAAAATGGCGGCTGAAGACGTGGTCAGAAAAAATGGAACCAAAGTTTTTTGGATTCAGCACCCCCAAATTGACAAAGTTAGCGAAAAAAATCAATTTTGGCACGAAAATCTCACGGGATGACATAGTAGCCTCTACTAAGAGGTTAACTCTCTGAATTGTCTCTTTCCCTTAGCCGGTCGGTCAGTGCGTTGTGTTTGATGTTTTGTATTTTGTACGAACCTTTGTTGTTGTAGCTAGAGTACCCATTCGGCCTGAATAATGTCCTCTGATGTCTAGCTCAGCACTCTAAGCGGATCACCCACGAGTCATACTGCCCACGGGTTCGGCATTGAAAACAAGGTCCAGTCAGTCAGTCAGCACACGAGTCATACGGCCCATGAGTTTGACACAAGGTAAAAACAGTCAACGAGTTCGACATTGCAACATGGGGCTTAATAAGTCAGTCTCGTGGGCGTTGCCTTCTTGGTAAGTGCCGAACTCATGGGTTGTAAGACTCATGGGCTGTATGATTCGTGGGTGTCGAACTCGTGATGTCCCCCCCCCCCCCCCCCCCCCCGTGAGCGGCGTTAGGTTGTACAAAGATTCACTCTCGTCCAACCCTGTTAGACTTCTGCTAATAACCATCATTAGCAGATTAGTGGTTAAGCTACTATATGAATATGATAATTTGAAATTGTTTATACACTGGTTATACATAACACTGGTTATACATATTGCTGAAAATGAATGGAAGAGAGCAGGAGGTGGATAGTTGTGTTTATCGTTTTCTCCTTTTTCTTTTCTTTTTTCCTTTTTTTTTTGGGGGGTGGTTTCTCTTTTGTATCGGAGCAAGAGAAGTTCATGAGGATATGAAGAAGAAAGGAAAGGGGAACATCTATTGTCACCGGCTGAAAGGGGGTCATCACCAGCACTATCAAAAATGAAAAGGTGGTAGTTCATGAAAGCGATAAGCTGTAATTGTGGGGTGAGGGATGGGGTCGTTATTTGGCTACCGAAAGTCTTGAAGATCTCCTGACGTGTGTTTTGGGATATTATCAACTTTTTAATCAAGGAAAGAACATATTTTTTAATTTGGAATAAACGTGGCTGACAACTCTTTACTTAATAAGGTATTGAAGTCCTTGAAAGTGACAGAGAGAGTGTTCTTTATTGCATGGTGTGTATGAATATTATCATAATTAAAAATCTCCATTTGCTTAGTTAATGATATCTTTTATTGAAAAACTCAAGTTGATAACTATGCTAAAGTTTAGGTCATGAACAATCATTCATTATCTTTTTAAAGCATTATTTTTTAAGCAACTTTGGTTTCTGCTTGAATTGTTGGTTTCAGTAAAGAATGTATTCACCTCTATTTTTGTGCTTTTTAAGACATGAAATGCTCTATTCTTTTGTTCGATTTGATAGAATTTATCTTTTGCTTTATACATGTTGCACAGAGAGAATGTCTTTATTGTAAAGGTTTCTATGAAGTTCTTTCACATAATATTTGTTTACTTCAAAAGAAATGTATTATGTGATAATGTATGAAAGTCTACATCTGCTGTAGTTGACCAGATGTATAATATCTTATGAAAGAACTTCTGTGGTATAACTTTGGTCTTCAAAAGCTCAATCTGTTAACTGATAGAATTCAGGTCATGATGGGTTTGTAATATAGGCGCTTAAAGAGCGTTTGAAAAAGGCAATCCAAATTTGGATGGCTAATATTTCATTATTGTCAGCTATGGAGAGCACAATGTTGGTCGGAGTGAAGGCAAACCCTTCTTCTTTCCATTGATACGTAATTATGTTGCCAAATTCCATGTATGACAGAGCACATGAACTTTAAAGACAAAGTGCACTTTTTCAAAGTTTGAGTATCACATGAAAGAACAATGAATGTCCCACTGAATGGATGATTATCTTTCAATGAAAGTGACCACCTGTGCAAATCCAAGTTTGTGTTTTCTTCGAAAATTTTGTGATCCAATATATAACTTGTAATATGACCACGTTGTTGATAACTTTATCACTCCCACACAGGACAGCCCACTCTGATCGTATGTTCAATTTCTTGATTTGGAAAAAAAAAAGATGAAAAAATACCTCTATGATTACCTAGGAATTCAAAAACTCAAATTGTTTACTGTGATAGATTTCAAGTCATGGAGTTTATGTTATATGCTTAAAAGCAACTTCCACTTGTTCACTTCACTGGGTTATTAAGTAAATAGGCTTGTCGGTTTCAGTATAAAATGTAACAGAAAATTATTTTTCTGCTTCTTTAGGAGCTGACCTGAATGCTCTACTCTTATAAGATTTTTTTTTCTTCAGATTTCATAGAATTTAGGTTTAGCTTTATACACATTGCACTGAGAGAATGTTCTCTATCGCAAAGGTGGGCTGAAGTCTCTAACAAAACATTTACCTGTCTCAAAAGAAATGTATCGTGGATAATGTATGGAATGTACAGCTGCTTTAGCTGATTGTATGTATTTTATATCATTATTGATATTTTTGTGGTGGCCTTAATCTTTAAACAGTCAATATGCTATCTGTGGTACCACACTTTGTACGCATGATCCCATGAGATGCTGTAACATAATTCAAAAACAACTTTCACTTGTGCGTTGTTCTTTTGTTATTCTTTAAGAGCTTAAATACTCTATTCTTTTGTAAGATTGGATAGATCTTGTTTTATACACAATGCACTATTCATCATGCGTCGCTGTTGAAGAATTTGAGTTGCAGTACCGGATATATCTATTTTTGCCAGATTGAGAGGTGGGCAATTAATCTTGATGAATTTCACATGATTTCACAATGTTTCATTGATGTGTTGTATAGTGGATGAGTAAGATGTCATTTGACAACTTGAGTTGACAATTACGTTTACGTGGGGCTTCTAGCCCAGTATGTGCAGGTTATTAAAGTATTTCTGTTTTTAATTCACACAGTACACCGATGTCTTTAGAAGCTCGTCCTTTGTCTTATTCATTTCCTGTTGCTGTTTTGATGTTGTTTTTCATAGTCTATGTGGATTTTCGTTTTTGAGAGGTTCGACCAGCTTGTCTGAAGCAAGGGGAGTTTGTCCCAGCTCCAATCATTATGGTATGGGACTGCTAGAACAAAAATGTTGAATTTATGTTTCATCCAAAGAGGGCGACAGATTGAAATGTGAAATTTCATTTCTGAAAAAGTCATTAAAAAGAATCCTTCGACTGGGACAGGGAAATATCATCAATTCCCCTCCCCCTCCCGGCTCGGTCTCCATTCATCATAGACCTCAAGTAGACTTAGAGGTTTAGCAATTTCATAAGTATTCCATCAAAGTATGCACCAGTGGCATGTTCCATAATGCTTAAAAGATAAAGAAGATTAAAAACACGCAAAAAAACATGAGGGACACTTTTTATGACAATTTTCCAATATTATCCCATGCAACAAATATGTGTATGAGACCATTGTCCTCTCCTGTTTTAATTGTCTTATACTTTATTGATGGAAAGAAAAATAGATTTCCCACCAACATCGCTTGATTCCAATTCTAAAAATGCAAAAGTATCTCCCTTGAGTATGTGCGTGTGTCTGGTCCAAAAAGGGATCGACATCTCTGTTTTGTTTTTGTTTTGTTTTTTTTAATGCGTGTAATTGGATAACAACACATGAAGAGTTTACTTAAATTAAACCCATCCCATCCCGTTGAAAGTTGCCAATATCCTTATTTTTGGTCATTTTTCATGTCTTATTCTCTCTATAAAAAAGAAACAAATATTTCTTGTTTTAGATCATCCTCAGTTGAATACCGCGTCTGCGTCTATGTGACTGTTGGATCTGAGGACTAAAGCTACACTAATCACACTTTGCAGATGCATGCTAAATGTTGTAATCCACATGTAAAATACAATCAAACTCAAAGTGACTCAAAGAGATGAACTTTAAGAAATGATGACCCATTATATTGCAAATTGCTTCGACCGTTCACTTTCCATTGGTTACACAGAGTGAAAAGAGGATTTCTATTTTTATCAAAAGACGACTCAACTTATATTTCTTTTTAAGTGAGTCAAGTGCTTTTAGTTTATGATACTTGTGCGCAAAATACAAATGACGAAATAAGAAAAGTTGCATGAAGTCATGTTTCATGTCTAACTATTCGACGGATAGACAATAGGTGAAATACAGGCATTCAGCTTTCCCGACTCAACCCTAAAAATACTTGGCTATTTTGATGCCTAGGCGTTCCGAATTTGGTCTCAAAAGTTGCGCTAAAAAAGAAAAAAACAGTAATTAAATGTCACGGCGGGCAAGCTAGGACGACTTGTTGCGTGCAGGGATTTTCCAGCACGAATGCAAACCTCAAATACGCTCAGCCTGAACTCCCAAGTTCACAGACCCTACCTGCCAAAATAAAAATCCTTCATAAATTCTCCAAAATTCTGGGATCGTTAAACGTTTGTCACTCGTGTCATTCTCAACCTTTCCTGCAAGTTCCATCCAAATCCATTACTTTTTGAGTTATTTTGCACACGGACAAACTAACTAACTAATGAACGAACAAGCACACAAACCAACGGTAACGAAAACATAACCTCCTCGATTGCGGAGGTAATTACCTCCGCCAAGGAGGTAACCACTCAGAAAATAGAATAGAAATAAAGATGGCGACAATCAAATTGACACAGTGTATTGCGCCAAAGTAAATGTGTTATTTTGATTTAGGTACAGTTTTGTCCTTTTTGTTTTATATCTATATTTTTATATATTCTGAACCATGCTATGCTGTTTTAAACCGTCCTATGTTTTTTTATGGAGACATTTTTCAGAATACACAATGAATATTTCTTTCAAAAGTTAAAGAAAGAAATTGTAAAATGTTTATAAAACCCATGTACAAAATGAACATCTTTGCCATGAGTACAGAGAGTAACACCAGTGATATTCTAGTGTTAGCTTTTTGGAGTATATTATATGGATCAATAGTTATTTGCAACACATTTTGAAAAGATGAGAGGAGAAAACTCCATTCTTCATTAACTTCAAGAAGTTAACTCAAGCATGAATACGCTGTATTATCCACCAAATGTATTAAGATGTACCTTTTGTTCGTAAGCTTATTATTAAAAAAAAAGACTTCTACATTTGTATGAAAATGTGAAGTAACATTCAATTAAAAAAAGGGTCAAGAAATCTTGGGCTTCCTTTTCCTTCTAGTCAGGCTGATTTTCAGTGTTGAGGAAATTGAGTATATGAATATAAGAACGACCCAAGTCCATGGAAGACCATTTCGAGTAAACTATAAAAAAAAAAACCTTCATATCTTTTTTATTTGTCCAGTGGTATTCTATTTAACTGTAATGGGAAGGCAACGTTGTATATACAAATTAGAACATATATTATTATAACAATTAACATTTTCATTAATTGTGGAGAGGCCATTTTATGTGGTGGACTTGGTTCGTTCTTTGATTCATATGGACTTGGGTCGTTCTTTGATTCATATACATGATATCTTGCTACAGAGATGAGAGAAGGATGAGAGAGGGCGCCATTATATGAATGTAAGAATGACCCAAGTCCTTCATTCTTACATTAATATAAGACTTAACTCATTTATTTCAGGCACTTCCGGGGTTAATTAGGATTTATCATTTATGCACAAGAATTTGATGAGTCCATGCATAAGCTACAATTTCCCATGTCAAACTGAATTTGGCCAAAAATTGGACATGGGTCGTTCTTATATTCAGGTCTTCAATTAAGGACCCGATCTACGACATAAGTGATCTTCCATGAAAGGCGAAAGAAACACAAATATCTTGATTCCAAGATTTTTTTTTTTCACTTTATCTTACTCCGTCGTGATAAAAACATAAAAGATGATGGTAAAGTTGTCTGATTAAAAAAAAAAAAAATCTTAAAACACCCTGAACCACAAATGAGCTTGTTGAAAATAAAGTTTAAATCCTTGTATTGTAATGAATGTCAGAGTACTGAAAGTCAATACTGTGAGCTCTAGGATCAGGCGTAATGGCTCGGATGTGGGAAAACATATGAATAAAGAGCAAAATAAGAACATGAAAAAATACCACCCAAAAGTTGAGATTTTACTTTGACGCAACACGCTCATGGTATATTTCACCGTTGGGAGAGATGAGTTTTAAAATGTTCGAGATATTACATTTCATTTATAAGTGCAGGATTGTTGTATCACAAAACATCCCACCATGTAAAAGGTTGTTGTCTTTTTTTTCAATAAAGCCTAAAACGTACGGAGATATTACTCTTTTTTCACAATATACCATTAGCATGATAACTGTTCGCAGTTTAGTATAAAAACATTTTTAGATAAATTTTGTATATCTAACAATATTTAGCATTAATTATAGCTATTCAAGTTTCTACATTTAGTTGCTCTATTCCTAACTCTCATTAACAATACTTAACATTAACATTAAACAATAACAAAAAAAAATGTTATTGTTATCTCAGTATCAACACTTGAAAAAGAGCGAGTTGCTCGAAAATGTGTGTGCAGAAATGAGCCGTTGGTGAATTGAGCATGAACTTTGTTCCAGTTTTGTTTCTTATCTCTCTCTCTCTCTCTCTCTCTCTCTATATATATATATATATATATATATAAATATATATATATATATATATATATATATATATATATATATATATATGTATATATACAAATATATTAGGGTGTTTTTAGGGCATTACCCCAACCACCTTTAGCAAACATAATTTTAATAGTGCTGTAGCATGTGCAGAAAATTGTGAATAGGACTAACTGCCTGTGACAAACAAACAAAAACAAGTGGAATTCATGCACAGCGTCGGTTGGAGTCGGTTGACCTTACGCATACATGATGCAGTGGAGAAAACCACTGTCAAAACACAATCTGCAAATTTCACTACATGTTTTTAATTTGGAAACATATTTTCATGAAGAAAGATTATCGCAATATCCAATTAGCATGATATATGAATTACTCGTGAATGAGGTTACGAAGTTATCATATTATGAAAGACAGGTGTAAACTTCATTTGAGTATTGAGTCTAGCTATATGAGCTAGATAAGACGTCACCTTGCAGCTGATAAGATTCCATAGATGTAATTCAGAAAAGCTTGTTCATGCTCGAACATATTTTAAACCACTCTTTCCAATGATTACTTTAAAGGTGAAGTGATGTCACATACCACTGCTTTATATAATAATCTTTAGTGAAACAAGAGCTAAGTTCACAAGAAATGTAAGCTAAGGTCTACCACCCCTTCTTCTTTATCAAAGACGACCCAGCATTTATCACAGTGTCTACCATTTTGATAAATGTTGCGACACACAAGTAACTGCGTTAAGGTATGCACGTAATCCACATAACAACAATTAACTCTATGCGCTCCAGTCCTTGAAATATTTACAAGTGGTTTTAAGATGCATAACGATTCATCGAAAGCAAAACCTTCGGGATACATAGGCTGCGCAATGCTGTATAGATAATCACTATACTAGCGGAAAAAAGCTGAGCATGTCAGTGTAAACTATATCTGAAAACCCAATACCGGATTTGAAGTGTTTTTGTGAGTGATGTTATATAGAGTTAACATTTTGCTGGTTTCGAGCTCTCGTTAGTGAATCGTTATTGTCTTTGGGGTTTCCTTTTCACAGAGTGAAAGACTGTGCAAACGTTTAGTGTGAGAAGCGAATGTCTATGCGTGTATCAAATTTCCATATTGCGAAATATCTCTAGAGCAATTGACTCACTTGTGGAAGGTTTCATGTTCTTTTGAAAGTGCAAATATTTGCAAAGGCCTCTCGATCAGAAAACTAGAAAAATAAAATCCATGAGTCTGTTTTGTCTAAGATACGTGATACGTAATTGTCCGCATCTCCAGAAAATCACTTTGTGGTTATTCCAACAACAAAAAGTTTCATGGAGGACGTATATTTCCTTGTCAAGGAAGGAACAATATGTTGTGCAATGTAACGTCATGTTATAGAGACGCAACAACGTGTGCTCCTTGAATATAAGCTTAATATAGATAATGCAACGTGGATGTATAGGAATGGTATAGGTTTGGTTAGAGAGGACTTCAGGTTTCAAACATTTTGTGAGATAAATAGAAAACACTTATGAAATATCAAAGAGCATGAAATTCCATGAGGAATTCAGGTTTATTGGATGAAAATTGGTTTTTGAAATAGCTGAGACATTCAGAAAAAAATAAGTCCTAATAAAAGCTGGGAATAAACTTTTATTGCAGCCATTTTGTTTTACTCTGTTTTTAGATATCTCAGCCATTTAAAAAAACGATTTTCATCAAATAAATTTTGAATACCTCTTAAAATTGTATACTCTTTCATATTTCATATATAAAGTGATTTCTAATTTTCTGATAACATTGCAAAGAGTTAAAATCAGAATCCACATCTCATCCAAAAATGTAATATCCCTTTTTGAAATATTTTGAAGGCATGACAGTTTAACAAATCCTCTGTATTTGTGAGCAAGATATTATGCTACGTAATAATAGGGAAATTGTCATTTTAAACTACTAAAATAACTCTCAATGTATTTACGACTCTAGAATTACTTATCGACATGATTCTACAGATATTTCTTTTCCTTCCATAATAAATCATCATCGATTATAGAACTTGAAAATAGAGTTCATATGACCAATTAAATAATCATCGAAAACAAATATTTTTCTAGAAAAGTGATTATTGTCTAACTAAATGTCATGTGCTTCTGTGTAATCCATTGGTTCTTGTTGTTGTTTTTTTTTTATTCACAGTATAGTCACAACAATGATACAATACAATTGCTATATCGAAGATAAACAGATGGATTGCCCTGCTTAGCTCGGCCTTCATGGCCTTGCTGGTCTTCCGAGGGGCCCAATTTCACACGAAAAATTACAATAATTGAAACCCCATACAAGGAACCTAATTATACACACATACTTACAAAAACGAACAAAATATTGATACATCAGTACACAATCAACTTTAACAACATTACAAAAAAAAATTGTTAAAAGTGTAACCCGCCCCTAATACCGATTTCCAATATACCCTCCCCCACCCACAGCCCCCCCCCCCCAATATAAGTTAATCATTACCATAGTACAGGGATACCCGATCATTATTATCATAACATCCAGTAACAATCTATTGCTTTCTTAATGGAATTATTGCATGATGATGAAGATATAAATATCCAAGGGAGCAGTATCGTGCATGGATGCTCCACTGTATTAAGTTGGAAACATGAAGACAATCTTATGAAACTATAAGCTCCTCAAAAAAAAAGTTTGGAAATCTGACTTCAGATGTAAATTTCTCCAGTTTGTTAGCACTATTC
Source organism: Diadema setosum (assembly GCA_033980235.1). Lineage (NCBI taxonomy): Eukaryota > Metazoa > Echinodermata > Echinoidea > Diadematoida > Diadematidae > Diadema > Diadema setosum. Next base: position 29,408,859 of record CM067065.1, read on the forward strand.
AACACATGTTCGATATCAATTGAAAGATTATTTGATTATCTTTGAAGTGATATTCCACTCATTATTGCTATCAAGTAAAGGGCTATACTCAGAAGTGTATGATAAGGTCTGCATTGAAAAGCTGCAAAATGAACAAGAACTGTCCTTATGAATGAGAATAGTCGTGAAGAGTAAATAAAGTATATGCTTTTTTTCTGTTATGTGTTTTGTTCTCAACTGGTCAGCCATGAAGGCAAATTTCAATTGACATCTTAACTTCACATTAAAGTTTTCAGTGGTGCCATGAACGGCAATTTTGATAGCTCATCAAGTTTTATGGTTGTACATCATGCCACGTGTAAGCAATGTTTAAAAAGCCCGCGCCATAGGGCAAATTGAAACTGAGATGCTTCAAAAAAATGACAACGCAAGTCCACATAGAGCGAGACTTGTGCGCAACTTTCTCGAGAGAGAGGGCCTCACTTGAATGGACTAGCCTACATGCCAACTTCAACCCCATAGAACATCTTTGGGATCAACTTGGTCGTGCTGTGGGGAAGAAGGTCACAAATCCAACGACATTGGCAGGACTCCGTCAGGTACTGGTTGACGAGTGGAATGCTATTCCTCAGCTGCGAATCACGAAGCTAATCAACAGAATGAGGACACGGTGCCAGGCGGTGAGGCAAGCACTTGGATCGTCCACCAGATACTGAGCCCCCTTTCATGTTCATTGTCAATTATAGAGACAAACTAAACATAGAGTAACAAAAAGACTAACGCAATATAAACACAAAATAAAGATTAAACTCCAATATATTAAGAAATTTAATCATATTGGGTGTTACCAATGCGAAAATCTGATTGTCATTTTTTGGGAACATACTGCAGTATGTCCCCTAAATATTAAAATCAGATTTTCAAATTGATAAAACCTAATATGATCGACTTGTCTAAAGGCTTCTTCAGGGTCTTAAAAAATAAAATCTTAGCTCTATCTGTCTATTTTGAAGAAAACCCCATTCAATTTGGTTAAGCGGTCACAGAGAAATGTAGATTGTTGAAAAGCATGTCATGAGTCTGATTCTTCCAATTCTAGTTATTGAATGCTCTTGTGTGTGAATACAATAGACAGAACTTGGAGGGAAGAGATTCCCGACATCCTCTACAAAATGATTCCTAATTTATCTTTAACCACTGAAGCAAATCGCATGGGGTTTTATGTAAGATGTGGGCAATGAGTTATAGTTTCATACCCTGAATTTGTATTTAGATTGATTCAATATTCTTAAAGATATAATTGCGGAGCGTCCCGTTGTAATTTTTTGGGACATACTAAAGTCAGAATTTAAAAGCTGCAAAATGGCCCAGTTTTGGGGGGTCATCCCACGAGACCGACACCCACGAGTCATACGGTCCACGAGACCGACATCAATAATAGGTTCATGACTCTTACAGCCCACGAGTTATACGGCTCAGGAGTCATACAGCCCATGAATTCGACACTACGCACAAAAGGCTCATGAGACCGACACTAAAGCAAACACTACACAGCCCATGAGACCTACACTAAGCAATAAAGGCTCACGAGACCGACACTAAGCAAAGAAAGCCCACGAGACCGACAGTAGGCAAAGAAGGCCCACGAGACCGACACTAAGCGAAAAAGGCTCACGAGACCGACACTAAGCAAAGAAAGCCTACGAGACCGACAGTAGTAAGGCCCACGAGACCGGCTGAATAAACAGCGCCATCTACATGTCAATTACCTGTACAGGGTGTTCCATGCGGGTGCAATTTCGTCACGCTATCAAGTGAAAGACGGCAACCATCTACATAACATGAACGACATCAAATATGTATTTCTACATACTTCTATCGGAGCAGGTCTGTCAGGGAGCGACATTATTATCAACTTTCCTGCCCGTTTCATTATCCCAAATTTTAGTATAATGTAAAAGAAGACTTGCTCTTTCAGAAAATGTGAAAAAGTCAAGATTGGCTAGGTTGACCCATTTCACCTTTTTTTCAGTCCTCATGCAAAATCAGTGTGTGCGACTTTTTGTTCGTTTTGTGATGCACGATACAGGACCTATATGAGAAATTGTCATTTTTAAATTATTTACTGCCATTACATTTCGCGATATCTTTTTTCCTTGATAATCTGATTTGTAGATTGACATCATAGTACAATAGTATCTGATAAGATTCCAAAATCCGTCAAGTACAGCTAAAATCTCTCATCCATTCAATGTATTGTATTTGCATTAAAAAAAAATGTATATGCCACGCTTTATTTTCTTCCTAATTCGTTGACTTGTATTTAATTCTTGTCTGCACCCCCACCTTCTCATCATGTAATTAAAGTAATTTTAATTTGCCAGTTCTGTGACGAGTTTTCCACAAGCAACCGCCTACAAGAATAAAAATGTAATGATTTTGGTAGCCACTTTTTGTTTATGGAGATTATATGGAATTGCAATAAGAATTTTTCTTACCAGCCGTTTTTTTTTTCTCTATTCAACCCATAAGCATACTCGAATCATGCCGATTTTCACTCTATGAAATGCCTCCCGATGATCCCACTATAATAACAATCACCGAAGGCAGATCTCTCTCTCTCTCTCTCTCTCTCTCTACTCTCTTAGGGGGAGTAGGGATATATAAAGGAGGTCAAATGGTTAGCATGCAAACGAGATTGTCTTGGCATCTTTTAAGTTAATGTGTATGGAAAGGTCTGTGGCACACTTTTATTGAATTTTGTTCAAATTTTTTCACAAACACACACCCATGCAAACACAATTAAAGATCCTGATCATTTCAGGGGTGGGGGGGGGGGGGCAACTGATGGGGTAACACCCTGGCAACTCTTCTTTTCAATCTCTCATATCTTCCTTATGCCATTATCAGGACATCCTATACAATTTATTGGTTTATAGGTGGCGGTGTTCATCCTGTCGGTCTCGTGGGCCTTCTTTGCTTAGTGTCGGTCTCGTGGACCTCTTTTGCGTAATGTCGGTCTCGTGAGCCTTGTATGCGTAGCGTCGGTCTCGTGGGCCTTTTAATAATGATAATAATAATAATACATACAATTTCTATAGCGCCGTTCTCCACTTTGATTAAATGCTCAAGGCGCTTTACAATTGTACATCAAAGCAAACAGACGGAAGATACAAGTACATCACCGTAATAGAAGAAGATGAAGAAGCAGAAAAAAAAAGACATGAAAGTCTGTCTTCAAAAGACAGAAGTATAGTGTCGGTCTCTTGGTCTTTTTTTTTTTCTTAGTGTCGGTCTCATGAGCTTTTTGTGCGTAATGTCGGTCTCGTGAGCCGTATAACTCCTTGGCTTATTTTAATTGATGTCGAAATCGTGGGCTTTATTTACTCAGTGTCGAACTCATGGGCTGTATAACTGGTGGGCTGTATGACTTGTGAGCTGTATGACTTGTGGGCTGTATGACTTGTGAGCTGTATAACTTGTGGGCTGTATGACTCGTGGGTGTCGGTCTCGTGACGTGCACCCAGTTTTTTAAATCCATAATGTAGTTTCCTCGCTAAGAGTGAGTTCCCCAATGTCTCTTTGGTGTTCATTTACTGACAGTAACATCAGCATTTGTATGGAGTGAAACATGTATGGGTCCAACCAGACAGATAAACAAACAAGCAAACACACACACACACACACACACAAATACAAACGATCATGGCTCAAACCATTTTATCGCTAACAGAACCTAGCCATATTAACCACAACAAAGACATAAACAAATGAAATGGCATGGTCTTGGTTTTATTTGAGTTTCATCTTCATTTTCTCTTCATTTTGTCGTTATTTTGTCTTTACTTCATGTTTACTTTGTCTTTATAATTGTCAATGAACATTATCGGGGCTCAGTATCGGGTGGACGGCCCAAGTGCTTGCACAATCGCCGTATCAGACACTTTTGAGTACATCCCTTTACTTGATCGCATAATCATAATGAGTAGGATATCATTTCAAAGAAAAGTTGAACATCTTTACATTGATATCAAGCATGTATTGTATAGTGCTTACAAACTAGAGAATTTTACAACTGAAGTTAGATTTCCAAAGTTTTTTTGAGAAGTTTATACGTGTATATATAGTCTTTTTTTTTTCCAACAGAGAAATTTATCCACCTTAATTTTGTGTGTAGAAAATAATCTAATATTCTCGACTAATAGTCTTGCTAGGCTCTTGTTCTCCCTTTAATAACATCTTTTATCGAAACAATAACGTTAGATTATGCACTATGTATTACGAATATGTATACATGTATCTATATCTGTAAATAATTATTTTCTCATTGTATTCATATTGCCATAGGAAATGAATGTACATATGCATTCATTATTTCATGAAAATGTGTTTTGTAATAACAAACTCAACCACACCTCACATGCGGACCTGTGTTGGCCAGTGTCAAGCTCGTGGGCAGTATGATTCCAACAAATGACTCATGATCCTAGAGCATACAGTGCCATCATGGACCATCTGGGGCCCGTTACATAAAAGTTACAATTATGGTAACTTTGCCATCCAATGGTAACTTCCATGGAATTCTTGATTTTGATTGGCTGTTGAGTATTGTTGTCATAGTAGTTACCAATGGATGGCAAAGTTACCATAATAGTAACTTTTATACAACGGGCCCCGGGAAAACAACATACTGTGAGGCCTAAAATGCAGTCCACATGAAGCAATCCTGTATCTTGCAACTTGCTGTGCATTATTTTGTCGTTCAATTAAGTTTTGGTTATTAAGTCAGGCAATTTGGGGCATTTTTTTTTTTGATAACCTCTGCAGGTATCTTACTTCCAAATACATAAGAGTGGAACTTCTATTTGCTCTAATTGTCTTCTTCATACTCTATACTCCTTAACAGTTTGGTCAGGTCAAGAGTGGTGCCCCCATGCCCCAATATTGATTGTTTCCAATATGCCGCCATCCGGTTTCCATTCCATGTGTGAATCAGGGTACGCTGACAGCGGGTAATATCACATGCATGATCCGGTTAAAACTCTCTGCCAGCGAGTGATGATTCAATGTAGTTCCTGCTGAAATTGGTCTAGATCTATACCATCGATCTCTTTCAAGACAGGGCAGCATCTTCGTCTTCTGTGAAGCACGCAATGTAGCTTACTCGAGTACATTGCAGGGATCGGCACACAGGATATCCACGACTAAAGCCCCGGTCACACAGCACTCCACGTCTAAATCACGTACAAAAAGTTATGAAGATCTGGTGGACGTGTTCGTCAGTGGTAATTTGGGGTCAATATTGGTTTGGCCGTGCTTTGTACTGGGTATGGCCGTCAGCGGCTGTTACACTGCTTAAGCACGGCCTAAGCACGGCTAACCACGTTCAGCCACGTGTATGTACGCGGAAAAATCCATTTGTCAGTGATAAGCAGCTAAACACACGCTTCTTTCCCATCATACCAACGCGTAACGCGCGTCCGATGACCGTGCTCTGCCCGTAACAGACCGCTAAACTTTGGCGTCTTACCGCGTCTCCCTAAGTTTTAATCACTGTCAGAACACGGATTATCTCGTGTGTTTCACGTCTATAAATCGACCGAAGCTCGTCTTAAACTCGACATCAACGCGAACAACATCGTCTTCTTCACGAAAGACCACTTGTTTACTGGTTTGGGCAGGGAGGCCCTACCTCACCTCCCTGGTTTGGGTTATTATTAAGCCGTAAAGCGCTGTGTGACCGGGCTTTAAAGTACAGAGATAGACTCCTGAGGTTAGACCAGCGTTCTTACAGGTGCACAGCCACTGTGTTCGGTCATAAGCCTCCCAATGGCAATATCTGAACAGTTTGGGTGAAAGGCAAGCTTGTTGCTATGATGGGTACATTGCACATGGACTACCGGATGCACGAGATGATAAAAAACATCTTTGTGACTCGCGGGGTGGGCTACAATCATTTTTCAGGCAGAGTTTCTGAATTCGGGTCGTGCTCAGTCTGCACAGAGTGAGCTGAACACCATATCAAGTATACGCGGTATGCTCACCTGTTGGACCTATATGTCCTATAGTGTTAGCTCTACAGGCAAATATACGAGGCCATCTCATGGAACCGACACCCACGAGTCATACAGCCCACGTGTTCGACATTGAAAAAAGGGTCCACGAATCATACAGCTCATGAATTCAGCACTATCATAGGTAAAAACAGTCCACGAGTTCCACATTACAAGAGGCTTAATGTGTCGGTTTTGTGGACAGAATTCATGGGCTGTATGACTCTTGGGGTGTATGATTCGTAGGTCGTTCTCATGACGTGTGCCCAAATATACTCCCCAGCCATGTCCAAGCACCTAAGAATGTTGATAGACCCTGAATGTCGTCATGAATAACGTATTACGGCATACCAAATATGCATCGCATAAAATGACGTTATGCCTGTAAAACATACCCATATGCCGTCACCTGGGGATATGGTACCAAGTAAAATAGCTATTTTAAATAACTTTTTCTTACACTAGTTGGAAGATATCAACAGAAACATACTGTTGTGATTTACAATTAGGAATTCACTTTAAAAATCAAAGTCACATTATACTGTATTTAGTAGTGATTTCTTTACATTGTACTGCCGAATTTACGTCACTCAATTTTGAAAATCTTTAAATAACTAGATAAATTGAAAGCACATAAATTCACCAAAACAAAAATTCTACATCCAATTAATTTCAAAACTTTCTTATATCCACATATACTTCGAGATCTTGACAGTTAGTATCAGGGTAATCCCAATATACTTCAAGATATTGCCAGTTAATAGTAGGGTAATTTTTAGCACTTCCCACATTTTGCACTGCTTGACACTGCTTTTTTTTCAGTTCAGTTCAGTTTATTCAAATCAAATCAAACATAACAAAAGTACAATACGTAACTGGAAAAATTCAGAATTGGTTTGGGACCCCAGTGAAGCACAGCTTGTGGTCGGGGATCCTTTACACAAGTTTATGGCAAGGTGTAGCATATTTACATGGAGTATAACATATGTACAAATGATATATGCAGACAAGTACACGTATACCACCTCCCCCATACACAACACAACACACACACACACACACACACACACACACACACACTCACACACACAGACGCATACACATATGCATGCACACTTCACACATGGCTACCTCATCTCATTTTCTACATTCATGTACCTAATTTCAATCTGTCGAAAAGGTGTCTTCTACACAAAATTTTGAATCAAGACAGTGTTGTGGAATTAATAATATTACGGGGCAACTTATTCCACTCTTTAACACAGACTATTCTGAATGAATTTAAGGTAGTTTGTGTTCTTGCATATGGCTGATGGATGAGGTTACTCTGGCGAGTATTATAACGATGGGTGAAAGAATTTTCTACAAACACATCAGACAAAATGTATATTGAAGAGATCGACATTTAAACAGAAATATTAAGCATTGAAGAGAAACCATTTCATCAAACGGCAAAATATGTTGCCGCAAAAACAAAGGAGTACTAGGTGATCTATAGTTTGAATTTGTTATGAACCTGACAACTTTCTTTTGAAGAACATACAACTTATGTACATGAGTCCTAAATGTGTGTCCCCAAGCAATATTGCAATACATCAAATGAGGCATAACAATTGCATTGTATAAAGTAACTAGGGTATACTGGGGAAGGAAGAAACGAAGTTTGGATATTACACCATTATTAAGTTGTTCTTTCCAAGATAAAAATTCATCAACTGTAAACCCAAGAAATTGCACATGTTGACTGCGATTGATCTGATGACCACCAACATCTAAGGGAATAAAATTTTCAGGGATTTTCTTCCCTCTGGATCTAAATAATACACATTTAGTTTTACCAGTATTTAATAAAAGTTTGTTACAACAAAACCATGCAAAGAGTTTACAAATTTCAGAATTAACTGACTGCATTAGAGTGTGAATATTCCTGTGAGAATATAACAAGCATGTATCATCAGCAAAAAGAGAATAAGTAAATAATTGAGACGAATTAATGATATCATTTATATAAATAAAAAAAAAAGTAACGGACCAAGAACAGATCCCTGTGGTACACCATAAGTTACATTACTGGATTGTAACCATTAACAACAACAAATTGTAATCATTCTTCCAAGTAACGTTTAAACCAATTCAAAGGTATTCCTCGAACACCATAGCGTTCAAGTTTGTTTAAGAGTATATTGTGGTCAATAGTGTCAAATGCTTTTGACAAATCTAAAAATACACCAAGGCAGTATTTCCCATCATCAATGGCACTAATAATTGTATTTACTAAATTTAAAACACTCATACTAGTGGAGAAATTTTTACGATAGCTAAATTGCTGGGGGATCAAAATATTAAGAAGCAAAAAGTCATTCAATCTTTTATAAACTATTTTATCCAGAATCTTTGAAAATATTGGTAACAAGGCAATGGGTCTATAATTATCAATGCATTTACGGTCATTTTTTTTTTTTGTACACCGGAACTGCTTTTGCTATTTTGAATTTGTTAAAGGACAAGTTCACCTTTATAAACATAAGGATTGAGAGAATGTAGCAATATTAGTAGAACACATCATTGAAAGTTTGAGGAAAATCAGACAATCCGTTCAAAAGTTATGAATTTTTAAAATTATTGTGCAGCAACCGCTGGATGAGAAGACTACTGCAGTGTATGAATAACTTGCGTACAACAATATAAGGAAAATATAAAGAGAATTTCACAAAATTCCATCTTTTGAAAAAAGTACACATTCCCCTGACTCGTTACCGACAAATGTTAAGGGCAATATTATTCCCCCTGCCTTTAGAAAGAGGCAAGTCAAGAGCTCTTTTATTATGCGAAAAAAAAAAGTGAAAATATGTTGAATTTTCTTTTACATTTTCTTTATACTGTTGTACGCATATGACTCACAAGCTGCAGTAGTCTCCTCATCCAGCGGTTCCAACACAAAAATTTAAAAAAAGATCATAACTTTTGCATCGATTGTCCAATTTTCCTCAAACTTTCACTGATGTGTTCTACTAATATTGTTGCATTCTCTCAATCCTTATGTTTATGAAGGTGAACTTGTCCTTTAAGAACCAAACCTTGAGACATTGACTTATTGAATTTGCCACAAAGTGGGTCTGCAATAACATGAATACAATCATTCAATTCTAGGAGAAATATCATCTGAGCCAGATGACTTGAATGGTTTTAAGGCCAAAGCAAACTTTACAATCTCATGCACAGATGTTGGTCTCAAATATAAAGAGGATGAGTCATCCTGATTTAACAAATAATTTGCAAATTATGTCTGCACACGTGGAATTTCTCTGCTTATTCTTGCAGGCAAATTAATGAAATACTTATTAAATTACTCGTTACGGATGTTGTCGTTCGCGATTCGGGTCCCCGTCGAGTTTGCCCCCTGCCCCAGCCGGACGGTAGTGCAGCTACCGATGTCCTGCGACCCCGCCTTGATGCTACCGTCCGCTGCACACCGCTTCCCCGTGTCAGGCCCGTTGCACTCCCGCGTTTCGGCATAATTCTCTCACTATGGTCTTTTCCGCAACAAAAATATTTTAGACAAACCCGCTACAATGCTAGCTGTGAGCAAAATAGACTGCACTGCAGAGAATACGAATAGCCCGCGCTTTCACTCGTCTACCGTGTTGAAGAGAGGTACATTACACATGCGCACTACCGACCAAAAAATCGCGACGCTTCGTGACGCTCAAACTTCACAAGCTTTTGCCTACGTGTAAACGGTGGAACCAAAATATCGCGATTTTAAAAGTCGCGCTGTTAGTAAGTGTAAATGCGGCTGGATACAATTTCACTCGACACCAGTTCCCTCTAAGAAATAAAAGGGACAACTGTTGCGACACGGATTGTCGCCCCTACACGGATTGTCGCCCCCGTCACGGATTGTCGCCCGCCCTCGAAGCACAGTTTGCTGTATGGGTAATATCGTTCTGGATATAATCATTGAAATACTAACACATAACTTACATGGCTACATCCATGCAAATATGCCATGTAAAAAGTCATGGTGAGGTTTCAAGGAAGTGTGTATGTGCGCGTGCACAATGATAATTTAGTGTCCGTTTGTGTGTGTGTGTGTGTGTGTGTGTGATGGAAGAATGTGTTTATTATGTCAGTTTGCGGATGTGTTTTTTAGCCGCGCGTGGGGAGGGATACCTAGTAAGCTGTTGCTGGCATAAACGTTGATATTGATTTTATCAGCAGCTTTGACTTTGATGAGTTTGTTTGGCAGATTTGTATATGAATTCGGAGTGGAGCTTGCGTGCGGGCGGATGCTGCTTTTCTGCATACGGTCCATTATGTCCTATTTATCAACATTGGGAAATCGTTTCATCAGGAAGGAATGTGGTATCGGTTCGGGTGTGCGTCGGTATGTGGGAAGGGGGTTACATTTCGTTATTGCAAAAGTTTGTTATTCTGAAGGCTCATTCGTCCGAAGGCTCATTCGTCCGAAGGCTCATTTTATTCCGAAGGTTCGTTATTCCGAATTTCATTTTTGGATCAACGAACCTCTAGGTATAGGGAATTGGGTGTTACGGATAAATGAAGCCTCGGAAAAAAATTTCGGAATAACGAACCTTCGTGTGTGTGTTTGGGTGTATGTATGTATTTGGGTTGGTGAATGTGGGTGTGGGATGATTTAGGTTTTGTTTAATCAGGGGTTGGTGGGTTGGGGATTGGATTTGAAGAAGGATAGTTTTAATGGTATGACAGATGTTGGTAGGATTTGATATTTAGGATAGATGTAGGCCCTAGATTTGTCTCGGTTGGGGAGGGGAGGGGTGGTCGGGGTTTTTTTATGACTGATTTCATTCTAGATTTGTGTAATGTATTTGTGTTTTTTTATGTATATGCCCTTGTAAGTAAGAAGGTGTTACATGATCCAAACCAATATAGGCCTATTCAAGGAATATAGGTTTGGCAGGGCCCTACATGTCAAAACTTTCTCGTGAAGAAATTATTAGTAGGGTTGGTCTATAATCGAGTTATCTATGTTGAAGTGAGATTATTTGTGGTATAAATTGACAAATGGATTTGTTTGTGTTTCGAATTGCCATTTGTAACTTTTTTTGTTCATGTTACACCCAGAATGGGTCGATTTATGAATGATTTGAATGAAATCAATAAATATCAAGGGAAAAAAGTGTTGAGTTGGTTTATTTGCATTATGAGGATTTGTTTGAGTGTTTGTTGGTGTTTGTTTGTATTGCGTATGTATTAGCGGTGTGCAATGGCAGTTCGTTTGTGCTAAAATCAACTAACGATTGACAATTTTTACGGCGTGTGGAAATTATTCGCTCATGCATAAAGCATGCCAAGCCTATTCTGGGACAAAGAATAGTGGTATGGACGTTGTAGTTTACAAGACTGATGGAAGAAAATGACTGCAGTGAAAAATGAACAAAGACAAATAACATTTGGGGAGGGTAATTCCCTCGTATGTATTTTCTCTCGGTCTCTCTCTCGCCTAGCCCGCCTCACCGCTGATATTGGTTGACACACCCATACTATTTTAGATCATCGCTGGTGTGAATTCTTTAAACACGTGCTAATACACTCTGAAGGCGTTTGTATTGCCACAGTAGCGCCACTATATTCCACATACACACGTAAGCATACAGGCACACGTATACACACAAACAAACCACTACCACTATACAACCACCACACATGCACAGTTTCTACATTGTATTATTATCCTCCGAACACACACACATACACACACACACACACACACACACACACAACAAATCATACACATCACATATCATGCAGCTCACAATACACACACACACACACGCACACACACACATACGCATAACTTACCAGTCATACCCATCCCACCAAAGCTTAACACCGGAGGAACCACCCCGAGCCCGGGGCGACAATCCGTGACGGGGCGACAATCCGTGTCGCAACAATTTTTTTGCCAACACGGATTGTCGCCTTCGAGGTCAAAAACTGGGAACTGCACAAGCGTCACGGATTGTCGCCAGGCGACAATCCGTGACGGGGGCGACAATCCGTGTAGGGGCGACAATCCGCGTCGCAACAGACAACAGTAATTCGGGACGCTACAACTAGCACTGAACATTGTTTCTGCACGAAGGAACAACATAAGACAGCACGGCTATCTCGACGGCCAATTCTGCTAGCCGCCCGGTGCTCCAACGATGCTGACCCCCCAGCCTAGACATCGGCTCGTTGCCAGTGCCACTACGCCATCGACTTTGGCCGGTCGGAATCGGTCAACACCGTCACGCCAACGCCTTTGACCCCGACGCCGACCACCACCAGCTACGCTCCGGCCGCCGCACGGACACTGGGCACCCGTATCTCGTTGACAACACAAGGACCCGTCCCGACATCTCCACGGCGCCCTAGGCCTGAGGCACATCGTTTGCAACCTCGCCGGCACTTCACGCCGCCTAGTCGTGGAAATGCCGTAACGCCGCAGATGAACAGAATGGCGCCCGACTTCAACTCTCCTCACGACGCAATGTTACCGAGTTAACTACGAGTGTGGACATGCCCTTTCACAATCACACACAGCACCATCATTCGTCACCCCCTGTGAACAAGGTTTGACTGTTTTATTATAATTCGTGATATGCCGATATACGCCGTTGGTCCAGGTCACGTAGATTAAAAGTACTACTTTCATCCCATTCCCATTGATGTCATTTAAGTAAAGATTAGGATGCAATAAACCACTGCGTTATTGGTATACAAATGATGCACAGGATAGAGTGCGTTAGTGGAGATGTAGCGTACTCGAGGGTATTTACAATTGTGAAACATGCACGAGGCGAAGAAGAGTGCATGTTACACTACATTGTAAATACCCGAGAGTGAGCTGCATCTCCACTAACGCTACGAAATAATCCTGTGCATCATTTGTTTTATAAAGTGGGTCGAAAACTAACAGCATTTTTCACCTACCTTTGTGGATCAAGATGTCCAAAGATGTTCGTCCCAAACATTTACGCACGTCGCACTCGGAAATCCCGCACATATAAGTACTGTACGTATATTCTAAGAGTATACGTACGCCACACATGTTATGCATACAAGAAAGGCAGGCCGGCAGCCCGAACTAGAAGTTGTTTACAGGATTGACAGCGCGTATAGTAGCGCGCGACGCACTTGTAACAACTGATTGAGTGCGCACTGCTAGTGCAAACATTGTGACGTCGGCCGTTAATGTTAGTGAGAAATTAATACAAGCACACGTGACTCATTTCAGCGCTTCCAATTGGCTACATTCTTGAACCCATTTTATAATAAATTATGTATGTAGGTTATTTGCTTCGAGACACACAGCATATGCTCATGAAGCTAATAGAAACGGTTCCGTGAAATTTATCCCGTATACCAAAAAAAAAAAAAGCGTATGCTATTATTAGCACATCCAATTGCAGGTGCGCTCTCACTTGGCCACCGTCATAATAATAACGGCCGTTATTATTTGTATGTTGAATGTGAAGATATCGAAGGAGGCACACTCTCTTATAGGCGTGAATCAGTGTCGTCTATATTGTATGACATCCCGGTTTGACCAGCAGATGTTCTGGCAATAAATTATATTCAAAAGGTAAAATTACTGACTTTTGGTTATTTTGTTTGAGAACACACACAAAAAAAGTGATGTGTACATTGTATACACGTGAGAGTCGTAGCTGTCATGTTTTTCGCCGGCGTGCCTGGACGCGTAAACAGACACTCCCACTTGCATCATAAACAAGTTTCTTCCCTCACAACTTAGTTCAGCATTCCACTCATCACTTAAGTAAGTCTTTACGGCTTTTTGAGACCATTTCATATACCGTCTTATTCTATGGGAAGGGAGGGATTTTGATTGGTAAGGAAAAATGATGCTAGTTTGTTTGGCCACTTATCTCAACGTCGTTACGGTCGACGAATGAGGTTCTCGTCCGCATGTCATTGTCGATCTCGTCAGTGTGGCTGGGCCGTCCGTTGAGCGGTCTGCTGTCACGCCCTCACCATCACTATCGCCTTTTTATCAGTCTGACAGGGCGCTTCAACATTTTCGATGACACCAGTTGACTATTTGGAGTTTGTAATTGCACTCCAAATTGGCGTAAACCAAAGTTTTGTCTTATCGTGACGCACAGTTTCTCCTCATGTGCTGCTGCTCGCCGATTCAGTCATGGCAGTCAGATCCTCATCACATTCACAGCGTAGGTCGATGGTGCATTCAGTGTCGATAAAGATTATTTGGTTGACTTGGAGGGGGGCATGATCAAGGAAGGGAGCTCCTGACTTATCTCTGTGGTCTCAAACTATTCTCAAAGTTCCTCAACCTTCAAAAATACTCTGCAGCATTTGCTTCACTACATAGTGTGAATTGCATGAGCTTGCAACTCTAAATGATTTCTCGCTCAAACATGTTTCTTATACATAATTTACTAACAAGCTTCCCCTAAAACATTTCATTGGCTCAATCTTATATTGGGATGTGGTGTTCAATAGAAATTAATTCCTTGTTGGTCAAATGTTCAATTTGCTTCTCCTATTCGTTTCTGTGAAAACTCAAGTTTATATGATTCACCTCAATTTCTGATCAACTCGCCCACTGTCCTTTAGTTTCTTCATTTACTTCTTCTCTGGTACCACTGGTAAATACTTTACTGTTTCTTGGATAACAAATTATGATAAACCATTCCAAATGAATATGCCACCCTACCTCTCCTATTGCCTTCGTTTGTCACTGCAGCGCATGAGGATGCATTTGTCTGTATAACTAAGTGATGTCATCTGAATGCTCATTAATATCACCTTATGCGTGACGACCTGTAAAATATGTTTTCATTTGAAACCGGATGGCTGACTGGGAAAGGAAATACAGATTTCAGGAAGCAAATCATACATTTCATGCAGGGTTCTACTTCCGGATACATTACAGAATACCCTCTATTCTTTGCAGCGGCCAGACAGTGTGATAGCGAAATCCACCTTCACAGTGACATGACAAACACATCAGAACACTTCGCAAACAAGAATGAATGCATTACAAGATGCTCTCCAGCTGTTCATACAAACATGCATGCTGCCCTCTTGTGGCAGAGTGTTTGTTTGGATTGGATGTCTGTCATGAGAACCACACCTGCAAGTAGGTTTCCACACTTAATATGAGATGTAACAGATGGGTAAAATGGACACAATCAAGCCAATGCAAAAGCAAATCGTTACGTTTAAAGCATTGTTAGCAACCAGATTTCATCATTATATCTCCCAACCATTGGAGTGAATATTCCATTCAAACTAAACAAGGTTTTTGTTGACACAGACTGTTAAATTTGGGGCTTTTATTGTTGTTGTTCATAAGAGCATTATACTCTAGATTTTCATTTTCAATGGCACTCTACCAAAGAATCAAATTGAGTTTGAAATGACATTAGGTGATTATGTTTGAAGAAGACATCACATCGTACATTCTGTGAAGACACTACCCAAGGAAAAAAATCATCTGTTTTTGACCAATCAGTCATAACATACTAGGAAACATCATTATTCAGGGGCGGCGCAGCCGTGGGGGCCGTGGACCGTACAAAGGAATACATTAGGTGTCATCACTTTGGGCCCCACACTTTTTTCAACCCGGAAGTACGTAAGTGGCACTAAAATGGGAGGGGAGAGAATGAGCTGAGGATCTTTTTTTTTTTTTTTTTTTTTTGCTTGTCAGCTGAAGAAACCCGGAAGTGGACGCGGGGACGGGGAGAGATGAGCTGAGGATCTTTTTCTTTTTTTTTTCTTTTTTTTTTGTTTTTGCTTGTTAGCTCATGAAACCCGGAAGACGTGGGCCCCCACACTTTTGAAAACAGTGCGCCGGCCCTGTTATTGGATATCTTGGCAACGTTACTTACGAAGTGCCTTCTATCACTACTTTTCAGAAGACCGTTATTGTATTAGACAGAGGACTGCACCATAGATTACAGCAATACAGCTCAAATTTGTTCACAGCTTCACTACGTCACTTGTTTTTTTTTTCTGTCTTTGTTTTTTTTTTCTATATATATCTAATGAAAGTATATCAAGAGCATTGCTTTGTCCAAGACATGTAAAATTCCTTCCCCCACCCCCCACACACAATAACACTGTGCTTAATTATGTGGGTGAGCATGAGTGTTTGATAATAAGAAATGAGGACACATACACAGGACAAACATCATGGACATGAGACCAAGATGACTATTGAAATTCAAAGTTCTCAAAGACTGTCATACATAGCATATCACTCACTGGCATTCAAATTGATACAATGCGTTTCTAACATGTCCAGTACTGCTGTAACATTCACTGAGCTATATGTAAGCTGTCTCCCCCTCCCCCCCCCCCCAAAAAAAAATAAAAAAATTAAAAAAAAATAAATAAATAAAATAAATGATAATAATTAAAAAGACATTTCAATCTTGCGTTTCAATAAGAATCACACCTTTTTTTTCAATTCAATTCAATTGTTTATCTATTTCCATCATCAAAAAAAAGAGAAAAAGTAAACATGATCAAAAGTGGGACAATTAATTTATTCACTTTGTCTTACATTCGTCTGATGAGGGATTTTTTTTTTTCAAGTACAATATAAAGTATATGCACGAATGATGTCTTGAAAAAGAAACAATGCACTTTGCCATGGCAACAAACATAGTAAATAATAACAACGATAGAAAACAGTGTTCCACTAAAAAGCCAAGCTTGTAAGACGTGGGATGGAACACTGGAACAAAACAACAACAGCACCAATTTGAAATCTCAATAAAACATATTCATCTTAAAGTTTTCCATATACTATTGTACGTTTACTTATTGATATATGATGCTGATAATATGAACAATACTTACTAGGATTTCAGAATGCAAACATATAAACTATATGACATATCACGTGGAAAGAGGAGAAGGGAAGAATAGGGAAGGAAAATGAGAGGGAAAAGGAGAGGGATGGAAAAGGTCTGTGGACTATACTATCTTTACTATATCTGAAGGGCAAGTGAAACATAACAGTTTTTTTATTAAACAGAATTAACTGGTATACACTAGAAAACAAAATATTTTTTAAAGTTTATAATTATATGTAATTAACTTCACAGATTCTTTTAAATCATTATCTAAGCTATTCGTAAATCTAGATCCGGTATAAACAAAGGTATTTTGTGTGCAGTTCTCAATAGGGGAAGATGAAGTTCTTTAGATTGTCTCGTGGGATAATTATGTACGTGGCTGTTACGGTGAAATGAAATATTTCGGGTAGATGGTTGCAATTGTAATTAAACAGAAATTGACAAGTTGAAACAAATACAACGTTTTTATTTTCAGAATTTTGTGTTCAAGGAACAGCTTGTCAGTATGTGCTCGGATATGAAGATTAAAAACAATTCTGAGCGTCATCTTTTGCAGAAGAAAAAGTTTATCTAACAATGTCGAATATGTAATCCCCCAAGAAAGAATTCCGTAATTCAAGTATGGCAATACTAAACTTGAATAAAGCGTAATCAAAACGGAAGAAGGAAGATAATATTTCGATCTATTCATTATGCCTATGTTACATACAATTACATTACAAATATTATTCATATGACACTTCCATGATTACTTATTATCAACACAAACACCTAAGAATTTAATAAACGAAACCTCTTCTAGGGGAGTAGTGTCAAATATAACATTACCTGGTAATCTATCTAAGGAATTACTGAAAAAAAAAATATACAATAGTCGTCTCAATATTCAGTGACAATTCATTTGCATATATCCATTGTGAAACATTCTTTAATTCATAATTCACTGTAATAATTAAAGTATTATGGTCAGGGTGGGAATAAAAAAGAGTAGAATCATCCGCAAATAATATAAAAGAGAGTTTATCGGAAGATCTATAAAAATCATTAATGTAAACTTTAAATAACAGTGGGCCTAACAAACGTCCTTGCGGAACGCCTTAGCTATCCAAAATTTAATGGATGGTCAGTGTGTTCTGATAATCTGACATCACATTTTCATATCAATACAGAACATCAACCCCGAATGAATTGTCATAATTTTTGAAAATGAATGAAGCGACAGTGTTATTGATGTCGATGCTAAGTCAGACCAGGCTGTACCAGACCACTCGGAATGCTTTGATTTTCATTCCGCTTGTAAATCCAGACGTCTACACTCTAAGATCATGATTAATTAGCAAACATGCAAACTTTGGTATATTTTCATCTCTCATTCAAAGGCAAAATAGAGCAGTCTTCGAAGATGAGGGTGGCTGTCCAAGAGTGGGTGGCAAAAAGTGCTTGGGTAGCGCTATCATTTTACCATGATGGCAGACTGAATCCCTAGAGAGAGGATCATCCATATCGACATTTGTCTATCTTCTTCTGTGCCGACTTGGTCACTAAATGACCATGGATGGCCATCATTAATTCCCACCGTAATCTCTTCCTCCCGCATTTCTGCCCTGGCGGCCGAGGCATCCATTCTATAGCGATGATGCCACAGGTACATCACTGCCTGTTCCTTTTCTTCCCGCTCGGTGTTGGGGGAGGCAAAAGGAAACGGCAGAATGGGAGCTTCAGCTTTGATATAGAGCGAGCACGCCCGGGGTGTATGCTTTTATTTGCACACCATGCCAAAAAACTGAGAAAAATACCAACAACAGTACTATCAACGTTTAAAGTTGGATATGCCACTTTCTTTTGCATTCACCATGAGAACGGGCTGTATAAGCTTTGACAAAGACAGGAATCACAAAGAACAAATACATGTAAAAACGGGAACAAAATATGGCTTCCTCTGTATCTGCATGAAAGAAAGTATGGCTTATCCTGAAATGGAGAGCTTCACAGATATTATATCATTTTCCTTGGTAGACTCATCCCTGCAAGGAACCGTATTCATAAGACTAGAAATATCTTGAATATGCACAATGGCCACAGCTGCGCAGTTTGCATTGACCATATTGAAATCCTACATGTAGGTTCCATCGCTTTGAATTCAACATATGTGAATGTGAATTTACGCCGTTGCTTATAGGCGTTCATCAAAAATGACTGGAAAATGACTGGAAAGCTGATTTGAAAATGACTGGAAAATGACTGGAAAGCTGCATATGTGTTGTAGTGGAGCGGCATAGCCGAACAATTGTGCATTTTGTGATAAAAGCACCAAATTTCGTACACAGGTTGACAATCACGTTCAGATTAAATTTAGATATTGGGCCATCGTAAATAGCGCCCTCAACGTCCATGGCAGCCAGTTTTCAAAATGGCTGCCATAAATGCCATGTTTTCGTAAAATTTGCTAATTTTAGGAGAGAAAAGTAAACAAGAGTTTGGTTACAAATGGGAAATTACATTCAAAATAAATCTAGATATCGAGCCATCGGAAATAGCGCCCTCAACGCCCATGGCAGCCATTTTTCAAAATGGCCGCCATAAATGTCATTTTTTCAAAGCCAGTAAGATTTTGCAAACAAGTGGGAAATTACATTCAAAATGAATTTAAATATTTTGCCATTGTTAATTGCGCCCTCAACGTCCATGACAGCCATTTTTTAAAATGGCTGTCTAATGTGCCACTTCTTCGATGATTTTGCAAATTTCAGAAGGGAAAAATTTTGCCCATAAATGTTAATTACATTCAAAATACATCTAGATATTGGGCCATCGGAAATTGCGCCCTCAACGGCCATGGTAGCCATTTTTTTCAAAATGGCCGCCATAAAAGCCATTTTTTGTTAAAAAATGCAAATTTCAGAAGGGAAAGCCAATTTCTTTCTTTTTTGTGCAAACAAGCGTGAAATTACATCCAAAATAAATCCAGATATTGGGCCATTGAAAATTGCGCCCTCAATGGCTATGGCAGCCATTTTTTTTTTTAATGGGCACCATAAGTGCCACTTTTTCAATAAGAAAAATGCTAATTTCAAAAGGATAAGTCAATGAAATTTTGGTTATCAATGGGAAATGACATTTAAAATAAATCTCGATTTTGGGCCATCGGAAATTGCGCCCTCAACGGTCATGGCAGCCATTTTTCAAAATGGCCACCATAACTGCTATATTTTCGAAAAGATTGACTAAAATCAGAAAGGAAAGCCAACGAGATTTTGCAAACAGGTAGGAAATTACATTCAAAAGTAAACTTATTGGGCCATTGCAAATTGCCCCCTCAATGGCCATTCCAGCCATTTTTCAAAATGGCCACCATGAGTGTCTTTTTTTCGTAAAGTGTTGCAGACGTCAATCAGAATTTCCACAAAGGTGGAAAATTACATTCAAACTGAATTTGATAATAGGCCATCCAAAAGTGCACCCTCAACAGCCATAGCAGCCAAGTTTCAAACAGCTGCCATGGATGCCCCCCCCCCCCCCCACCTTTTTTTTCCCAAAAATTTGCTGATGTCAGAAGAAAAAGTCAATAAGACTTTGCAAACAAGTTGAAAATTCTGCTCAAAAATAAATTTAAGTATAAGGTCTTCTTAGAAGGCGCCCTGAAGGGCCATGCTGACCGCCATGGATGTCTGCTTCTTTTTTATATTCGGTTTTTTTTTTTTGAAAGATTTGCTAATTTCAGAGAGAAAAGCAATGAAATTTGTCTATATGTTGAAAATTATATTCAAAAGAAAATAATATATGAGGCCATTACAAATGGCACCATCAACGACCATGGCAGCCATTTATTTCTTGAAAATATGATAATGCCAGAAGACAATACAATTTCTTGTGCAAATTGACAAAATACATTCAAATAAATTCAAGTTTGAATTTGAATTTGAATTTGAAATGAAGATATTGAGCCACCATTTAAACATCGTCCCCAACGGCTATGGCAGCTCTTTGTCAAAATGGCTTCCACACACTGCTAAAGAGCAATTATATCTAATGCAATCTGGTGTTCAAAGAAATTTAAATTTAAAAAAAAAAGGTTTCATTCATTGGTTAGTTCTAATTTATGTTTTCAGTTTAGTTCTAATTGCAGTATTTTGCATGTGACGGTTAACAGTATGGATATCAAATGTATGTGTTTTTATGGAAGCATAGCATAAAGTAAATTAACTTTTTTCGTAAAATGAAAGGCCATTAAGAATGTCTTAAGAATGTTTAGGAAGTTACATTTTAGAATATATACACGTCATATAGTCCCATATATTCAATGATATGGTGTAACTGTCAAAGTTGATACATGGCACCATTATCCCTGGATATTCATATTACTCTTTTTCGGAAATTTTTCATATTTGCCACCTAAAATATGCATACATCATTGTTGTAATTGTCAACTTGAAAACTGGCATTTATGGTGGCCATTTTGAAAAAAAAAAAATGGCTGCCATGGCCGTTGAGGGCGCAATTTGCCATGGCCCAATATCTAAATTTATTTTGAATGTTATTTCCCACTCGTTTGCAAAATCTTATTGATTTTCCCTTCTGAAATTTTTAAAATTTTACGAAAACTGGCATTTATGGCGGCCATTTTAAAAATCCCTGTCATGGCCGTTGAGGGCGCAATTTGCGATGGCCCATTATCTGAATTTATTTTTAATGTTATTTCCGACACATTTGCAGAATCTCATTGATTTTCCCTTCTGAAATTTGTAAACTTTTACAAAAAATGGCACTTATGGCGGCCATTTTGAAAAAATGGCTGCTATGGCCGTTGAGGGCGCTATTTACGATGGCCAAATATCTGAACTTATTTTGAATGTTATTTTCCACTCGTTTGCGAAATCTTACTGGTTTTCCCTTCTGAAATTTTTAAATTTTTTTTGCGAAAAATGGCATTTATGGCGGCCATTTTGAAAATGGCTGCCATGGCCGTTGAGGGCGCAATTTGCTGTGGCCCAATTTCCAAATCTATTTTAAATGTTATTTCCCATTCGTTTGCAAAATCTTATCGATTTTTTCTTCTGAAATTTGTAAATTTTTACGAAAAATGGCATTTATGGCGGTCATTTTAAAAAATGGCTGCCATGGCCGCTGAGGGCGCTATTTACGATGGCCCAATATCTGATTTTATTTCAAATGTCATTGTCAACATGTGTGCGAAATTTGGTGCTTTTATCATAAAATGCACAATTCCTCTAATTTTTCAAGCTATGCCGCTCCACTATTGTTGGTTATACAAATCCACCAAACCCTCTGGTTCTGCAGAATTTACACCATTTTTGCCAACCTGTGATGGAAAATGTGCCAGTCGATCGTTTCGCGGTTGTCCAGTCAACATACGGACTAGTCCCGCCTGTGTAACCTCGCGGGGTGTCTACAGCGACACCGGAGTAGGCATTCAATACGTCAGAATATTCCATACTTTTCAAGTAATCCAACAAGACGACAAGTATCGTATTTTTTTTTTCTTCATCGTAATATATTGTGTTGATATTGCATTTTGGAATTCTCCCTGAATTCCCTTCCACTATGTCATTGTGTTTTAACATACTTCTGTGCCATTGTCACAAATGGCTACCATGAAAACCAATGGCTATGTTGGAGAACCTGGAACAGACACTTTTAAGTACAAACTACCAAAATACGTGACAAAAAAAAAGCCTCGTTACTGCCGCCAAAAAATGTTACAATTGGATCAGAGGAAGAAGACTGTGATACATTAACCAGTGAAGTTTGTACAATGTATCCCTCGCTGAATGAATATATATGCCGCCATTTTATCTTAGACCAGGCGTCCACTTGGGCGCGGACAAGACGCGGACAAGCCCCAGAATGCAAATTTGGTATTCCGCACTCCTTCGGGAACATGTCCGCACGTTCCTGAACGTGTCCGCTCACTGTCCTAAACATGTCCGGGCGTTTCCGCACCTTCGACCAGGCGTCCACTAGGGCGCGGACAAGACGCGGACAAGACCCGGAATGCAAATTTGGTATTCCGCACTCCTTCGGCAACCTGTCCGCACGTTCCTGAACGTGTCCGCTCACTGTCCTAAACATGTCCGGGCGTTTCCGCACCTTCGGGAGAGAGAAAAATTTCCGCGTCCAAATTTTGATCGAGACCAAAATTTGGACGCGGAAACGAGCTTCCTGTCACCTTCGGCGACTTGTCCTGACGATGTCCTGAGGATGTCCCGCTTGTCCGGAACCCTTCCGCTCCTTCCGCACACGCTCCGGAAAGAATCCCGCGGTGTGGGGAAGCTTCGCGAATGAAAGCAAAAGACACCAGGAATGTTTTAGGACAGCGCGGAGCCGATGCGGATCTATATATGCAAGTGTCCGGAACCGATGCGGAAATTTTGTGATCCAGACACGAAAATGTCGACACTTTCCGCGAGCGTCATGCCAATGAAACGCAAAATGAGCAAGAAGGCAGGCGAGGCCCCCATGCAAATATCCCCATCACAGGCACACCTTTCGTCTAGTGATAGAGATCAGGTAAATCTAAGGAATTTCCGGTCCCAGAAGGCAAAGAAGAAGGTAGTAGAGAGTGTGCCAAAAGCAACCAGAAAGAAGTGAAATCAGCCCCCTAACTTCCCAGTAAGTTTATGTTGATTTGATCTTTTCAGAAATTATTTTTAATCTGAGTGACTTTTCTGGTTCCTATTACTTACTATCACATTTTCCTCTATGTGGTTTTCGTATTTTATTTGCAAACAAACTAGGTTGTCCCATGTGACAGCCCAGCTGAAAAATCACAAAAGTAGGTGGAAGTACACTCAGAAAAAAAAAACATAGAATTTTTGGCTAAATGTTAATGTATTATATAAACATGAACAAGTTGTTATTCGTACGTAAATGCTTTCTAATGATACAACATTTAAGAACAAAAGACAAATTCATCACACTAAAAAGCATGAATTCACTTGCAAAGTGTGGTCTCATTACAATGTAATATCTTTGAAGCCCAAAATAACAATGAAAACTAAAGATGATGGAGGAAAATTAAGAATTTTCTGTCAATTCAAAATCCAAGTGACATGAGAGAAAAAGCAATAAATTATGAACTCGACAAAGTGTTAGATTTCTGTCTTTCTTTTTTTTTTTGGTTTTTTTTTTCTTTCTTTTTTTTTGGTTTGTTTTTTTCTTCTTTTTTTTTTTTTTTTGCTGAGTGTATATATTTAAGTACACATTAAGCATCACAAATCATTTCAGAAATATTCTTTACCTGAATGATTTTCATAGTTATTATTACCTAATGATTTTATCTTCTCTTTTTGGTTTAGTTGAAGATAAAATCGATTGTCCAATTTGACAGCCCAGCTGAACCCCCCCCCCAAAAAAAAAAAAAAGTAAATCAGACAAAGTATCAGACAAAACATGTATACAATACTTCACGATGGATAAAGCACAGGTCTAAAAAAAGGGAATAAAGAATATGTATATATATATATATATATATATATATATATATATATATATTATAAGTAACAAAACTGCGACAGAGTTCATGCTGTATTCACCAACGGTTTATTTCTTGGTGAATACAGCGTGAACTTTGTTGCAGTTTTGTTACTTCTCTTTTTATCTTGCCAACACGTGGACTACCTTATCAACATTTATATATATATATATATATATATATATATATATAGTTCAAAAAGTTTGCGAATATCATCCATGTGACTGTTGGCAGAGAAAAGATTGTTCTCCCAGATGGGACAATTTAATTTAAAAAAGAAAAATGAGTCGTCAGCCGACATGCAGACAATCCTTTTCTTCGACTTTTGGTGGTCACATTTATAAAATAATATTGACCAATCATAGCAATATAATATCAGCAGCTACTGCAGAAGCACAACAAGGAGCATCAATGACGGCTAGCAGTCAAATGAGGAAAAGTCAAAGTCAGCGCCTAATTTATACCTTTCCATTTTCCTGGTATTGTCCGCAGTTTGTCCGCATGCCTAACTTGTGTTGTCCGGAAAGCCCCAGTCACATAATGCTCTGCGTCCGGCGTTACGTCCAAAAAAGTCATTTTTTCCGCGGACCCCCGCGGATCCTTTGCCGTCACCAGAAATTTGTACAAAACATGCGGACATAAAATGCGGGCGATACGGACAGATACGACCAGATGCGTATACTTGCGTCCACTTGCGGATATTCTTACGAATTGGCACATAATAGTTCTGAACACTTGCGGAGAGTTGCGGATATTTTCGGATAGTTAAGGATAGTTACAGATTGTTATTAATAATTATGGACAATTTTGTTTTCTCTTACGATTCCTGCTAAGTCAGTGTATTATGACAGCAAGGTTATTACATTTTATTTTATTTATTTATTTATTTATTTTATTCATTCTCCACTCATGGGATGGATTGCCCTGGTCAGCTAAAAGCTGGTTTTCACAGGGGTCCAACCAAAATACAAAACATGCCATCAGTACAAACAACAAATCAATCAATCATATACAACTAAAATTACATAAAAAGCCAGAATGGCATGAGCTACACAATTTAACTAATGGGGGGAAAAAAAAACTACATACTAAGTGTTTCATTGAGTAAAGACAGAAAATGATTTTTTTTTGTTGACTTTAAAGACACCATAGGTGTGTGCATTTAGAGATACCTTACAATTGAAGTTATTGTAGCAGCCGAAAGTACGGAAGAGCTTACACGTTTTTGCAGCGCCCGGTTTGGTCCGCAGAGACAAGAGTTTGGCTCGTGGTCCTGAATTATGCATTAGAGAGGGCTACAACGAGCTTACAGTTACTGATGCATTCCGTCATAGAAGTAAGTTCCATATTTTTGGTTCATATATCAAATAATTATTGTGTGTGCTGAAAATGAGCCTCAGAGTTTGTTGGTAAAAAGACAAAGACGGTTCAATTGTCACATGTTATAACGCATACGGTATAGTGCGCACTGTGTGTGGAGGCGGTAAGTGAATTCGGTAGTCGCGCATGTAGTCTGAGCACAGTGCGCTCGATAGAGGTTGTCGTATTAACTGGACAAGTTGCATGCTCCATGAATGAAATTGTTTAATGTTTGGATGTATGAAAGGTTAGTTTAAGAGTGAAAATATGAGTCCTCTATGTCCAGTATACATCAAGTGAGTAAAGGGTTTAAATAGGCTCGATTTACATCGAGGTCGGGTTGCACTACTCGAACAAGGTTCTCAAAGGAAATAACGAGCACGAAGCAAGGTTTATTTAAAGAAATGGTACATCATTTTAATAATGAACAACACAAATGCAAATTCTATACATATTTCTTATTTGAGGAATTTGAGCATCAGCTTTATAAAGGTTGTAAATCAATGCGGAAGTTGATAGATTGTATACACAAACAGCAACAATGACATGAATGAGTTGAGTGTATTGAATAAGACTGACAAGTGCTACATGCCAGTTATATTGCACTTACACAACGTAATACTCATATGTAATGTATGTAAGGAGGTATATGAAAAATATATGTAGGTGTATTTGATTAGAATTACTACACGATGACATAGATAGGTTTGCTGTTGAAATGCAGTTGAAATTACTGAGGGATGAACAACATCTAAAAGTGAGTTTAATGTGATACATATGCAAGCCAGTATTTTTTGTGTTCCATTCAAAACTAGAGTCATTGTTGGTATTAGGCACACACAATTGAGAAAGGCGTTTTCAGGCAACAGTTTATGATTCAGAGTATGCACATGAATAGTAAGAGTGCCATTCAGAGATTTGTGCATGATTAAGCCCTGTGACAATTGTGAAGGGTTACGTTGATGGGCAACTCATTTATACATGTACAGTGTACTAAGGACGCCTTCCTTTCTCTTGTTTATATTTTTGCAGATTGAATAAAATGTGCAAGCAACGCCAGTCGGGCTTATGCAGACTGGATGTGCACTTATACAATACATGCGGAGTGTATTAGGCCGAATTCTTTGGAGCTACCGTGATCCATACATTCAATTTCTTCAGCTTTCCTGGGGTCTGGTGTTCCAGAGGATACAAGATGGCGGACGACGCTAAGAGTTTGAAGCACCGACGCAGAGGAGCCAAGGCTAAATTCACACGTCGTGGCAATGCTCTGGATTTCATGCTGTCAGAGAACCGTCCTGTTTGTGAAGTTTCAGAGGCTTTCAAGAGTTACAATGAAGCCTACGAAAGTCTTCAGTCACAGCATGAGGCCTACACACAGATGATAGAGGATGATGCAGAATTCGAAGCCGAAGAGAAATGGATGGAGGATTGTCAGAAGGCATTTCTCAAACTTCAGATTAAGGAGAAGGATTACTGTCAGAAAGAGGCAGAGCATGCAATCACACAAGTCAATGAGGATAACAATGTTCGAGAGACATCGTATGCTGCAAGCAATGATGTTCATGAGAGTCCATCCCCTGAGGGACCGGCGACAGTAACCTCACGTTTCAAGCTGGAGAAACCAAAGCTGCCCAGGTTTTCAGGAGACATAAGAGAATATATGATCTTTAAGGCAGATTTTAAGCATGTTGTGCATAATCAGTACATTGGAAGAGATGCATTAATGGTTCTACGGTCATGCTTGACTGGAAAAGCCTTGCAGCACATTAGAGGTATTGGTCAAGATTATGAGGCAGCATGGAGCCAACTAGATCTCATCTATGGAGACCCACGCATGGTGGCTGATGCAATCCTCAACGATATCTCCAGATTCAAGCCACTGAAGAGCGGTGAAGATGAGAGGTTTTGCGACTTCGTGAACTTGGTTCGAAGAAGCTACCACACACTGAACGAGGTAGGGCGAGATAATGACATGAACAACAGTCATATGTTAGCCATAATAGAGAGGAAGCTAAATGAGGAAGATCGAAGGCTGTGGTTTCGGAGACAAGATGAGGAAACATCGCAGACCCTAGACTCCCTCTTGAAGTGGATGGAGAGTGAAATGAGAGCTAGGATGCGATCCTCTGCACCAGTGAGGAATGAAGCAAGGTCGAAGATGACAGTGAACCAGATATCGGCTGCACTTCCTGCCAAGGTTTCAGAGTTTCGATGTTGGATGTGCAAAACCAAGGATGGGCACTGGACTGATCAGTGCAGAGAATTCATATCCAAGCCACAACAAGAACGTCTGAAGTTAGTAAGGGACAATCACGCCTGCTTCAGTTGTCTTAAGCAAGCAGGTAGAGAGCACCGCATGAACACGTGCAAAAGGAGGAGGTTATGCACTGAGAGTTACAAGGGGCAGCCATGTAAATTCTACCACCATCCCCTTCTTCACCCAGATCAAGAGATGAATCAAGTCGGTATCGCCACAGTTGGAAGTAAAGAGGCAATTCTTCCTATCCTCAAGGCTGAATTCATCAAGTCAAAGACAGAAAACAGAGTGGGAAATGTGCTTTTGGACTCCGGAGCACAGATCAGTATGATCAGACAAGGATTTGCTGATGAATTGGATCTGAAAGGGACCAAAACCACCATCACAATCACCAAGGTGGGGGGAGAAACCGAGCAGCTACGTACAAAGTTGTACAAGGTTCCTATATGTGCTATTGCTGGCAAGAGGGTGAGCACCATATCTGCTGTAGGACTGCCCAGCATTACTGAGGAGATACAGGACATTGATGTTTGCTCTATAGTTGAGAAGGTAAACTTGAGTGCAAACGATGTCAACAGAGGTAGTGGTGAAGTGGATCTGCTCATTGGTATCGACCACGCAAAGATGCACTCAGGAGAAACTCGTCAGAGCGGTAATGTAGTAATACGGAAGTCCCCTATTGGGTGGGTTGTGTTTGGAGGATCAGGAGTGAATCAGCAAAACCCACACAGAGTTTTACACGTTCAGATGTCTCCACCAGTCGATTTGTCAGATTTCTGGAGTACTGAAAGCATGGGAGTACGACCAAGTGATTGTCATTGCAAGCCTGTTAACATGAGCAAAGCAGAGAGAGATGAGTACAACTTAATCTACAACTCTTGCGAAAAGGTGGGAAACCAATGGAGAGTTCCATACCCATGGAAAAAGGACCCACATGATTTGCCAGATAACAGAGTTCAAGCAGAAAGGATGCTCGAGTCTATAGAGAGAAAGCTGGCTAAAGATCCAGAGTACGCCGATGTCTACAACCAGCAGATGACAGACATGGAAAAGATGGGATTTTCGAGAAAGCTGACGGAAAAGGAGATGTCTGCTCATAAAGGTCCTGTGCAGTATGTGTCCCATCATGCTGTCATACGTCCAGAGAAACGAAGCACGCCAGTGAGGATTGTGTTCAACGCATCAGCGAGCTACCAAGGCCATTGCTTGAACGATTACTGGTTGAAAGGGCCCAATTTGCTGAATGATCTGTTCGGTGTCTTGCTTCGATTTCGAGAGCATAAAGTAGCAATCTGTGGTGACATTTCTAAAATGTACCACAGGGTGCTCATGACGGAAGAGGATCAGCATGTTCATCGATACCTCTGGAGGGATATGCAAACTTCCAGGAAGCCTGACGTGTATGTGAAGCAAGTGGTCACATTCGGAGATAAGCCGGCAGCAGCCATAGCTCAGGTGGCACTGAGGAGAACAGCGGAAGAAGGAAAGTCAAAACATCCAGAAGCGGCTATGGTTCTTGAGCGTGACACTTACATGGATGATATTTGCACGTCAGTCAAATCATCAGAAGAGGCAAAGGAGTTAACCAAGAACATTGATGCAGTTCTAGAAAAGGGTGGTTTCAAGGTTAAAGGCTGGCTTTCTAACATCCCAATGAAAGGTGATGAAACTAAATCAGATGAGATGAATATCCTTGAAGCGTTGACGGAGGAGAAAGTGTTGGGCGCTGTATGGAAGCATGATACAGATGAGTTTTCATACCTAGTGAAGTCAACTCTACTCCAGAGTGAAGCTGAGAAAGATGACTCGTACAAATGGACCAAGAGGCAAATCCTAAGTCAAGTTGCCAGGATATTTGACCCAATTGGTTTTGCCTCTGCTTTCTTGGTGCGAGCCAAGATAGGTATGCAGCGTCTTTGGCAACTTGGATTAGACTGGGATGAGGAGCTGCCGTCTAGAGAGAATGCTGAGTGGGTCAAGCTATTCAGAGAAATGAAGGAGCTCAATGAGGTGACGTTCCCAAGATGTCTAACCCCACCAGAGTCAATGGGTTTGCCCAAGCTGTGTATCTTCAGTGATGCTTCGGAGGACGCCTTTGGTGCATGCGCATACCTTCGATGGCAGAGGAACGACAGCGACCGGTATGATGTCAGATTTGTGGCCGCCAAATCAAGAGTAGCACCGTTGAAAAGGTTGACATTACCCAGACTTGAACTTCAAGCGGCTGTGATGGCCACTAGACTAGATGAAGCTATCAGAGAGGAGACGACACTGGGGATGCAGGATACAGTTTTCATGACTGATAGCATGATAGTGCTGGGATGGATTAGAAGCCAAGCAAGGGCTTTTAAACCATTTGTGTCATCTAGAGTAGGAGAGATACAGAGCAAGTCCAATCCGCATCAGTGGAAACATGTAAATGGCAAGGAAAATCCTGCAGATGATGTATCCAGAGGAGTGCCAGTGTCAAAGTTGCTTGAAAGGTGGAGAGATGGACCTGAATTCCTTAAACTGGCTGAGGAAGAGTGGACGTGCATAGAAATCACATCACCAAATGCAGAAGAGAACAAAGAGAGGCGTAAAGCAGAACAGGTAATGAATGCAGTCGTAACTCCAGATTGCTTGGACTGTGAGAGGTACTCGAGCTGGAGGAAGTTGATAAGGGTCACTGCATACGTCAAGAGATTTCTTCACAATGCAAAGGCCAGGTGTAAAACAGGCAGTGACGCAGCTGGAGGTGGAAGGAAAGGACCTCTCAATCCATCAGAGTTAGAGTCTGCTGAGCGGTTCTGGATCAGAGAGGTACAAAAGCCACTGCATGCTATGATGAAACGAGGAAAGTTCAAAACGCTGAGCCCGTATGTCGATGACGGCATCATCTATGTCGGTGGCAGAGCGGGGAGGATCTTTGAGTCTTACGACAACAGGCATCCTGTGCTGTTACCAGGTCAGCATAGGGTATCGAAGCTCATCACACGACAAATTCATGAGATTGGCCATGATGGGGTGGCGACTACTGCGGCTAAAGTGAGACGCAAGTACTGGATAACAGGAGTGACCAAGCTTGCCAAGTCGATAAAGCACAGCTGAGTCACATGCAGAAAGATGGAGTGCAAGTTGGAGTCTCAACTGATGGCCGATTTGCCAGAGCTACGCACAGCACCGTTCACACCACCCTTTCACTATACAGCGTGTGATTATTTTGGGCCGTACAACGTTAAGGTCGGGAGAAATAAGGTAGCGAAGCGATACGGAGTGATTTTCACATGTCTCAACACGCGAGCCGTTCATCTAGATGTAGCTGTCGATAGTTCTACCATGGAGTTCATTCAAGTGCTTCGGAGATTTTTCGCCTTCAGAGGTCAGCCCAAGGTCTTAGTGAGCGACAACGGTACGCAGTTCGTAGGCGCAGAACGCGAGTTACGCGAGATGGTGAAAGGTTGGGATGACGTGCAGCTGAAGGAGTATTGTGCTGATCGCGGAGTGGAATGGAAATTCACAACGCCCTATGCCCCGCATCAGAATGGAAGCGCTGAAGCTCTTGTGAAAAGTTGTAAATACGCGCTTAAGAAAGCAATAGGCAGTCAAGTTATGTCCCCCTCTGAGTTGTACACATGTTTTGTTGAAGTAGCAAATCTGGTAAACCAGCGTCCGATTGGCAGGGCGCCCAATGACCCAGATGATGGTAGTTACCTATGTCCGAATGATGTTTTGTTAGGTCGTGCATCAAGTAGAGTGTCGCAAGGTCCGTCCAGGGAGACTAGGAACCCCCGACACCGTGTCGAATTCGTCCAGCGCATTGTCGATGCATTTTGGAAAGCATGGAATCGAGATGTTTTTCCGCTACTGGTGCCTCGAAGGAGATGGAATGTGGAACGACGAAACGTTCGCGTCGATGACGTTGTAGTGGTATCAGATCCTAATGCTCTGCGCGGAAAGTGGACCTTAGGTAGAATCGTGCATGTATATCCGGGATCTGATGGCCGAGTAAGGAATGTGAAGGTGAAAACCGCTAGGTCAGACTATAAGAGGCCGATAACCAAAGTAGTGGTAGTCTACCCAGCAGAAGGTTATGAAGACTGAAAGTTATCTCACAGTAAGCGTTAAGTGAGGTTACATGTAATGTCAGCTAAACATGTCAAGTTTAGTTAACATTGTGTATATGTCAAGTATTGTTGAGAGCAGCAGTATTCAAGTGTCTGGTAAAATTTAATTGTCAATGATTTTTCACATTTTTGGAATGAGGTAAACCCCTCATTGGGGGGGAGGTATGTTTCATTGAGTAAAGACTAAGAAATTAGAAACAAATATGATATAATCAACATAAAAAATCGGGGAATGCGGGTGGGGGATGGGTGAGAAAAATCGTTCTCGTACAATCTCAAATAATCTTCTAATTGCGTTGACTCATTATCCTGCAAAAATGGGTATGTCGGGGCTGTGATTTACGTAACGTTTGAATGCTTCAATTGATACAATTGTTGAAGAGGGATAATTAAGCTCATTCCAAAGTTTGGCCCCTCGATAAGATAGGGACCGTTTACCATAGTTGGTCTTCGGCTGAATGAGTTTCAATTTGAATGGGCCGGACCTTGTGCTATAAGCAGTCTGTCGAAAACAAAACATTTGATTTGAATAGGGAGGGTATAATTCATGTAATGAACGGTACATTGTACATGCTAGTTGTTTAGCCCATCTTATACGTAGCCGATCTAATTTCAATGTATCATATAAATTATCAGAAGGATGCATATAATCAACATTCATAACAATACGAAGTGATCTATTTTGTAGTATTTGTCATTGCGAAAGGTAAGATTTGGAGGCATTTGCCCAAACCGGACTACAATAATCATTTTGAACTGTCTTACATTGTATACTGGGGAAAACTGAAATTGTATTACGTACAAGTTGTGAAAAAAATCGTAATCCTTTAATTTGCTTTACAATAATAAAAGATATATGAAATTTTGAACTTGAAGTTTGAATTTTTTGTGCAACTCAAATATGAATAAACGTCATAAATGTAAAGAATGTATTGTGACCGTGCATCACAAAACGAACAAAAAGTCGCACACACTGATTTTGTTTGAGGATTGAAAATAGGTGAATTGGGTCAACCGAGCCGATCTTGACCCTGGGTAAATAAGGCTTTATCATTATTATTATTATTATTACTACTATTACTATTATTATTATCATTATTATTATCATTAGTAGTATTATTATCATTATTATCATCATTATTATCATTATTATTATCGTTATTATTATTGTTATTATTAATTTCAGTTTAATCTGATAATCCCCTCATTGTTGTTACTCCGGTGGTTTCCATCCTGTTTTTTGTCCCATTCATCGCACCGCAACCAGCACGGCTTGATAAAGATTAAGCGCTTGAATAGACACTGTACTTCAGAGCCTCTTTTCTCAGTTTACACTTTTTCTGAGTGTGTGCATTCTTTCCACTATGTAGATAGGTTAGGAGAGTCCATTTGATTTGAGTAATACATCATTTCAAAGCTTAAAGTCTGCTCTTTCAAAATATGCTCTCAACTAAAATTTCATGTGTGGCGACTTTTTGTGTGTTTTGTGGTGGAGGGTCACATATAACATCACTATATCACAAATAAAATACAATACAGATCGAAAAGTTAAACATTAGAGTAAGAAAATATTACTTGCAGTCATGGAATAGACAAACTGTGGTTACGCTGTCATTGTTCAGCGATATTCATGACTTACTGGGTTATGTTAAGGAGATATTTATGATAAAGCAATGCTTATTAAATTTACAGAAAAAAAGACATCAAAACTTTCAAACACCCCTCCCACACTCAAATACAATATCAAGTTATCTCTTGAAGTAATGTATTTTCTGTTTTAATTTCTTGTATGCATGTCATTTTGTAATGCGCAGTAAAGTATATTATTATAGTGGCTGCGCAATATAAATGTCCTTTATTATTATTATTATTATTATTATTATTATTATTATTATTATTATCACCCAAAATAAAAATGTAATACACATTCGATGGAGCGTAAAGTGCATGGGTAAGACTATTAGAGAAATACTAAATTCGTTCTCATTTTATATAGTTGCCCCTGTCCTACACCTTCCCCGGCCAGAAAGGTGAATAAAATGCTATCACCCCATCCCCTACCCAAAATATTGTTTTTTTCGAAAAATATACATTCGAAGAGTACAAGAAAAAAAAAGTTCAGCACCAAGAGTCAACCGATGTCATGAGTATACATGGTATATGGGTGCCACTTAAAATGACCAGTATGTGGGAGAAATTTCATAATTTGACTATGCAGTTCTGCCTCTCCACCGCTCCGACTGTGTTGTAGTATTCCTTCAAGTAAAGGCGCTGCAGCTTGGCAACAGGAGTAGTGTGCCTTCCCACGAGTCTCTGTGTTCCCATGCGAGTGGAAAACGGAAAACGTCGAAGGACGTAATTGTCCGCAACATCCGTAGCTGTCCGTAAATATCCGTAAGCGGAGGAAACTGTTGTGATACGTTAACTTGCGGTTAATTTCGGATACTTACGGTGGACGTAAGCGAACGCAAACGGGCTTAAGGTAATTTTTTTTGCGGATGGTCTGCGTCCAAGCCACGGGTAGTTACGTTCAGTTACGGATAGTTACGTGTGGTTACGATTACTTGCGTAAGTTTGCGTCCGTGGCGTCCCTCTGCGAAATTTTGAACATTTCAAAATTTCGCAGGTTCGGCGACGTCATTTTGCGTTTCTTTACGGATGAGTTACGGACAGTTACGTCTACATACGTCCCTGCGGATGCCTGCGTCCACGCTGCGTCCCCCTGCGTCCACTCATTCGTATCTATCCGCGGCGGACGTAATCCATCGTAAAGCACTGTGTGACTGGGGCAGAAGGCATCCTGATTGTCCGCGTTCATTCCTGGTGTAATCCTAGATGTTTCCGCGCTGCCCGGCTAC
This sequence comes from Diadema setosum, assembly GCA_033980235.1. Taxonomy (NCBI): domain Eukaryota; kingdom Metazoa; phylum Echinodermata; class Echinoidea; order Diadematoida; family Diadematidae; genus Diadema; species Diadema setosum. The sequence goes on from CM067065.1 coordinate 29,443,846, forward strand.
GATTAGCATATTCCGAGGTATTTCGCGCTCTTCCGGAGTGATTCCTGGGAATGTCCGCAGTCTGTCCACGGACAGTCCGCGGACAGTCCGCGGACAGTCCTAGGAATGTCCCAGGACAAGCCGATTCACAAAGTTATTCCGCGTCTGTCGCGGACAGGATGCCGAAATGACAAAATTTGCTTCCGCAACCCTTCCGGGGCTTGTTCGCGCCCAAGTGGACGTCCGCCCTTCGGGAGAGAGAAAAATATCCGCGTCCAAATTTTGATCGAGACCAAAATTTGGACGCGGAAATGAACTTCCTGACACCTTCGGCGACTTGTCCTGACGATGTCCTAAGAATGTCCCGCTTGTCCGGAACCCTTCCGCTCCTTCCGCACACGCTCCGGAAAGAATCCCGCGGTGTGGGAAAGCTTCCCGAATGAAAGCGGAAGACACCAGGAATGTTTTAGGACAGCGCGGATCCTATGCGGATCTATATATGCAAGTGTCTGGAACCTAAAGTACATTTTCCTTTATGTTGTTTTCATATTTTATTTGCAAACAGACTAGGTTGTCCCATGTGACAGCCCAGCTGAAAAATCACAAAAGTAGGTGGAAGTACACTCAGAAAAAAAAGCACAGATTTTTTGGCAAAATGTTAATGTATTATATAAACATGAACAAGTTGTTATTCATACGTAAATGCTTTCTAATGACACAACATATTAGAACAAAAGACAAATTCATCAAACTAAAAAGCATGAATTCAATTGCAAAGAATGATATACATGTGGTCTCATTACAATGTAATATCTTTGAAGCCCAAAATAACAAAAAAAAGCTAAGATGATTGAGGAAAATGAAGAATTTTCTGTAACTTCAAAATTCAAGTGAAATGAGAGAAAAAGCAATAAATCATGAACTCGAAAAAGTGTTAAATTTCTGTCTTTCTTTTGTTTTGTTTTTTGCTGAGTGTATATATTTAAGTAAACATTAAGCATCACAAATCATTTCAGAAATATTCTTTACCTGAATGATTTTCGTAGTTGTTATTACCCAATAATTTTTTCTTCTCTTTTTGTTTTAGTTGCATATAAACTCGATTGTCCAATTTGACAGCCCAGCTGAACCCCCCCCCCCCCCCCCAATAAAAAAGTAGATTAAAGTAGGTTCAAAATATTTCCCCATTTTTACACTTCATTGACAATAGGCAGTAAGCTCTAAGGATGAAAAAAAAAATTTCTCGGACTTGAAAATGTTCAAGAGTGATCAAAATAAGAGAGGTGTTAGAGATGCACAAGGGTAAAAATCAGAGAAAGAAAAACAAATTTAATGATTAGGATCATTTTGGCATGCTCTACAGAAGTATCAGACAAAACATGTATATACTTCATGATTGATAAAGCACAGGTCTAAAAAAAAGGAATAAAGAATATATATATAACAAAACTGCAACAAAGTTCATGATGTATTCACCAACGGTTTATTTCTTGTGAAGAAATAAGCCGTTGGTGGATACAGCATGAACTTTACAAACTTCATTTGTATTCACCAACGGTTTATTTCTTGTGAAGAAATAAATCGTTGGTGAATACAGCATGAACTTTGTTGCAGTTTTGTTACTTATCTTTTTATCTTGCCCACACGTGGACTACCTTACCAACATGATTATGTATACATATATATATATATGTATATACATTTACATTTTTACGTATATTCTATATACATATATATATATATATATATATATATATATATATATATGGTTCATGGTTCAAACAGTTTGCGAATATCATCCATATGACTGTAGGCAGAGAAAGAATTGTTCTCCCAGATGAGACAAATAAAAAAAAAAAAAAATGAGTCGTCAGCCAACATGCAGACAATCCTATTCTTCGACTTTTGGTGGTCACTTTTATCAAATAATATTGACCAATCATATTGATATAATATCAGCCGCTACTGCGGAAGCACAACATTGCAAAGAGCATCAATGACGGCTAGCAGTCAAATGAGGAAAAGTCAAAGTCGGCGCCAAATTTATACCTTTCCATTTTCCTGGTATTGTCCGCATGCCTAACTTGTGTTGTCCAGAAGGCATCCTGATTGGCCGCGTTCATTCCTGGTGTAATCCTAGATGTTTCGGCGCTGCCCGGCTACGATTAGCATATTCCGAGGTATTTCGCGCTCTTCCGGAGTGATTCCTAGGAATGTCCGCAGTCAGTCCGCGGACAGTCCGCGGACAGACCGCGGAAAGTCCTAGGAATGTCCCAGGACAAGCCGATTCACAAAGTTATTCCGCGTCTGTCGCGGACAGGATGCCGAAATAACAAAATTTCCTTCCGCAACCCTTCTGGGGCTTGTCCGCGCCCAAGTGGACGTCCGCCCTATAACCGGCAACAACGACAAGAGCGAACAAAGCGAGAGTACTCCACAACGAAAGGTAGCAAACACATCCAAATGTGGTGCTATTGGCCCCCAACTTGCTATTTTGAAGAAGCAGGTTGCATCAACAGTTGGGGCTATCGACTCTCTTATTGCAACCGTGGACCCTGCACAAACTCGGTCAAGGAAGCAAATGTGTCATTGAGTCAAGCTACAAACCAGAATGTTGATAATGATGCTGCAGCGTGCCTGACTATTGATAATCTGACACTCCGAGGTGCCAAAATAGAGGACGCGTGTGAAGCCATTCATGAGCTGGCTACAAATGCTGAACCATCAGAAACTATTCTTCAACAGGGAACAAACAACATGAAGAGCGATGACGAGGATGAAATAGTCGCCAAATTGTCGTCTTTGTCCAAGGAGATCATTACCAAAACGAACGTGAATACTGTAACATTGTCAACAATCATACATCGACGTGACGAATCTCGTTCCGAACGCACGAAAGTTGATAACGTCAACGTCCACATCAAACTATTAGCCAATAATCGCGGTTGGAATGTGATTGACAACAGCTGCATTGATCCTAATCTTCACCTCGCAACGGACGGTGTGCACTTGAATGACAGCGGCGTAATCGTCTTCGCACAAAACATCATACGCCATCTACGTCGCGACTCTCGAAGTTTCACCGACGATGAGCCTTTTCGGGATCACGGATTGTCCAATCATCGACGTTGGGGACCCAGAGGACGAGTCTTCCCTCGGGACCTGATGGACTCACTAGCAACGGCGCGACTGGTTCTGAACCCGAGGAATCGCTAGCTGCATTTCCGTACATTGATCTCGATGAGGAAGGAAGTATCTTACCAATCATATCAAAATGTGGTCTTCGTACGTGTAATTTAAATATGACTTCAATTCCGAGTAAGTTAGATGAAATAAAGTACTTGCTCAAAAATATACCTGAAGCTGAATCTTAGATAATGACACAACTGAAACTTCCAAATGACTGTCCTATTCTTCATTATCTGAAAGGGATATTATAGTAACTTTTCACTTCTCTCATCCGAGAAAGAACATGTGTTAGGACTCTGAATGATGGCCTCCTCCAGGGTGGCTGTAAATTAACTCCACTCCTTTATACGTGGTGACATGACAGTCATTTCATGTAGGAAGTTTACTCGTGCGGATAATCTTGTCCTTACGTCTCGAAAAAGGTCCTTGGCTGACATCAGCCGAGTACTGACCCATCTCAAGACAATAGAGGAGTACTTCACCTTTTGGAAACTTTACCCAAACCTCTATAAGATTACAATCCCGCCCATGCCTTCCATCTTAGTAACCGTCTTGAATAACCTGCCATCAATGCGTCTGAAATCCACACAAGTCAACCTAGACCCCCCCCCCCCCGGTCACTTGAAAGCTTTGGCCCCAAAACTGGGTGGTGCAGATACTGGTCTGATGTCATCTCTGACACTACTCAAGTTACCCACAACACTGTCTCTGGCCTGGCAACAAAGCCAAAGAGCTTCGACGGGTGGTGAAGCAAGTCTTCATGTGTTAATCCTGTTTCTATGGCAAATAATCACCCTCTGACCCCTGAGGTAGTGCTGAACATAATCAAATGTGGTTGCAATTAATGCAACTGAAGGACTGATAATTTATGCATCTTTAGCCTGAAATTCCTGCAAATCTGGGGCTGATGTCGCCTGCTGTCAATTAAAGAGATCTTTAAAGACAATACACTGACAGTTTTAAAGGTCCAGTTTACCTTTGGGAGCAGTGATTTCAAAAATGTTCAAGATATCACATTTGATGCATATGTGTAGGTCTGTTGTATCATAAAACATCCTACCATATGAAATATTTGCAATAAAACCTAAAATATAAGGAGATATCAGGGTTTTTCTCAGTAAACCGTAACTGTATACGGTTTAGTCTGGAAACATTTTTATTATAACTATTGTTCACATTTTGTGTATTAAACAGCACTTAACATCGATTATACGGATTCAAATTTTGACAGTGGTTGTTTCTGTCCGTAACTCACATTTTAGAACTATTTTAAAGCACTAATGCTTTCATCTGCAAATGGTAAATTATGCCTTTAAGATAAGACTGAATAACCTCATGAGTTCAAAGTGTATACTGTCAACACATTTGAACTGTGAGAGAACTTAAATAGGTACCTCATTGCTCCTTCGTCGTACGGTATTGCGTTTGGACAGTTTCGTTTATGCCTTCACCAGTTTTTATTGTTTTAGTTAAAGAAGAAAATCAAGCTTCCTCGATAGTATGAAGGCATTAACTAGTCCTACAATTATATCATATCAAAGTGATGGAGGTTATGGTCCATTTCAAACTCACTTCAGGATCTCCCATCCCAATTCCTTGCGACTGAAAAAAAAAAAATGTAAAGGGTTTTAGTTTTTTTATTAATGTCCGAAGTGTTTTTGTATTTCTGCAATACTGTATAGGCCTTCTTTTTTCTGTATTTTTTTTTATACGGGTTTTATAGTTGGGGGCCTAAGGGCTCAAAATGGGTTGTTTGGTTCAGATTCTTCCAAAAGCACCAATTTTGGCTCATAGGTCCCTTGTACCATACTCTTTCGATTTTCGATGGGCGCCAAGACTAAAAACCCTTGGGGCCGCCATATTGGTGGAATCCAATATGGCCGCCATCCGGGTTAAAGGTCAACTGCAGTTACAAATTGAAAATGTTGATTAATGTTATGAATCCCATGTGGAAGATATTACGGGGTTAGAGAATGTGATTCTAAATATCATTTCTGCAATTCAAGGTCACTATCACCTCTCAAGGCGTTTTGTGCATTTTTCGAAATGGCGTCTGTGAGCATTCAACTGCAAGTCACTGGTACCCCTATTTTGTCCCATTTGTCATCTCTTCCATACTCCTTCAATGGTTAATTAGGGCCAAGAGCGGTTCCATCCTCCTACATATCAATAATGACTATGACAAATAAATGAAAAAATTATATTTAAGATATATATATATATATATATATATATATATATATATATATATATATTGAAATTTTGAGCACAGAAAACGGGCTTCCATCGGTTTCGTTTTCTTTTCTCATTCTCTTTGCTCAAAGGTTTACTATTTATCAATTGTTTCTGGTCCGTTTTACCTTTTTATTGTTTCAATATTATATATATATATATATATATATATATATATATATATATACATGCTTAAATACGACCGCCATCCTATTCCAAGGTGCAGAATGAGGGTGCAATGGCAAAGAGGGAAATAAACACGCCTAATCTTATTTTGTCCTCGTTTTTCCTTCTGACGAGATAGCTGGAAAGCCCGTATGCAACTAGCTGGTCAGTTGTATGTACTTGGGGTGGACCACTTTGCCGGTTTATGCACCTTGAGTTTTCCGATAACGGAATGTCGATTCGGGATCTTTTCATGTGTCTGGGTTTGTGATTCTTTCACACAAGGGACTTCCACTTTTTATATCCAAGTGATGAGGTGCAAAGTGTTGTGCCTCTACTAGAGGGGACAGTATGACAACAGACACCATTGCTAAGCTAGACTTGAGATAAGTGGGATTCGAACCCTCGCTGGAACACAAGTCTTTAGACCGCAAGCCATACGCTACCGACTGAGCCACCTCGTCACCTTTCATGGTCATTATATAACTTTCCAGCTGGCAAGCGATATGATTCTCCTCCTGCTGAAATTGGTGTATGCCTGCTCTCCCTTGCTTCCGGGGAATCGAGCTCCTCAATCCAGGTCAGACCAGTATTCTAGGAGCAGTTAACTAAATTCGATCATTAAAGTCCTTTAATGGCAGTATCGTATCAGAGTAGGTGAAGACAATTCAGCTGAAGCTTTTTTCTTATCTTTTTTATTCTCTTTTTATCATACGAAATCGTTTCTTTACTGAAAGCGCAAATGACTAGAGATGTTGTACGGGATACTGATCCTGAAGAAAATAATCTTAACATTTTTGCGCAGCAACACTGTGCAGTCCTCTGACAAGAGATGGTGATGGCACCACTCAAATCTCAAATTATAATCGGAAGAGCGTAGCGGCTTCCTGAAAATTAAGATTGAAAAATAAAGAACTGCCCTCATTTATCAGCGCACAGATATCCAAGAATAAATGGGACGGACAACTCATCCTGAGCACCTGATTCGAGACGGAAATATCCAACAGGAATTGTGATCTCACAACCATTCAGCTTTCCAACAACTTAGATACGATCTACGCAAAGATATCCTTACAAAGGATGACATAAATGTTTTCTGAAAGCATTTTCTGAAAACAGTATACAATCGCATGGATGAGCATAACATCACATTTTCGGTAGTGTGCTTTTTGTTAATCCCTTTGATCTGATGGAGGGAGTTACGGGTGCGTCGTGGTATTGAAAAGATAAAGGCCCTTTTCAGCTCTTTCCTGTACAGCATACGTTTCTTCAGGGAGGTTTTGTCTCACCTCCCTGGTCTCTTCCAGAGCCCAACATCAGGCACTGACAGGGTGCGACATTACTTCAGACTTGCTTTGATGTGGCATGCAAAATGCCTAATAGTGTATGGATCAGCAAACCAGAGCTCACTGACACATTAACTACACAGTACTTTAATAATCGTGCTCATGTCCAGCAAGGACTAATGAGCAACAAGGTTTATGGGGCAGCCTGCGTCAATGAGGGTAGGCATCATCTCGTCATAACGTGGGAGCAGATCATCAGAAACCACCCTATCTGATGTGGTCCCTGACTTCAGGGAGTGGAGTTGGAGGAAAGATGGAACAGGTACATGACATTTACTAGTATTATCAGCCACTCTCCGCAATGCTTCAGTACCAAATTTCATTTTTCTGCACCACAGCTGTTTCAAGGCATGCATTGGGAGGTGGAAAACATGGAAGTGGAAAAAAAATGAATGAATGAAATGAATGAATGAATGAATGAATGAATGAATGAATGAATGAATGAATGAATGAATGAATGAAGGTGAAAATGCACAATGTAGAGTAGGTGTCAGACGAGCCATAGTCAGTAGTTTGATATTGCTGCAAACTTAAAGTGGGGGGGGGGGGGGGGGGGGAGGGGATTGAGGGCCTATCTGACGGGAGGAGACATTGTCGCAATGCCAGCGTCTCGAAGAAATTATTTTCGCTGTCACAACTAACGCGATTTCCAGGGCGACGTCCAAGACGTCTTCAAACAAAGGGACAACTTATTTGCTTGGAAGTCACGGGGATGTTGGCACGGCTTTTGCAGTCGCAGGGACTTATCAGAGACGTCTTTTCTCGGCGACTTCTCCCTTTCGTCGCCATTATGTTATTACGGTCTCCACAAGATGCGGGGACATCTCGAAGATGTTGCAGACAAATTTAGTTCCCACGACATGGCCACAGTGATGGAGACTTCGCAGAGACGTCTCGGAGACGAGCTGGAAGACGGAAATAGTCTCTGCAAAAATCGGAAATGTTCGATTCTCCTGCCAATCCTGGAGATTGGGCTCGTCTCCAGGAGACGTGCGTCGTAGAGATGTTGCAGAGAGTAGAGTTGCAACCTATAGTAGTCTTCATACTAACGAGATACCAACTTATAAAGTCTTGTGATATCATACCAATTTGCATCCAAGCACTTTGGATAGAATCTTAAAGGGAAGGTAAATCCAAAGAACAATGTGGATTGAGTGAAAGCAGCAACATTAGTAGAACACATCAGTGAAAGTTTGAGGAAAATCGGACAATCGATGCAAAAGTTATGATTTTTTAAAGTTTTGGTGTTGGAACCGCTGGATGAGGAGACTACTAGAGGATATGACGTATGAGTGGGCAACAATACAAAGAAAATATAAAGGAAATTCAACAAAAATTCACTTTTCTAGAATTATGAAAAAACAATGGACCAACCGCTTTCAGAAAGCAGGGGGAATAATTGCTACCCTTAACATATATCAATAACAAGTTGATGGAATTTGTAATTTTCATGAAAAATGGATTTTTGCAGAATTTTCTTTATATTTTCTTGGTATTGTTGTCCACTCATACGCCATAACCTCTAGTAGTCTCCTCATCCAGCGGTTCCAACATCAAAACTTTAAAAATTCATAACTTTTGCATCGATTGTCCGATTTTCTTCAAACTTTCACTGATGTGTTCTACTAATGTTGCTGCTTTCACTCAATCCACATTGTTTTGGGGGTTTATCTTCCCTTTAACAGACCCTAGAAGGTTTCATGAAAGTTGTACTATAGCATATCTAATCTGTACCCTGTTAATGGTGTCACTGTGGCACCTGTGAAATATGCTTGTTCCCTACATGGCGTCACCAGGACCGTCATGTTCTCTGAACGGCATATTTAGCTGTGGAAGCACATACATTTCCTACAAGGACTTTAGAATCGAACTTTCTTACACAAGTTCGAAAATAGCAAATTGATGCCAACCTAATGTACTATAAAAACTCTCTTAAACACGACAGATTTTTTTTTCTTTTTTCATCCAGATTAGGAGTGTTCTTCATAGTTATTATTCCACTGAATATAAATCTGAATTATGAATATCTATTGTGATTGAGGATCCCTGAACTGCAACATAGACATAAAAACACTTCTCTTTTTAGTGGCAACGTCAAGGACGCAGGTAATATAGAGAATACCCCCCCCCCCCCTTATTGCTAAACGATTAATATATTAGGTAGCAATAGGATTCTATTTGTCATATATGTATGTTTTTATTGCATTCCTTGCAGATGAAGATGAAAATAGTAATCCCATAATCAAATCTTGAAAACTCTTTTAAAGGGCATTACCCATAATTCTAACTACTGAGTAGCTCTTTTGGCTGTCATTAAAGCAAATGCAAATATTAAATATATTGAATTCCGCAGATATGACCAGTCGGTGAGGACAATTCCTCTTAGCGCCTGCAATGTAAAAATAATTAATGGAATGATTGTCACATGAACTATGATATTCCATAGCTTTGGACAGAACCTCATTTAAAAGCTTGTATAGCCATATTATAACAGGCCATGATTGAAATGATGCAGAAAAAATTACCGTAGTAAGATCCCTTAAACACTGTTAAACCTAATTACTCTCAGAAAGGGGTTCTTATTATAATTCATGAGTGTATACCTAGTGTTTGAAATCTTAACACGAAAGCAGATATATTGATGTTACTCGTGAGAAAGCCCACCTCTCCCTCTCTCACAGCCCTCAACAACTGCAATTCTATTAGCAGGGCTGGAATCCTCCTAAATTGACTATAGGCAATCCATTTTCTAAATTACCTTTTGTGAATATAATGGTTTGACCCCAAATGACCTTTAGGGAGACCTTATAAGGAAAAGTTGACATCAGACCATAAAAACAACTCCAGAATCGAATCCCTTGACCCATAAAACCTCTAAAGCTGACTTTTCAAATTATTGTAACACTTTAAAGTTTTTTTTTTTTTTTGTTATGGACTGGCCTTTAAACGTAGGTGGCAGCCATATTGGATTTTGTAAATATGCCGCCCCGGAGGGCGCCCTTCACAAGAAATACGCCTTTTTCAGCCGTCGACAACAGCAATTCTATTACTTAGGATGGCATTCCTGGAATATTGACCATGGGCAAGCCATTTTTTCAATAAACTGTTATGAATACAATGGCTTGACCCCTAAATGACCTTAAGGTGACCTTATAAGGAAAAATTGACTTCAGACCATAAAAACAACTTCAAATTCGAATTCCTTGACCCAGAAAACCTCTTAACCTGACTTTTTAAATGATTGTAACCCTTTTATGTTTTGAAATGCAAGTGACCTTTAAACGGGTCTAGGGCAATTACCCCCTGGGCAATTACCCCGCACCCTTCCCCTGGCCCTAATCCTAATCCTAATCCTGAACCTAACCCTAACCCTAACCCAAACTCCTAACCCTAAACCTAACCCTAACCCTAATCTTTACTCTTACCTTACCACTAACCAGTATTTGGCCGGGGGGTAATTGCCCTCCGGGGGTAATTGCCCGGATACGCCTTTAAACCTATATGGCGGCCATATTGGATTTTGCCAATATGGCCGCCCCAGAGGGCGCCCTTCTTGGCGCCCATCAAAAATCGAAATAGTATGGTTTGGGCTACATGTGTGCCGAATTTTGGTGCTTTTGGAAAAATTTGAACCAAAAAATCCCTTGCGCCCCCCACCACTATTAGGGGAATGCATGTTAGAAGCCTAGCTTTCTAGCTTCCCCTCCATTTTCAACTTTATTTGACAAATACCATGCATCTAGTCTTCTTGATTTATTGTGTTAGTATTACATTTTAATATTCAACGACTTGCATGAAGAGTATGATGGTTTATAAAATGGGTTCAAGAATGTAGCCAATAGGAAGCGCTGAAATGAGTGACGTGTGCCTTGGTTACTCAGTCCCATTGCACTGCGTGTTAAATCCTATTGCCGATCGTCTGTGCGCGCGGCGGCTCCTTTGAATTGCATGCATACGCGCTGTCAATCCTGTAAACAACTTCTAGTTCGGGCTGCCGGCCGGCCGGCCTTTCTTCCCTTGTGCATAACATGAGTGGCACAGGTTTGGCGTAAGTATACTCTACTTACGTACACTTAATTTGTACAGTACAGTAGACCAAGCGTTGTGGGACCGGACGCGTACATGGAGTCACCTTGAACGGCAAATCCAACGATTTAGCAGGTTAATTCTCACGCCGTTTTCAGAGTATGTTGTCTAGTAGACCTATATGACGAGTCTATATCAAGTCTTTAAGGTAAAGGGTGCATATTCTATGTAAAATAAGTAAGTTTTCATGCGGGAACTTAAGTGTCCGGAAACCCAACCCCCATCATACTGTATGTGCGGGATTTCCGAGTGCGACGTGCGTAAATGTATGGGACGAACATCTTCGGACGTCTTGACCCACAAAGGTACGTGAAAAACGCTGAAAAATGCTGTTAGTTTTCGAATTTTCGACCCATTTTATAAAACAAATGATGCACAGGATTATTTCGTGGCGTTAGTGGAGGCGTAGCTCACTCTCGGGTATTTACAATGTAGTGCAACATGCACTCGGCTTCGCCTCGTGCATGTTTCCCAATTGTAAATACCCTCGAGTGCACTATACGCCTACACTAACGCACTCTATCCTGTGCATCATTTGTATAATATAATTGAAGACCTGAATCCAAGTCCAATTTTTGGCCAAATTCAGTTTGACATGGGAAATTGTAGCTTATGCATGGACTCATCTTATGTATAAATGATACATCCTAATTACCCCCCGAAGTGCCTAAAATGAATTAGTTATATCTTATATGAATGTAAGAATGAAGGACTTGGGTCATTCTTACATTCATATTACAGCACCCTCTCTCATCCCTCTCTCATCTCTATAGCAGAATATCATGTATATGATTCAAAGAACGACCCAAGTCCATCACATAAAAATGACCTCTCCACAATTAATGTAAATGTTAATTGTCATAATAATATATGTTCTAATCTGTATATACAATATTGCCTTCCCATCACAGTAAAATAGACTATTATTGGACAAATAAAAAAGATATGAAGTTTTTTTTTTAAGTTTACTCGAAATGGTCTTCCATGGACTTGGGTCGTTCTTATATTCAGATACTCAATTGTGTTAAATATCGTAAAGCTTATAAGAATATCTAAGGCTCAAAACTCCATTCAAAACTCCTAGTAAAAGTATTAATTTATGTGGTAAACTGGGACTTTTGCATCATCAAACAATAACATTTTGTTAAGAACATCCTTCAGATATATGATCAGCACTAAATCTTATTAAACAATGTAGATGCATGTCAGAAAAAAATAGCAAATCGGTTTTCTATTTCCATATATATTTTTGCCATTCATATTGTACAGGAGAATAAGAGTAGCGAGCATTTTGAATTTTTGCATATAGAAGAATAAAGATACGTATTGGCCTCTATATTGTGAGTGGCACCCAACATATTTGTATTGCACATGCAACACTTTATAACAGCGTAGGTACGGGACTGGAAATACATCAAATTTGTTTTATATTTCCATACATATTTTTTGTCATTCATATCGTACATGACCATAGAAATGGCGGCCCTTTTGAATTGACAATGGACTTAAAATACTAAATGAAATGAAAATTCTCTCGCAAATGCAGATGGACTAAATCTAAGAACAGAAATGTAAAAAGTTTGGTGGAATAATCGGTCATAGAATGCACATTATTGTGATTATCGCAGCCAAATTAGCATATCTGGTGACCATTTTGGATTTTTGCATTTTACCGAAAATGCTCAAGATTACGCGAATGGCATCAATCAGATTTGGAATCAGCACCCTCGAATTGACAAGAAGCCATCAAAAAACATTGTATATGTCAAAAAACAAGGTTACTGTAGGTGCCTTCTAGCCTGGAATATTATCGGATACTGCTTACTTCAGCGAGAAGCAATTTGGGTTCCGCCCTGCACACTCATGCGAAAACGCCCTATTGTGTATGGTCGATGACTAGGCCGCTGAAGTCAACAAAGGTAAACTGTGTGGATTGTCATTTATAGATATGCATTCGATTCTGTGAAGCATTCGATTCTGTAAATCATAGTAGTTTGCAAGAAAGCTTAAAGGGAAGCAGTCCTGAGATTTTCACTGTAATGAAAATTAAGAAGAGTAAAAAACATAACCTTTCACCAGTTTATACGCGTGGAAATGAAAAACTGTCTCCGTACGCGATTTTTGAAAAATAATTCCTGCAAGCGATCGTGTAGGAGCCGGCAAAAAGATGGTACGTCATGCATGCCCTACTCACCAAGTTGACAGCCGTGCCTCTAAAAACCAATTTCAGTGTTGAAATGATTAGTTGCAATTTTATCATATAATGTGAAAGTTTGTGATTTTATTATTTCAAACAAAATATTTCAAGCTTAGATATATATAATTCATGAAAAATTGATATAGTTAACATAAATTTATATGTATTTTTAAACCAAATATACAATGAACTTGACATCAAATAGGCACGGTCTTTTTCTAGCTTCCTTCCGTGTTGCATACTTCTTAGCGTAGAAACCACTCTCGCGCGCGAATTCTTACCATACTAATGTACACAGTACTCCGTCTAGCTGATTTTGCCGAAGTTAACCTGTGCATGAGAGAGTCGAATTCTTCAAAGAAAATATTGTTTGTATCTCAATATTTCTGTAAGTAGTCAGATATCGCCTTTCCTCGAAAAAAAAAAAAAAAAAAAAAAAAACTATGACGTGAGCCGGGAAGGGTAAACACAGGGGGTCGTAGGGATATGATTTCGCTCCACTTTGCCGTGCATGTCCAGTCGGCACTGGCAGCAGCTAGCTCCGTGGCACTGTACTGCAGTCTAACCCCGGCTGCAGCCCCACGGTAAATGAAACATAGCTAGCCACTTTCCTTACCTCTCTACGCTTCTTTCCCTCGGTTCTCTTCGAAGTCGATGCTCGAGGTGTTTCTGTTTTATAACTCATGTGAGCAAATGGTCGGGATTGTATCTGGCTTCAGGAGTTTTCTCGGTTTATAACCGAGGGCCACAGCCTGCCGGTCCACGTAAAAGCATCGCTTCTCAAATGGTCCACGCACAGGTAGGTCACAACACGATATCGAGATTTTGTAGGCTCTAAGTTTCTTATGTACGAAAGACCATTAGAAAGACCATTAGTGCCACGGAGAAAAAAAAAACTACTATTTCTACTAATCTGTTTAAACAGATTAGTTATTACAGATTATAATCTGTAATAACAGATTACGGTATTTCTGCTAATCTGTTCAAACAGATTACAGTAATTCAACTAATCTGTTTAAACAGATTGTAATCTGTTTAAACAGATTACGGTATTTCTACTAATCTGTTTAAACAGATTACGGTATTTCTTCTAATCTGTATAAACAGATTACATTACTTCAACTAATCTGTTTAAACAGATTACGATATTTCTTCTAATCTGTTTAAACAGATTACATTACTTCAACTAATCTGTTTAAACAGATTATAATCTGTTATAACAGATTACGGTATTTCTACTAATCTGTTTAAACAGATTACGGTATTTCTTCTAATCTGTTTAAACAGATTATAATCTGTTATAACAGATTACGGTATTTCTACTAATCTGTTTAAACAGATTACGGTATTTCTTCTAATCTGTTTAAACAGATTATAATCTGTAATAACAGATTACGGTAATTCTACTAATCTGTTATAACAGATTATAATCTGTAATAACAGATTACGGTAATTTTACTAATCTATTATATCAGATTATAATCTGTAATAACAGATTAGAAGAAATACCGTAATCTGTTTAAACAGATTACAGTATTTCTTCTAATCTGCTTAAACAGATTACGGTATTTCTTCTAATCTGTTAAACAGATTATAATCTGTAATAACAGATTATAATCTGTTATTACAGATTACCGTAGTGTGCATGTTACGTTCTATTAACGAAAATCACGTTGTTACAAATACATAACCATTACTGATGGCCGGTCAAGCGTGCAGGACAGGACAACTGGAGCTGCATTATAGCTATACCTTTTTACATTTTCAATGTATCTCACGATCCTTTGGAAGAGGAACTTCTTGTGGTTGAATGGAATGTGCAGGCTTGGTTCGGAATTACTTTAATTTAGGATATAACTACAACGAAATCATTGCTTCTCTTTTGTTCAATCACAATGTAGCGATAAGCAAACGAACACTGAACAGAAAGTTGCGAGACCTTGGTCTTTATCGTCGTAAAAACCATACTGATGAGTTAGATGTAGCTTGCTTTATTCTACAGGAACTTCAGAGTTCAGGGTGCTTACATGGTTATCGATGGATGCACCTGAAATGCATCCAAAATGGTATCAACATTGACAAAGAAACTGTTCGGCATCTACTCGGAGTGTTAGACCCAATAGGTCTTGAATACCGATCACGTAGAAGGGTACGAAGGCGTTTATATCGAGGACGGGGACCAAACTTTATATGGCATCTAGACTCCTATGACAAATTGAAACCTTTTGGAATCTGCATTAATGGATGTGTAGATGGCTATTCAAGGAAGGTAGTTTGGCTAGAAGCTTACACGACAAACAGTAATCCCAGAGTAATAGCTGGATACTACATGCAAACGGTTAGGAAAGAGATGGGATGTCTCGTGTCATTCGATCAGAGAACAGAGAATAACACTGTCCGCCAAATGCAACAATTTCTGCGCAGAAATGGTGACGACCCACTTGCGTCTGAAAAGAGTTTTATGCAAGGAACGAGCCAGCATAACCAAAGAATAGAGAGTTGGTGGGGCGTCCTTAGAAAGCACTCTATACAGTTCTGGCTGAACATGTTTGGACAAGTGAAAGATCAAGGTCACTTTACTGGAGATCACCTGGACAAGTCACTGCTGCAGTTTTGTTTCATGAATCTAATTCAGGTAAATTGATATGTGTTCATGCTGTTAACCAGCTCTAGAAGTGTTGGTCGAGGTCGAGCGATCCCAATAGCTCACTTAAGCCTTTATTATTTGGATGGGGGTATGTTCTGCATTCATCCCAAAATAACAAAATAAAATAAATTTATATTCCATGGCTCAACTTTTACCAACATTGTGCACTAAACATAAAATTTGAAAAGGGCCCCTTTTTAAACCAATCACAATCAATCTTATGTCACGGGATAGCTGGAAAATAGCGCCTTGTATCCTCTGGAAAAGACGCCATAAAATCCAGTTGTTGTTATCATTATTATAATTATTATAAACATTATTATTATTATTATTATTGTGATTATGATTATTATCATTACGTTGCTTAATATAAAAACGCGAGAGTTAACCTCCCCCTAGGGCGCGCGCGGTATGTAATTTGCACGCTTCGCGTGCTCATCCTTACCGCCCCCCTGAAATGAAATCCTACCTACGCCATTGGAGGGTTTTGATATTTTCTCAGTACTTCACCATGGATAACCCACTCCATAACTGAACATACTTGTCAGCTGAAATCTCTTAAAATATGTTAGCGATAAATCCTTAAAGAAATGAAAAAGTATATTTTTATCAAATATTTATATATAATACTAATATTTATTATTTTCTTCTTCTTTGTATATGGAACAGGAAGAACTGGACAAGGTTGCTAAGGAATGGAACGCTCATAGAATCAGCCAATCAAGGAACCAGTGTGGACCATTTGGTCGCCCCAACGTGATGTACAGGACACCCCAGGTGTATGGAACCCAGGATTTTCTTGTCCCGTTGGAAAACGATGAGGTTGAAGTATGCGAGGAAGAATGTACTTTCAAAAGTCAGTACCCTTGTGACAGAGACATATTTGACCTTTGCTCGATCCTGATGACTGAAGAACAACTACCTGTACCGCAGAATAGCGAAGAAGGACTGAACCTATATCATACTTTGAGAATGCACTTGCTGAGGATGATTTAATCAGAGTATTTTGCATTAATTGCATGTGTATTTTGATATTAGATGAAAAACACAAGTAGATATTTTTCTACAGTGCTTGAATCAGCAACCAAGACTTATTCATATCTTTCCCCATAATGACATCTTTTCTCTCTTCAAAGAAGACTAGAAGACTGAAGCGTCTGATCCGGTTATTTTTAATTCACATATTCACCACATTGCTTAAAATGATCTGCATATAAACACACAAAAAAAAGTGACATAACTTTTTAACGGGGAAGTGTCAAGTAACAAAATTTGCAGGTGATATTAATCAACTATATTGTTATCGTATGTGTAAAAATCAGCATAATCCTATATTCATGAATGAACAATGGTCAAGAAAAAATGTCACTTTTTAAAGTCACAAGGGTATTTTTACGAGCACCATATGTACCAAAAATTATTAAAATTATGGTTCTCGTGTACAATAAAAGTAAAAATTTTGCTTTTATACCAATCTTCAGACTCCTATTCATCTGACCATTATTTTTGCGCATGGATGGACATATTTTCAAGGAAAGCAACTCTTTTTAACGCCTTTTGGTGGGTTAAGCTTGATTTTCGTGAAAATATTGGGAAGTGCATTTTTCGCCAAAAAAAAAGTCAATTTTGCAATCGGATCGTAAAAAGTGCCTAGATTAGTAGGATAGAGTGTGATAATTGATAACATAACAAAAAGACACTAATACACATCCATCCAAGTATAGGTTTTACCCATTATTTGTTCAGTTTTTATCCCCAAAATGGATTCATATGTGATTTTAAAAAAGTGATATTTTTTTGTTTCATGTGTGACCATTCAGGCGTTACAATTAAAATCATGCTCATTTTTGCACACATGCTTTGAGAAGAGTTTATTAAGACTATCTGCAAATTTTGTTACTAAACACCGTTCAAAAGTTATGCTACTTTCATTTGGGGGTAAACATTTTTTGTTGTGTTTAGTATTATCCATATTTCTATTTCTTCATGAATAACAGAGGGTAGCAATAAGTGTTCCTATATTTGTATAAAGGACTTTATAATAACTTTGATAAAAAGTGATATCATATCACAATGCCAAACTGATGCTTAAGTTTTTTACGGTAATGCTATTTGTTCATTATCCAGAGTTCTTGAATTGATTTCTTTCAAAGGCTACTGTCTTACAATAAAAATATACTTTACTGAGACGGGAGTGTTCTTGTTTATTCGGTGTTAAATATGAACGACAGTTAATGACATAACAAGCTGAATGAAAATGTTTTATTTGAAGTGTTTTGATTGTGGCAAGTTCATGTACATATGCTTATATTTGAGTCCTCATATCTCACCCAAACTTATATAAGACAGTCCCGGAGAAATATTATTAATTGTTTTTTATTTTTCTGCTTTAAATACATGTGTATACAATGGAAACTCAGTATAACGAGGTGCTAGGGACCATCAAAAATACATGTACATTGTTATAGCAGTAATCTAGTTTATATAGCAGGTTTATTAAACAATAAGTTATAGAGAGCTGGGACCGAATTTTTACATCTTTTTTATCAGGAGTTTTGTTATATCAGATCTCTTTTTACCGAGTTTCCACTGTATAAACTACATGTAGATGTTTTATGAACACATTTTACCGCTTACACTAATATTGTGGGAAATGGTTGGTACAACCCTACTGAAACAACAAAGGACACTAAAAGATGGTAATGACTTGTTGAGGATGAATCATGTCCTTTAATCATAAATTATGAGTGTTGCTGCTTCTAATTTTCCTTTAAAAGCACTGGTCTTGAATATATACGCCCTGAACAGTAATTGCTACACAAATATTATATGACTATACAATAACGTACGTACATGTAACTTGCATACTGTGTGTCAACTATTTACACACCTTATTGAGCAATGTAAAATATAATGTAAGGCCCTCATGTTTTTTTCTGACTGCAAATAACCAAACAATTAAATAACACAGAATAGTCAGACCATGTGTTCACAAAATATCCTCTTCGGGGTTTATAAATGCCTTATAACCATGCTGTTCGAGTGTTTTATTGCTTTCCATTAGCCATATTTATATTTTCAAGACCATACCTTTTAACCTCTATGACATTATATCAGTAAAACTAATTGAATTGCACAGTGTGGATAGACCATGTTACTGTAGGTACACAGCTAACTGTTGCTCAGCCATATCAGATATTTTCAAATCTTTGACCATCATCATAATAAATAAATCCTCGCTCTGATGGTAAAGTATGCAAAGAGTCTGTGTGAAATGATTCTTTATGTGTGTTTGCAAAGTTACCACATAAAAAATTATATCATTACTTTAACAATGGATGACTGGATCATTACACTTTTTTGTATTTTAGATTATTCTTTTGATACTGAGACATTGGCATATAAATCATTAATTTTTCAAGATATCCTATTGACAACCCTTCTATGGTTGAATTGTGCACAGTCATACATGTACATTAAAAACTACAGATACATAGGCCTCCGCCTTCTGCGAAAACACTGTACCTGCACGTACATAGAGTTGGCAGCCTATATGGTAATAAAACCTTCCTCTAAAACAACCAATATAACATTAACTATGGCAAACTGTTACAGCCAAAACCTTAGATAAAAATATAAACATCAACACATACCAAATACGCAACTAGAGTGCTGATTTTAAACAATGGTATGTGCAATCACCATAAGATCAAACCTACGAAACCTTTCGAAAAATACACATCATTCCAAAGCCTTTATTACCAAATCGTATACATAGGCACGTACCATTCTGCTTGAAACATGAAATATAAGACATTGGCATATAAATCATTAATTTTTCAAGATATCCTATTGACAACCCCTCCTATGGTTGAATTGTGCACAGTCATACATGTACATTAAAAACTACAGATACATAGGCCTCCGCCATCTGTGAAAACACTGTACCTGCACAAACAAATATGTTGCCAACAGCCTTGCCATTCCTAGCAATTACACCAATACTGAAATAGCCCCCAAACGTGTCATTTTTTTTTTTTTTTTGGTGTAAATTGACTTTTGTGACCTTTGACTTTGAATCTTGGATTAAAATATAAACATCAACACATACCAAATACGCAACTAGAGTGCTGATTTTAAACAATGGTATGTGCAATCACCATAAGATCAAACCTACGAAACCTTTCGAAAAATACACATCATTCCAAAGCCTTTATTACCAAATCGTATACATAGGCACGTACCATTCTGCTTGAAACATGAAATATAAGACATTGGCATATAAATCATTAATTTTTCAAGATATCCTATTGACAACCCCTCCTATGGTTGAATTGTGCACAGTCATACATGTACATTAAAAACTACAGATACATAGGCCTCCGCCATCTGTGAAAACACTGTACATGCACAAACAAATATGTTGCCAACAGCCTTGCCATTCCTAGCAATTACACCAATACTGAAATAGCCCCCAAACGTGTCATTTTTTTTTTTTTGGTGTAAATTGATTTTTGTGACCTTTGACTTTGAATCTTGGAGCAAAGAATAAAGTTTACCAGTAATTTATCATTCCATGATACTTAGATTAAAGTCCATTTCTGAGGTAATACTTAGACCCAGTATAAACATGTAGATATTTTCATTAAAAATGAGCATTGATCTTTTAACTTTGACCCCTAAATGGTAGTAAAACCTTCCTTTAAAATAACCACTATAACATTAACTTTGGCAAACTGTTACAGTCAAAACCTTCAACACAAACCAAATACACAACTAGAGCGCTGATCTTGAACAATGGTATGTTCAATCACCATAAGATGAAACCTACAAAGGCTTTGAAAATACATATGTGACCCGCTACAACAAAATGATCCTAAAGTCGGGTGAGGTCGATTATTTGAAAATTGCATGACAAAATTCCCTAATCTTTCTGCTTTAAATTGATATATAACACATCTTATGAAAATAATCGGCTGCGGAGATATCGATGTTTAAAGAGAGCATGTCGAGACGTATGGGAAATCATTTTTTCGAGAAAAGCGCCCTAAAAGTTTTCCTTGCGATGCAATCGCGATCAAGGGACACGCTAGTCAATTTTCACCTCCGGACAATAGAAGGTAAACCTTAGCAACCCCCGAAATGCTCATTCAAGCACAGCGACGGCGGTCTCCTCACCGACCAATCAGTGACCAGGATGCCAGGAGAAGCGGCTGGGCATAGCGCACCCCGCCCGCACGCACCAGTCGACTTGGCAGTGTGCGAGCTTCACGCTTCGGTTAGCGGCAAGCAGCAAACTGACCAATGAGATCACTCCGGTCGTTGTTAGGGGCGGAGCCTATCTGTGGCGCTCAATCCAAATTTTCGAACCGGTTTCTGCTTGGTTGAAACGCCAAAAACATGGCCCAGAAAAACGCTATTTTTTGGTCTTTCCTTTCATCATTTTGCTTCAAAATTTCGACAGATGATAGAAGACATGTCAGACTCCAATAATATGTCAAAATCAGAAAATCGTAAGTTTTGACCAATTAAGATGCTCCGACTTCAAACTCGATTTTCACGGCTTCGACCGTGCGCGACTTTAGGACCTTTTTGTTGTAGCGGGTCACATATCATTCCAAAGCCTTTATTACCATAAACATACGATTCTGCTTCTTTCTCAGGTCACACGTAAAATTATAGTCCCCACTTCGTCTCCGAGCACAGAAGAGCTGTCAGATTACCGTGACAAAGGTAAAACAATTGTAACCATAACCCTAAAAAGGAGTCTGATATGAATATACTCTGTTTAATCAACAATGACCATGCAGTCTGATAAAAAAAAGTCAATCATATTCAAACCTTATAAAACAAATATTACCCAGTGATAGGTTTTGTGAAACAATAAAAAGAGTATTTCATTCAAGATTATGTGACTCTCTTCCACATTCAACCTAGCAGTTTGTAATTCTGCACAACATTCTTGAGTATAGCTCCTTTTCTTGAAAAGTATTTAAAGAGCATCCATAACCCATAGACCACTATGTAGAATGTGATTAAACTCCTGTCTAAACTCTACGTAGTTATCATAGGTGGATGACAATTCTTTCACGTTACCACAAGTGTGGCCAATGGGCCTCCTCTGGAGACCATCCAAGGAACAGAATGTAACCCTGATATCTGAGTTAGAGAGAATATCTAATCCTGTACAGAACCTAAGAAATCTTCTCAGCATGCCTTGGTTTAGTGACCGCAAGTACTTCTTCAGGTACGTTGATACCGCCTGCTCATTGGGTGAGAGATCCCTTGAGAACTCCAACTTGTCAATCACTTTTTTCGATGTCGGATGCAGTGAAGCATATATTTCACTTAAGCTTTCCTGGGTCAGCTCATTCTGAAGGTTTTGAAGGACTGGTCTCATGCAGTCAGCAATGTACATTGGCTTTTGGATGATTTCCTTATAGCCCAACTCTGAAAGGAGGCAGCTGAAGTTTTCGTTTGTTGGTACCTTTCGACAATCATAGCCACTCAGGATGTCAATGAGCTCTTCAATGTCTTCGGGGAAATTGCTAAGTGCTGATTTCACGACTTCCTTTTCTGATTCTGGGAGCAAACTTAGGAAGGCCTCCACCATGTCACCATTACAGAACGTGGATCCCCAGATTGCATTAACCATAAAGTCTTGTGCCAACCTGATGGGAAAGTACTTGTGGTCCAACCAGCCTTTTGTGATGATGCGTCCTAGTGCCTGCCATTCTTTCTCCCCATAATCATGTCTCAAGACAGGTATCCTTGAAGAGTCTCCACTTGTCATCTGTTCATACACCTCGTCCCAAAATTGGGTTATGGCATCCTTATATACTCCGTTACCCTGGCCCTTTCTCTAGATCCCCATTTTGTAGAATCATATGGACAACAATATTAGCCTTCAGTATGCTTTCGTCCGAAAAAGCATTCATCATATCTGTTATTAAACAACTTCTTCGAATGAGGAGAACTTCAAATTGTGTTTGGTTAGTTGGAAAGTCATTTGTCTGTTCTTCAACCAGCTCTACATATACAGTTGGCTCATCAGTAATGACTTCAGCCAATATCTGTTCAGCTGGCAATGAGTTAACTGGGTCCCTAATCGTGACATCGAGCTGTTCCTGCACCGGAGTAGAGTGCGATGGCCCAAATGAAATAGTTGGTGAGTCTGCAAGTTCCTTCAATCCCGAAAATAAGGTGCTGGACTTGGTGATGTCATCTTCCAGACAACATACAGATGAAGATGAAGAGTGGGTGCTTGTAGAATGTTCACCAGAATTTAGCGAAATTTCAGGCAAATTAGCTTCACTACTACTTGTATCATAACCACGATCCCTCACATGAACCGTCCTCCTCTTCTTGACCTTTGACTTGCCCTTTGACTTGCCCTTAGATTTGTCATGCTCCTGTACTTTGGACACTGTGCGCAGGTAAAACCTAAGGGTTGGCATTTTTGATCTGCTGTAGAGTTGTCCAACATCTCCTTCAAGAGGCTGCTGTCGAAAGTCCACTAAGGAGCATTCAAAGTTTTCTTTTTCCCCTTTAGCTGAAATGCCATCCGGGAAGAAGAGGTCTTCTACAATTTATAGCAGTTCAGCAGGCTTGCATAGCTTAGACACAGACAGAGATCTGATGCCTCCTCCGTTCGTCTTACGTACCTGCTTGTATCTGCCTAACATATGATCAAAGTCCATCCATCCGACATCTATTCTTCTGTCCAATCTTTCAGCATTTTTGTTCCCTAGCATTTTATGAGCTCTCCCATAGGAACAACTTGCAGAATCTTCATACCCACTACTATTTTCAGCAACCTCCCTATCTCTTTTCATCCCCAATTTCTGTCTAAGTTTACAAAGAAGCGAGTCTTTTTTGGAAGACTTTGATGAGCTGGTAGACACTTTCTGAGTGCTTTCTTCTGAAAATTTGCGCAGTGCTAGTCTATCCCCCAATAGTGGCACAAACTTCTTGAGCTCATCCTCATCCATCAATAGCAGAATGGAAGCATCAATCTGTAAATTACAAGAAGGTGAGAGAATACATATGAAAAAGAGTTAATTTTTTTCAGCAAAAAAGAGCACAAGGCTAATTGAGGAAAGGCCAAAACGTAGAAGCATTCCATGTTAAGCATGTGCAAAATGAACGTCACTGACAAAGGTGGGCAAGATTTGTCCTGTGCTGTCTTTTATATTTACTTGATTGCTGCACGTGTTATACCGGTTAATAACTACACACTGTCTCAAGAAATACATTCAAACTATGTATTCAAAGAAACATATTATAAAATTGAAACATCAAACCAGAAATGTCGCTAGGGCGACTGGTATGCCTCCGCAGTATCACATTTTTTCTCCCATAAGGTGCAGTACATACTGCCAATGTGAGACCACAAGTTAATGTAGTGGGCAAATAATCATTATCTGGTGATTATATGCCAAGTTTCAGGACAGTACACTGAGCCACTTTAAACATATGGAAAATGGGTGAAATTTGAGCATTTCACTAGACCTCTGAAATTTGACCTCTGGCCTAGTTCACTCAATATCTAATCAAGTGATTACCCTATCACACTTCATCATTTTGGACCAGGTTTGGGGAAATTTGTTCTTTCCAGTCTTAAGTTATTGCATTGACGGATAAATTTCATGATTTCACTTTGAACTTTGACCTTTGGCCATTAGCCGATTTCACCCAAAATCTAATCAAGTAATTGCCCCATCATAATTTATACTTGGACCAGGTTTGGTAAAAATCCAGCCAAAACTAGAGCACTCGGCCGGGGGACCCGATCGAGCACATGTATCCCCCGAACCCACCCCCCATACCCCATTTGGATGATTTTTTTAGGCTAAACTGTTGAATAATGTGGCAACTGGGAACCAATGTTTGCACTTTGGGTATTTTTCAGTTGTTGTCACAGAATTTACCTTGTGCCACTACAGGTTATTAGTAGGAGTCTTCAAATACACTGGGTCGTGATCACTGTAGTAGGTGTGTAGTACCCCTGATTGCAGTACAACACAGTCTCTGGTGAATATGTGGTCTAGGAGGCTGCCGGACCCGCTTCCTACAATAGGCGTCTTTGTTTTACCATAATACACCTTCATGCCAAATTTGAAGATGATCTAAGAAGAACTGCAGCCAGTAGAGCGCTCACAAGAAAATCTCTGCGGCGGACGCGGACGCGGCGGCGCAACGAGGCCAAATCCATATTGTCCTCATTTCTTCATAATGCACCATAATGCACCTTCTTGCCAAATTTGAAGAAAATCGGACAAGAAATGTGGCACACACACACAAATCAATATAGAACTAGACCCTGGCCTAGACTATATTTCATTCGGCGATAGTCTACAGTATAGATCTAAAAGTAATAGACCTAGACTCTAACTATTAGATTTACAGACTAACGTTAGACCCTAGACCACTTTCTATATCTGCCCACTGAGACTAGATTCTACTGGCTTCGCCGTATTCTTCTCGAAGAGAGCTTAAAAATAAAATGTTCAAAGACTCATCCAACCTGACAGATTTTTTTCTGATTAGGTCCAGATGTAATGAAGTTAGACCCCAGCCTAGGTCTCTAGGTCTAGACTAGTCTATTTAGTCTAGTCTATTTAGATCTACATCTTAGTTGCTGTTACTAGTGTCACTGATAGTGTTAGACCCCAGTCCCCTATCTTGATTCTTATCTAATTCAGACGTAGACATAGACCTAACAGTTGTTAGATCTAGTCTAAATTCTAGAGCTACAGTCCTAGTTAGTCCTAATGTTAGTCCCCTAAAACTAAAGGCTAAAGTTTAGGGAACTAACTTTAGGACTAACTAGGACTAACGTAAAGTTTAGGGAACTAACGTTAGGACTAACTTCAGATCATCTAGGTCTAGAATCTAGACTAGATCTAGGTCTATTTCTACGCCTGCATTAGATAAGAATTAAGATATATCAAACTTTAACTGTAAGATCGTAGTTTCTGTCACCACTCACGAGCGCGCACGTCTTCACTGTGTGCAAAGTCTATGGCGGTGGGAGTTTGTCACCAGCAGCGACGAAATGAACGGTAATGAATGGAGAGAGAAACCACGATAATGCCAATATTATTGTTATCATTCAATCATTGATTGATTGGGGGGAGTAATCTTACACAATGAAAAGCAGGCATATCTACGATATGACAGACTACGAATCTTCCGATGATGTCCTACCCGAAACTCAGGGCAAGCTGTCCAGTCCAAGTTCTCACAAGACATGAGCTATGCCACGGGCATGCCCCTCGCCAGCTGAAATAATTCTGTGCGGGTGACGTGATCACAGCCACTATAAAACGCGCAGCGCAGGGGAAGTGACAAAAGTAGGATCCGTAATCTGTTTTTACAGATTATAATCTGTTTGAACAGATTAGTAGAAATACTGTAATTTGTTATTACAGATTAGTAGAAATGCCGTAATCTGTTATTACAGATCTGTTATTACAGATTATAATCTGTTTAAACAGATTAGTAGAAATACTGTAATCTGTTATAACAGATTATAATCTGTTTAAACAGATTAGTTGAATTACTGTAATCTGTTTAAACAGATTAGTAGAAATACCGTAATCTGTTTAAACAGATTAGTAGAAATACCGTAATCTGTTTAAACAGATTAGAAGAAATACCGTAATCTGTTATAACAGATTATAATCTGTTTGAACAGATTAGTTGAATTAATATAATCTGTTTAAACAGATTAGTAGAAAATACCGTAATCTGTTATTACAGATTACAATCTGTTTAAACAGATTAATTGAATTACTGTAATCTGTTTAAACAGATTAGTGGAAATACCGTAATCTGTTTAAACAGATTAGTAGAAATACCGTAATCTGTTATTACAGATTACAATCTGTTTAAACAGATTAGTTGAATTACTGTAATCTGTTTAAACAGATGAGTGGAAATACCGTAATCTGTTTAAACAGATTAGTAGAAATACCGTAATCTGTTATTACAGATTACAATCTGTTTAAACAGATTAGTTGAATTACTGTAATCTGTTTAAACAGATTAGTAGAAATACCGTAATCTGTTATTACAGATTATAATCTGTTTAAACAGATTAGTAGACATAGTAGTTTTTTTTTTTCTCCGTGGCACTAATGGTCTTTCGTGCGACGGGAAAAAAAAAGAGGATTTTCCTGGGAAAGTTTCTGCACGATTCGAGCAAAACTACTGATGTAAGTACCTGACCAGACGACGCTGAATGCGGTCGCCCCTATAGTGTACTACAATGCAGGCCTGTAGCTGTGTAGAACCGTGTCTACCTACAATCTGTACGTACTAGAACATGCAGAGCGGCGACAGGGCTGCAGCTGCGCTTGTGATAGACTGGAAAAGTGTGAAGGGCAAACCGCGTACGGGGTATCTACCGTAGATCTAGTTGTACCGTCCACACGTGTACTGTGCGAATGTAATACACAATACACACACACACACACACACACACACACACACACACAACGTAGAAACAATGTCAAATACTACCAGTAGTAGCCACCGACGTCTTCATGCATCCGGGTAACTAGGGAGCGTACGGATAACGAGCAGAACACGGCTGGGAAGAGTTGTGCCTCGGTGACGTCTGACTCTCCGCCAGGACTTGCTCATTAGCATATTCACTATGCAGATTCACACTTTTTCAACCAAAATTTACGAGCTTATTTGGTGATTTGAAAGTTTGTTTTCGGTGAAAGTAGTTCATTGGAGGTACCAACAACAACATATTTTTTTTTTTATTTCGTGAGGACTGCTTCCCTTTAAAGCATGTGGTTGCTCAAACCAAGGAGGTTTAATACATTGGGGTTCCAACTGGCTGCAATTATTCAAACAGTTGTCAGACTTCTATTGATGTACAAAAGAATTACACATGTGCACTTGTGCCTTTGATGATCGATGTTCCAAGCCGCCGTCTTGCTGAGCAATCTGAAGATTCATTTTGAACGTAATCGTAATGTTGGCCATATTTTGCTTATTTTCCGTGAATTCCGTCCAGAAATTTACGCAAAAGTGTAAATCAGAGCTGTATCATGTGAAAATGTTTAAAACTGTACCATCCTGGAAAGCTGCCTTTATCACTTTTCCGCTTAATTTCCGCAAATGAAACTAATATAAAATAGTCTTCAAGTATAATTCTTTATTGATAGATATATCAGATTAGTGCCCGGGTATGCCCATTCGAGTAATTTTCATCTTTATTTCAGCATTTTTTGCTCAATTTCTATTCGCGCATCCTCGTGTCTGTACCACCTACCTTTCATAAGAAGGGATAGCGAAAAGTAATTACCATCACAAAGACATATCCTCCTTTGAAAGTGGCTGGTGATTATGCAATGAGACACGAGTCAATTGTCTTCCTATCTGAGCGGCAGATCCAGTTTGCCACATGCTTCAAATATTTTTGAGCGGCGGCTTCGAACATCTAGCTAAGAAAATAAGACGGTTGTGACTCCATTCTCTAGAACCTCCCTGCTCAAACAATGCATTGAAATGGTTTGATTCCTATCTTTAATGTAATTGGCGTCAATACACTGTTATTGAAGGTAAACATTCCAATTCAAGATCGATCTCAGCTGTGGTGCCGCAAGGCTCAGTCTTTAGGCCCCCTCCTGTTCACAGTATATATATCAATGATTTGTCATCAAGTGTTAAAACCGGTAACATCTATATATTTCCAGATGATACTACTCTGTTAGTTGGCGGGTCAACTGTTGAATCAATATAGAACCAGTTACCTCAACCAATGGAGGAGGTGAAACAATGGACGACAACAAATAAGTTAGTATTGAATACGCAAAAAACAAAGGTGATGCTGGTACGTAGGTTCCCGGCAAAGACAAAATACGTTGCCAAGGAAGAAATTGAACGTTAGAATAGATAATATAGAAATAGATTGTGTAGAACAAAGCAAATGTCTTGGTGTTGTTATCGACGAAACTTTAAGCTTTAAACACCACAATAATGCTGCAGTGAAAGTCATGCAACAAAAGTTCGGCATGATTAGACGAATAAAGCATTAATTTACCCCGAACCAATTAAGCATATTATAATGGGGGGTAGTTCTACCTCATGCAATGTACTGCTCAACTCTTTGGTCATCCGAATTTAATCATACTACTATAAACAAATTGCATAAACGTGCTGGTTATATGGTTAGTGGATATACTTGGGATACCCCATCTGATCAAGTGTTACAAAACCTCGGGTGGTGTACTGTCGAAACACTATTTAAGAAAAATATCGCCATTATGATGTACAAATGTGTGAACAGCATTGCTCCATCAATATTGTGTGAAAGGTTCTGCTTTAACGACAATGTATCTTTGCGGATAACTCGCAATTCAAACATAAAATTAATAAGGAAGCCACTGTGTAAAACAAATTTCTATCAAAAAACCTTCATTAATATCGGAGAAGTATGGAACTCTCTTCCTGATGAATGTCGAAATGCAAATTCGCTTGAGTTGGGTCGCGTTACGTCTCTACTGTGATGTTAAGCTAAAAACTGTACGTACCCCAGCTCAGTGTAACAATCTCGCCACAGTCATATCCTTTACAATGTGCGTTGCATTTATTTTGTACTTGTCGTATATAGTGTTGCCTTCTTTTAAGCCCTTGCCGCGCAGTGCACCTTCATACTCAAACACTCATCGTACTTACAAACCTACATACACACACACACTCACACATACACGCACATATACACATACACACACACATACACACACATACACAAGCATACTTGTACAAACATCTACATAATCATAACTCTTCAGTACATTACCATAGCTTGGCAGATCTATAATTTCAGTTGTTTTTTTAATTGAATTGAAATTGTGTTATTTCACTGCAGTTACATAAATATCTATGTATATTGATGATTTTACAGTTCATTTACGGTGTCTAATAATGTCTATTGCATTGTTGTATTCAGTTTTAATTATCGTTTAATGATTTATATATTCTGTAACATTTTACAGCTAAATGTGTATATTCTTCACACAATTTTGCGTATTTTGATGTTCTGTATCGTACATTTTATGTGTGTGTGTTTTTTTTAAAAGGGTCTTGCTGAAAAACAGCAAAAATAAGAAAAAAATTCAGGAAGTAGTTTACAAGTGTATTCACACATATTGAAAATATCATAAAAATGACTAGAAATGTCTCTTTGGCGACCAGCTGGTATGCCTCCGCCATTATTATCCTAATAGGTCTATACTACGTCTTGAAAATTTGTGATGACATTTTCATTTAAATGGAAAATATTAAAATGTGTTGAGTTTTCATTTTCCTTTAACTATATCTAATTAAATGAAAGGCTACATTTTCTAAGAGAGCATGACATTTGAGATTTGAGAACTTTGACTTTAAGTCTATGCATACGGCAATTTCAAGGTATAGAGAAAAAGTGTGATTTATGTATGAAGTAGTAAATTGTTAGAAATTTTACCTAGCCGTTCACCCTTGACCTTTGATCCTATGACCTTGAAATTCCTAAGGGAATCACTGTCAAGCAGAACATACATAAATATTAGTTGCATGATACTTTCAGCCATTTCCGATATATGGATGAATTCGAAGTGAAATTTAGCACTTTCTCGTGACCTTTGGTCTTTTAACATTCTTTGATGTTCTTGGCCAAAAACTTCTTAGATAATCTCTATTGGGTAATACATGTATACACCAAGTTTCAAGAAAGATCCTGCAAGCAATGCAAAATATGATGGAAAATTGAAATTTAATGAGTTGTTCTTGACTTTTAATCCCTTGATCTTTGACCTCATGACCCAGAATTATCTAAATAATCTCTACCAGCTAGTACATGCATATTGTGTACAATGTTCCATGAGGACACCTGGAGCCATTTCCGCGATATGGAGAAAAAAAAATGAATTTTTTAGATTTTCACTCAGCCTTTGACCTTTGAACTTTGACCTCATGACCAAAAAATCTAACTAGAGAATCTTAATTAGGTAAAACATGTATGCACAAAGTTTCAAAAACATACCTTCAGGCATTGCATATAGATATGTTGTAAATAGTGAAATTTTGAGCATATGACCTTGAGCATCTGGCTCCTAAACTTGATAGGCACAACTTAATCCCCCCCCCCCTACATATACCTGCCAAGTTTCATTAGGATTCCTCAAATGATTTTTTAGTGATGCTGTCCACAAAATCGATTACGGACGGACGGGCGAACGGACGGAAAGACGGACAACTCGAAAACACAATGCCTCCGGCGACACTTCGTGGCGCAAGCTGTGCCAAAAAAAAACAAAACAAACAAACAAACAAACAAAAACAACAAACAAACAACAAAAACATGAAACATTAATTATGTAACAAAAGGGTAGTAATGACGAAACATAATTATCTGATTGTGAAAGATAACCATGAACGAGTGAAAAGTGTTTCGTGTAGTGGTTTTTTTTTTTCCTGATCGGTTTTATTTTGTCTATAAAAAAAAACGGCAGCAACCAAAAAGGATTAGAAAAGGGCAAATAAAACAGAGGGAAATATATAAGAGCATGAGGAGCAGATTCTCGGTAGTTCCTTATAAGTCTTCTAAGACGTCTAGATCTCACTGAAATGATGTTGTGCGTTAAAAAGGTCAGGAAATTGACTCACGTATAGGGTTATTGTTCCCTATCTCTGTTATGATAGTATATTCCATACTATCAATCAAATATGGATCCACGATATTCATATGAATATTATTCAAACATTTGGATATGTCAATAAGAATTAAAGACTGCTGCAACTTTATCATTAGCAAATGATCTGTTTCAGTTACGTACGGCATAATGTTAATGACCTTGTTTGGTTGCTTGTTTGTTTGTTGTCCTTTGGAAAAAAAGAAAAATCTATCACTAAAATTCCCTAGTCAGTATTGAACTCGTTACCCGAGGTGCGGGTTTATGATACCAGTTATAGTTTTGTCAATAATTGATGCGATCTTAAACCTTAGCAGTCATGTCGCTGTTGCGGTGTGGTTTTCTTTTTGGTTGTTGTTGCTTCTGTGGCTGTTTTTTTTTTTTTTTTTTAATCTGCAGCGTTTATCTCGATGTTATGTTTTCATTAAAAAAAATGAAAAAAAAATCCACACACATGATATACACGCACTCACATACATATATGAATGATTCACTTTAGTGACTAAAGTGGCAATCAAGTTCAATTCAAGTTCAATTTAGAAGTATTCTTTCAATGAAGTCATTCTGATAACATTATGCATTTTTGTCTTATCGTCATGGGCGGAAAAAAAAATCTTCTACACTTCATTCATTAACCTCATCATAATATAACATACATATACAGTACATCGACAAAATATTTACAATAAATGCTACAAAAATGTCGAATTCAACACTTACGTCAGATGCCGCCGTCATATACCATATCCAAGGGAAAACCGTCATACGGACGATTTCATGTAATTTTCATGATTATGGTTGACACCTTATAATATATAGAAAACAAAATCACGGCATTTGTGCTGTATCTATTTTTTGGTATATTTTACTCTCATCGCGAAAGTTTGTTTGTTGGTTTGTTGCTGTTGTTGTTGTTGTTTACTTCAACTCATTTCTTATCTTTGTTCAATTCGCGTTTGCATAATTATCCATTTCCCTTTTACTTGTTAAATGAAATTAATTTACCTTTTTGTAGGTAAGAAGTTAAATAATTACATTTCTTGAATAGTTCTCCAAAATGGATGGGCGGAGAACGAAAAGTCATGCCAATGCTATGGGCTTCGATATTATTGTTTTGTTGAAACGACAATGCAATAAACAACAATGAAGCGATAGCGATATAAAACATCAATGCAAAAGTGCATTCGCCCCTAATGACTTAGATGCCCCTCAATATTGTCAACGTTATGATAATAAGTGTAGTTTTGGTTTCGCATCCTTTGAAGAAAAGATTTATTTGATGAAGACAAAGAATGAGTATGACTGCCAACCTCTTATTCATTGTATCATAAACTACATAACTTTCTATGCATTCTTTTCTCGCTCCGTAGCCCATTAATCATCTTCCCTGGAATTGTATGCTAGTACTGCATGTAGTTTAGCTTTATAGACCGATTCAATTTCGATGACCTATTCACCTACCGCCGCTAGCGGCGCTATAACGGTCGCCATAACTGGGGGCCAACGGGGGCTTCCAGCGAGCTGGCTACCCAGCGAGTTGCACTTGCAGCTCAGCAGCCTAGCGTACCCATCGCGCATAGTTAGCCGGGCGCGGCCGCTGCGCCGCGGCCGGCGACCGCCGGCGCCGCGCTAATATTGTGATTGTTTACTCACTGTGGAAAAGTAATTCAGCGGCTTCTAATGCCTTTCTTTTGGACAAATTGAGTGATTCAGACATATTGATCTACTTTGAAAGCTTCAAAGGAAGGATCAGGAAAACACATTGTGCAGTTGTTGGGTGCACAAATAACAGGAAAAAATGGAAATGGAAGCTTCACGGCAGTGTGTGAAATTCAGACACCGCTGACGTATGATAAAATAAGGCAACATTAAAGACAATTAAGTGAAATACGCGTACAACGGTATAAAAATGCACAGATTTCGAAACAAACTAGATTGTCTACTAGATTCTCTATTCAGTTAGGTTATCACTGCATATTCGGAAAATACAGGCATGTTGTTCATCTTAGAAGACAAGTTTAGATCAAAGAATTTGATAATTCACTAATTTTTTTTTTTTTTTTTATCCTTGGTGTCCTACTTGCCAAAGTTTACACTTCCTCGCTAGACTTTATTATTATGACAAACATATTTTACAGCATACACTACAGCTAAATAAAATGTTTCACGATGCGTTAAATTCACTTCTTCAATGATCAGCACTATATCATAGGCCTATTGAATTTTGGCCTGGAACTCTGAATTTGACTTTTGATAAAGTGATACTAATTACATATTAAACCATGGATGGTGCCGAACATCCGTTTCATAATCATAATTAACAAAGTATGATTTGAAAATCACTTTTGTAGATCATAATAGGCGTTAGCGTGATGTTACGCAAGGTTACTTAGACTTAAAAATAGTACAGAGTAGTTTTGGTTGTTGACATCAGGCAATGTAAATTAAGTTTTTACGGCTTAGAAACGCCTAGATTTGTATTCCTTTTGGTTTACTTACAATTAGGCTTGCCTGGTGCGACAACCGAAAATGATATAGGATGTAGGGTTCTAGAAATCAATAGGTCTAGATCTAGTCTGGACTCTTGCCTAGATTTCTAGACAAGATCTAACGTTAGACGGATTCTACCCTGCTGGCCCGACACTCCCGAGTTTTAGGCAAAAGCCTGCCCTAAAAAGGTTAGGTTAACTGATAGCTTGCAATTTATTGCGCCATATCTAGCTCAAGATTCTTATTCATTATTTGTATCTAATTAGGTCCTATATCAGTTAACTTGTCAACAGCCTAAGCTTATTAGCAAGACGTCTGCCTGTGCCTAGCAATAATTCTCCCCAGCGGTTTTTATTCTCTTACACAAATGTAAATATACGGGGCTTACACGCGAGTACCCAAGTCATCGCCAAAGAAATAGAGTCCACAAACATTCACGGATCGTACCGATATTTACCTTGAAATTCAAGTCTTGGCTACAGCCGTATGTCCTCTACCCATTGCTCATAGTCGGTAAAAGTTGTTTAATTTTATTTATTTTTAATTAGCTAGCGAAAAAAAAATGTAGACTCTAGTTGTCACAAAGCCAGTTGCGTCGATCGCTGCCAGCGCCAGAGATAGCTAGCTGGCCGGCTGGCGCCGGGTGGTACAAGAATTGGCTGCCGCTGGCAACCTTGCCACGCACGCAGGGCGCTTGCCGACCCGGCCTGTTTGGCCCCCAGTTATGGCGTCGCCTTAAGAGGGCGCACTTCCATGAACAGTCGCTTGAATCGGTCTATATACATAATATTGTTCCGTGTACATGATTTACAGCATGACGTTATTAATCATCTAATAGTCGTATCTAGTTGCCAATAGTACTTATATTTACACGCATTAGTAGGTCCTAAATGGATCCACATTTTGTACATAAATGTTATGATCGTTTGCAATCATTATCTCCATTTCGAGAAAAGCATGATGAGGGAAGAAAAGGTACCTCTGTAATTTATAGTACATCCATGTCTTTTCTAATACAAATATTATCATATCAAATGTTTGCCGATTCAGGAGTCACACTCTCCAGTAAATAATTATTGATACAGAATAAAGGAAATGTTCGGCTCTGATCTATACATTGGCCCATTTGTTCGCTATTGTCTGACTGCGAGTGGCGTTAGCTTATTAAAGTCAATCTTCGTGTTGAATTCGTGTGTTCATTTTGGTCTTCGTAACGTCATCGTGACTGTACATCTTTTCAAAGCGTATTACCTTCGTCTTTACTTTGTGTGATCACAGGTGCAGCCGAAAGTAAAGGGGGAAATTTCTTTCAACTCAAACTTCAAATGATATAGGGAGTAATATGCATAAACATGGTTAAATGAACAGATTTTTTTTTGTATTTCATTCTTTTACTTTTTTGAGAATTCATAAGACAAATTCAAGAACTAAACATTGACAATTTTCTAATTTGAAAAAAGAAACAAATAAAATTTCTGCCATTTTTGTTAATTATTGCTTCTTCTCTTGTATCATTTGAATTTAGTTTTGACAAAAGATTCTTCAATTTCCACCATTATGTTTAGCCTTCATTGATCTTTGGGTCTTTAAAGATATCATAGAGATCATAGGCTTATTTTTGCAAGTTAATTCATGCTGATTTTTGTGTGAAATTTGTTGTTTGTTTCCATTAATATATGGAAGAGCGCCTACGCATGAATGACAACTTGCTCAGTTTTGCTATTTTTACTTTTTTTGCCCTGGAAGAGAAAAACAAAGGTGTTCACTCATGCGCAAAGTTTTTCTTTTTGTTGACATACCGGGTTGATAGCCAATTAAATTATCTTTAATATGGTGTATAATAAATTAACTTTTAGCCGAATATTATATGAGAAATATAATCTCGAAAAGTGTTTACTTTCTTTTCTTTTCTTTTTTTTGCTGAGTGTACAAACGAAACTCACACTGTAGGAACGAACCTTCCCTATACAGTACTGTAATTCGAAATCCACCTTTTCCTCAGATTTTCCTTTGAGTTCTCTTACAAGTCATCCACCCCCCCCCCGTCCCTCTCTGCAATGGGTAACATGGTAAAGTGGAACATTATGTGTTCTGATCCTCCCCCCCCCCAACAAAAAAAAAACACACAAACAAACCGACAAACAAAAAGGAACTTCGAGTTTCGTCTTCGTGCGTGGGTCTTTTGACATCGTTTGACGAACTGTAGGCACTGCGGTATAGTCGTGATAGCAGCTTTAGCTTTTGATGGTCTGGTGACAATTTAGGGACCAACCTCTCCCGAAATTCAAAGCCCATATTCGTTTCGCCCTTTTTTGTCTATTTCACTGATCACTTTCACTCAGATTCTTACCAGAGCTTTTGCGTTGCAAGTATTAGACTTGCTACCTGAACCTTGCTTTATTCGTCGACTGCGAAACTATCTTCATGCTCATTCCTCTTTTCTTCATTCTATATGCCTATCATTGCGTTCATGTTGTCACATTTCGAAAAAGTGGCATTTGGACGTTACCGTATTGCCTGTTAAACAAAACTTTGCAGTGTTTCAGAAATATTGAAACACATAAACAATAATCAGGAATCCATGACGTGTCTACATTTTATACTAACTACCTAAATATACTATCACAAAAAGTAAAATCTTGATTATTTTATATTGCCAATCACATGGTTGCGGCAATATGTGCAAACGCCACGTTTGACATTGTGACCGCATATCATCTTCCATCAATGTGACCGCAGATTAGGATTCCCGTTAAGATTATTGACCAAAATGGGTTATTTGGGTTGACCAACTCATATTTCTACATTATCTTACATGAGAGAGTAATCGTTATGTTGCTGTACATATTTTTAAAATTAGAAACTTAAAGGGACTGTACAGTACTGTTTGAGGTGGAGATGCATGTTTTGAACATTCCCAAGTGAGATAATGAGAAACCTCTTATGAAATATGAAAGAGCATGTAATTTTTAAAAGGATTTAACGTTCATTTGATGAAACTTGGTTTTCAAATGGCTGAGATATCCAAAAAAAAAAAGTGATGAAAATAACAAAAGGCGACTTTTATTAGGATCTCTTTGTTTCACTTTGTTTTTGGATATCTCCGCCATTTCCGAACCGACCTTCATCAAACAAATTGTTGATACATCTCATAGAGTGGTTTTTGCATCACATCTCAAAGAGTGGTTTCTGATTATCTCGCAAAACCTTAAAAGCTAAATCTTCACCTCAACCAGAACTACACACACCCTTTAAAACAAACCAAATAGAGATTATTAGCGTTTTTATCTATTTATGTTTTATCTTATTTATATTTTAGACTTGTTTTCGACAGTGAGTTGAATAATGCTGCTTGTGAAGGCCCTGCACATTTCGACAATATGCACATGTATTCATAAACATCAAAACAGCATGCCAACAAACTCAATTATAGAATATGTAACATACAAAACACATCATGCAGAATGAAACAATATAATATGATCGTAATTTGCAAAAACATGTGTATTAATGATACAGTCTTTCTAATTGCTTTGTTATTTGTATCACGCTACATCTATCCTCTAAAAAAGAATACTCTGTATTTTTTTTCTTTAGAAGAATAAGTGCTCTCCAGAATTGTGCTGCAAAGAACTGTTAGATGAAGCACGATAAGTTAAATCACCATTACGTACAGACGTGATGAAAATAGTCAATACAATAAATATATAAAGCCATCGTTCTTTTTCTTTCACACGACCCACGTTGTATCAACTACTTCCTCTTTTTGGTTTTCGTTTTCGTTTTTGAGTGTAAAATGAATTTCGTTTCATTGTATTTCACATATGAAAACGTTCAAATACAAAGGAACGCAGGAAATAACGCGAGATTTCATAAATCAATTTACAACGCAAAACCAATGAGTACAAAGCCTATCATTTCCTTGAAATATCCTTCCCTCCCCATTTGTGTTCTTTTACCTATAGACACCACAAGCTTTTATCATGGATGACCTTGATGGGGCAAAAAATTTAAACCTCCTCCCATCAAGTCCTCGTCTTCCCTTAACAGTGATAAAATACACTATCAAAATATTGCCAATGCGCCACTTCGTGGTATATCATTGAACACGTCGATTTGTTGTTCTAATCGTTATGAGCGTCATGTTAGGATCCAGCCTGCTATGTTGAAATCTATATCCCTATTTTCTTGGGAAGTGGCGGGGGTAAAATATTGTCTATCGCCTTTCTGAGTTCGAGGAAACTTGGATGGTGAGGAGGATTTGTCGTATCATTACTCCTCTTCCTCCCACTCTCGACCACCGACTGGTTCATGTAAACGTTGCTTGAAAAGCATCTCTCTGAGGCGGTGAGAGTCACGTTGGCATGTTGGGGACCAATTCCTGCATTCCACGTGCTATCAAGGGCCTCTTCGGTTGATATTCCACTGCCATCCGAGCTATAATACACTGAGGAGGTAGCACAAGGAAGAGCTGTGTCGTACGTGTGAGTGGCATTGATGGCAAATGCCGTAGGATGAGACAGCGCAACATCAGGTTCTTCATAGATTGCCTCTGCGAAAACTTCAGTGTCAATTTGGTTTCCACGAGCTTCTAGACGCAATTCAACGGTATTTTCATCGTAGGTGCATTCCGTGTTCCTATTTGAGACTGAAAACTTGTTTCTGTCTTGTCGATTTCTATACATGAGTAATGTTATTACTGTTCCGAAGAATATGACGAATGCTGCAAGAACAGCAATTCCAGAAACAACGCCTATCTGCCACATAGTCAAAGTTGAGCCTTGGAACTTATCGATTCCAGTTTTAGCTCCCGAAAGAATTGATCTCGAGGCCCAAGACGCTACAGTTTCTTCAGAGGTTTGGGTAGATAAGCTGTCATTTGTTGTGTAAAGTACTGGTGATAAAGATTCAGTGGTATGTAGAAAATCATGTGGACGAATAGGTAATTTATCACCCGCGTCAACCTGGGCATGAAGCGAGAAATATTTGCCAGTTCTAGTCGAAGATTCAGTGATACTGGGAAAATAAGATGGACTAACGGATACATTTGTCAGAGCTGTTGGTTCACTCCTTCTTTTCACTTCTTGATACGTGGTAGAGGGGACAGTAGGTCCCCTTGATAACTGTACGTTTGGAGATTCAAACATCTCCCGATTTACAATCGTTAGCGTTATATTCCTTGCAGATGTTCCAACATAATTTGAGGATAAGCATGTGACTACTACTTCATCCTGAGCAGTTACTACGTTGGTCAATGAATCAGGACTGACGGAAATATTTGCGACATCGCTCCGAGAGTCGCATCCGCTCACCTTTGACTCAGGCTGGCAAGACCAAGCGAATGTAAAATCCATCGGGAAACCTTCAGCTATACACATGAAGGCCACACTTCTCCGTAGTTGGGAAGACAGTAACGCGTGAGAAGGCATCACACTTAATGTAGGCTTTTGCATCACTTTTATCGGCCCAATTAAGCATTCGAGTAGTCTCCCTGGAAATTCGTATTCACTCGTGACGACGCAAGTAATATTTTTCATATGCATCTCAACTGACACAACTAAATCCTTTTGGATAATTCTCAGTAGTCCTTTTTGGGTAATATGCGGAGACTGGAGGGAGGGAAGCATGAAATTACTTGACGACGTGAATCCAAGGTCAGCAGGTGGATTGCTTTGGTGAACCTCACACTGAAGAGAGACCGTAGACCCCTCATGGAGACCCAGAGAACTTTGTGGTGCAGCTGCGCATGTTACATCTGACTCGCTGGGAAAGTACAAAACATCAGGTTGGGCACTTCGCGAAACGTAGCATTTCTTGCCCTGTTCTTCAGGAGTGTGGTAGGCACATCTCAAAAAACGAGGCCCCTTTTGGACGGCAATCAATATTATTGTGCTTGTCATTTCGCCATTTGTATCATCGAATGTCTCATGTAGGTCCTTCGCTGAGTCGGGTACAGGAGGACTAACCTGCCACGTCAAATCATCAACCGACGGATTAAAGTTCCGAATGGAGCAGGTAAAAACCGCGTTCTCTCCAGCACGTACAGCCGTATTTTCCGGTTCCATGGTGAACATCCCTGAATAACCTCTAGTGCAGAATGAGGCGAAAACATTGTCAAGGACTGATGTGAACAAAGATATAAAAAGGGCTCCAAGCAGATTCATCCTGCAGTAGTCATGGATTTCAGAACAAAGGATCACAACTGCATACGCTGAGAAACCCGAGGCGCATTTTACGTACACAATCTATGCAAAGGCTGCAGGTCGCAATAGAACTGCTGTCTCCTTGCGTGATTCCGTAAAAACTAGAAAGAGAGAGCACTTGAGCATGATTGGCTGTCACATGGCATGCAACAATAGTTTTACATTGTCGTAAACATTAAAGCTTAATCACTTCACAAGAGCGACGGACGAATCCTTTAATCATATTTCCCTGGGTACAGATCAAGGAGTAGAATGCAAGCAATTATGATATACTTTCAGAACAACAATAAACCGAAAATGTCATTCCTACACTGTCAATTCGTTTCAACAAGTGCGTGCAACTCTAACACAAGTAGCTATTGTGATATCCAGGCAAAGAAGTTATTACTCTCTTTGATTATTCCTCTTCACTGTAAACCGTCTATTGATTATAATCAAACATTCCTTGAAGAAAAAAAAAACAGTTTCCTAACAGATCAATACCTAGTGCATGGCCGAGGCTGTCTTTTGATCCTTGTTAACTGTATGAAATCTGCACAGATGACAGAATCGTAAATGACGTAATGCTTGCGGAATAACCCTCTAACCCCCCCCCCCAAAAAAAAAAAAATATATATATATATATGAAGAGTTTGTTTGCAAAAACCGATAAGTCCATATTTGCCAAATAGAGATATTTGCGATTAAAGGTCAAGAAAAATAAAGAGAATAATAAGAAAATTTGTGCTTCTTTTGACTATAACTTCAAAAATATACCTTCATAATTATGTAGTGACCAATATTTCATTTAAAAGGTATTATTTTGTACTTTATGACAGAGACCGTAACTCAAAAATCTTTTAAAATGGACTTATCGGTTTTTGCAAACAAACTCTTCATATATAGTGCGTATATTATGGATATCATAACGACATTTGAAACAATAAGAGACTCGGGGTTCTCGCGCTCATCCGAGTAACAGAAGCTCTCTGCCCCCCTCTGCCCCCCCCCCCCCTTATACCATCCGCATATTCTTGGAGACTCTACACGAAAACATTGTAAACTTGGGCCGCGGGGGGGGGTGTTATAGATACATGTGCATTGTACTATCATTTCTGGGCACTTTATTGTTCCGCGGAGGAATATAAATAAAGAGTTCGACAAGATGACCGAGATCGACCAAACAACTTGTTTGAGAGTCTCGGTATTTTTGGTGGTTATGATGGTTCGTTAGGCCAAATTAACCTTCGTAACAAATTGGGGGCACGTCACGAGAGTTCGGCAGGGTCTCTGCGGACTTAGGTGATTTGGTCGGGCTTGGTATGATCCCAGGAGTGTTTTTTTCTTTCTCGCTTGGCCGATGAATTTCGGTGAGTAGCGTGTGTAGCACTCTATGCTATGACTGCTTGTTGTGGACATGGGCGATCGCGATACAGTTTACGGCGCGTAAGTACTAGGTGTTTCAAAAAACATTTCCGACTTTTGATTCTTAATAATTCAAAAACTATATATCAAATAACACTTTCATTGATATGAGTGATAGCTGAATAGTGTACAATTTGGTTGAAGGTGGTTTAAATATGAAAGCATAAATAAGTTTCATGAAATCCATGATTAATTTCAGTCAGGTTCCAGACTTTGCTCTATTTTTAACACTCTGTAGAAAATTTCACTTTGCACAGGGGTCAATGGGTGTGTATGGGAGTGTGTGGTTAACACCCTGACAATGGTCCTGAACAATGGCCAGGGTTTGAATGCTTTATTCATGAGAAATTCCACTATCACAACTAGTCTTTATTCAGCCTCTGGCAGTATCTGTGTAAAGTCAAACGCCTGTCGATACTGTCGTTGAGTCGCGACAGTGCTCTCCCTACTTCTGAAAAACAAAATTACAATGAATACATTCTGTTCTAGAAGTAAAGAAAAATCAATTTGAGTATATATACACCTGTGTATATGTAGCCTTGAATAAATCTACTGTGAAACAAATCGCCTCAATGATAAATGCTGCTGTTGAACTTTTTACCAAAAAT
Organism: Diadema setosum; assembly: GCA_033980235.1. Classification (NCBI taxonomy): domain Eukaryota; kingdom Metazoa; phylum Echinodermata; class Echinoidea; order Diadematoida; family Diadematidae; genus Diadema; species Diadema setosum. The sequence goes on from CM067065.1 coordinate 29,486,087, forward strand.
GATCTCTTTTTATCGAAAAAGCGAAAAATTTGTCAGACTATTCAATTAGTAGACAGTTGTATTAAAATGAGGAACTTTAGATCATTTTTTTAATGCTTATTTATATCCCAAATTTAGTGATATGTGAAGCAAAATTTAAAAATGATTGCCAGCTGGAATGAAATGTGGTGTTTGCAAGCACTTTACCGTGCATGAATTCAGACCAGCAGTGCCCAGGGCAATCCACATGAATTATTGATTAAGCATTCATGTGCAAGGGAACGCGAGACTGACGCATAGTCAACAGGTGGTTCAGGCATGTCCATTGTTCAGGGCCATTGTCAGCACACACTCACATACACATCATTGGTTCCTGTGCGAAGTTCAGTTTTTGTACAGAGGGTTAAAATTTGACCAAAATCTGAAACGTTACTTCAAAATCAATCTTAGATTTAATGAAACTGATTTATGCTTTCACGTGCAAATCACCTCCAACCAAATTGTACGCTATCCAGCTATTACTCATATCAATGACAGTTTTGTCGAATGAATAGATTTTGAAAATGATCAAAAGTGGGAAATGTTTTTTGAAAGACCTAGTACGTATGTGGTTTGCATCGTGATTGTTACAGTGTACTGTATGTGAAGGTGTTACGACTTGAGAAAGCATGGTGCGTTTACGGCGTAGTGTGTGTGTGCACGCAGATGGACGCGGAGTGATATGTTATACATTTTGATGTAAATCGGTCGTCTTTGTGTGTCTGCGTGAGGGAAGTACGCGTTCGTATTTCTTTCGGGATCGAAAGGGTTAATTTGGCACGTGCGTAGTGTTGAGGATGCTTTAGTCTGGTTATACGCTGCGTGTGTGTAGTGTCTGCGTGGAAACGTTGGTCAAATGTTGGTCGTTGGTCCCGTACGTGGTGGTTCGTGTGTGGTTCAGCATACGGGTTATTCTACGGCGGTTCGTATGTGGTTAAGCATACAGGTTATTCCACGGCGGTTTGTACAGCTGTATGTGGTTTAGCATACAGGTGACTTCACGGTGGTTCGTGTGTGGTTTAGCATGCAGGTGATTTCACAGTTGTTCGTGTGTGGTACAGCACACGGGTTATTCCACGGTGATTTGTGTGTGGTTTAGCACACGGGTTATGCCATTGTTGTTCGTGTGTGGTTTAGCACACGGGTTATTCCCAGTCGGGTCGTGTGTGGTCTATATGCATACGGGTTATTGTTTATAGTGCGACTGGTTTTCTTCAGTTGAAAAGGGTTTTTTTTTTTTCTGCTGGCTGGCTGGTGAGAAGTCAGGTTTTCTTGTTGCACTATTAACTGTACATTATTGGTGCATGATGGAGAAAGATCAAGATTTTTCCATTGAGAAGTTTGTGGATTCACCCACAGTTGAGGAGTTGCTAACCTTGAAAAAGGTTGATTTGTTGCGTGTTGCAGAAAACTACAAGGTTCCTGCTGTGAAGAGCACAATGAAAAAGTCAGAAATTACACAGCACACAATCAAATTTCTTGTAGATGAAGAAGTATTTCCCCTCCAGGCATTGCGTAGCACATCAGGTAGTCCCCCTGGTGATGTGCAAGGGAGTGTAGAAGTACGTCTGAAAGAGCTTGAACTTGAGAAAGCGAGAATTGAGTTAGAGAGAGAGGGGGTTTCTCTAGAAAGGGCTCGTCAAGTTGGTGAGAGAGAGAGTATGGTGTAAGCGTCAGTGGTTGGCATTTTGATATCGCCAAAAATGTCAGAATGGTCCCTGAGTTCGATGCCGGAGATGTGGATAGATATTTCCTGCATTTCGAACAGGTGGCGGATAGCATGGAGTGGCCAAAAGAAAAATGGCCTCATCTTTTGCAGACTACGTTAAAGCGAAAGGCATGTGATGCTTATGCTTCACTGTCGCGCGAAGAAGCTCAGCATTACGCAACAGTAAAAAAGGCAATCATGAACGCGTACGCCTTGGTTCCTGAAGCGTACAGGCAAAAATTCAGGAATAGTAGAAAACAACAGTGACAGTCATCCAGAGAATTTGCAAAAGTGAAGGAAATTGCTTTCACTCGTTGGCTGCAATCAGTAGGCGTGGCTACTGTTGAAGATTTGCGGGAACTTGTGATACTAGAGGAGTTTAAGAGTTCACTACCTCAAGAGGTGCGTTCGCATATCGAGGAACGGAAAGTGAAAACTTTGTTGGTAGCTAGTACAATGGCTGATGAGAATACTTTGTCCAGTAGTCATGGAAACAGGTATGTAGGAAGCAAATATGCAGCTCCTAATCGTCTGAGTGTTAGCAAGACAAATTCTAGCAGTAAGGCAGAGGTGAAAGCTGGTCTAGTGGTAGAAAATGAGACTGACAAGAAAGGTAGGAACACTGAGAAGCCAATTTTGTGTTTCCATTGTAAGCAACCAGGACATGTGAAGTCTACTTGTCCCATTCTGAACAAGAAAAAAGAGGAAAAAGACAAAGAAAAGAAGTCTCATCCCAATGGATTGGTGAGTCGTTCAGTGGAATCGACAGGTGATTGGTGTGAACAAGTTCAGAGTGTGATTAAGTCAGCTGATCAAGACAAGATTAAGTCTCAGTATGAACCAATCACATCTGTAGGCTATGTGTCATTGGTAGGGTGTGATGAAGCCAGAAAGGTTACCATCCTGCGAGATACTGGTGCATCTCAATCACTAATTCTTGACAGTGTTTTGCCTTTTGGGCAAATGTCGTCCACACTCAAGTGTACTGTTACAAGGAGTAGAAGGAGGTTACGTTGAGGCCAATCTTCACACAGTCGATTTGCAGTCAGGCCTAGTTTCAGGAAGGACGAGCCTCGGTGTTAGGAATTCACTTCCTATGGATGGCATAGCATTGATATTAGGCAATGATCTTGCAGGAGACAAAGTGACTATTCCAGTGGTCAGTGCAGTCCCTTTGGATAAAGAAGGAAATGAGGCAGCTGCATTGGTTCAGGAATTCCCTGAAGTTTTCCCAGCTTCTGTAGTCACACGTTCCATGTGTAGAAAATCAGAGGAGTCTGAAATGAAGGCTAGTCCAGAGGATATCAGTCTAGAAGGGAGTTTCGTCTGCCGGTTGGATGATGTAAAAGCAAGTAGAACCGCATCATCAAAATCACATCAGATAGGGGATGAGTCTCAGCCTGTAGATGAAACTGAGATTGAGTTGAACAAGAGCTCTTTGATTGATGCACAGAAGAATGATCCACAGTTGGTAGCATTGTGTGATAGTGCTCTTGCTGAAGAAGAAGCACTGAGTGAAAGGACTTGCTATTATATGAAAGGAGATGTGTTGATGAGGAAGTGGATGCCAATTGACTCTTCTAGTGATGAAGAATGGCGAGAAATTTACCAAATTGTCGTTCCAACAGTATGTCGTAAACACATCTTGAGTGTGTCGCATGAGTCAGCTCTTGGTGGTCATCTTGGAGTCAATAAAAAGGTTGACAAGATTTTGAAACGTTTCTTTTGGCCTGGTTTGAGACGGGATGTTTCAGATTTCTGTAGGACTTGCCATGTTTGTCAAGTGGTGGGGAAAGCTTAATCAGAAGATTCCTCCTGCTCCCCTAAAGCCCATACCAGCATTTGATGAGCAGTTTAGCACAGTTATCATAGACTGTGTTGGTCCTTTGCCAAAGACAAAGGCTGGACATGAGTACTTGCTCACTGTGATGTGCGCTTCTACGAGATTTCCAGAAGCTGTGCCACTTCGGCGTATCACTGCACAGAACGTTAGCAAGGCGTTAGTGAAGTTTTTCACAACGGTTGGCTTGCCAAAAAGTGGTGCAATCAGACAAGGGTTCAAACTTCACGTCAAAGATATTTTAGCAAGTGATGCGTGAGTTGGGTATCAAATGTGTTACCTCGAGTGCGTATCATCCACAGAATCAAGGCGCTCTGGAACGTTTTCATCAGACGCTGAAGAACATGATGAGAACATACTGCTTTGAGGTCGAGAAGGACTGGGATGAAGGCTTGCCGTTGTTGCTTTTCTCGGTGCGAGAGTCTGTGCAAGAGTCCTTAGGATTTAGTCAATTTGAGTTAGTGTTTGGACACAAGGTTCGTGGTCCATTGAAGGTCTTGAGAGAGAAGCTGTTGGGTGAGGATGAGTCACCTGGTTTGTTGAATTATGTGACCACGTTCCGTGGTAGGCTGACGCGTGCACGTGAATTTGCAGCTGGACATTTGAGAAATAGTCAAAAGAACATGAAGCAGTTGTTTGATAAGAGGTCAAGGGAAAGGATGTTCAGTCCCGGTGAAAAGGTATTGATATTGCTGCCCATTCCTGGTAATCCTCTGTGTGCTCGCTTCTCTGGTCCCTATGTCGTGGAGGAGAGATTGAGTGATGTGAATTACATCATACAGACTCCAGACAGGAAGAAAAAGAAACGGTTGTGTCACATCAACATGTGGAAGAAGTATGTTGAAAGAAGTGTAGGCGAGAGTGTGAAGCCAGTCATGTATGTGGTAGGAGCAGTCCAAGATGTCCCTATTCCCAAGACGAGGAAGGAGCTGATGAGATTCATCAGCATGGCAGGATACTACCGTCGCTTCTGCCATAACTTCTCGGATGTTGTGGCACCCTTGACTGATCTCCTGCGGAAGAATGTGAAGTTCCAGTGGTCAGCCGCATGCCAGTCTGCGTTTGACCAAGAGGTTTTAGTGAAGGCAATCCTGTCGAGTGGTCCTGTACTGGCAGCGCCGGACTTCAAGAAAGGCTTCAGCCTAGCTGTCGATGCCAACAATGTGGGAGCAGGCGTCGTGCTGATGCAAGCTGATGACGATGGAGTGGACAGACCGGTATGCTACTTCTCAAAAAGGTTCAACGCGCATCAGCGGAAGTATTCTACCGTTGAGAAGGAGACCCTAGCGTTGATTCTTTCTCTCAGCCATTTTGATATCTACGTGGGCAGCACAACTCAACCTGTTGTTGTGTGGACTGATTACAACCCACTGACATTCGTCAACAGAATGAGAAACAAGAATCAGAGACTGATACGGTGGAGTTTAATCCTACAGGAGTATAACCTTGACATTAAGCACATTCGCGGAAAGGAAAACATTGTCGCGGACACACTTTCTCGTGCTTAATTGAGAAATCTCAAGATTTCGTATCGTTGCGCAACAATTATGCAAATGTATATTTATGTTTGTAACACTTTAAGCAGGTGTAATTTTGTATACGCAGGACAGTGTGTGTACATCACGTATATGTATGTATTTTGCATACACTATAATTGTGATGCCAACAGCATGAATGGCACTTTGAGTGTGTAAATAACAACATGGAAGTATCTTCAGACATGTTTGTGTTAATAAGGAAACACAGCAAGCTATTTTGTGCTTTGAGTCACTCTCCAAAAGAAGACATTATGAAGACTGTTTTAAGTTACGCTAGCCTTCAACAGTTGTCAAGAATGTGAGTTGTTGGTAAAATAACTTCAAACAGGTAGTGTTGCTGTTTGTATAAAGAATGTGGTGTATCGAGTAGTGTAGGTACAGTTCAGGTATTTGAAGTTTCATACTTGTACTATATATGTACAGGTATTGGTTAAAGCTGTTGTGGCATATATCCTAGGTTGATTGGAAGTTGCCTTTTGGATTTAATTAGCATGTATACTGTACACCTTGTATTAGGTACAGAAATTATATAGTTATACATGAACATAGCTTTTGCTCATTATTGCAGCTCAATCATTGCCTTGGTAAAAGGTGTCCAGTATTTCACAGTTTATCCAATATACCAAACAGGCATATCTATGTAAGCTGACTGTGTTGTACCGGGATGTATACAGGTATACACTCACTTATTAAGCTTAAGTGTACGCACAGGTTATCATCAAGAACATTTCATTCAGGTTCATTTGATGTTTTGTCAGGCAGGTCATACTCTTGGTGTTTTGTATGTTGACAGGAAAGTTTTCAGAAACATAAGTAGGATATACAATGTATATGACATTTATTGATGTTTCGACATTTCAACAGAGGCTGACACAACGTCTACAGGTACATATATATGCAAGTCACATATCATGGAATATGATGTTTTGGTTTTAGGTTGTAATATGATTACAACAGTTGGATTATATGCAGTTGCTTGTGGACGAGATGACGTGTTTATGATCTTCGTACACAGGCTAATCATTTGATATGACAGTGTAAAATTGATTTACATGTATGAGGAAACCATCGGATTTTGGTATGATGTGCATTGTTTGTATGCATGACATGACATTGCAGTATTCAGTGTTGCACAACTACATGCAATTCCTGTATGCAGTAACTAACAAGCAGCAGTAACTCATGAGAGTGTTAGATTGGTACACGTTGATTGGTACTAAAGCTGTACATGTTTTATCACAGGTTGTGATGATGATATAGCCATAGCATACTTTGTTTATGTGTTCTTATAATAACGCAACCATGGTAAACTCATGGATTTATAAGAGTGAATTGGAAGAGGAATGTACAACACTGTTCCAAAATATTGTGCCAAGGTAAGAGTCCATTTGTGTTGAAAACGTTAAATGCACTCTTTTAGGGGGGTGTTATAGATACATGTGCATTGCACTATCATTTCTGGGCACTTTATTGTTCCGCGGAGGAATATGTAAATAAAGAGTTCGACAAGATGACCGAGATCGACCAAACACCTTGTTTGAGAGTCTGGGTATTTTTGGTGGTTATGATGGACTGGTTCGTTAGGCCAAGTTAACCTCCGTAATAGGTGACAGGCCTGAGAACTTCTACTTGCATGTTCCACCATATTGGCAATAATACCTTCCAAGTACACTGTATTTAGACAATTTGATTTTGCATATAAAGAAAAAAAAATCGCGCTAAAAATGTCCAACCCATCCAATTTCTGCAGAAACCTCTACAGCTACTAGAAATAACATTGAAAAGGCACTTAGTTATGTATTTACTGGAGTATCTCCAGTTTTAAACCTGATTTCTTTTTCAAATAGGGAGATATAGGGTTCTTGTATGTATCAGATTTGAATAAGAAACTTTGAAGTAGAATTTGGTGGACCTATAGATTTAAATAACGTTTTGTTGAGGGAGAATAGTGCCTGAAAATTTTTCCCCACTGAAGAAAAATTATTTAAGATATTACAAATGGGATGAGAATCTCCCATAATTTCATCATGAAATCATTTTTAGTAACATTAGACTAATCATCTGATATACACATCGCTTACTCTAAAAAATGTCCATGTATTTTGCATATAAAACCTAAAAAATAATTGATAACTGCTTAGTATGACTATTTTTACTCTACGTAATTTTCGTCAGAGTATTTCTATATCTAGTTTATTTAAGTTTTGATTGCTCAGTAAGTTTCATTTTAGATTCATAGTATGAATTGTTCCTCCTGCTTATTGGACGCAAGAGCGATTTAAAGATTCATCGGAGCCTTGGTATTTTCTTTATCTTTTTATAGTTATGATGGGTTTTTCTATACGTTTAGGAATATGGGTGTCCAAATGTTGGATTGAGGGCAAGTTAACATCATATGTCCTTTATAAAATACCAACTAGACTTATATATTTATATTCTATACATTTTTGTGTGTTTCTTTATTTGAATAAACGGCTGTATTCATTATCAACTATAATATATATAGATATGTAATATCAATATTGCAAATTCATTTCAAGGGGAATGCTGAAGATATCATATTATACAAGTCAATGTACCCGTGGAGTGCCAGAAATCCTCTATGGGGATTCCCCCAGAAATGGTCAAGGTCACTGGGTCAACGGAGGTCAAATAACTGTATTGCGCTACTCCTTGGTCCGATCTTGGCCAAACTTGCTGGAAGCATAAGTAGGCCTACACCTGGGAAATCCGCATTGAGGATATTTCTGGGGGAATCCCCATATAAGTAGGCCTACACCTAGGAAATCCCCATATAAGTATGCCTACACCTAGGAAATCCCCATTGCGGATATTTCTAAGGGAAATATGTCATACCGAGGTGCTACTGCATCTACCAATGCAGCCAAGGTAGGAAAAGTAAGAAATCGATATAGCGCCCTCTATCTGGTGTCTGATTAGTGCAGCTGACGAAGATTAGAAGTTATTTGACCTTTGACCCCAGTGACCTTGACCCTTCCAAAATGAACCTCTCAAGGGCAATTTTGCGATAAACCTGCATCCACCCACTAAGTTTGATGGAGATCGGACTAAGGACCTTTGAGGAGTAGAGGAACAAACAGACAGACAAACGTTGCTCGAATTATAGTATGATATGAAGTCAAAGAGTGGGACACATAGAACAATTTGTCGTTTACATCGTTTAAAATGGCCTTTTTGAAGTGGAGTTAGAGTATATTGAAGATTTACACCTGTCAACCCCCCCCCCCCCCCGAAATGTAGGTCACAGCGTAAATTTCGAGGCTTGCCGATGACGTCATGGGGAGAAGGGAATCGCGCAAGGTCTCGAGCGCCGCCGGCCCCCGCACGCATAATGCATGCATTGTATTATATGTCACGATGAGCGCGAGTGTGGAATGTATGAGATTCCTTTGTTCAGGCAAGCCATAAGGTGGGGAATGGTTACAGCAGGCGTAAACAGCATAGAAATTTAGAATCGGGCAAGCCAGGTGGAGAGAAGTGGTTAGGGAGAAAGGACAGTGTGGAAGAAAGAGGGAGGCTCAGTGGAGTCAGGGTAGAATGGCTAATGTAGAAAGGGACAGTTGGTAGGAAAGAATAGGTATTTAGTTAGGGGGAGATAGTTGGGATAGATAGGTTTAAAGTCAAAAGGAGGAATTAGTTGGAAAGAAAAGGGACGGGTAATAAAAAGGGGAAAGCTAGTTGGAACCAGTTTAAGCACAGTAGAGGGTGGAGTTATATTAGAGGCGACAAGGAAAGTAAATTTGGAGGGGAAAATCAGTTGGATCTGAACATCTGTCAGAGCAAGACATGCTCTTCTAACTCACTGGTGATAGGAGTAGAGAGGTAGCTGATCGGCCTACAATGCAGCGCTGCATTTCAGGCAGGAGAGTCATGGCACAGCAGCCCCACGCATTAGGGCAGGGCACGCGCAAGACATGCTGCAGGCACTGACAACAGCTGAAGTCTCCACCTCACCATTACTTAAGGGTCTGAACACCAAATCAGACGTAAGTAGTTTTGTAGCTGTATTAATTTGTTTTTGCAATATTCTGAGTTCGTCATTATTGTTATATATATATATTTTTTGTGTGTGTATATAGAGATTTATGTTATGTTCGCTGGTTCACTATAATATGTGGATTAATGATGTTAAAGTAAAGATTATGTTGTATGTCAGATTGGATAAAAAGGTTGTATAAGAGTGCAATAGGATTTGTTGTAGTTTGGCAGGAAGACGGGCTAAGTCAGCAAGTGATTATTTCAGGTGGAATGGTTAAATTTACAGCGATTGCTGCGGATACAGTGTATTTTGGCTTTCTATGGTTGTATCAGGAAAATACAATCCATGTTCATAATTAAAATGAATGAAGTTAGAAGTTTGTTAAGTGATAAGTTAAAATGTAATTTTGGTTGCTGAAGGATTTAAAGGTTAGTTATAATGAGAAAGGGATACAGTGAATGTGTTAAGAGAATACAGTTTAGCTGGTTTTTGATTGAGATAGTTTATATGAGATGATCTGTCATGTTTATATGTTAAGTGAGTTATGAGTATATACATGGCGATGGTTTATTTCTGTAGTATGTATATATAGGTCTGCTGTCATGGTGGAAGTATACAGGAGCACTATTGGTTAAGTATAAGTGTCACGTGGGTTTACTCCAATAAGGATAACTTCACACATGCCATGTACCGTTACCTCTCAAGGTTTATTTCCAATAAAATTCAATTCACATACAAAAGATTATTTGACCAGTCAATCCATTGCTATAACAAACTCGTTCGGTCAACTCTCTAAATTCCAAAAATTGACCTAATGTAAGGGTCAATCTCAAAATCTCACTTTTGCTGTTTAGAACTGCATCAACCCCTTAGAAAGTAAACACATCAGTTGACACTGTCTTGACCTCAAACCATTCCACTCACGGGTCACTGACCTAGTCTCAACTATCCTCACTTAAGGAAATTCAAACTTAATTCACAAATTGACTTCCCTTTGCTTAAATTCCGTCTCGTGTATACAGGTCATATACGATGCTGTTTCTGTTAAACAAATAAGTTTGGCTTTACCTCTGGTCCACAGCAAGTCCTGAGCTGACTTGACTCTGTGCGACCTCTCTGATTCCGAGTCGATCCAAATTTACCGAATGTCCAGGTCCTAATCTCAACTGACATCTAAAACTCTATCTCTTCACGTCCACTATCTATATCGTGCCCACCTAACAGGGCTACCACAACTCAATTGACAGTCCTGAATTGACTTGTCCTGAAAATTTGTTGATTCTGGCTCAGAATCACTGCCACATCTTACTTCATAATCTCATTTTAGTCTTAAACCCAATCATCACACTTTAAAGCCACATTCTCCATTGATTTACCTGAAACAGACTTGACTGGAATGCATTATGCATACTATGATTCAACTCAATAATGACCAATGTTACAACTGGGAATTTTGGTACCGGTATTTCATACTTATAAACCACCTGAAAATTTCACAACAACCTGGGTCTCAATAGGTACAAATCAAATATATCTCGGTGTATTTGAGTGTATCTCATCTCACTACTAGTCTTTGAAAGTTCATCAGACTTTTGAAACTCCTCCTGCTCTCAAATGCGAATGTGTATCGAATGTATACATCACCATGATCCGGCCTCTGTGAGTCTATGGGCGTGTCCGCTAGTCTCGCTCACTGACGATGTAACCACGCGACTCTCACTACCAACGCGAGGTGGCTATCGCGATAACTCGTCTGACCTCACATGCACGTGGTCTCAGGAACATGGAGACTCAAGGCCATGCTGTTCCAGCTTAGGTGCATCACCCAAACTCCAGTCCAGGCCGTAGTGCGACACGGAAACTTCTGTTCCGTCCTTAGTGCCATCTATAATAATGATAGTCATAATTCCAAACACATTTCCTACCAAAGTGCCTTGTGGTTTTGTCATTCACAATGAGACACACTTATATAAAATAAGCATTGCACTAGCGGGCATTTAACGTCCCCAAGCAATGACATTCACTTTAAAAACCCACAATAATACATCGAAATTTAATGACCAACCACTGAAATTATTCCTACCTCACCATTTCACAGTTAAATCTGACATACAAAAGTGGACAGCACAATTACACATATTCTTACATTCTACTAACATGAGGTTTGTCTAAAATGTCAAATACTTCATCTGACCTTGTCAATATGAGGTGAATACCTGCTGTACTTACTGAAAGGCTGAACTCGATCCAGTCTTCTCAATTTACTTTGTAATTACATAAGTGCACTTCACAACAGTCTTCACCTTTCCTATAAGACCTTTAATATTTATCACTTGTAAATTCACTTATAAATACATTGTTGTTCACCTTAAACTCCATTGTTTCTAGTGAAGAACAAAGTCAGGATAAAACTCACCGATGGTGACCAAAATTTGCTAGAATACAGCTAACAAACTGCCAAACCGGCTCCAACTCTGCTGGCAGGTTAGCAGCCTTCCTCAACTCAGTGCAGTAGTTTACAGCTGCTTAAATTGAACTTCTCAGACAAATTACTGCATGTTGCAAAGTAGACTGCACCGTGTGACAGCTCTGGAGAACTCTGTCCACTCAACCTGGCAGCTAGGGTGTGTCTGACTCCTTCTAATACACTCCTCTACCAAGGTACAGCCAAAAGGCCAACCTCAAACCAGCCAAAACCAGTTCTCAATACACCTGCCTGACCAAGTCTCTATACTGTGTAGTGTGTACTTCACTACACTGACATACAGATTTCAATCATTATCATGTTAATTAGTTTCACCATCAATGGCACTTGAGCATGTTCACCATCAATGGCACTACTCATACACAATACAGGTGTTTACTCCTGGTTGCAATCCAATACACATGTGTTTGACATACTACTCCTTTAATTCATTAAAGATAGGCAAAACTGAGCAGTGTGGATTTCAAAATTGTCACTTTCATTGTGACAATAAGAAAGTATTGAACTGTGGTTCATGATTGAAATTACCCTGTGAACATATAATGTTATGAGAATTGGTTATAATATCCCCATATAGATCGACACCGACGAGCTGGGCTCGACGGAATCATCGTTATCTCGACGGCATAGCAGATACGCTCGACGGAATCGTCGTTATCTCCACGGCATCATAGCAAATACGCTCGACGGAATCATCGTTATCTCCACGGCATAGCAAATACGGTCGACGGAATCATCGCTATCTCGACGGCATAGCAAATACGCTCGGCGGAATCATCGCTAGTAGCTCAACGGCATCTCGGTTAGCGTGAGGGCAATTTCCGCTACCCGGACAGAATTCCCGTACCTTGGTAGTCCTCCGGTGCAAGCGGTGGCATCTCGGTCGACACGACGACAAATCCCGCCAGCCGGACGACATCCCCGACATCGCGATTATCCAGGCAACTTCTGCATTACCGCACAGACTAGTTCACACCCCCCCCCCCCATTCCCGTCGGACAGTATACATTGAAACCACACGTGCGCACCGTAAAGTATTGAACCACAGGTATTTTATTCACCCGGGTATAGGATGTGTTTATAAGAGTAGTCTAGGATGGGTTTACCTGAGGAAAGGATTTATTAGCATTTTATATTATCTTATTGGATTGCTCCTGAACGTTTCTATAATTTCTTTGATGTAAATACGAACGCAGTTCTAAAAGTTTTTTTTGTGGGAAATTATTGTAAAAATATAATTTTTTGTTTATGAAGTTTTGTTGGAAAAATAAATAGCATAAGAGCTGCATTTCTTGTTCAGTAAACTCACGAAGTGTTGAAGTGTATTAATTACAGTGTATCTCATAGCAGAACCAGACTTATCGTCAGTCGTAGATAGATACAGAGCTTAGAGCTGACATTATACAAGTTGTTGTAGATAGCATTTGCATATAAAGTTTTGCAAGTTTTTTTTTCGATAATGACATCGTACGTTAAGGCCAGTGATGATCAGGATGATTTCTTGGTGGAATTTGAATGTGGAAGCGATGATGAACTGAGTGATGCAGTATACACTAGTGATGATAGCGATGATGAAACTAGTGATGGTGACACTGGTGAAGTTGAAGAGATAGATGTTGATGACGAGCCGCACGGCGGGGCGCAGGAGGGAGACGCTGCGGGCGAGCTAGTGGGGAAGGCCCAGGGCGGTCCGGTTGAAGCGGACGGACTTAGTGGAGATTGGCAGTACGAGCCCTTGCCACACGGCAGGCCAGGGGACAATGTTGGTGACGCAGGACCAATGCCAGATAGACTTCAAAATTTAGATTGGTAAAAGTTGTTTTTATTCTGAACTGAAAATGAACCGAGCTTAGTGCTGACTTGAACTCGTACTTCAGAGCAGCAGTAGGCCTAACTGAACACAGCCCAGTCGCTGTAAGTAGCGCAGCGTCTGGTCGGGCTACGTATTATCATATCCTATCACATCACACTTACTCCGTACTCCCATTCACAGCTACAGCTCATCAGCATTCTATCTAGTTAAGTACCCTCACAAATTCACTGCACGATGCATTCATTACTTCACCGAGTCCATCAAAGTTTTATCACTATCGATGAAAATCGCAGTGCTCTGTATCGTTTATTTTATCACCAGATAGGCCGGCCGGCCTTGTCAAGACTTCGACTTAGCCAATGCCCGCGCATTGCGTGGTATCTAGTACAGTATTAGCGATCCACACACGCCGAATGTTTCGCGAGGTTTTCTGTCTTTTTTTCGCCAATTTCGCGAACTTGGTGCTTTTTGCGAATTTAAAAACACGAGAAAATATCGACTCTCTTTCCGTATATATTTCCCCCTTCCGCAGTGTACTCCACAACCACGAATTTAAGCACTCGTGAAATTAATGGGATGTCCCGATTCGCGAAAAAAAAGACTCGCTAAATATATGGCGTACACAGCTGTAGTACTACCAAGGAACTGCTGATATACACGTGTAGTACATTGTACGTACCAAAGAGGTACGAAGCTATGGCTTCTCCGCTCTTTGATACACGGAGGCTACTGCACTGCGACATACGCGGCCGGTGATGGGCGCATGCATGTGACTGATCGACTACGAAGCACCACTACAGGCACTAGGCCTGATAACTTCTGTATTCGTGGCCTAAATAACACGTAACAGACTCTATTTCACAGGAGACCTGAAGTAGAAAACAATTTTATTTCATTTTTTGTGACATTCTGATAAAAAATGTCTTGCGATTTCGGGGTACGAGCCTCGACATCTCGCTCTCACCGAGAGCATACATAGGTAAGCTCAGGCTGTTGTGTGATACTTCCGGGTTTGCCCTTCACCCCATGACGTCATGGACACGCCCCCAAAATAACCACGGATCTTCCGATTGAACATGATTCAGGATACAATTTATCTAAGCAGCCGTTCTCCAAAACGCAATGTTCTAAATGGATGAATTAAAGGCCGCTGTGTTTAACATGCTCTAAGCTTGAAATGGGGGAATAATCCAACAAAATATGCGTTTCCTTTAGTATTCTGCTTTAAAGATAATAAAAAGTTTTGGTACCTCAAAAGTGTCCTTGAATTTCCTTGTCTTAGTTTGTGTTTCAGGTTAAAGTACCTTTCATATAACTAACACTGTGAGACTTACTCGCCCCAAAGTGCTCTCATGTCTTAGTGATCATGCAATTAACTGCGTTCAGCAGCCCCATACGCATAGCGACCAGCAGTCCCATACGCATAGCGTAATCGGGCTTCGCATTGTAGCATTCAGGATCATGACAGATTTAGTATCGCAGGGTAAATGTCAACTTAAAATCCCATAAATTCTTCAATTTGAAGATTTACCAATTAACTTGAAGTATTGAAAACAGGCTTCGGGTAACGTTTGGTTCTGCCTATAGTCCCTTTCTGTTCGAATTGATGACTGAATGTGACTCGGTCGACAGGACCTTAGGAGAGCTACATACAGTACACTGAATACTACAGCCAGAGCATGCAAACACATCACATGCACACAAATTTCAAATCCATGAACGGATAAGATGTTTGTGTGCGCATGCGCTGGCCATGGTATCCAGTGTATGTAGCTCTCCCAAGTTCCTCTCGACCGAGTCACATTCAGTCATCAATTCGAACAGAAAGGGACTATTGGCAGAACCAAACGTTGTTCGAAGCCTGTTTTCAATACTTCAACTTAATTGGTAAGTCTTCAAATCGAAGAAATTTTTGGATTTTAAGTTGACATTTACCCGCGATACTAATTCTGTCATGATCCTGAATGCTACAATGCGAAGCCCCATTACGCTATGCGTATGGGGCTGCTGGTCGCAGTTAGCTATGCGTACAATGGGCTGCACGCTGCTGGTCGCAGTCAGTGGTTTCGTACAATATTTATCGACGCTGTACAGCGTCGGCTCTGGTACGAAACCATTATTGCATGATTACTAAGACATGAGAGCACTTTGGGGCGAGTAATTCTCACAGACAACGTACTTTAACCTGAAACACAAACCAAGACAAGGAAATTCAGGGAAGCTTTTGAGGTACCAAAACTTTTTATTATCTTTAAGCTATATTTGAAGATTGTGATATTAAGGGCAAGAAAGAAGGAGATAGAAATATTTCCATAAAATCTTCTGACGTGTTATTTTGTTTTAACAAATCTCTATAAAAATCATCCCTAAAAGAACAAGTTTTATTCATTTAAATTAGGTACTACACCTATGATTATAATTATGTTTTTTATTTTTCGCTGCCAAGAACTGTAATTTCAGTTAAAAGTGATTCAACCGATTCAGTTATGCTGTTAAGCTCATTGCGTACTACATTATCATTTGAAACACATAAGGCAACGCTTTCACTCACCCTATTGTTAACTACAAGATCACGTCCGTCCAGAGCGAATGGGAGACTTCAATCATGTTCAAGCCAGGTTTCGGTTTGGACCTACTGCTGTTGTTTAAAAGTAACCGTATTGTTTAAAAGTAACCGTAATTTTTGAAAGTGTTTATTGACACCAGGTAATCTTACTAATGAAGCGTTAAAGAGAAAAAGTAGTATTTTCATATTCCTTGACAAGATTATTAAACTGGTTGTGAGTAAGATGTTCAGAAGATACACTTTGCAAAATTGCAATTGGTTTTCTTATATGTCAAAATCATTATCTGATCATTACGGCGATAGATTAAAATTGTCTGAAACGTGATTACATTACATGTATCGCATTTACACTTATTAAGTATCTCAATGCGCT
Organism: Diadema setosum; assembly: GCA_033980235.1. Lineage (NCBI taxonomy): Eukaryota > Metazoa > Echinodermata > Echinoidea > Diadematoida > Diadematidae > Diadema > Diadema setosum. The sequence continues at coordinate 29,502,428 of CM067065.1, forward strand.
TTACTTACAGACTGTCATTACCCCGGTCATTGGATACAGTATTTCTAACCAGCACTAACAGTGCTCACTCTCCACTCCCTGGGGAGCATTCCAGCCAGTCGCAGCCATTTTATAGGCGCGCACATGCTGATCAACCAACATAAGCTTTCTCATCCTACCGGATACCCATTTACATTCTTGGGTGGAGGGCAGCAATGTGGACAAAGTGCCTTGCTGAAGGGCAAACGTGTCGGGCTTGGCATGGGCTCGAACCCACGAACCATATACTACGCTCATGTCGTTCACAGACAAGCGCTCTTATCCACTCAGCCATGACACCTCCTTTATCAATCGGTAATAAAATACAATTTTGATTAATATTTGTTTCCCCATGTACCAAAGAACTTCCTACCAAGTCAAAAAAAAGTCATCATCATTAATTTAATTGAATGTTGTGTCTATTGAATAGGGAAACATGATGTCCATTGCTTAGGAAGGCACATGTAGAGGGCGTTGAGAAAGACGTTCCATGTGTGGGAGGTTCAAACGGGAACCAGATTATGCAAAATGAGTTTTTCCTTAATAATTTTTTTTTTCATTTTTTTAGAAACTACAACCATAGCTATATGCAAAGCATAACAATCGAAGTTGGCTTCAAGGTTACAAGTTTTAAAACTCAATATGCAAAGCAGACCAATGTTATTTGTAATGGAAACAATACATCTTTGTGGTTATCGGCAAGCAGAGAGCCACCCTGTGCTACTCCCACAAGCAGACAAAAACAATTTATAACCACAACACAATTACAACTGAAGAGCACAGTGTGTTAACCACAGTGAGTACAACTATTTGAACCGAAACATGAGCAAGATACCGCTACAATTAGTGTTCACTACAATGTCACAGGAAGCCATGGGACCCGAAATCCCCTTCCATACAAGAAGCAATACATTTGGATAAGAACGATATACTCATATTGATATTATTTGTATACTTGTTGTTGCATTGTTTTGTTTTTAAACTGAAAACGGAATTTTACACTTAGTTAGGGCATTTTAGAAAATCTCTGGAACATCTGTGAAAAAAGAAATTGCTTACCAAAAGCTACTTCACAAGTGTGTTCATAAAGGTGTCTAGTAACACCTCTCAATTATTTCCAACCCAAATCCTTGTGGAAAATTCTGCGGAGCCAATCAAAGTTGGGCACCCGGAGGGGGGTGGGGCAAAAATGGAAAAATATTTTTTGTTTTCCAATATAATGCAAGATGTCTAACTAGGGGTTTCTGGAGGTGGTGAATCGATTCCAACCATTAGTTTTGAGTAAAATTTACTATCTGACCGTAAGATAGGCCGCGCCTCTTTTTTGTCCCCGCTGAAATACGTAAATATTGGTATTTTTATACTTATCTCATTGGGTTTATATAGTGGGTTTTTAGGGTGCACTGAAAACCTCGTAAGTTCGAACCAAGTTCCTTGTGGAAAAAAAAAATGGGGAGCCAGTTTAACCTAGGCAACAAAGGGGGCGGGGTCAAAATGATTTTTTCCAGTATTTTTATGTGAGGTGTCTAAATAGGGGTTTCTGGGGGTGCTGAGTGGATTCGAAACACTAGTTTTTAGTCAAAACTACTACCTGACCATTAAAATAGGCCACGCCTATCTTTTGCACCCGCCGAATTATGTATTATTGGTATTTTATACGTATCTCAATGGGTTTATATAGTGAGTACAGTATTTCATAAATGCTGAGTTGAGTTCTATCATTGAATTTGAGCTACACCCACTCTGAAAACAGTGTGCAAAACACTACAACATAAGTTTGCAATTGGAAGTAGTCGTTCCCACTTCTCTTACTTCCATTATGCTCCATTACAATCCAACTGAAATGTAGGCCTATCTCAATATCAAAACCTTGGTACTTTACCCTACTCCCCGACATCACCCTCACTGCTCTTATCAGCTGTTTAGTTGATGTTCTGGCAAGAGTTACCATGACATTTTCCGCTTGCAGATATACACTTGACTCCTTGCTTTTTAGGCTACAACAACACCTTTAGTGTGCTACAGTCCTACTGACAGTTGCATCTAACTTCAGAAGACAGTCTGGCGTTATGCTGCGACATTCTGATTCGCCCAGACATCAAAAACCTCATTCCAAGAGAAAAGTTCCTCGACAACAAGATCAACAAAGCCCAGCTTATTCTGCTGCTTGCTGAGACATTCAGTGGAAATGGGATCAGTGTACAGCAATGCCACAATGATGCAGACACTGCTACAGTCCGGGCAGCTCTAGATGAGGCAAAAGATTCTCCTGTTGAGGTGAGGGCTGAGGACACCGACATCATGGTTTTGCTGATTCATCATGCTGCACACCACCCCATCTTCCTCACAACAGCCGAAGAAACATCTTATGATATCGCAAAGATCAGGAAGGCCCTCCCAGAGAGATACCGGAAGTATTTAATCTTCTTGCACAGCTTATCCGGCTGCTACCATGACATTTTCCGCTTGCAGATATACACTTGACTCCTTGCTTTTTAGGCTACAACAACACCTTTAGTGTGCTACAGTCCTACTGACAGTTGCATTTAACTTCAGAAGACAGTCCGGCGCTATGCTGCGACATTCTGATTCGCCCAGACATCAAAAAAATCATTATAAGAGAAAAGTTCCTCGACAACAAGATCAACAAAGCCCAGCTCATTCTGCTGCTTGCTGAGACATTCAGTGGAAATGGGATCAGTGTACAGCAATGCCACAATGATGCAGACACTGCTACAGTCCGGGCAGCTCTAGATGAGGCAAAAGATTCTCCTGTTGAGGTGAGGGCTGAGGACACCGACATCATGGTTTTGCTGATTCTTCATGCTGCACACCACCCCATCTTCCTCACAACAGCCGAAGAAACATCTTATGATATCGCAAAGATCAAGAAGGCCCTCCCAGAGAGATACCGGAAGTATTTAATCTTCTTGCACAGCTTATCCGGCTGCGATACAGTGTCGGCAATTTCTGGGTTCAACAAATCAACTTTGGTAAACAAGCTCTGCGAGACTGACAAGGTGGAAAGGGCATGGATGTGTTTCTGGACATCCGAGCATACGATAAAGATGATATCATTAAAGCCGGCTGTGAATTATCCATGAAAAACCACTGAAAGAGTTGGGAGACTTGAAATTTGACATCTTCAGCAAGCGGGATGCTGCTGGCAGGGGCTGCATCAAACCTGAGAAACTGCCCCGACAACAGAAGCTGCAGCGCAGCATTCTCTACGAGCTTATCTTCAAACCAGAGATTGGCTAATGTTGCAAACTCGATCATTGGATGTCTTGGAGTACGGATGGAAGCTCGGTGACCAAGGTTACGCACCAGTCCCTTCAACAGACCCCATTGTACCGGACTATCTTCTGAAGTTTGTCAGCTGCAACTATGAGTGGGACTGTAGCACACTAAGCGATGTTGTAAAAAGCAAGGAGTCAAGTGTATTTCTGCTTGCGGCAAATGTCATGGTAACTCCTGCCAGAACATTAACCAAATAGCTGATGAGAGCAGTGAGGGAGATGTGTGGGAGTAGCGTAAAGTACCAAGGTTTTAATATTGAGATACGTTTTTGTTGGATTATAACGGGGCATAATGGAAGTAAGAGAACTGGGAACGACTACTTCCAATTGCACACTGGTATTGCAGTGTTTTGCACACTGTTTTTATAGTGGGTATAGCTCAAATTCAATGATAGAACTCAATTCAGCATTCTAAAAGAACTCACTATATAAACTTATTGAGATACGTATAAAATACGAATAATACAAGATTCGGCGGGTGCAAAAAAAAATATGCGTGGCCTATTTTAATAGTCAGGTAGTAGTTTTTACTCAAGACAATGGTCAGATAGTAGTTTTTACTCAAAACTAGTGTTTCGAATCCATTCAGCACCCCCAGAAACCCCTCTTTAGGCATCTCACACGCTTATAATGGGAAAAATTCCTTTTTTGACCCCTTCCCTTTTTTGTTGCCTAGGTTTAACTGGCTACTCAGTATTTTTTCACAAGGATGTTGGTTCGAACTTATTGAGAATAAAACATACAATGACTATGTACAGCAGTAATAGGATTATATTATGTGTAATATACAAAGAGAAATGGGAACGACTACTTCTCATCGCACACAAATGTTTTCAGTGCACCCTAAAAACCCACTATAATATAGTGAGATTTGTTATATTATAAACCCAATCAGATACGTATAAGAAAAAATAATATTTGCGTATTTCGGCGCGGGCATAAAGGAGGCGTAGCCTGTTTTACTTTCAGATAATAGTTTTTACTCAAAACTAATGGCTGGAATAAATTCAGCACCCCCAGAAACCCCTAGTTAGACATCCTACACGCTTATATTAGAATTGTTTTTTCCACTTTTCCCCACCCCCCTCTGGGTGTCCAACTTTGATTGGCTCCCAGAATTTTCCACAAAGATTCGGGTTGGAATTAATTGAGAGGTGTTACTAGACACCTTTATGAACACACTGGTGAAGAAAGCTATTGGTAAGCAATTTTTTTCACAGATGGTAAAGTGATTTTCTAAAATGCCCTAACTAACGGTTTAATGCCGCTTAATCTATGACTTCCTGGAATTAAACACAGATTATTACATGTCTGAGTGATAACTTTGGAAAAAAATCTTGGGCATAAAACTTGCATGACGGTATTTGAGCCAATGAAGTGATTGATATAATAGACAGAAGTCAGGTCTTCTATCCCACTAGGCCTACAGCAGTGGATGATGTGTATTTATTGTAATTAAAGTTTTAAGATATTTGAAGAAAGCATTTAATAGTTTTCATTTTCTGGAAACTTCTTTAAAATTTCTTGCCGTCATGGGACTATGGGAAGACAACAACAGTCTCTCTCCATGATGAAGAGAGTAAAACAATAAGATGATAGACCATGAAGATAATTTCTCAAATTTCATTTCCTGAAGAAATTCCTTCTTCATGACATATGTCGTGTGAAATACCGTTCGCTGCGCCGTAGGATGCAAGTTGACTGTTCTGTTCTTACAGAGTATAATGCTTGGATTTTAAAATGATTAGGAAGTTTCTCTATGATATTTCCCATTTTTCAACATTCTGGTTGTTGTTGTTTTGTTGTTGTTGTTGTTGTTGTTGCTGCTGTTGCTGTTTGCAAGGGGGAGCTTGTGGGTTGTAGGCATGGTATACAGGCCTTGTGACCCCTACCGTGTGACATGTATTGTGATATAGAGAATGTATGTTTTGTACTTTCGTAAAGTGATGCGATATAGGACAAAAATGTCAGCTTAAGGGGGAAATCCAGTCCAACATATGAACATGAGTCTGATAAAAAAAGAGTAAGATTCTACAATATCAAAGGTAAAATTTCGATCAAAATCGCGTGGAAAAAAGGAAGTTTCGCTTGTACTTGTGGAAACACTTCTTGAATACTTGACATGAATATCCAAATGGCAAAGTGAGCATGTCATAACCTCACAGTTTACCGGCTAGTTTGTACATAAATTTGTGATTTTTTTCAGTTTTTCATGCAAACGCAATTATCTGTGCCCGAGGCTCAGACCATAATACATCTAATTGATCATTATTCTGAAGTTATTCATCCAGGAGTAACATGAAGCATGAAATTTTCATCTTTTTTGTACACGATCAATGGAAAATTATGAGGTTATGTCATGGTCAGCTCACTCATTTCCATATTATCTATATTCGCTGAACAAGAATTGTTTTGCAAAAATTAGCACAACTTGATTTGATTTCAGTCAAAATTTTACCCTTGAACGCGTAAATTGTACTCTTTTGTATCAGAATAACTTGGACTTGATTTCACCTTTAATAGAGGCTGGGTAGGTGCACTATTATTCGCCATGATGAAGTTAGCAGTCTTCATGTAGTTCTCGAAAATAATGGGTGCTGGTTTCACAGTGAAAAGATAAAAATAAACACGATATGTTTGTTTGCTTTTTAAGGGAGACAGCAAGAAATCACTCCCCAAGAACACACAAACACACATACACACACACAAATCGCGATATCGTAAAATATTTTAATAAACGTTCATGTATTGCCATCATATCAAATACAGAAAACAACCATACAAAGCTCAAATCACACAAAAAAATAAAAAAGCTAGTTCTCATTCGAAAATAATCCATAAGATTTCATAAGCCTTCATATTATGACCAATAGCATGTCGGTCACATTTCAGTGTTTGCCGTTTTTACGAATATTTGATTATTAAGTGGTGATTGCGATGTCCATTATAGTGGTAATGAACTTGATGAAATACAGTAGGCAGATTTGTTTGGGTTTTTTTTTTTGGCAGTTCTGTTTCTTGTAACGTTAGATCTTTTCTTGAAGATAACATGTACAGTTTACGTATAGTTCGGTGTGAAGAGGTATTTGCATCATGTTTTATGTACAATTAAATTAATACACAGTTACAGTAATCAACATTGAATATCGTGACTAACCAAACATTCTTAAAAGATTATGACACAAACAAGAATGTACGGGGGAAATGTTCCAGACGTTTTAAAACACTCGCCGACGAATTTCTTTATTTACCATCATAATCGTATGAACAAACACACCCCAAACACCACCACAACAACATCGTAAATACAATAACATTAATAAACAAACAAAACGCAAGATGGACTGGCTCTGTAGAATTCAATACATGAGAGATCGTACATGCCAATAAAAGGACATTTTGAAATGAACATTAAGGGGATGGTGTATCTTTAAATTTAAGGTTTTAGTTTAAAATGGGGCATTAGGTTTCCAACCTTTTTGTGAAATTATGAGGAACCTCTTATATAAAGAAAAATATGAGATAGCATGCAAATCATAGCTTACATCAATTCATTTATTGAAAATTGCTAAAGTAACGTAAAACTAAGGTTGAACCCACCTTTTGATTTACTTTGTGTTTGGATATCTCAGGTTTTTCAAACCCAATTTTAATCAAATAGAGTGATTTCTAATCATCTCTCAAGTCTGAATGCCCCATCTCAACAAAAACTATACAATCTTCTAAACAGAATTCAGCTACAAAAACACACTAAAAGCAAAACATTGATCATTGTTAAAAATTAAAAAGCTTTCCTTCATCATATTATTCATCTTTAGTATACTAATGAAAGATTTTTGGATGATTTAGAATAAAATTTAATTTTACACTTTGCTCTACAAGTCTGCATTTTTGTACCACAACGGTGGTTCTTCTGTTTCGGCAATTTACAAAGCTCAAACCTTTCAGCAAAACAACACATCAAACACAACCAAGAGTATTGAACGAAATCCGAAAAGGTCAGGATATGATGGACCTACGAATTTGGGGATTGAAAAAAACAATTTGATTTATGAAGTGAGTTTGCCTCTTACTTTAATCTTAAATCACTCTTAATCAGTTCGTTAGAAAAAGAAAGTTGCCAGGTAGTTGTTCCTATTTTCAAAAACGTGGGACAAAGGCATTGTTAATAATAATATTGTCCCATTCTCTTTTAACTTCCTTTCAAAGACACTTGAAAGACTTACCCTCAGCAGAACCGTAAACTCAATTTTCTACTTCAGGCATAAATATGTACTGGTTCTCAGTTTGGATTTCGAAAAAGAAAAATATCGTACAACTCCCGCATTACTCATGTTTATTGACAAGAAAGCTCATACTATAAATGATGTGTGATTTTCTTGACTTTACAGAGACGTTTGATACAATAGATTATGATATTTTACTTTATAAGTTAACTCATTACAGAATTCCGTGAGGGGCGTGATAATGGTTTACTCATTATTTAACAAATATGAAACAATTTGTAATTATCCACGGCCACGACTCCCAACCTAAAATTATTTCGGTGCGGTGTTCCGCGGGTTCCGTGTGTTGTCTCTATTTTGTACATCAACGTTACTCAGAACTCATCTAAATTTCTTTCCTTCGTTTGTTTGGCATATGATACAATTATATATATATATATATGAAGAGTTTGTTTGCAAAAACCGATAAGTCCATTTTGTCAAATGGAGATATTTGCGATGAAAGGTCAAGAAAAATAAAGAGAATAATAAGAAAATTTCTGCTTCTTCTGACCATAACTTCAAAAAATACCTTTATTTGTAGTGACCAATATATCATTTAAAAGGTATTATTTTGTACTTTATGACAGAGACCGTACTTCAAAATCTTCAAAAATGGAATTATCGGTTTTTGCAAACAAACTCTTCATATATATATATATATATATATATATATATATATATATATATTATTGCTTTTCTCGTCATAATTCTGATGCGCTTATAAACATGATAAATGAAAAACCTATTTCTGTTCAATTTTGTATTTTTGCAAAACAAATTACTCTTAAACAATGATAAACCACATAATAATGTTGTTAAGTAGTTCCCAACCTGTGTTACCTATCTCTGTCAAGATATATTGTTCTTTCACAGGTCAATAGTTCACAATTGTCAGGTGTTTAAATCGATAGTGATTTATCTTGGGGAACCCATGTTAATTAAGTAAGTAAAATTATTGTTCGAAAGACAGGGGTTCTTAACAAACTTATGTTAAATGTAATATTCTACAGAGTTTATATTCAACTGCGTTATCTCCTTATCTTAATTATGGGATTCTGGCTCATCGAGTCCTTATTTATTGTGCAAAACCGCGCTATTAGAAGTTTTATCATACTGGATACTTATCCCACACGAATTAACTTTTTGTTACTAACAAAATTTGATATTTTCTGACTTATTTTGTTTCAACGTTTGGCCCGCTCATGTTCCAATTCTCAAAATTTTAGTTCCCCATTCGTCTATCCTTATAATTATTAGTAGTCCGATTGGATCCTAGACCATGAACACACTGTACTCCCATTTGAATCTTTACAATCTCATTCGTTGTTCTCCCAAGTCCTTACTTATAGTAAGTTATAACATTGTTGCAGCATGTAGCCTTTCTGTATTTTATCTAGAAACATTTATTTGATTGGATTTTTTGTTTGTTTTAATTGGTTCCCCCAGTTATTGCATGGTCTAGAAAATATCTATATTTCACGGTTCCCCTAATCTGATTTACTTCGGGACTTGCGGTTGTGCAAGCTTGCTTTTAAGCAGTCACCATCATATTTCTCGTATTATAACAATAGCTCAACTCTCATGAGTACAAACCTTGTGTTTATACCAAGACAGACTTTTTTACATTCCGGTGAAGTTTCATCGAATTTACATCTTGTGTAGTTTTCACATTTATATACTATTTTGTCCTATATGTGAGTATTATGAAAATAAATTCAAATTAACTGAAACAAGGTTAAGTTTTCCTCACAATCAACATCGTGCTGTCCATATCTATTTTGAAACGGAAGGCCGCCAAAGTTGGATTACCTTTATTTTCTTTACTCATTATAATATCTATATACAACGATCAACATCAGATATGATTCAGTTAATCAGTGGAACACAAAGTGAAGTTAGCCTTCCTTCCCTCTTGAATTCAAACAATTTTCGTTTGGGCCTTTTTTGTATGTTTGTCATTAATATTTTGCAAACCAAAGAACTATCATGGCACAGAAATCTTTAAAAGTGAGGAGACGCTGTAGCGCAGCTGATACAACTCCCTACTCCCGATAGGAGGACCCGAGTTAGGACCCGAGTTTAATCCCTCCCAGTGCTTTCGTCCTTGGACAAGATGCTTTTACCAACCACATCCCTTTCGACCCAGGTTTATAAATTGGACCCCTGGCGACGCTAGGATGATAATAATGGCAGGGCCCTATGGTAGTGCTTTGGCAGCACTGAATAATACCGTGAATAATAGTACTTTGCTATTATCATATATTGCTATAATTATATATTATACATTTTCTATTCACACACACAACACTCCGCTGTATTATAACACACAAACTTTCTACACTTTTGCACTAAACAGCGTTCTGCATTAGCTTTCTCACTCAGCATCTGCTTGGAGAAGGTGACTGGATTATCTATGATCGTTATGAATAAAATAATATATTTCAAAAGACATTATCCTCGCCAAAAATCTGCTTACGATGATGGTCCCGGTCTTCTGCATTTCTTGTAAACTCATATTTGCTATATATGTCTTTTGAACAGCAGGTACGTGAGTTTTTTATGTTAATACGTAAATGAGAAAAGAAAGTGAAGATGAAGAAGAAAGAGACATGTATATCGTGTTACTGTCGAAAAGGGGAAATAAATTTGAATTTGAATTAGAATTTGAAATGACACCTACGCTTCACAGCAGAAAAGTGATTTTTCTTTTCTTATCAAAATAAATAAATGATATCAGCTAGTAATTTGCTTTAGTTTGTATCATGAAGAAAAATGGTGCTGCACATTGACGTTAATCATTCACCTGTCTGCCTGTTTCCATGTAGGCCCATTTCCACTGTTAAAATATAACTCTTACTTGGCTTTCTGTTATATGCTTTGTATGAAAAAAAAAAAGGAATGAGGAAATCAAATCAAATCAAATCGAGTGTGACACAGATGCCTTGACTACGGAAGATGCGACACTGTTATTAGAATTTCAACACTGGATGCTGAGTATGGATCGCATATAGGTGAAGAAGGTCGAGTCTTGTGAGATGTGATGCAATCGATTAAGTAGGTCAGACAGAGCAGGACTATAAAGTGAAACTAAATCTTTACTTTGGTTTTTGTGTTCAGTCGCAATAGACCCAATGTGTTTTATGTAGCACACCAAAGGCCTTCTTGGCGTACAGAGTCCTCCTTGCAGCTTTCAGATCCGCACATTTGGTGTAATTAATTGTGGCTACGTTGGTCAAGAGACGAAAGACTCGGTTGTCTTCACTTCATATTGCAACCGTCATTATTTAGTTTATATCCTGTTCCATCCACTTCCCCTTCTTATTTTTGTCCATTTTCCTGATGAGTCTGCATTTTTATACTAATGATTGAGGCCACTGTGTTTCCTGATGACCAATGATTTGATATCTAGTTTTGTTTGTTTTTTGATAGGCAAAATCATGACAATGTATTCATAGCCTGTAGTAACAATACACTGGAAGCTTTAGATCTGCGATGCGGACGCTTAAGATGACAATATTAGGTTAAAATGGTGTTCTACAAATGCAAGAGTCAGCTGTTTTTGTTTTCAAGCGGGTGCGTTGTCTGTAGTTGGATTTTGTGTAGTCCTAAGACAACATGTCCGTTCAATTAAGATTTTTAGAGGGACCACTAGTCCAAGCGCAATCAACAAGCTGAAGAAGATGTAATTCTGAAAAGAATACCCAGTACATGCATTACATACCCCATTTCCAATTGTGGAGAAAGAATGTTCTCGTGATGTGGGGAGAAGGGACCTTGTTTTTTCACGTGCCCCACTAGTCACTAACGCAGAATCAGAATTGTAATGATAAACATTTGTAGTCGTTATATTCTCCTTTGTAGGGGTTGGAGATTCATGGAAAGTTTTACAGTCTTCCGACGTCATATCCGCATTAGTCGTAGTGCAGCAGAACTCAGGAAGATCTCTCCTCACCCATACTTGCTGTCGGAGATACGTTGAGTTTGATAACGAATTACATATTGGTGGAGCTATGCGATCGTGTTGGAAGCAGCGAATTAGACTGTTGTCTTCGTTTTTGAAAGCTAAGCATTCAAGGACGTTCCAGTAAAGCCTAATGCCAAAATCTGTGGCATCAGAACGGGTACAATTCACCTCATTTGGGCGATACTGAACGAAAATATAGAAACGATATTTCTCGCTGATAATTTTTGTGTAATTTGTATATGTATACACGATACAAATGTATGTTCCGGTATCTGCTCTGGCTAAGTTTATAATTGTTAAGGTTATGAATCGTTTGTCATTTATCTCCGTTTCACTCAGGCTGAACCTACCGAGTTGGTGAGGATTAAGGTTACTTTCTACAAATGTATTATTCTTATAAAAAGGCTCTTGAAGTTCACGACTAAGTTCGAAATATCTGTTGGGGCTATTTTTTGTTTTGCACGTGAGTTCAGCTTGGTCTCCCGTGTAGGGATCGAAATAAACATCAGCGGTTGCTTTAAGTAACTGAAACAACCAAATAAGCTTTAAAACAGCAACAAGTCTTACCTTCATTCTGTTAACTACCCCTACTTATGGGAATTGTACTGGTAAGCAATTTGTTTTGCTCTGATTCTTACGTTATACACAAATCCTTTCCTTGCCTGACTAAAACTGTAACATGACTTTTAGTCCAAAAAGTGTGACACAAAAATCTTTACCAATACAATGGCAGATGTGAGCCAAAGGGGCATGAGGCGATTTCCAAATGATTTACTCGTTAGGCCTACGGTAGACAAAGATTCTGTTTTATAGGAAGATTCTTTATATCTCGGAGTGGAGTGAGTATAAGCCTTAGTCGTTCGTTTCGGTGATTCCCTGCAGGCTTGAGGATTTTTTCTCTTGTTAGAGTTCGTGGTACAACATCCGATCACTGATTCAGCCGGCAGTGAGAAAACAGAATATATAGATGAGTTGCTGATGTCTTCCCAAAACGAGCTGTGCGCTATGTGTTGGTGTCGTTTACGCGAGTAGCAAATGATGTTTCCTTGAGGATTTCCCGATGTTGCGCGACATTCGAGGAAAACGCGATCTTGTGGTAAGTTATCAGACTCTATCCAACTACACTCCGCCGGCCCGGGGTTGAAGTTCACAGTCACACTGTAGCTGTGCACGCTAACAATCGTTTCGTTGCAAGAAAAGTGACAGGTGTAGAGTCCAGCATCAACACGGGCTACACGAATGATACGAAGTTGGATAACATGCGGTTTGAATAACTCTCCCTGAACTTTGTGCCGATTTGATGTAATTCCGTTTACCGCAGTATGGGGCTGAAAATAAATTGTGTGGTTCGGGGCGATGCAGGTTTCGTTTTCAGGATATCTGAACTCCAAGATGAATCCTTTTCCTTCTATAACAGTTTTCTGGTCACTGTGAAACACGATTCCTTGAGCCTCCAGGAGGCAATTCATCATGGCCAAAATTGCCAAAAGCTTCATCATGCTTGTAACTAACAGCTAACATGATAACGAACAATAAACGGTCCATTAAGCTGACTGCGTGATGTCCTTTTATCCAGAACCGTTCGTAGCCAAATTATGTTATCTGAAAGAGAAAGATATGTGAAAATTTCAAAGCGTTCCCTTTAGAGTAACACTTTAGCAATTACCCGAAAATTAGATATGTTTTTGCTCTCAGTTGTATTCGCAGTGCGTCATTTTTATATTTCAAAAAGAAAGAAAGAATGAACAAAGTCGTATAAATTCAATGCCGTTCACGTGATTTACAGCAAATTATAAAAGGAGAGACTGTGATGTTTGCCAATTGCAGCCTCTTTGTAGGATCCGTCGATATGAATTAATACAACTATGTGACATGAAAGCGCACATCCTCAGTTAATAAAATTGATAGATAAAGTCAATTGACAATTCACTTCAAGCGTTGTCTGCTTGTCGTTTATTTGTTTTTTATCATGGTTATTTGTTTGAAGTTTTTTCATATCGATAAGTATTCAAAAGTCATATTCTTATTTTCTTTATTAAAAACTTCAATAAAAGCAGTATGAAGCCCTTGAAACTGGCAAATGAACAATATTACGGATGCACTCTTCTCCCTCAAAATCGTGTAAATATATATGGAGTGCTATCATGTCAAAATGCGATTCGTTAACAGCTCAGTATTAAGGTTTTACTTTTAAACATTTCCCACTTATGACCCTTAAAGGGGATGGCTAGTAACTCATCAGCGGGTATCAGTGGGAATGCTGGGGAGTGATTGTTCCCATTCTTGTGGGATTCATTTAAGAGTACATAATGTATTTATTGTTGTGTGAAAATTATTTGCTTCAGAGCTGTCTCATATTCAAGTAATGTGCAGTTTAATGCCCCGTCACACTGTACAGGCATGCTAGCCTGGAACCATTAAACTGAATTAAACCATTAAATGAATCCCACAAGAATTGAAACAATCATCCTCCAGCATTCCCACTGATTCCCACTGATCAGTTACTACCCATCCCTTTAATAGTTCTAAAACTATACATCAGATAACAATGTCATTTAAATGAGCAAAAGCTGAATTGTGTGCAATTCAATTGGATGTGATTTTATTATGAGAGCATGAATCAGTATCGTTGAATTTATAATTAATTTTAAAGTTAAGTTCCAGGTTTGGTCAAATACGAACCCTCTGTACAAGCTTGAACTTTACACAAGAACCAATGATGAGCATTCGAGTGTGTGCTTATAATGTCCCTGAACAATAGACATGAATTCCACGAATACTACCTTAACCCTTTAATACTTAACCCTTAACCCTATTAAGCCCAAGCTATTTTACCTCCCCCCCCCCCCCATATAACTGTTTTATTATTTAATGTATCATCGTCATATTTGGCACATGGGTAGAGCAACTCATACTCTACATGACTGTACATTTGAATTTTTTGAAGGTCACCCATTGAAGGCGCTATATGTATCAAAATATAAAGAAATGCCTAGGAAATATGCTAAAAAAAAAACAGGATTCTTCTGTATAATTTTTTATTCCATTATATATATAACTTGTCATAAACCAATCATTTTCATATTTGCCACAAATGATAAGCAAGTGAAATCTTATTATTTGTTATAGTTGAAATTTCTCAAGATCATCACATGGGGACGCTATTCATATCAACATAGTGATACACTATGAGACCTGAGATTATTTTTTGGGATGGGTGCATGTACAGTCATAACATGTCAATCATAACTATTTGCATAATAGTGGAATTTTGAGATTGCAATTTGATAAAATCATAAACTAATTATATTAAAGGCATAACTTGGGTGAAGGAATCAAAATCACTCAAAATAGAAGGGCAACCTTTAGAAAATACAGGTTTTCCCGGCCAATTTCGCACTTTTGTCAGTCCAATTCCTAATTGCTGCATTTAATTTAGTAAAATTTAGTGTAGATTACATGTTCGGTAGTTCAATATATGATTTCTTCAATCAAATTCATTTTGGAGCATTCCAATTACCTTTAGCCTCCTTCTAATTAACACTATTTTCAATTGAAATTTGTAAAACAAGCACCATTTCGTTATTCGTTCATTCAATTTAGAATGATATAGTCACGTGATCACGGACATGCTGCACTCGTTCATTCTAATTCATGTTTGGGCATCCAATTTAACATCTTTTGCAGTCAATTTAGCACGCATATTTATGCTTTGGTTCTTTCTTTATTTCTTTTTCAACATAGTTATTGTTTTGCAAGCGTCATTACATTTCATATTTTCGTACTCATTTTAGAGATTTTGGCAACAGCTTTTTTTTTTTCAATGTGCTTAGTGAGTCGTCCAGTCTAAAAATAGTGCATCATGTGGCCACAACTTATCTGGCCGTTGAGCGCTTTATTCCGAGTGTGTCGGCCAGTTCTAGGAAGTCAAGGTTATGATCATGCAATGTTCCTATATTTTTTTCTGTCTTCTTGAGAAATACTTCTGTATCTAACTTGTGCTGTCATGCCTACAAGGCCATGTAGGCCTAAAATGACATGTATGAAAGAAAAGGGACGTTACAGAACAACAAGTCGAATTATATAGGGTCAAAAATATGATACCTCTACTGCTTAAAAGTTCGTGGATGAAACAAAAAGTCACATAGAAGTACGCATTTATATTACCTTTTCAAAGTAAAAATAAGGTGACGTTAATTTGAATGAACATATTTGGAATTTGACTGCCCATACGCGAAATTGAATGACTGAAATACCCTTTCGGCCAGCGCTGGCAAATTTGAATGACTGAAGAGCACGTGCCAATTTGAATGTCCGTTTCACGAATTCGAAAGGCACATGTGCAAATTTCATTGATCGAAATGCTAAATTGAACGATCAACTTGCAATTTAGAACGAAAGAATGTGCAGTGACGAGGATTTTTCGCTAAATTGAATGAACCTTTTATCAAATGGACTGACAAAAGTGCGAAATAGGCCGGGGAAAACCTATATTAAAATTGTTTTCAATTATCTCTATTATATCTATTGTTTTATGCCTTTGTCACATATAAACAAAGGAAATGATAAGAAAAACGTTCCAGGACCATAATTACTTCAAATCTTTCTCCTTCAAAAAATTTCAGCCAGGAAACACCCATTTCATACACTGTAATGCTGTTAAATGAAATGGGAACAGGAAAAAAGAGGCAAACCCTGACTGACATGGTTGTCTGTTTATGGTTGCCATGGCAACCAGCACAGCAACATCAAATATAGGTGAATTATATATCAAAATGTTTGCAGTAAGATTTTAGGAAAAGTCACCAAATTTGGTTGAAATGATTTTCATATGAAAATCTGGTAGGGGGCACAATGTGCTCCCCCCCCCCCCCCGGGCTGCATAGGGTTAAGGGTCAAAAGTTGAACATGTTTTTTTAACACCTAGTACCAACAACAGACATGCATCTCTTCCAATAGCCGCCGTTGTGAGATGGGGTTGTTTTTTTCTGTTTTTTTTTTCTGTTTTGGTCTCTCAGTGTCCCACAACAATTCTCACAAATCTGTCTGATGATTTTTAATTTGTTTTCGTTCTCTTTCGTTATTTGTGGCTTGAATAATGTTGATTTGCGAATGAACCAATGTTTGCTCATTTGCTAAACACTTAGCAGAATTATGCGTATAAGCGCTTTGTGAAAACACTGAGACATCTAAAACATTTAACCATTACCTAGAATGAAATTGTGTACAGCTCGATTGATAGCAATTCAAATTTCTCAGAGTCAGCCTAAGCAAGGAAGTGTGAGCAGTCACTGATGATGATTTCCAAAACGCAGTAATGGAGCAAAATGCAATTTTGGGCTCGTTTCAGAATTAATAATGTATAGCAAATTCTGAAGTGGCATCATAAACATCTATATCTATTATCCATAATTCCTTTCAACAGGTGTTTTACGCGATGCGTTTGATATACTGTCCAATATCAGTTAAAGTCGACGTCACAGGTAGTCCTTTTTCTTTGAAATACAAGTTCACCCTCAAAGACATGACGTGGATTTAGTATTGCCATAATATCTGTACAACACATCAGTGAAAGATTGAGGATAATCAGACGATCCATTTAAAAGTTATGAATTTTTTAAATTTCCGGTCAGTTACTACTGGATGAGAAGACTACTACAGCTTGTGATGTCGCATGACTGTGTAAAACGATATGAGGAAATTTATAGAAAATTCTTTCTTTCTGTACTTTCTGTACTTTTTTTACTCTTCACGCAAAATAAAAGAACATTTGATTTGCCTCTTTCAGATGGCAGGTGGAATACTAATCCTTTCAATTTATTATACGTCAGTGACAAGTTTAGAAAATGTGCACTCATTAAAAAAAAAAAAATGTGAAATTCTCGTTATATTTTCCTTATCGTTCTACGTATGTGTCATTTGTAGCAGTTTTCTCATCCAGCAGTGACTGCGCAGATACTTTAAAAATTCATAACTTTTGAACGGACTGTCCAATTTTCCCCAAACATTTACGGATGTGATGTGCTAATAACCCCGCATTTATTGCGTCTAAGTTACTGGTACTTCGTGTAACTCAAGCTTACAAGGGTGACTTTGAAGAAGATTAAAGGTGATTATCCTTCGCTCCCCTGAGACTAAAGTTCTGACACGCAGCATCCAAAAGTTATTCACACTTTAACTTCTTCGGTATTGAGAGGTAATTCTATTTGTTTCAAGAAACATGCATGCATATATCACATTCACGTTCATACATCAGTACCTTGAAGAACGACAGTCCGAAGAGTAAAATCAAAATCATATCATGACTCACAGACTTCTCAAATAAGACACATTTTGTATCCTCTTACCAGATCAATAAAGGGTTTCAATATCACGTAATTCTGGGGGTTGAATTTTAAGTGTTATTTTGCGGTTTGTTTTTGCTGTTTGTTTATTTTTTCAACATCTTTAAGATATGAATTGGCAAAAAAATAATGGCAATGATAATAACAATCACGGTGATTAGAATAAAGATGGTAATGACTGCAGGTACGCAGGTGTGTCATTTCGTTGTTCGTTCTCTAATTGTCACGGAGGAATATTGCAGGGTCTTTTTGTAAGGATGTTCTTGTCTTTAGTCAAGCAGCTCTATTTATACACTGAGGCAGTAAATGATAGGAAAATTCTATAAGTGTTACCGAGCAAAACTGTGGACATTCTATAGAATCTACATTAAAAAGGGGTGCACGTCACGAGACCGACATCCACGTGTCATACAGCCCACAAGTCATACAGCTCACAAGTCTTACAGCCAAGGTGTCATTCAGCACACAAGTCATACAGCCCATGAGTTCGACACTGAGTCAACAAGGCCCACGAGACCGACACATTACGCGCCGTGTTGTATCTGTCGAACTCGTGGGCTGTTTTTACCTAGTGTCGAACTCATGGGCCTCATTTGCCTAGTGTCGAACTCATGGGCTGTATGACTCGTGAGCTGTATGACTCATGGACCTGTTTTCAATGTCGAACTCGTGAGCTGTATGACTCGTGAGTGTCGGTCTAGTGGGATGAACCCTTAAAAAGTAACTCGATAATCATATACCCTTCTATTAGAATATCCATGTGAGAGAGGGCGTTCAGAATGTAGGGTCGATGAGGGTATACAATGCCCATATACTAGTACTCACTCTGTACATGATCCAGCAAACCGTGAAGGGGAGTATACAATACAGAAGACAATTATTATATAATTAAGCTGTACTTTACGATTTCCCCATTAGGCTCAGAGCGCATACAGAATAACAAAAATGGAACATCCGTATACAAAACACAATTCAGAATGATTACTAAAAGCACCCATCACTTGGACATCAAGCAATAGGTGTATACAAGAATCATATGGACAACTATATCAATAATCATATTACAATTACATTTTATTTTCATTCTGTGCAACGTTAGACATTTTCCGACAAACCAGTTGTATTTCATGTCTCCAGGTGAGAATGAAGTATAATGCATTTGCTTCTGGCTGAACTAGAAATTGCTTGAAAATCATGGATATGAGGAGATTCTTGCGTGTTGATCAACAAAAGTTTGTCAATTTACTTGACGTCGGCCAAAGTACTCAGTAGATACGTCCTAACATTCAATGTCACTTTATTTTTACTCTTTCGCATTCTCTTTTCTTCTCTATCTGTTCTGTTTTGGGTGAATTTTTCCGATTATTTTTGCCCTTTCTGTTTCCTTTTATAGTCATTTAGTCCACTAATGACTATAATATTGTTTCCATTTTAAATTGATTTGAAATGCCTTGAAAAAAAAAGAAAGCAAACAACGTGTTACCATATGAAAAAATCACGCCATATAAAAGGATGGTGTGAAATCACTGGACTTCGGAAGTCATTTACCCAAGAGGGCATTAAGAAAAGTACATAATATCCTACGTGATAATACATATGCAGCTGGTATGCCGGACAATGCCAAACTGCCATTGGACAGAATAGGGGAAAAATGCACACAAAATAGCACAATCATTCTAAGTGGCAGCACTAAATATCGAATTAACGGTTACCGTGTTACCATCCATTTAACAATCTGGGGTACGATTGATCATCATGCATGTAACTAGATACCAGCCCACTAACTAAAGAAGAAGGACACTAACTGACACTAGATCAGTCATTCAGGGCCAAAAGTGGGATAGTATCGTGCTCGAAACTATACTTACGACCTCAAAATACTTCAAAACAACCTTTTACCCTGCTAAATTTCGCCCAGCAGCCAATTTTCTTATAGAGCCAAGCAGCCAATTTTCTTATAGAGCCCTACCATAAAAGTTATGATTACAAGCAAATTCCACATGGTGGGCGACAAATTTTACATGGCTTGTATAATGTTCGTGGAGATGAGAATTGGGCTTTTTTAAACTTAACTTTCTAACATAGTAGAGTATACCATCTTCAGAGGAATTCAAAGTTTATTAAATGATACTTGGTTTTGGAATCACTGAGACATCAAAAAGCAAAGTAAAACGAAACAATCCTGATATGGGTCCTGCTTTTTATTAGGAATGTTGTTATTTTTTTCTTTGGATATTTCAGCCATTTTAAAACCCATTTTCATCAAATAAACGCTGAATCCCTCTTTGAATCATAATATGTTATTTCACATTTCTTGAAAGGTCTCCCATTATCTCACAAAAAAAAAAATTTTAGAAGCCTGATATTAGGTCTCAACCAAAACTATACTCTCCTTTAAGATATTGTGTGAATCTTGTTAAACCTTAAAACAAGGCAGAACTTAATACATACGTACTCCCTGCGTACTCGATATCGCCCGACTGTCTGACCGGTCTCAAAATAACAACCATGCATCGTCAAGAATCGACAATTACAGATTTACAATTTTGGTTCACAGCAGAGCGAAGGTGTTCGTCGTTGTTACACTAACGGAGAGACTGTCCTAGACATCTAACATTCGGGAGAAGGATGCTTTTAACATAGTTTGTGTTGCTGGGGTCTTTCGTTTTCATCGGGGAGGTGAATCGGTTTTTATTGATTCAAACTGGAGAAACAAAAACCACTTAGCAACTGTTTTTGTCACGTCAAAACACTTGTAAACAAACGTTTGATATTTTGGGCGATAGGCCACCCAGGAAGGTATTGCATTTTTTTTTTAACCGTGGTTCATTTATTTATTCATTCATCTTTCTTTTTTTTTTCATCTCTTACCAAAAAAAAAAAAAAGAAACACCTATTCTCTGGTCATAACAACTGTTGAATGACTGCGCCCATGCACCATTCCATTTCCGATCAATAAAACTAGATTCTAGATATCGATTCGAGTATGAGATTTGACAAACGAGAGGTAACAATTGTTTGGACCACCCGTTGACATTTGCATTGATGGTAACCAGGAAACCGAAAAACATGTTTCCGTGTCATTGACTCCAATTGAGGGGGAATTGTGCTCGCGCGTTCGTGCTTCCAAAATTAATGTATGCTATTTGATGCCATGTGGAAAAGGTCCGGGATAGTTGTAGCAAAAGGACCTACACCTGTGCAAATAACACATTGGTGCCACAGGATTCCGTTCGGCCGTTTATTGTATGTTTGTGTTGTTGAAGTTTTCTTCGAAGATGGCCTTTTTTGGCCTTCAACTGTCAACTGTATTCAAACCTTTATCAGAATTAATGACAGCACTATCTACGGATTTAGTTATAAAGTTCCAACCGAATGCTGTCATGGATGGATAGAAATGGAAAGTAAAAATGCATGCTCTTGAAATAGAGCTGGTAGTACTGATGATTTCAAATGAAAAAAAAAAATGTTCAGCAACAATAAATTCATTTTTTTCGTTAATTGACGACTTTGTGAGTTTTCCATTCCATGTGAGTGGTTGGATTTTACAGCTATAAACACGATAAAGTGATAATTTCATTCATGTTGCCATAAATTATATTACATAAGTAGAGCCGTTTCAGTATATCAAAGCAAAGCATTGTAGCTAGTCAAAAACTGATAGACATATTTTGGACTAAAGCTTTGCTGTTCCAAAAGCAAAAGATCTAAGTTTGAATAATCATGATATCTAGGTTGTAAACTGACGTCAATTTATGATATAACTTTCTCAATTTTTCCTTTGTCGCTATACTTTATCTCTAAGGCATTAAACACAATACTGATAACAGCACATCTTGTGGGCTTGACAAGAAAAACTATTTTTCCTTCATAGCTTTTCTATACTCTTTCATTTCTTCCTCAGATTATAGCCTTTAGAACCAGCTATTGATGATCTTGAGTAATTCTATCAGTATGTTTAATTCAATAACGATGGTATTCGCTTGTGTTATAGGGATGTACATGGTAATGTAAATTCATGTTTATACTGCCCCTTCTGTTGATATTTTTATTATTATTTCTCAATAGACAGTGATGGACAATCATTTTTTTTTATTTAATGGATGAAACGAAGGGGATGTTAGAGTTTTGGTTGGGGTGATGGGAATTCAGTTTTGTTTTGTTTTTTGCTTTTGTTTTGTCGTTTTACGAGATAAATCAGGAACCGTATACTTGAAATATCAAAGAGCATACACTGCTTAGAGGAATTAAAAACTTAATTCGATAAAAATCAGATTTTAAATGGCAAAGACATCCAAAAACAAAGTGGTCCAGAGAAGAAAAATCAATGTTTAGTCGCACCTAAAATACGCTCTCCTCCATTGTACCAGAAAATATGTATACGTTTATCTCTTACGTGTATACTCTTACCTGTAGCCTTCAATTTAATTTAACAGTTTATTTATTTCCAACATCAAAAAATAAAAAGGGGAACATGATTCAAAGCGGTACAAGTTGTCGGTTTGTCTTTCACTCGTCTGATAAGGGCATTTTTTTTTCAAATACAATATAAAGTATATGCACGAATGATGTCATAAAAAAAAGAATGCACTTTGTCATGGCAACAAAATAGTAAATAATCATAACGATGGAAAACAGTGTTCAACCAAAAAGCCAAGCTTGTAAGACGTGGAACACTGGAACAAATTAAAAAAAAAAGACAGCACCAAGTTATTATACAAAAAAATATATATTTGTATTAAATTCTTCTATAGACTTTAGTGCATTCACTCATTTATATAATTATGATGCTGATGCTTGAAACAATACTTGCTATAATTTTAGAATGCAAACATATAAACTGTTTAACAAATCACATTTATGGCACAGACAATATAAGACCAGGTATGCCAGGAAAGTTGACCAAAAACTAAGATATTCACTCGGCCACAAAAAAAAAAACAAACAAACAAACAAACATACCGACGACAACAAGAAAAACAACACAAAACAGAAATGGAGAAAAATGCACACACACAGCTGCTGGACAACAAATAACGAGGAAAGAGGAACAGGGAAGAACGGAGAAGGAAAAGGAAAAATGAAAGGAATGTTTAAGGTCAGTGGACACGCTATAAAATCGCAAGGACAAACTTGTGAAACATAGCAGATTTTGTTTTTCATCAAACGGAATATATATATATGGATAAAATAAGAAGTAAAGAGTGAAATATTTTGGGAACGTGGTTGCAGTTGTAATTAAACATAAATTGATCAAGATGAAATAAATACAACTTTTTTTATCTTCAGGATTTTATATTCAGGGAACAGCTTATCACCAGTATATGCTCGGATATGAAGGTTAAAAACAATCTGAGCGCCATCTTTTGCAAAAGAAAAGCCTTATACCTCCATGTCTAGTCATATAGTCATTATTCACGTTGAAACTTAAAATTTCTGATAACGTCTATGCGCTGAGATTACACTTTGTATGGATGATGTGTATGTAATATCATGATTGAATTTAAGAAAGCGTTGATAGTGTACCTGATTCATCTGATATCAAATGGACGTTTAAAAGGTATAGGTGATTATGGTGGTGTTTACGGAAAAAGCATTAGGAGATATATTTTTTTGCTGTTGTTTGCTGTTTTGCTCATCGCCTTGGAGATCAAATAATTTTTTCCTTATTTATTACACATCATATTATTCATGGAACATAACAAGCAATATCCATGCATGAATGAATACAAATTATTATGGAACCCTGGGGGATGAATTTTATACTATGATGAGCTGTTATATAATTGACTAAGGTAACAATAGATCCTCGCTTTGAATCGTTGATAGAATTATTTATTGATAACAACCCATCAGTATACAGTAATATAAGAGATCACGCATGATGTCAAGCATTCAATTGTACAATGTCTTTTTGTAACACACACTTCAAAGTGATCATGGCCTTCGTGATAAGCTATCTGGCTTGTCGTCTAATAGATGTTGTAAAACTCATTCCCTTTTATACTGCGTTAAAGGGAAGGTATAGATTCGGGATTGGGAATTCAGATTTCCACTTTCTGCGAGATGAATAGAATCCGTTTATAAAATATGAAAGTGCATACGATTCTACGAGTTCTTCAAAATTTATTTAATGAAAATTGGTTTGGAATTGGCTGAAATATATCCAAAGCGGTAAAACAAAGTGATCCTAGTAAAGGTGTAGTTGGGGCATAAATTTGGCTCATAGGTCCCTTGTACCATACTCTTTCGATTTTTGATGGGCGCCAAGACTGAAAACCCTTGGGGCCGCCATATTGGTGAAATCCAATATGGCCGCCATCCGGGTTAAAGGTCAACTGCAGTTACAAATTGAAAAGGTTGATTAATAATAATAATAATAATAAAGTACATTTATAATGCGCCGTATCTATCATTAATGATACTCTCGGCGCATGAGAGCCTGCGTACTTCAACACATACTGTGTACAACCCTCCAAACCAAGTCCACATAATAATACATTAACATTAACAAAAACTACAATTAAACAAATATGATTTCACTAGAGTCTTGAAGTGAGAGTACGAAGTTTCCTGACGGATGTTACGAGAGTGGGAGACTGTTCCATAGATTAGGTCCAATGTATGAGAAATGTTAATGTTAATGGTAATGTTATGAAATGTTATGAAATGTTATGAAATGTTAATGTTAATGTTATGAATCCCATGTGGAAGATTTTATGGAGATAGAGAATGCGATTCTACACATCATTTCTGCAATTCAAGGTCACTATCACCTCTCAAGGTCACTCTCAAGGTCAACTAAGGGTCAAATCAGGCATTTTGTGCATTTTTCGAAATGGCGTCTGTGAGCATTCAACTGCAATTCACTGGTACCCCTATTTTGTCCCATTTGTCATCTCTTCCATATCATACTCCTTCAATGGTCAATTAGGGCCAATAATGATTATGACAAATAAATGAAAAAAATATATATATGTAAGATATATATACATATATATATATATATATATATATATATATATCATATATACAGTATATATATATTGAAATCTTTGAGCACAGAAAACGGGCTTCCATCGTTTTTCTTTTCTCATTTTCTTTGCTCAAAGTTTTAACTATTCATTTATTGTTTTTGGTCAGTTTTTCTTTTCTTTGTTTCAATATGTATACATGTATGTATATGGGTCAGAATTTTGAACGATGTACAATTGAGCCAAAACAAGGCAAATTTTAAAAAGTAGGAAATTCTCCAAATCATTTACCTTACCTGAAAGAGTATAACTCAAGCTTTAATATGAACCCAATTATACTGGGATTTTCCCAGAGGAACAAGTTTTTATTCACCGAGGAAGTTAACCATGTCCAGAGCAGCGAACGTCCGTGGGGAATAGTACTGCACTTACATTTGAATACCATTTAACATAGTTTGCAACGATCTGATTCAGTTCAAAATCGTAACAAAATATCTTAAGGGACAGGTTGACGTGTTGGGAGAATATCAAGCTTGTATACTCTTAACCAGTACGTAATGGTAGACAACTGATGATTTTACCAAATTCGTCATTTCTGTTGAAATATTGCTCTTCCGCTAAACACTTTCTTCACTTTACGCGCATGTTACAGAAACTCAATATTTCGACCTCTTATTTCACCATCCCATACTTTAATCCTCACTCCCAAATAATAACATACCCTTCTATCATGTATCTGATCTAGGCAGTCTCGATAACCAAACAAATATAGCATAGTTTTCATCACGGAGGTTCGCATATTGCTCACGGACGTTCGGAACAAACAAGATATTGAACAATGCAGCTCTCTTGAGTTGGAAACGCATTCTACTCACAACCAACCGCAATTTCATGTCAAGAACAAACTCCTCCGCAAAATCCTGAATAGATATTACCAATTCTCAAAGCTTGTTTATCTTCTCATACTGAGGAATCAAAGAAAACAATTTTTCCATCTCTCGTAAATGAAAGTAGAAACGTACGTGTAATCTCAGTGACGTAGTCCATCCTTGAGAACGTCTATTTATCAAAATTTCGTTATCACGAAGTAAGGATTCAGGTCCTAAATTTGTTATCATAAGTGTACAATGCAAAATTTGCTTTTAACGAACATGGTCACAGCTAATTATGACATAGAATTAACATAGAAAAACAAAAGAAATGTTCTCCGTTATAGAAATACGAAGTTTAGCTGGAGAGGGCAAACGATACGTTAGGAAGAAATCCCTCTGCGTTTGCTCTTTGTGTTACACACTGTTACCGAGGAGAATTTGTGTTACTATATTAGTCAGCAATTATGTTAGGTTCGATACTGCGAAGTTTCGTCATACCAAGACACAATAAGTCCATATAACTTGGATGGATGTTTGTGATTTCGATATTATACAATATGGTTTGTTATAACAAACATTTTGTAGCCCGTCATTTCGGAGGCTCGTTATTCATGCAGTTTGTCAATCCGAAAATTGATAGAGTTCGTATAATCATGAAGCTTTTTTATTCGGTAAATGATAGGAATCTCGGAAGATTAACCCTATAAAGCCCAAGCTATTTTGACCCCTTCCAGGCCCAAGGGGGGGGGGGGCACATTGTGCCCCCCCCCCTATATAACTTCTTTATTATATGATGTATGACCATCATATTTGGCACATGGGTAGAGCAACTCATACTCTACAAGACCCAACATTTGAAATCTCCCAAGGTCATCCACTGATGGCGCTATTAACCAAAACACAAAGAAATACATAGGAAATATGCTAAAATCATGTTTTTTCTTTTTATTTCTTTATCCCAAGTATATATGTTTTTATTTCATATCAATCATTTTCATATTTACCACAAAGGAAAAGCAAGTCAACCTTCACTATTTGTTACTGTTGAAATTTCTCAAGGTCAACATGTGGGGGCGCTATTCAATACAATATAAAGAAATATATGAAACCTATGATGTATTGCTTGGAATGGGTACATATATTGGTATCATATTTCATATTTCCAAAATATTGAAATTTTGAGTTTGCAGATTGATAATATGATGAAGAAATGATATTACAGGCAAAGCTTGTGTGAAGATAACACAAAATAAAAGGGTAGTCTTTGGAAAATGCTGTATTTTCGATTATTTCTATTATGTCTATTGTTTGATGCCTATGTCATATAAAAAATAAGGGAAATAATAAGAAGACCATTTCAGGGTAATTCAAAACCATAATAACTTCACATTTTGGTCCTTCAGCAAATTATAGCCAATAAAACCCCCATTTCATCCATTATTATATTGTTCACTGAAATTTGAACAGAAAATCATGCAAAATCTGACGAACATGGTTGTTAGTTTACGGTTGCCATGGCAACCAGCAATATCGGGCATAGCTAAATTATATATCAAAATATTCACAATAAGATTTTAGGAAAAGTCACCAAATTTGGTTGAAATCGAGTAAAAGGTGTAGGAGTGGCAAACGAAAATATGGTAGGGGGGCACAATGTGCCCCCCCCCCCCCTTGGGCTTTATAGGGTTAATCGAAAGGTTTATTAATTGGAATTTGAACGATCAGGTTCGCTATCCCAATGTGGATAAACAAGTTAACGACCAAATCCTTCAAATTTCAAAACCTCATGATAACCGTTTTCACCTAAATGAATGTCAGGCCAATTCCACTTTTAGAGGAACGGACCTAAAAGTAATGAACATTAATTTTTACTTTTCGGACTAACAAACTTTCGGAATAAGAACCTTTTTAATAAGAAACCTTCTGAATTAACTACGATTTTTTTCGGAATAACAAACCTTTGGACATTCGGATTAACGAATCTTTGGAAGAGCGAACGTATCAAAGTGCAAACTTTAACCTATTCTTAATCACTGCTTTTTTAGCATGTGTTTTCAAAGTAAGCACAAAAGCACAAACAAATTTACGATCTCTCTGTCTCTTAAATGTAAAATGAAAAAAAAAAATCTTAGAAAGAATTAAAAATTAACATTGCTTTTCATTGATGAGTGTAAAATAACACTATGTCATGATAAGCGGAGGATTTGCGTGTTTTCATCAGACAATATGTATACTGCATTATTTTTGTTCGCTTGTGACGGCATTTCGATGAATAAAAAATAAACAAACAAACAAACAAAACAAACAAAAATCTTCAGAGGAATTTGGTAAAACGGGAGTGCACTGGCAATTCTTTTCTCTGTTTGTTGGAGCTCGATCCCTTCTCTGTTTCTTCTCATTAATTTTTCATTCAACTGCTTCCACGTCCTTTTGAAACTTTTTCGCTCTTCTTCAACACATGCCCATTACAGAATTCATCTGTCATTATCCTGAATGTGATTGCGTAGCACTTTTCGGATTTGTTTTGGTTTGGTTTGTTTAGTTTTTGTTTTCTGCTTGGTCGCAGCATGTTAAGGCTACTTAGGGGATGAGAGAAAAATCGTCGTGAACGGAAACATAAGAATGAATTAACGCATTTAATATCATGACAATTAAAGCGAACGTCCGTTATGGAGACCAAAACTGGATGTGTTCTGTTTGAGACGGCAGCTACCATACTCAAAAGATAAACACTTGGAGCATCTGTCAGTAAGAAGTGGCACTGTTCTTCTATCTCCTACTATGTAATCCATTGACTTATTCTACAAACGAACATCCGTGACTAAAGTGTTTTCCGTTTGTTATTACAGGTAAATTGAGAGCTGAACGTTATTCACTTTTAGGTATGAGAGACTCGGTGATTTGGTGATATTTTCAAGTAACATTAACTTAATGTGCAGCGATATATTTGTAATTATCAGAAATTTCCTTTCTCGGACAGAACGTCCGTGAAAGAAACTTTCAGAACTTGTAACAGTACAAATTGTCTCCAGAACCTCATTAGAAAGACACTTAAATGCACCGAAATTACAGATTACACAAAATTCCATTATCCTATAACTTTGTTTTCAATGTTAAGCTGTTTTTTTTTTGTATAAGTAGAGGGACAATAATTGTAAAACTGTAGGTAAATTTTCAACTGTTTGTTCATCATGATCACATAACGCCTTAAAAATTCTGAGACTACTGCTCTAAACTCATTATTTTGTAAAACGTTCCGTGTCGCTATTGGATCCAAAAGCTTTATAGAATACAGGACATTTTCGGGACAAATTGTACCTATCGGTGGGGTTACATACGTCACGGACGTTCGCTGGAATTGTCACGGACGTTCGTTCTACAACTAGGGTCATGTTCCAGGACGGATAACTAATCGGCAGAGAACACCTAGCATTCCTAACTTTTTCAAAATTTTGAAAAGGTATTGTCAATCCAAATTATAAGAATTTTGACATCCTTACAACATATGTAATATAATATAAAAAATAAAATAATATATATATAAAATAAAAAAAATGTAATATAAAAAAATAATTATTTGCTTGGTTCTCGGTGAATTCCATGGTCCAAAAACTGCGGACAAACCTCAATCCGCTCCAAAAATGACATGCAGCTCCTCTGCTAGAGAGCCAAAGGCAAAATGTACCTCCGCCATCAAAGCAAGATGGTGTCCCATTCGAAAACGTTTTAATCATCACGGACGTTCTTTTTTTTTTCTCCGAGGTTTGTCTAAAAATATAATTTCGGTTCCTGTTCGACAAAGGATGGACAGAAACTCAAAACAAACATATAATCTTGTGGCTAGATCTTAGTTGATTACGACTCAAAACAATATCGCCAATAACGTTTAATGGGATGCGATCCTTACTAGAAAATAGCGGAAGCACGTCCGTGACGAAAACTGAGTATAATTTTGTATAAAAAAAAATGTAACGCCCCATGTACAACCAGCAGACGTACAATTTTTGCAGGATATGTTTATTAGGTGGAACACCAAATTTTTGTATACATTACAATTGGGACAACAAAGTAGAATTTGTAACAGCGATAGAAATAAGGGCATCACGGACGTTCGTCTGTTTTGTGCTTTGATATTATTGTTCTCTGTAATTTTATACGTGCTCATAAAGTTCTTATAATTTTGTGATACATACCCATGATATGTCAGATCCAGAACATGGTCAGATATTAGATGCCACGTACCATAAAAAGGCACATCATTAGTTTGAAAAACAAAAATTATTGTGAAAAAAGCGTTTTTACCGTATTTTTACGCTTTAAGTCCTTGTCAAATGAAAACTATAAGGCAAAAGTCAACCAAACCATACATTTCCTGAAAGGAAATTTACCAATCTTTGAGATGACATGAAAAAATCTGGTTTCTTAGATCATCCTGGCGTGTTCTAAGGGAAATAATGTCATAAGGTGCGAAAATTGGCAATTGTACATCGTTCAAAATTCTCACCCATTATATATATATATATATATATATATATATATATATATATATATATATATACAGTATATATATGTTTGCTTAAATACGGCCGCCATCATATTCCAAGGTGCCCAATCAGGGCACAATGGCAAAGAGGGTAATAAACACGCCTAATCTTATTTTGTCTTCGTTTTTCCTTCTGACGAGATAGCTGGATAGCCCGTATGCAACTAGCTGGTCAGTTGTATGTACTTGGGGTGAACCACTTTACCGGTTTATGCACCTTGAGTTTTCCGATAACGGAATGCCGATTCGGGATCTTTTCATGTGTCTGGGTTTGTGATTCTTTCACACAAGGGAATTCCACATTTTATATCCAAGTGATGAGGTGCAAAGTGTTCTGCCTCTACTAGAGGGGACGGTATGACAACACACACCATTGCTCAGCTAGACTTGAGATGAGTGGGATTCGAACCCGCGCCGGAAAACAAGTCTTTAGACCGCAAGCCATACGCTACTGACTGAGCCACCTCGTCACCTTTCATGGTCAATGATATAACTTTCCAGCTCGCAAGCGATATGATTATCCTCCTGCTGAAATTGGTGTATGTCTGCTCTCCCTTGAGAAGACAGCGTCTGCTTCTTCAATGAAGGAAGCAATGGCCGACGCTTCCAGGGAATCGAGCTCCTCAATCCAGGTCAGACCAGTATTCTAGGGCCAGTCAACTAAATTCGATCATTAAAGTCCTTTAGTGGCAGTTTCTTATCAGAGTAGGTGAAGACAATTCAGCTGAAGGTTTTTTCTTATCTTTTTTTTTTCTTTTTATCAAACGAAACTGTTTCTTTACTGAAAGCGCAAATGACTAGGGAAACTGACACCTATTGATGTTGTATGGGATACTGATCCTGAAGAAAATAATCTTAACATTTTTGGGCAGCACTGTGCAGTCCTCTGACAAGAGATGGTGATGGCACCACTCAAATCTCAAATTATGATTGGAAGAGCGTAGCGGCTTCCTGAAAATTAAGATTGAAAAATAAAGAACTGTCCTCGCTTATCAGCGCACAGATATCCAAGAATAAATGGGACGTACAACTCATCCTGAGCTCCTGATTCGAGACGGAAATATCCAACAGGAATTGTGCTCTCACAATCCTTCAGCTTTCCAGCAACTTAGATGCGATCTATCCAAAGATATCCTTACAAAGGATGACCTGATATTTTCTGAAAGCATTAATCTGAAAACAGACACAATCGCACGAATGGGCATAACATCACATTTTCGGTAGTGTGCGTGTGTTTTTTTAATCCCTTTGATCTGAGGGAGTTACGGGTGGGTGGTGGTATTGAAAAGATAAAGGCCTTTTCAGCTCTTTCCTGTACAGCATACCTCTCTCCCAGAGCCCAACATCAGGCACTGACAGGGTGCGACATTAGTTCAGACTTGCTTTGATGTGGCATGCAAAATGTCTAAGTAGTATGGGTCACCAAACCAGAGCTCACTGACACATTAACTACCTTAATAATCGTGCTCATGTCCAGCAAGGGCTGATGAGCAACAAGGTTTATGGGGCGGGGAGCGTCAGCAAGGGTAGGCATCATCTCGTCATAACGTGGGAGCAGATCATCGGAAACTACCCTATCTGCTCAAGCGGCGCTGTGTCAACATTTGGAAGATGAGTGTTGCAGCAAGTGAGTTTCTACTGGAATCATGACAGCATGGGTCATGATGTGATCCCTGACTTCTGGGAGTGGAGTTGGAGGACCCCAAGATGGCACAGGTACATGGCAATTACTAGTACTTTCAGCCACTTTCCGCAATGCTTCAGTACCAAATTTCGTTAATTCTTCTGCACCACAGCTGTTTCAAGGCATGCATTGGGAGGTGGAAAACATGGAAATGGAGAAAAAATGAAATGAATGAATGAATGAATAAATGAATGAATGAATGAATGAATGAATGAATAAATGAATTAATGAATGAATGAATGAATGAATGAATGAATGAATGAATGAATGAATGAAGGTGAAAGTACACAATGTAGAGCAAGTGTTAGACGAGCCATGGTCAGTAGTTTGATATTACTGCAAACTAAAAGTGGGGGGATTTAGGGCCTATCTGACGGGACTCACGGGAGGAGACATTGTCGCAATGCCAGCGTCTCGAAGAAATGATTTTCGCCGTCACTACTGACGCGATTTCCAGGGCGACGTCCAAGACGTCTTCAAACAAAGGGACAACTTATTTGCTTGGAAGTCACGGGGATGTTGGCACGGCTTTTGCAGTGGCAGGGACTTATCAGAGACGTCTTTTCTCGGCGACTTCTCCCTTTCGTCGCCATTATGTTATTACGGTCTCCACAAGATGCGGGGACATCTCGAAAATGTTGCAGACAAATTTAGTCCCAAAGACATGGCCACAGTGATGGAAACTTTGCAGAGACGTCTCGGAGACAAGCTGGAAGACGGAAATAGTCTCTGCAAAAATCGAAATGTTCCATTCTCCAGCGAATTGTGGAGATTGGGCTCGTCTTCAGGAGACGTGCGTCGTAGAGATATTGCGGAGAGTAGAGTTGTAATCTATAGTCTTCAGACCAACGAGATACGAACTTGTAAAATCTTGTGATATCATACCAATTTGCGTCCAAGCACTTTGGATAGAATCTTAATAGACCCTAGAAGGTGTCATGAAAGTTGTACTATAGCATATCTAATCTGTACGCTGTTAATGGTGTCACTGTGGCACCTGTGAAATATGCTTGCTCCCTTCATGGCGTCACCAGGACCGTCATGTTATCTGAACGGCATATTTAGCTGTGGAGGCACACAAAATTTCCTATAAGGACTTTAGAATCGAACTTTCTTACACAAATTCGAAATCAGCAAATTTATGCCAACCTGATGTACTAAAACTCTCTTAAACACAACAGATTTTCTTTCTTTTTTTATCCAGATTAGGAGTGATCTTCATAGTTATTATTCCATTGAATTTAAATCTGTATTATGAACACCATGAATATCTATTGTGATTGAGGATCCCTGAACTGCAACAGAGAAATAAAAACACATCTCTTTTTAGTGGCAACGTCAAGGACGCTGGTAATATAGAGAGTAGCCCCCCCCCCCCCCTTATTGCTTAACTATTAATTGAAGAGTTTGTTCACAAAAACCGATGTCCATTTTTGAAGATTTTGAAGTACGGTCCCTGTCATAAACTACAAAATAATACCTTTTAAATGATATATTAGTCACTATGTACATTTTTGAAGTTATGATTAAAAGAAGCAGAAATTGTCTTATTATTCTCTTTATTTTTCTTGACCTTTAATCGCAAATATCTCCATTTGGCAAATATGGACTTATCGATTTTTGCGAACAAACTCTTCCTTATATTAGGTAGCAATAGGATTCTATTTCTCAAATATGTATGTTTTTATTGCATTCCTTGCCGATGACGATGAAAATAATAATCCAATAATCCAATCTTGAAAACTCTTTGGAAAGGCATTACCCATAATTCCAACTAGCTCTTTTGGCTGTCATTAAAGCAAATGAAAATATATTGAATTCCGCAAATACCACCAGTCGGTGAGGACATTTCTTCTTAGCGCCTGTAATGTAAAAATAATTAATGGAATGATTGTTACATGAACTATGATATTCCGTAGCTTTGGACAGAACCTCACTTAAAAGATTGTGTAGCCATATAGCCATAATTGAAATGATGCAGGGAAAAATTACCGTAAGTAATCATTACAAATGAAATTGAAGGGTTACCAAGTCTTCAAATTTAATTGTGAAATAAGGATCTGAGTAAGATCCCCTCAACCTAATTACTCTCAGAAAGGGGTTCTTCGACATGGTGGTCCTTCTTCGCCCACGGAGAAATAAATTCGACAACCGCTTCGACCGAAGACCCTGGTGTGTCGTACAGCAAAAGGGAAACAGCGTGGTGTTGGAGAGAGAAGGGTCCAAGACTATGCGAAATCTGTCTCACGTGAAGAAGGTGCAGCCACCTTCACCAAGTAGCGCCGACCGCGATGACGAGATCGATGATTCTTTTTCGCGACATCACGGAGGCGAGCTCGACCAGGGAGATAAGACCGCGAATCGCGAGTTCCCGCGCAGATCAACGCGTGACGGACAACCTCCCGTTCGCCTCACGTACTATCGCGGTGGACCTGCCATGTAAGGCAACGTGACAGGCTTTCTCAAGAGTGTATGAAATGTAAATAACTCGCTCCAAGTCATTCATCGTCAGTAAAGAGACATACACACACAAAAAAAAAAGACAATGAACTCAAAGACTGCTATGAACATGAAACTCTTTACTTCATAACGTGGCATGAGTGTTTTATGTAACGTATTTCACATGTTTTAATATCCTGTGGTATTTTTCTGTGGTACTTTCTGTTGTATATGTGTGATTTTGCCTCGTGGTATTGTTGTGTGGTATTGCTATGTGGCACGACTGTGTGATACTATGCATTTAATTTGCTGTGTGGTACTTCTGTGTGAACAGTACCATAGGATCTTCCTGTGGTATTTTGGGACATATACCACAGGAATATCATAGGATATAGTTTCTGTGATACTGTCCTGTGGTAATGTCCCAAAATACCACAGGGCAATTCCTGTGGTAATGTCCTGTGGTACTCTCCTGTGGTACTGTCCTGAGGTACTGTCCTGTAGTAATGTCCTGTGGTACGTCCCAAAATACCACAGGACAGTTCCTGTGGTGCTCTCCTGTGGTATATATACGTCCATAATTACCACAGGAATTCCTGTGGTACTGTCCTGTGGTACGTCCCAAATTACCACAGGACAATTCGTGTGGTATTGTCCTGTCGTACTTTCCTATGGTAATGCCCAGTGTTACTGCCCTGTGGTACGTCCCAAAATACCACAGGAAAATTCCTGTGGTACTTTCCTGTGGTACTGTCCTGTGGTACGTCACAAAATACCACAGGACGATTCATGTGATACTGTCCTGTGGTTTACGTCCCAAATTACCACAGGATTTTCTGTGGTACTGTCCTACGGTACGTCCTAAAATACCACAGAATAATTCGTGTGGTACTGTCCTGTGGTACTGCCCTGTGGTACGTCCCAAATTACCACAGGACAATTCGTGTGGTACTGTCCTCTGGTACTGTCCTCTGGTACGTCCTAAAATACCACAGGACAGTTCCTGTGGTACTCTCCAGTGGTATACGTCCAAAATTACCACAGGAATTCCTGTGGTACTGTCCTGTGGTACTGCCCTGTGGTACATCCCAAAATACCACAGGACAATTTCTGTGGTACTGTCCTGTGGTACGTCCCAAATTACCACCTGGGCAATTCGTGTGGTACTGTCCTGTGGTACGTCCCAAATTACCACAGGACAATTCGTGTGGTACTGTCCTGTGGTACTGTCGTGTGGTACTTTCCTGTGGTACTGTCCTAAGGTACTGCCCTGTGGTACATCCCAAATTACCACAGGACAATTCATGTCGTACTGTCCTGAGGTGTATGTCCCAATTTACCACAGGGATTCCTGTGGTAACTGTCCTATGGTACGTCCCAAAATACCACAGGACAATTCGTGTGGTAATGTCCTGTGGTGCTGTCCTGTGGTAATGTCCATAAGTACCACAGGACAGTTCCCGTGGTGATGTCCTGTGGTACTCTCCTGTGGTACTGCCTTGTGGTACGTCCCGAAATACCACAGGACATTAGACCTGTTGTACTGTCCTGTGGTACTGTCCTGCAATGCTATCCTGCACCACACATCAGTGCCTGTGCTGACATATGCTTGGGTTGTATATGTGTGGTACAAGTGACAAGTACCACAGAGAAGTACCACAGAGAGTACCACACGAGCCTGTGACACAGTACCACACAGTTTCTGTGTTAACATATATTTGTGTGGTACATTGTTTGGTACCGACCAGTACCACAGGGAGTACCACATGAACCTGTAATACACTACCACGCAGTTCCTGTGGTAACATTGCAAGTGTGTGGTACATTGTGTGGTACCAACAAGTACCACAGGGAGTACCGCAGGACTTTTTTGTTAGGGCATTGGTTCAGGAATTCCCTGAAGTTTTCCCAGCCTGTGTAGTCACACGTTCCATGTCTAGAAAATCAGAGGAGTCTGAAATGAAGGCTAGTCCAGAGGATATCAGTCTAGAAGGGAATTTCTTCTGTCGGTTGGATGAGGTAGAAGTAAGTAAAACCGCAGCATCAAAATCACATCAGATAGGGGATGAGTCTCAGCCTGTAGATGAAATTGAGATTGGGTTGAACAAGAGCTCTTTGGTAGATGCACAGAATGATCCACAGTATGTTGAGAGAAGTGCAGGTGAGAGTGTGAAGCCAGTCATGTGTGTGGTAGGAGAAGAGTTGAATCACACAATTCGATGACCAATGTGCTGAACTAGAAAGGAAGTGTTCAAGTGTGAAGCTTAAGAACTCGGATGCACTTCGTGATCTTGACAGGAAATTGGAACATTTGTCCCATGGTGAGAGAGATGATGTGAAACAGATCACTGCAGATTTTCCTGAGTTGTTTTCAGATGTTCCTGGTCGCACAAGTGTGGTGCAACATGATGTTGATGTTGGGGAGTCAGATCCCATCAAGCAGCACCCTTATCGTACTAACCCAGAGAAGATGCAACATTTGCAGAGTGAGGTGGAGTACATGTTAGAACATAACATTGTAGAGCCAAGCACTAGTGCATGGAGTTCACCATGTGTATTAGTTCCCAAGCCTGATGGCTCATATCGCTTTTGCACGGATTACAGGAAGGTGAATTCATGTACCAAATCGGACTGCTTCCCTATTCCAAGAGTCGATGACTGCATCGATCGTATTGAAAAAGCGAGCTATGTAAGCAAGTTTGACCTTCTGAAAGGGTATTGGTAGATACCTTTAACACAGAGAGCTAAGGAGATTTCTGCGTTTGTAACTCCACAGGGCCTTTTTCAGTATACCGTGATGCCGTTTGGCATGAAAAACGTCCCGGCTACATTCCAACGCATGATGAGTGAGTTGATTTGTGGATTGGATGGCTGTGAGGTATACATCGATGATGTGGTGGTTTACAGCGATTCTTGGGATGACCATGTGAGAACGGTTAGGGAGTTGTTCAAGCGGTTGTCAACGGCCAGTCTCACAGTTAACCTGGTGAAAAGTGAGTTTGGGCATAGTGAAGTGCAATTTCTTGGTCACGTCGTTGGTCATGGTCGAGTTCGTCCCGCAGCGGCTAAAGTCCAAGCAGTCCAAGATGTCCCTGTTCCCAAGACGAGGAAGGAGCTGATGAGATTCATCGGCATGGCCGGATACTACCGTCGCTTCTGCCATAACTTCTCGGATGTTGTGGCACCCTTGACTGATCTCCTGCGGAAGAATGTGAAGTTCCAGTGGTCAGCCGCATGTCAGTCTGCGTTTGACCAAGTGAAGGCAATCATGTCGAGTGGTGCTGTACTGGCAGCGCCGGACTTTAAGAAAGGCTTCAGCCTAGCTGTCGATGCCAGCGATGTCGGAGCAGGCGCCGTGTTGATGCAAGCTGATGACGATGGAGTGGACCGACCGGTCTGCTACTTCTCGAAGAAGTTTAACGCGCACCAGCGGAGGTATTCTACCGTTGAGAAGGAGACCCTAGCGTTAATTCTTTCGCTCAGCCATTTTGATGTCTACGTGGGCAGCACAACTCAACCCGTTGTTGTGTGGACTGATCACAACCCACTGACATTCGTCAACAGAATGAGAAACAAAAACCAGAGACTGATGCGATGGAGTTTAATCCTACAGGAGTATAACCTTTACATTAAGCACATTCGCGGAAAGGAAAACATTGTCGCGGACACACTTTCTCGTGCTTAATTGAGATATCTCAATATTTTGTCTCGTTGCCAGATGCAACAATTGTGCTAATGTATTTTTATGTTTGTTACATTTTAAACAGGTGTAATTTTGTTTTGCAAGTACATAGGACATTGTGTGTACATCATGTATATGTATGTATCTTGCATACACTAATTGTGATGCCAACAGCATGAATGGCACTTTGAGTGTGTAGATAACAACATGGAAGTATGTTCAGACATGTTTGTGTTAATAAAGAAACACAACAAGCTATTTTAAGATTGTGCTTTGAGTCACTTTCCAAAAGAAGACATTATTAAGGCTGTTTTAAGTTACACTAGCCATCAACAGTTGTCAAGAATGTGAGTTGTTGGTAAAATAACTTCAAACAGGTAGTGTTGCTGTTTGTATAGAGAATGTGGTGTATCGAGTAATGTAGGTAAAGTTCAGTTATTTGAAGTTTCATACTTGTACATGGATAGGTAGTGGTTAAATTTGTTGTGGCACATACCCTAAGTTGAGTAGATGTTGTCTTTTGGATTTAATTAGAATGTATACTGTATTACACGTAGGTACAGAAATTATATAGTTATACATAGCTTTTGCTCATTGTTATAGCTCAATCATTGGAACAAACTCAAACTGAATGATGACAAAAGTGAATTTATGATAATTGCATCAAAACATCTGGCAGCAAAGGTCCGTAGTCAGTCATTACGAATTGGATGTGTCAATGTACAATCTGTGTCAAATTGTAGGAATCTTGGAGTTTATTTTGACCCTGAAATGTCAATGGCAACACACATTACAAACACATGTCGATCTGTATATTTGCAACTACGCAATATTCACAGTATCAGAAAATCCTTATCAAACAAAGTTGCAGCCTCTGTTATTCATTCGTATGTTTTGTCTCGTATTGATTAAGGAAATGCATTATTGTTCAAGGCTTCATCTTACCAACTGGCCAAACTACAGCGTGCTCAGAACTCTGCTGCTCGGGTCCTCAGTGGAACATCTCGCTTCTCCAGCATTACCCCAGTTCTAAAAAATCTTCACTGGCTACCAGTATCCAAGCGGATAGAGTTTAAAATTCTTATTCATACATGGAAAGCAGTACATTCTTCAGCTCCAAAATATTTGCAAAACCTTGTTTCAGAATACATCCCTGGCAGAAATCTCCGTTCATGTAATAGTAAACAATTAACAGTTAAAAGAACAATCTCGACTCTCGGAGAAAAAGCCTTTGTTTCTGCAGCCCCATCTCTCTGGAACGCTCTTCCACTGAGGATCCGATCAGCAGAGACCATTGAAACATTTAAAAAGCTTTTGAAATCACATATGTTCGCATCTTGTTTCGATTGAATTTTCAACGAATTGTTCATTGGTGTGTATATCTCTACTTAACTCTTTCTTCTTTTCAACCTTCTTATGTACAATTATGACTATGATGTATGCTATTCCTTTCATAATTACGTCCCTCTGCGCCTCAGAATAGGATACTAGATCGAAGGCGCATTACAAATGCTGTACTTATTATTATTATTATCATTGCCTTGGCAAAGGTGTCCAGTATCTCACAGTTGATCCAATATACCAACAGGCATATATTTAAGCGAACTGTGTTGTACAGGGGTGTATACAGGTATACACACAGGTTAAGGATATTTCATTCAAGTTCATTTGATGCCTTGTCAGGCAGGTCATACTCTTGGTGTTTTGTATGCTGACGGGAAAGTTTTCAGAAACATAAGTGGGGTACACGACATTTGTTGATGTTTCGACATTTCAATAGATGCTGACACAACGACTACAAGTATATGCAAGTCACATATCATGGAATATGATGTTTTGGTTTTAGGTTGTAATATGATTACAGCAGTTGGATTATATGCAGTTGCTTGTGGAAGAGATGACGTGTTTATGATCTTTGTACAAAGGTTAATCATTTGATATGACAGTGTCAAACTGATTTACATGTCTGTTCTAATGACGAAACCATCTGATTTTGGTATAATGTGCATTGTTTGTATGCATGACATGACATTGCAGTATTCAGTGTTGCACAATTACATGCAGTTCCAGTATGCTGTAACTCACAAACCTATGCTGTAACTCACAAGCAGCAGTAGCTCATAAGAGTGTTTGATTGGTACAAGTTGAATGGTACTAAAGTCGTATTACATGTAGTACAGTGTACATGTTTTATCACAGGTTGTGATGATGATATAGCCATAACATACTTTATTTATGTGTTCTTATAATAATGCAACCATGGTAAACTAATGGATTTATAAGAGTGAATTGGAAGAGGGATGTACAATACTGTTCCAAATATTGTGCCAAGGTAAGAGTCCATTTGTGTTAAAACGTTAAATGCACTCTTTTAGGGGGGGGAAGTGTTATAGATACATGTGTATTGTACTATCATTTCTGGGCACTTTATTGTTCCGCGGAGGAATATGTAAATAAAGAGTTCGACAAGATGACCGAGATCGACCGAACACCTTGTTTGAGAGTCTGGGTATTTTTGGTGGTTATGATGGTTCGTTAGGCCAAGTTAACCTCCCGTAACAAATGGAATATTATTGGACAAATAAAAAAGATACGAAGTTTTTTAAGTTTACTCGAAATGGTCTTCCGTGGACTTGGGTCGTTCTTATATTCAGATACTCAATTGTAAACAACAACAACAACAAGAACAACAACGCACCTGTCCAAATCTATGAAAAGAGTGTGTGTGGGGGGGGGGGGGGAGGCATAGCCCCTCCGCCCTAACCCTATAAAGTGAATAAATGGGTTAGGAACTGGTTGTTTCATAAATTTGCTAGGTAAGCGCGGGGAGAATGTTGTCCAAATGATAATTTCTTTCTCAGTGTTGTTAAGCTTACTATAAAGCATTCTCCTATCTTCTTACAGAAGGCTACACCAAGACACAGACAATGAAAAGCATCGGGTCTTAGTTTCAACTTCATCGTGTCACCGCTAAATGGAAACACTGCCCTCAGTTGTTATGCCGCTGTTCAATTATAAGGGGTATTTGATGGATTCATATCATAACTAAGATGTTCATGTCTTTCCAATAAATTGGTTCAAAAAAAAAAAAGCTTTTGAAATCACATATGTTCGCATCTTGTTTCGATTGAATTTTCAACGAATTGTTCATTGGTGTGTATATCTGTACCTATCTCTTTCTTCTTTTTCAACCTTCTTATGTACAATTATGACTATGATGTATGCTATTCTTTTCATAATTACGTCTGTTGCGACACGGATTGTCGCCCCTACACGGATTGTCGCCTCCTGTTCGGGGCGACAATCCATGACGGGCGTTGGCGGCACGGATTGTCGCCCGCCCTCGAAGCACATTTTGCTGGGTAATAATTATCGTTCTGGACATAATCATTGAAATACTAACACATAACTTACATGGCTAAATCCATGCAAACATGCCATGTAAAATGTCATGGTGAGGTTTCAAGGAAGTGTGTATGTGCGCGTGCACATGATAATTTAGTGTCCGTTTGTGCGTGTGTGTGTGTGTGTGTGTGTGTGTGTGTGTGTGATGGAAGAATGTGTTTATTATGTCAGTTTTTTGCGTGTGTGTTTTTTAGCTGCGCGTGGGGAGGGAAACCTAGTAAGCTGTTGCTGGCATAAATGTTGATATTGATTTAATCAGCAGCTTTGAATTTGATGAATTTGTTTGGCAGATTTGTATATGAATTCGGAGTGGAGCTTGCGTGCGGGCGGATGCTGCTTTTCTGCATACGGTCCATTATGTCTTATTTATCATTATTGGAAAATCGTTTCATCAGGAAGGATGTGGTATCGGTTCGGGTGTGCGTCGGTATGTGGGAAGGGGGTTACATTTCGTTATTGCAAAAGTTTGTTATTCTGAAGGCTCATTCGTCCGAAGGCTCATTCGTCCGAAGGGTCATTATTCCGAAGGTGCGTTATTCCGAATTTCATTTTTGGATCAACGAACCATTAGGTATAGGGAATTGTGTGTTTCGGATAAATGAAGCCTCGGAAAAAAAACGAAACTTCGGAATAACGAACCTTCGTGTGTGTGTGTGTGTGTGTGTGTGTGGCCGGGAAGGTTTGGGACAGCGATAAACGATAATACAATGAGAACGAATTTAGTATTTCTCTATAGTCTTACCCACTTTACGCTCCATGGATATTACTTTTTTTTTATTGTATTTGGGTGTGGGAGGGGTGTCCGAATGTTCTAATGATTTTTTTTTCTGGAAATGTAATAGGCTTCGCTTTATTATAACAATCTCCTTAACATAACCCAGAAAGTCATGAATATCGCTGCACAATGATAGCATAACCACAGTTTGTCTATTCCATAACTGTAAGTAATATTTTCTTACTCTGTTTAACTTATCGATCTAGATAGTATTCTATTTGTGGTATAATTATGTTATGTAGTCTTTACATTATGATGTTTATCCAAAATTATCTGAGCTGCACAAATAAAATTCAAACTTCAAGTTCAAAATTCCACATATCTTTCATTACTGTAAAGCAAATTAAAGAAATGCGAAAACTTTTCACAACTTGTGCGTAAATTCAATTTCACTTTTCCCCAGTGTACAATGTAAGACAGTCCAATATGTGATGAATTTGCTGTCATAATACATTGACTTGGCAGGGATCGTCATATTTTACATAGTTATTTATAACAATCTGTAACTATCCGAAAATATCCGCAACTCTCTGTAAATAGTCGCAACTCTCCGCAGGTCTTCCGAACTATTCGGAAGTTTTAAATGCAAGTCGAAAGAACAAAATTGCGTGCCAATTCGTGCCAAATCTCTCCGTATCGCCCCGCATATTTTTTTCCCGTATATGTTTTGTAAAATTTAATGCCCTGGTGACAGCAAGAGATCCCCGGGTGTCCGCAGAAATAAAAGAAACAACGAATGACTTATTTGGACGTAACGCCGGACGCAGAGCATTATGTGACTGGGGCCTTACGTAGACACACGAACGCTCACACACAACACACATACGTAGGGCCTACGTAGCCCACGAACACCAAACCCCTCAGATACTCATGCAGGCACAAAACTGCACCCACAAACACGCACCATTACCAGAGCTACCGAGTCTCACGCATTCTGCGTGAGACTCAAGCATTTAGGGCCTGTCTCACGATCTCAC
Organism: Diadema setosum; assembly: GCA_033980235.1. NCBI lineage: Eukaryota > Metazoa > Echinodermata > Echinoidea > Diadematoida > Diadematidae > Diadema > Diadema setosum. The sequence goes on from CM067065.1 coordinate 29,545,672, forward strand.
GCAGGGCACCCATTTTTCTCACGCATCGGATGAAGTCTGCAATTTGTGCTAAAAGTAAGGAGCATAGCTCAAAGGATTCAAGTGATAATTGCAGTTGAAGGTATATTTTCCTTTTGTCTTTCAAAATGTAGTAAAAAATAGTCACTTACGTATGCACCAGATCACATCATTAAGAGCTAATAATTCAAAAAAGCTCCCTACCATGGGAGGGGTGACACCCTCCTTGTTCGCGTGCGCATGCGCGCGAGCGCAGAAACGCCGAGTCATGAAAATCTCACTCATAAAAGTTTTTTGAACTTGGCATCTCTGCATCACAGGCCCATACCCTTTGATATACACATACGCCACTATATTCCACATACACACGTAAGCATACAGGCACACGTATACACACAGACAAACAAACCACTACCACTATACAACCACCACACATGCCCAGCTTCTACATATTGTATTACTATACTCCAAACACACACACATACACACACACACAAAACAAATCATACACATCACATATCATGCAGCTCACAATACACACACACACACGCTCACGCACACACACACACACACACACACACACACACACACACATACGCATAACTTACCAGTCATACCCATCCCACCAAAGCTTAACACCGGAGGAACCACCCCGAGCCCGGGGCGACAATCCGTGACGGGGCGACAATCCGTGTCGCAACAAATTTTTTGCCAACACGGATTGTCGCCTTCGAGGTCAAAAACTGGGAACTGCACAAGCGTCACGGATTGTCGCCAGGCGACAATCCATGTAGGGGGCGACAATCCGTGCCGCCAACGCCCGTCACGGATTGTCCCCCCGAGCAGAAGGCGACAATCCGTGTAGGGGCGACAATCCGTGTCGCAACATACGTCCCTCTGCGCCTCAGAATAGGATACTAGATCGAAGGCGCATTACAAATGCTGTACTTATTATTATTATTATTCATACACACTTTTGTCGAACATGCCATCTCCCATGCTGGGATTAGGGCCTATGAACAAAAAAAAAAAAAAGAATAATAAAATCTTTCACCACACTTCAAACAAGATGAAAATCTCTTCACCATGTGACTACATCATACATTTACACTTGTTATGGCAAAAAAAAACAACAACAAACAAACAAGAGTTATGCACATGCGGACACTGAAATAAATTAACAGTTACTTTTTCGAGAGGTAGCTCTCTTCGGAATTTGATAATACGTCATAGCTGTCATTGATGACATCCCTTGTCAGAACCTATTGCTGACTTCGATGACCTATCTCATCGGTAGTATAGTAGTATCGATAGTAAACCAGCTTGCTGCACTCCTGCTGCGTCAAGAACAAAGAGCGCCCTCAGTTTTCTGAATCAATACAACCCAGACTCGAGACCATGATTAACGCCCCAGGACCGGACCAAAGGTCTGGATAGAAGATGTCGAGAACACGCGACTGAGAACAAAGTCCCTCCAAGTCCCCCACCTCCCCCCCCCCCCCCCTTCTTTTCTTTTTTTCATTGTTGTTTTTGTCCTTCTTGCTATGAATGATTTGCAGCTCACCTCTTATGGATGGATACTGCGTCTATTGGGACGACGGACTGTAACCCAACACTTTCTACACTGGTATAATAAATCATGGTATAATATTGGTTGAGGTGAGAATTCAGCTTTTAATTTTTGCGAGATACTTTGAAACCACGTTATGAAATGCTAAAAAATGTTTAAAAAAAACATACGATTCTATGATGAATTCAATGTTACTTGATGAAGTCCTTTTTTTTAAATGGCTGACTTATCAAAAAACAAAATAAAACAAAGAAATCCTTTAAAAAGTGGGTCCCACCTTTTATTTGGGTCGCTTTGTTAGATCATCTCAACCGTATCAAAACCAATTTTTATGGAATTAACTTTCAATTATTTTCACAAGTATCATGCTCTCGCATATTAAGAGGTTTTTCATTGTCTCAATAAAATCATCATCAAAAAACGTAGAAAACCTGAAACCCAATGTCGACAAAAATTGTAGTCATCCCTTTATGGCTAATGCTTTAATTTGCAACATGTCAAACACAGTCAAAACTATAATCTCAAAGAGATGAACTTGTTAGCTAATTGTTTTTCATCAAAAGTGCATTGACCTTTGATTTTCCATTAGATTTATTGAATAGAGTAAAAACCTAAATTGTGATTTTTTTTAAATCAAAAGAATTACCTTATACAGTGTATTGTCTTTTAAAGTAACTTAAACAATATTATCTATCGCTACTGTTGACTCCATTTTATTATACTTTTGATACATTTTTGCAAATTAATATTCTTAAAGGGTAAGCCGAATAAATAAAATGGTTCCATTATCTTCCCGAAAGTGTAGAACAATGCCAGACTTCTCTTCTGTAAGATAGGATCTCTCGTGGAACCAGATCGTCTTTATTCTACTATTACAGGACTACGGTTGCTTTGTAATATTCAACTCGATAATTTGGCTTATGCAATGAGATTTTTTTTTTTCAGATTTATAAAAAAGAAGATGTTTTATGCTTAGATCGTTGCTCGATTTGAAGACGGGAAGGCGATTCAACGGACGTTGAAATTACCTGAACACCTTGAATTCCAATAAAGATAGAGAATATTACGCAACTTAAATTTACCTGCCTTTTTTGGCCCTATAATCATTGCAATTTAAAAAATGTCAAAATCTTTGCCCAGTATCATTTTCCTTTCATTTTGCTTTGCTTTGTTTCGTGTTTTCCCGTCATGTGTTTGCATTGCGATTCTGCGGAGACACCTAATAATCTTGTGTGCGAAAAAAGACAAATGGCCCGCAGCTTTGCATTAGTGTTCTGTTTTGGTGTTTTCGTTTATGTGTTTGTTTGTTTGTTTTTTTTTTTTACTTTTTTCATACACCTTGGCTTTGTACTTTGTACGAATTCAGTCGAACAACGGGAATTTATTGGATTTTATTTCTTTTTTCTTCTAATACACAAGTAAAAATCGTAAGGGCATGTTCTCTACTTCGTTTGTACCTTTTATTTTGATTTGATTGATGGTATTATCAGGTCTTTTCAATTTTGTATCACAGCCGTATAACATAAGATTACAGCTGTACTAGTTTACATTTGATCGGCGTGTCTCTCCCTGGTTTTGATTATGTTGTTTTGCAGAGTTGATTTCACTCCTACAGAAACAGCGCAATATGAAGTTACACTAACTGTTATTGCTATCATCTGTTATATCTCTAGCGAAAAGCAACGGGGGTATACCTTTCTGGAACATTTATTGGCAGATTCAAAGCAGATGTTATACCACTTCACTGTTCATGGATAACTGTATTGTCGTTCCTGTTTAAAAATAAATCAAAGTATAATAGCTACTGCACAACATAATGACAACAAGATCAAGACACAACGTCATTCAAAATGAAGCATTAATGCTTTCTGGAGAAAAAAAAATATCTTTATTACGAAAATTCATTGTTTCTTTGTGAATCTGTTCACAAACACGAACAAGAGTATATGATCTTTGTCTTTAATAGGAATGATTATACTTCGTAGTCTAAATTATCCCAACAATTTTTACATCGCCTTGCTAGGGTATTAATTAGTACACAGGAAACTAAAGAAAAATGTCAATCCAGCAATGACTACTTCATTAACAGTCACATATCAAGTGATGATAATGATTTTCTCAATATGATGAGAAAAAATGAAAAATAATGATGCAACATGAATACATTATGCACAGTTCACATCCAAAGAAAACGTGTATCTAGACAATAGTCTACTTACACTGGGAATACAGGGATTAAATACAGAGTTCATGAAGAATATTGAATTGAGACCCAATGTAATTGATTCTGTATTTCAATAAAAAATACACATACAGCCTGTATTGCATTCTATATAATGTAATATACTTTATTATGTGCTCCACCTTTGCAATACCTCTCACTTAAATTAATTAATAGATGTTAAAGACATTACACATTTATACAAACATTTCCCCTGTCCTTGTTATACCTTGGTAGTTCTTGGGTGGTTGTCATGGTTACTATATATTGTCATGAAATCTACAAGATATACAGAATGGAGGTCATGGCAGTCAAAAAAAAAATGTAATCCTTGCTATCTTTTTTTTTGTGCACATCCTACAAGAATTTTATCAAAAATACTTTAGACAGAAACATAATGGTTTGAATTTAGATGATACAATGTATTCTCATTTATATTCTAAAAATAAATTTTAGGACTTGGAACACTACTTTTGAAAGGCATATTTGGCTTTCCAATGCATATGTTTTGAAGACTGGAAGTTAAAAAGTAAAGAAAGGTTATGCATTGCAAAATGTGAAGAGGGGAAATTTACTTTGAAATGTAACATGAAAATATTACATCATGGGTACATGTAGAAACTTTATGAGAATACTGATTGACTCCATTTCTGACTGTTTTGAAGATGCTTACATTATGTTGTTGTATCTGGCATAAAATGACAAAATCAAACATTTATACCTACAACGTATTTCACCATTAATATATAATTTATACTACTAATAGCATCATTGTTTTCATCATGTTCACTGACATCCAACATTCATTCAGCCAAGAAAAGCTCTACCATCCTAGCATTGTCCAGCAAATCTACCATGCTTGAAAATTCTAGATTTCACACTAAATAGGTGGAGGACAGTATTGCCCGACCGAATTTTGCAGGGTCTGTGTATCGTAAAACAAAACAACACCAACACCAACACAACATATTTACCTACTTAACATTCCTGGGTGTATGAGTGTCAGGAAGCTAGGGCTCACATTCCACTGTGAAACTATTATTTTTGTTTTTCAATTGTATTTCCCCTCCAGTACAACAATTGGCAAAATGGAGAGAATTCAAGGACTACCACTGATGTAAAAATAACCTTTGACATAAGAATCTACATACAGGGTGGAATTTGTTTACACTATATTGTGAAAGTCTCTAGTATGTTCAATTTGACATTTTTAAAATATGGCAAGCTGTTTGTTGTTCTTTTTTTTTTCTCTCTCATTGTTCTCTGAACATGAAGAAAGAGAGCAGAAAAAAAAGCCCAATCCCCATGGCATGGTGGCAGCAAGACAATACAAAAAATCATGTAACACACAGCAACAAGTCATACCAGTATGTCAAATCTAGACATGTCAGATCACGTTTAGACTACCGACTGTATTACTATGACATGGTTTGTCCATTACAGCTGCTATAAATGGATGTGGCTTGACACCATGACAACTTTTAATAAATACACTATAGGCAGTCATTGACCTGCTTTCAACATTTTCAAGATTCTACGCTTTCAAAATGACATAAAATATGCCTTCTCTTCGGTTAAGGGCATATCTACCCTGAAAGTGTAAACGGCTCTTCTTTTTTTTTTTTTTTCTAAATTTGAAATGGAAGCTTACATAAAAGTTTCTGAACTCATCATGACAGTCTAACACAATGGCAGCTAGACTCATTAATGATACATGTTTTATTCAAGATATTTTTAGGCTTTCAAATTCATAAAGGAGGTGAAATGTCAAACTTATCAACTTTTTCATGAATTTATATTTTCATAAAAATACTTAATTATGCATTTACATTTTCTCCAATATCAGAAACATGTAAGGAAAACTTATGGTACAGAGTTTAATTCTCAACAACCCAAGGAATCACCATAACTTGTTAATAAAGTCCCAGCAGAAATTAGGTTTGATGAACACACATTACAATAAATGTTGAACATCAATTCAACAATTTGATTATTATATGCATGGTGACTGCCTATTCATGGTCAAATCATACAGTCTTTACTTGAACCCAAGAATCCATACAATATATAAATAATGATAATAATAATGATAATAATAATAATAACAAATACAATGTTTGCAAAGGTTTTAAATGTAAGTCGTTTAAACAAGTGTGTCAAGGTCCATTTATGTAGTAGACCCTTATAGTACATAGGCATTCCAATCTCATGCATTATACTTGCAGTACAAATATTACCCAACTCAAAAGCTAGCTATAGGTATGCATGACCTAGCCAGAACCAATACACCCTACATGAATTCCCAGGGATTAAGATAGCTTAAAAATGAATGTGCAACAGGTCAGAAAGGTAGTACTTAAGTAGGTTGTCAAGATGAAACAGGCATAAATTTAGATACTTCATTAACTTATGAATTGCTGGTACACATGTCAAATATCAGTCACTGGATCATTTCAACCATTTTCTCCTAAAGCATATAAGAAACAGAACATACTCCATAACTTAAATTGAACCTGGTACACACATGGCTGAAAACCGAAATCTTTAAAATACACATCTGCACATCAAAATCTTGGAGTTGTATAAAATATGCAAGTATTACAATAGATACACATTTTGACACGACTCGTTTCAAAAAACTCTGAACAACAAACATCAATGTTTTCATCTATGATAAGGAATAGTACGAACACACATCGTTGTGACAAAAAAAAAAGAGAGATTCTAAATAAAATGTATGTACTGGCAACTCCCATTATAACAAAATCTTCGGGACTGGCAGTTTTCTGTCATTTTAATGACATTCTGTTGTAGCCCAACAGTCATAAAGATGTACACTGGATTTATGAAACCTGAATTTTTACTTCGTTGTAACAAGATTTTCGATATAGCCGTTGTTCAATATAAATTGCTGGAGTGCACTGTTTATCATTAACATTCACAATCAGGTGAGATTATTGTGATTTGACATTTGAAAGTGCATTGACCTCTGTAACTCTGCCCCTACACGTCGTATCCTTGGCAACTCTAGGTCAAGATAAAGTTTATTGAAACGAGTCAGCGCCTGTTTGTTGATGAGATGTCATAAATATAAAGATGTCACAGATATAATGTCATACATTGAATGCACATTTCTTTCCAGGAAATAGACACACATCAATAGCACACTGGTTGCATGGAAATGGTAAAGCATTATGAAATTCAAAAAAAAAAAAAAAAGAACAAGATGATAAACATCTGATTAAAAACAAATGATATACACAAACTAAATGAATACATAGTGACACTCATAATAAAATACTTGTACAAGTATTCCAATACAGCAGAAAATATGAAAACTGGAGTAGATATATCTTTCTCTTTTCTTTCTGTTCTGGGTATATATGAATATATATGCTCCATACTGTATGCGACTTTCCTCAAAATCTCGGTTGGGGTAATCACCACATGGCAGATGGGACACCATGTCTACAGCTGCTGCTAGAAAATGGCTTTTTTCCAGCCCACAAGTCACACACAAACCACCACCCTTTCTGCCAACTCAATTGGCCAGCCTTAATACAGGTATTGATGGAGACAGTGTCAAGCAGTAAATCAATACATTTTTCACAAAATTATCCCTCTATGAGGCAACAACTGTTGGACGTTACAACTCTAAAAGTACTATCAACAAAGATACAGTGTTACAGACGGAAATGTTACTTTAATTCTTTTAATAAGAAGCAAGGTATGAATGATCAGTTGGGTACTTGGAATGCATTCAGCTTTAAGTTCACTTAAGTACTCCAAGACACATAGAAAGTGCTTGTGAAATTTACAAAACATGAACTATACTGGACAAGATATGGAAATATAGTGCACGCCTGCTGACACACTGGTTTGGTCCAAGGATGTGGGAAGAGATCTCAACCCACCTCCCTGTTTGTTCCAATAAAACTGGACCACCTTTCTGTTTGGTCAAATAAAATTGGACCATCTCCCTGTTTGGTCAAATAAAATTGGAATCACCACGCTATATCCTTCAGTACGTAGCTTGTAACAGGGCACTCAGATCATTAATCCATCCATGACTCTTTAAATTGGCAACTTCAATATATGACATCATCACAAAAGTGTGGGTGACCTTTAAACCCTGAAAGATCCCCACTCATAAACATGACTTGTCACTTGCCTCTCATGGTGAAAAAAAAAAAAATGTGCAATAAAAACTGCTTTGCATCACATGACGGCTTATATTGTAGAAAATTCAATGCTTATTGAACTTTGCTACCCAATCTTGAAATGCGATCCCAAGATATAAATTCTCACCGCATTATCTCTTCAATTCCTTGTTTGTTTTTGTCTCGACTCTACATTTTATTACCAGCATTCAATAATCTTGCCCCCCCCCCCCCCCCCACCTTGGAAAAAAAAAAGCAGAGGCTTGAGAGAAAATCTTTGCACAAACACATTTGCACTGATTTCACTTCAAACATGCTAAATTCCTCAAATCTGTTTCAATTTAAATATTATATTATATTCTAAAAAGATCAAATGCAACCTGCAAAATTTCCTCTCTAGTTGCCAAACCATTCACACATAAAGAGGTGAGGGGGGGGGGGGGGGGAGGGTTCAAAAGAATTTTTTCAGGGAATATTTGTGCGCATTACATACACTGAAATAGGCCATGACTCACATACCATGGAGCCTTTTAAAACATTCTTTTGTCAGGACATAAAAAAACAAAAGAAAACCAGGAGCATCCTACAGAATTTGGGGCACTTGATATGTCAGCCTCCCACTTTTCATTCATGGATGCCTGAAACTTGTATCAAATTCAACTGTTTGTGAAAATGAATGCGATCGATTCCCCATGACCAACTTCGTCTCTAGCTCCAAATACTGTGACGTCTTGTGGGCAGTCCTACCCGGTTTCAACCGCAACGGCTTTGAATAATGAACAATCATCGTTGCTAGCGAGATCCTAATTTGCATAATCGTTGTCCTAGCAATATCACTGTTCATTTTATATAAAATATAAATGTTTCTGCATCTTTGCTCACTTCCTTTTCAGAAGGAAGGCAGTGGTCTTCAGGTGTCTTCAAAAATAGCTCTCATAATTATGGTTGCTATAGAGCAGACTACAAAACACACAGCTCTGGAGTTCTTAATACACGCATCACAGCAAGTTGGATATCACACTGAATACAGAGCAGACAGCCCTATTGGATCATTTAGGTAACTAGATCAATGTGAATACATACAAATACAAACATGAATACAAACATGTATGACATATGGAATAAATAACACTGATATGGCTATATTACACAATTCGTTATACTGTATATTCTTCCATCATCTTTCATAAACATTTATACTTAGCTCTTCAAAAAGAAAATATGCTGGCAAAGAAAAAGAGGAAAAAGTATCAGTCCAATGTACAAAAATGTTTTCTCACAAAATATAAGAGGATACCTCTATATATCTTCTAACCTGATATTAGGTGGGCATTTGTGGAAAACATTAAGAAGTGGTGGATCAATGTGAGAAAATGCTACCCTAGTGTAAACACACATTCTGCTGTAATCCAGAGAGCATTAATACTTCATAAGCAGCCTCTACTGGAGTTGAGCCCAAGCCCACACCGTGTCTAACTTTACTTCATTGAATGGAGTTAAGTCAATTATGCAGGATGGTACACGTTCATTTGATATAAGATTTGAACAAAGGTACCGCAAAAACCAGAAATTTTTGCATGCGTTTTAATTTCGGAAATGTTGAAAACTAAAATGCACATGGATGTTCTCATTTACACTGTATGCAGAGAATGCCAGTGGCATTGGCGAAAAAATTTCATGCCACAAAAATTTCTTGCTTCACAGAAATGGATTTATAAGTGTCTCAAACACTTATATATGCAACTTAGATGAGGCAATTCTGTTTTGCTTGTTTTGTTGTAATCTATTTCCTTTAGTCAATTTCCATATCGACTGTAAGTGTCCTTTAATACAAATCTGAATTTCAGCTGCACATTTCATGGAATCTCACAATTCTACCATAGGAAAAATATATATATATATATATATATTTGAGGCCATGTGTTTTAGACAGGTGACTGTTGTGACCAGACAAGTTACAGGAATGATATATCTGTAGTCTGGTCCTGTATCATTCTTGTCATAATTCTTTACAATCAATTGTTAGATTTTAAAATCAAAGGTAGAGCAAAAATGACAGAAATTTCCCTTTTCACTCAAATTGTTGCTACTCACAATTTGAAACTTTCTGCAGAAAACAGGGGGGAAAATGTGAATGTTACAGGGAAGCGAGAGTGTGTAGAGCCTATTCATTTGTATATATCTACTGTTAGTATGTCTGTTCCTAGGATATCACGTGTAGCAGGACTCCTATTTTTGTCCAAAATATGAAACAGTCTTCAACTTGTTCTAAAATGCTGATTACACAAATGCTGATCATTTGACAAAAAGAAAAAAAAAGCTGATTCCCAGTATAAGGAGAATATAATTATATGCCGGTGGTATTTTTCTTCTTTCTTTTTTCATGACACATTCATGATAAGGTTGTTTACATGGATAGAAACCAAAGACATGGATTACAAATCTGTGCCACATAACACCTTGATTTCCCATGATTTTGCAAACATTGTGGGTTTGAATTGCTTATACAAAGACTTGCTTATCAATCAAATGCTGATTATTTATTTTATGAGAGCTCAGAAACTCTCTAATAATGCAATTTCACCATTTCCAATAAGGGAGGGAAAAACAAACATTGAATCTCAAATGAGTCTAGATGTTCTTATTATAAGACATAAAACTACAAGGCTGCTGAATACAATTCTTTTGAATTTCCAACAATTTTGTAATCAAGGGAGGGATAGTACTGATTCAGGGTTTAACAAGTGTGGCAGTCCATCAGCAAGAATACCTCAATAAACATGAGAGACAAACTCGATGTCTTCACTGGCAGTTCCTTCATGGCAGTTGAAAAATTCTTCAGATGGAAAATGGGTGCAATTTACATTCCAGGCCTCACAAGCACACCAACTTGATTAAATGGATATTAACCCCAACAAGACCAACGTGTCAAGGCCCCAATGCTCTTGCACACAGTGATCGTCACCTTGGGTATGTAAGCGTTAATGCAACAACAGCAGCAACAAAATGTTTTGTCATAAAGTGCATTCAAGTGTTTATACAGTTAATTAGCAAACAAGTACATGTGCATGATGCTAGAGGCTTTATTACCCGTCGAGAATGAGTCTCAAGTATACTCGGGCAAGTGTCTATGGGAAATGCATGTTATAGCAAAGTCAGTCCATCCTGAACGGGTTTTAAGCTGTAAAACCAGTCTACTGCCAAAAAGTTCAAAACAACAAAATTCCGCATGCCCCCTTCTTTACTAACAAAATTATGGGTCACAAATCTGATAGCAGGGTCAATCCATGTCAAATCATCCAGTGCTTGTCACCCGACCCCCTCCGATTTTCTTAAAAATCGCACCAAATGTTCCCCAAAGTGTCTGACGGAAAATCCCAAAATATTTTGCCCCAAGGTCAATTGGTTGCTAAGATACAGCCTCACATAGCAACCGGTGCGCATTCAAAAATATTAGTTAAAAGAAAATTAGGCATTTTTGATTGACTGTTTTAGCATGGATACTTACGCAAAAATGTTAATTATCTGGAAATTGAGAGAACTTTATAGTCTTTGCAAGAAAAACTCACTGTGACGCGAAATTGACTTTTCGTTAACATGCACGAGGTCACCGAAAATGGTGTTAAATGTTAATTTTAAAAATTTTAATGCATATTTAGAGGCTAATATCTTCCACATTTCATCACCTTAGGTTCTAAAATATTATGCTGTTGAAGGCTTTGACTTGCTCAGTAATTTTGAAAAAAATCAGCGCATTCATGCGCACCGTTTTTACGGATAGCGCCCTCAAAGTTGACAAAAATGAAAAATGTGCCAAATTCAAGGTCACGGATCACCCTTCGTCCCACCTAGGAATGGCATCAATTTTTGTGTATTGATAGACATTTACCTATATTATCTTGGGTTACCAAAGAAATTTTGCTACCGAAATGTTCAATGGCAAATTTACCCCACCGAAAATGGTCGTAAACGGCCAAATTTCCATGTAATATCACACATTGGGTTTAGAGGACATTTCAAATGTCCACACTTTCAAGATGAAAAGCACTAGCCCTGTGATATTTGCTGTAGGCATAGTCTGTTATACATATTTCAGTAATATATACCACAAAACACTTTTATTACTTAATAATGACCTTGAAATTTAATCCAAAATTTGATATAAACAATAAATTGCTCCATTTTCCTCATTGCACTGCATATAAATATGTGTTTTGAAAGACATTTCACTGAGCAATATTTCAAGAATTATGAAAGCTGAAAGCCTACCTTATTAAGGTTCTAAAGTATTTGTGCTCTTCTTTCAGATTTAGTGTCAATTTGATCATGAATGTTTTACCCTTGACGCCCTTCTAAAAATAGCTGTAAATTTGTTAACTACAAATTACACACACGACAGGTGTATTATGGCATGATTATACTTGTGATTCTTTCACAAACACAAAAGCTTTTTATGGTGTAAATGTATATACTGGAATTAATCTACATTTATGCTTGCAAGATATGTTACAATTAATAACTTTGTTCTGACAATGACCCTCAATTTCAATCAAAAAAGGGGACAGTAATATTTTGTGATTTTGTGTGCATTTCCTATGGAAAAAAGTGCTTTGTTTGGAAACTCATAAAAACTTGACCATTTTTACTATCTATCACTTTGATTGATTAATTTTATTCTGGTTATGGTAGAAAAGTGGCCCGTGACAATTTCCAATAAAAGAAAACACAGTTATGCTTTAGAAAATGAAAAACAAAGAAATACATAAGAAATTCCAAAAACAAGAAAATACATAAGAATTGAAATGATTTTGGAAGTTTTCATAAGGTACAGAACAAATCCCCCGAAAAAGAAGACTCTCAGTCCTTTTAATGTGCGTTTCACAGGCTAGAATAAGAATCTATATTATGTTGGGCGCAACGTCCATATTATCAACTATTATTCAGTACATAATACAGGTCTTTATGGGGAGGAATAGGCATTTCTCATGATTTTGAAGGTCATGAATTGAGGGTCATTGTCAGAACAAAGTAATTGATTGTAACATATCTTGCAAGCATGTATCTAGATTACTTCCAGTATATACATTTACACCATAAAAAGCTTTTGTGTTTGTGAAAGAATCACAAGTATATCATGCCATAATACACCTGTCGTGTGTGTAATTTGTAGTTAACAAATTTACAGCTATTTTTAGAAGGGCTTCAAGGTCAAGGGTGAAACATTCATGATGAAATTGACACTAAATCTGAAAGAAGAGCACAAATACTTTAGAACCTTAATAAGGTAGGCTTTCAGCTTTCATAATTCTTGAAATATTGCTCAGTGAAATATCTTTCAAAACACGTATTTATATGCAGTGCAATGAGGAAAATGGAGCAATTTATTGTTTTTATCAAATTTTGGATTAAATTTCAAGGTCATTATTAAGTAATAAAAGTGTTTTGTGGTATATATTACTGAAATATGTATAACAGACTATGCCTACTGCAAATATCACAGGGCTAGTGCTTTTCATCTTGAAAGTGTGGACATTTGAAATGTCCTCTAAACCCAATATGTGATATTACATGGAAATTTGGCCGTTTACGACCATTTTCGGTGGGGTGAATTTGCCATTGAACATTTCGGTAGCAAAATTTCTTTGGTAACCCAAGATAATATAGGTAAATGTCTATCAATACACAAAAATTGATGCCATTCCTAGGTGGGACGAAGGGTGATCCGTGACCTTTAATTTGGCACATTTTTCATTTTTGTCAACTTTGAGGGCGCTCTCCGTAAAAACGGTGCGCATGAATGCGCTGATTTTTTTCAAAATTACTGAGCAAGTCAAAGCCTTCAACAGCATAATATTTTAGAACTTAAGGTGATGAAATGTGGAAGATATTAGCCTCTAAATATGCATTAAAATTTTCAAAATTAACATTTAACACCATTTTCGGTGACCTCGTGCACGGTAACGAAAAGTCAATTTCGCGTCACAGTAAGTTTTTCTTGCAAAGACTATAAAGTTCTCTCAATTTCCAGATAATGAACATTTTTGCATTAATATCCATGCTAAAACAGTCAATCAAAAATGCCTAATTTTCTTTTAACTAATATTTTGGAATGCGCACCGGTTGCTATGTGAGGCTGTATCTTAGCAACCAATTGACCTTTGGGCAAAATATTTTGGGATTTTCCGTCAGACACTTCGGGGAACATTTGGTGCGATTTTTAAGAAAATCGGAGGGGGTCGGGTGACAACTTTTCTGAAAATTGGATGATTTGACGTGGATTGACCCAGCAGCTAGTAGTCAATAATAGTAACCCCATATTCTCAGCACTAATTGACCATTACAGAAAAGTAATCACAACTCTACTTTCTATCAAGGCATTACCAGAGCTAGAACTATTATGTGGTTGATATTCAAGGACACATTCCTCAAAATACATTAACAGATCCAGTAAGTATACTTTCTCCCATTCAGAATTCTTTATCCATACACATATTAATAGCACTACTGATATTATTTCTGTATTGGAACAAGAGCACATTATGCATTTGGTATTGTTGAAATTGAGGTATCTCTTTCATGGCATCTTCAGAGAACTGTACGTCCTGCATCGAACCTGACATGTGGGCCAGAATGGAAAAGCTGACCCGTGGTAGGGAATGTTACGGATACTCCCAACCCACAAGTGCAATGAGCCTTGCCCGCCACAGCTGTTGCCATCTCAGCACCCTGGTACATGCTGCCTTGCTACCTATTATCGCATTTCAATTGAAATTCTACGGATAGCATTTTGGGTTGTTTTTTTTTTTTTTTTTTTCCCCCGAAGCTCATTTGCTCAGGGACAGCTGCAGTTCTGCCCGAATCTCCTCCAGGATTTGCGAGTTACGCGGTACCCGCTGACTATCATCCAATGGCAAGCTGGTTTGCTGACTGAGGCTACGTCTTAGCGGCGGAGGGGGCGGCCTGGGACCGATGCCCTCTAGCTCCGGCAGGATGGCCGACTGCCTCTTCCATGCAGGCTCCGCCGTCGAGGCACGCGTCTGCTCATTGTAGATCTTCACAAGGTTCTTCACTCCATGGCCGCGCGACGCCACACCGCTCCCATTGCTCGATGCACTGTTTGAGGCACTGCTGTCGGAGAATATCCCCGTATCTATACTGGCAGTGCTGTCCCTATTGCTCAGGTTTCTCTCGAGGAGGTATCCTGTGCTGTACCTATTCCTGTTCTTCATTTCCAATGGGTTTGGCAAATCCTCTGACTCCACTCGGTAGCTCATAACAGAGTTGTGTTGGTTCGCCCTCGCGGCCGCACTGTGAGGGCTCATAAAGTTGGCATCAGGGAGATACATGGATGTCCTGATGACATTGATGCCCCCGCGTGGAGGGGCGTCGCCGTTGGCTTTGTGATGCTGCTTGTCGCTCTGCGTCCGCTCCAGCATCACACCAGGAACGGGCTGATCGAGGTTGCGCCTCCGGATTTCGGTCTTCATGAACGACTCAGAGCCCAGCGACCAGTTGCCGTCCTCCGTGACCTTTCGCGCCGGCGCCTCCTTCACGTCATCATCAAGGTCCATGCTCTCTGAGATGATGGAGTCTAGGAAGTCTAGTGCTTGCTTCTCCTCACTGTCAATACTGTCTGGTGGAGGCGACACAGTCCTTGGCACATCAGCACCACTCGTCGGGGATTCTACTGGCGACTTGCTGGAATTCAAAGGTGGTGGCAAAGCTGGTGCTGCTGAAACCGACGGCAGTCTATTAGAGTTCTCTTCATCTGTACTCGATGCTTGATGGCCACCGTCTTCCTGCTCCTCGGGAATCGGCCGCGCCTGGACCATCTTCTGCCGCACCTGGTTCCGGATATCCTGCATGGACTCCTTCTGTTCAAGATTCCGCATCTCCTGCGCGGTGTCCGTTCCTGGCAGCAGACTCCGCGGGACACCGCTGTCCGTCATGTCGTGGTAGCGGTCGGTCGCCACATACTCGCGACCGAACTCGCTCCAAAACGGGTGAACGTCAATGGAGTTCTGGAGGTGGGACGGCGGCCCCGTGTACGACATCTCCGTTTTTGTCTTGTTTGGGAATTTGGACTCGACAAAGTCCAGTGTGTGTACTGTCTTGCTGAAGTAACCTGGGGTATCACTAACGCTCCCTATGAACGCTTCAGTGTTGAGGATGGACTTCTTGTAGAGGTCCTCAGACCTGGAGTATGTGCAGCCCATGGTTGCCTCGTTGCTTCCCTGCCTCAGCCCTCGGTGGAAGAATTCGTTGACCTGATGGACGGCCTCTCGTCGTTGCTTGCTCACTCAGTCTGGTCTCCAAGTGAGAGGTTTGCTCATTTCATTCTCATTTCTGACAGATGAAAAGACAAAAGGAAAACCAGATTTAAATACAAGAAGAATGAAACATTTGACATGACTGCATGCACCAAGCTTCCCTTATCTGCCACCAAAGGAAGCACCCTGTAGATTTCCATCATAACAAAGCATGCAATGGGGGGGGGGGAGGGTATCATTGGGCAAAGGCAAACTAAACGAAAGAAAAAGAAATGCAGGAAGCAGGGTTCAGTCTACTTGTCATGTCATCAGCTCTAAACCTCCAGGGTGCTGACAATGTTGGCTCATCTGATTTGGATTGTCACCAGCATAACTGCTTCTTGCATTTAACTTTAACTTTAAACATTACCGTTGATCTAAATTCCATAACTTCAGTCTCTTTATCCAATATGAAAAAAAAGAGAAAATCTTTTGTTCTGTTTATTTCATTTCATACTGTCCTATGACCAGAGTCAGCCTGAGCATTAGTGCTTCAAATTTTCCCAATGACTATTTGGCATAAATGGTCCCATAGATGGAAAATCTATGTCAGGTTAAACATACAAATTCCCAATAGCTATCTTACACTTCACACTGCTACACACATTCTGAAAAACTGAAGGATAATATTTTATGATGAATGTTAATAGAATGTTTGCTTGGAGGTGGAGAAATAGAGGGAAAAATATTTTCACCATATTACTCACAGAACGCCTTTCTATGAAAATACAAACTGCAAAGATATGACGCTGAGTACTGCCTGGTTTTGAATGTGGTTTTGCAGGTCGGTTTGATATCAGTGGTTGATTAACCGCATCTCTGGGTTCAATCATAGGTATCAAATTAAAATATTGACCCTGCTGAACAAATATGTGACTTTTGATATGATTTTTTCCAAAAACACAGTCCTTTATTAAAAATCAGAAAGATTAATGCTGTTTGTTCTTTCACACAAACAAAGAGACAGCCAGATAGACACATACATTGTACAAAATAATGCTAATAACCATAGTCAAAAGTACTAATATATCCATATTAGTACAGTAGTTTTTATCATGCATAGCCTGCATTGATATCATCCAAATTCATATTCCACTCCACTTGTCCAAGCGAAAATAGGCATTTTTACCACTTTACAACAATGAATCTTTTTTCTTTTTTCTTTTTTTTTTGGGGGGGGAGTGATATTTCTTATGGATCAATTTTTATTTGCTTGAAATGTAATCATAGATGGTTCTCATTTTCCATAACTCACTTTTGACATAAAAAGTACAGTATGAGAAGAAAATAGTCTCATTTCTGTGCAGATTTACACTCTGCACTTTGGTACTGACAACTGAAGAACACGACTGCAATAGTTACAGTACACATGAGCAAATAAAATACAAAACTGCCTGGTACAATCAAAGGAAATCTGACTTTGAAAAGTGTTAGAAGCACTGGGCTTTGTGACATTAACCTGTTGAGGACGGACTGATTTTGCTATAACATGCATTTCCCAGAAACACCTGCCTGAGTATACTCAGGACTTGTCCTCAGCAGGTTAAAGTAAAGCATACTATGCTTGATCATGCATGCCAAGTCTTGTCCTAAAATACAATGCAGGCAATTCCTGTTATCACAAAGTCCTCGTGACTAGCAATTTTCTTTCATCTTATCAAAATTTTGTTCTAACAAAAGGGAATTTCAAACCATGTATCATTGATAAAAACAAAATGAGGACTTGAATTTTTACTTCCTTGTACATGTAACAGGCATTTCATTATAACTGCATTCGTTGCAGCACCTTGTATATGAATATGAAATGCAATGAATGGTAATATATATTACTATAAGTCAGCTATTCTAAGAGCAAGATACATAAAATTACATTATAATAACTGAGATTGGGGAAGGAAAATTCAGAAATTAGTTCAGAAGAAAAGACAAGAGAGTAAAGGAAACTTATCCCTTATTAAATCTATAGATTTAATGCATCCTAGTGTGCTAGGTCTTTCATAATCCTTAATTTTGACGAAATGAATAAGTGTTTCCCTCTTTCAAAACATCAAGTCTGACTTACTTTAATACTTGTGTTGCCAGTAGCAGTGTCTTCAAGAAATGCTAGGCCATGGTTATCCTAGATCCTCTTCTCCGTCCAGTCCTGTTTAGCAAAGAAATAAAGTAGAAAGAGAGACACCAAATGTTTATGGTGGGACTGCGATGTACAGAGTTATTGGTGATTATGAATTACAAGTAACTTTATATTGTGTACATACCTGTATAATCACATGGAAAAATTAGAGAATTATGGCATAAAAATGCAAGTTTTCCAGCAATATCAATCCTTTTGTCCCTAAACACCTACAGCCATCCTAGGATGTGTGTGTGTCCATAAATATATTCTAATAACCTTGGTAATATCATCCTATATTCCATCCTATATTCACCTGCATGAACCACTGCATTGAAAGACTGAGCAAATCAATTTGTCCTTCCACACCAATGTAAAAAAATAAAAATTAAATAAATTTAAAAAATAATTAAACAAAACATGTGGAATTCACTCCTTCCGTATGTACTGAAGATAAGTAATCATTGCAAGGAATCTCTGCTGATAAAGGGTCAAGCTTCCAGAAGCAGGTCGGCAAATACTTCTTCATTGCTGGCAGAGAAAACACTATAATCTTTACATGCGGGTGCACTGTCTTGCCTCCGTACATGGACCTTTTACAGTGCTACCCAAATGCATGCACAGGTGTTACTAGAACACGAGGTAGGGCTTGCAAATAACGGAGAGCTGTTCAAACACTGGCAGAAATTTGCCAAACATGTGAAATGTCAATTGCAATAAGACTGCCCGTTTACCCAGTTTCTCTGTCAACAATTTTATCGGCGCGTCCCCTGTTCCAAAAGCGGACAAACAGCAGCCTGCAATTTAGGCTCGTTTACAGAACATCAATCAAATATTTCTTTTATGGTAAATTCCAGACTTGACAGCCATTTTTTATACCAAGGAAAGAAGAAAATGATACATATGAATGGAGGCATCAAAATTGTGTGATATGAATACACTAATTTATTGCAGCAGGTTATAATGCATTTAATGCATGAATACACATTAATTCACTATACCTGGAATACACCATGACATCACAAAATAAGATGCCTCCGAGAGAGAAAAAAAAAAGCAACAGGATTTTTATTTTTCCTGGAAAAAAACTCCACTGATTTCAGAATATCACTGTTTGGAATGGTGAATAGAAATCATTGATCAGATAGGAAAGAGGGACAATGTCCCAAGTGTATAGAAGAGTAAGGATAGAGCTAGTTAACAGCTGGTAAAAAGATATGAAAAGCATACAGGAAAAAAAAAAACAATAAGATATATTTGGGTAATTCCGTGAAGTTGGGGCACAAATGTGTGACATTTTAGCATAACTCAATACTAATTATGCTGTACATATATTGTTTATAGGCTTTACATCTGTATTGAGACCACACATTTTCCTGGAAATTTTGTGCCATTCAGACTCAATTTTGTTGAAGTTATTAAAACGATATGTAACGGTGTCCTGTAGCATCGTGACGTGTCCATGTACAGTAGCATCGTGATATTTAAAATCTGGTCCTAAAAGACAAATTAATGCAATTAGCTTGACCAAAATTTGATACAATATGCATAATTACTAGATTAGTCAGATAGCTAAATATCTTAACTCTCCTTTCCACAGTTTTACTTTTACAAGAAAATTACACAATGTGTCACTATGCTACACGGTGTCCACCAAATGTCACAAAAAAGGACACCGCAAAACATCGTGATACATTTTGTAATTTTCTTTTAAAATCAAAACTGTGTACAGGAAATTTGAGATATTTAGCTATCTCATTCATATCTTGTAAATATGCTATTTCATCAAATTTTGGTCAAGCTAATTGCCATAATTTGTCTCTTAGGACCAAATTTTAAAATATCATGATGCTACATGGACACGTCACAATGCTACAGGACACTGTTACATGTGTATTGTTTAATAACTTCATCAAAATTGAGTATGAATGGCACAAAATTTCCAGGAAAATATGTGGCTTCAATGTAAATGTACATGTAAAGCCTACAAACAATAAATGTATCTATAGCATAATTAATATTGAGTTTAATATGCTGAAATGTATTTTTTAAATATCACGATGCTACATGGACACTGCCCCAACTTCATGGAATTACCCATTTACATATTTACAAATAGAAAGAACAGATTGGAACATCTCCAACAGAAACACGAAAAATGGAAAAGAAGGAAGGTATGGAATCATTTTCCTGGTAAGGTATAGATATTGATACTCTATGCATTTTTTCTATGACCGCAACAACATAAAATGTGATTTGTGTAGCAATTTCATTATAGAGAACAGCATTTGGTTCAGAATGTATGTTACGTCCATCGCCTATAAAACCTGCTATTCAATTTCGAGCAGATTCCCATCGGAGGGAGAAAGGAGGAGGGTGGAAAATGAATTGGATGTCAGGCAGGCTGGAAGAAGAAGGGTGATGAAGAACGGAGGGGTTATGAACCAGAAGGAAAAGAGGGGAAGAGGATGGGAGAAGAGATGGTATACGATGGACTAAAGAGGATGGGAGATCAGAAGAAGGAAGGAAGAGGAGGAGGTGATGGAAGAAGGGCAGGATGAGAAGGGAGAAGTTGAAGGAGGTTTATGAAAAAGGTAAGGAGTAAGGCAGGGCTGCACACTAACCCATTTTTTCTACCGATCCGACCTGTCCGTCAGACTTGTAGGTACCCAGTTTTTCAATTTTGTACTGGGCCACTCCTGAAAAAGTTACTGGCCCGACAGTGTTTTTTACTGGACAGGGACCATCAGACCAGTGTGCAGCGTTGGGCAAGGGATGGAGTGAAATGAAGGGGTGAGGGCAGGAGAGGGAGGGGAGGGAGTGGTGGGGGGCAGGGAAGGGGCAGAGGAGACAGAAAGGAGGGATGGGAAGTTGATGGAAGTTGAGGAAAAAAAGGGGGAAGGGGTATTAAGGGAAAGGGTAAGATGAAGAGGAGATGACAGGAAGGGGGGGGGGGGAGGGAGTGCATGGTGGTAGGGAAGAGGCAGAGGAGAAGGAAAGGATGGATGGGAAGTTGATGGAAGTTTAGGAAAAAGGGAAGGGGTAAGGGGAAAGGGTTATTAAGAGGAAGAGGAGAGGGCAGGAGAGGGGGAAGGGAAGAGGTAGAGAAGAAATAAAGGAGGGATGGGAAGTTGAAGAAGTTTAGGGGGAAAAAAAGGTTTAGGGGAAGGGGTATTTAATAAGGGAAAGGGTATTAAAGATGAAGGGGAGATGGCAGGAGAGGGGGTAAGGGAGTAGAGGGCAGGGAAGAGGAAGAGGAGACAGAAAGAATTATGGAAAGGAATGAAAAAGACAAAAATTGGGGGAATGGCAAGAGGAATGAGGGTGGGGTCCACTGGAGGAAAGAATGGGAGAGGGTAGGGATTTAATATCAAGTCTGCACAATTCATTGACTTTGGCATATCAGGTTTATCCCTCTCATCACACACAAAGCATGTCTCTGAACCACTGACAAATTTACAATAGGAAGCTTGAAATGCTGGGTTGATAATCAGGGGTATTACCTTCATAGGTCGGTACGGGAGATCATTCTTTCATTTAATCACTTTTGTCAAGGCGCTCACAGTTGCATTGTATGAGTGATAGCTAGCCTACCTTCCAGGATGTGTTAATAATTTTCCACAATTGTTACAAATTATCACACCACAAATGAAAACAGCATGTATCAATTAGAGTAAAGACTGCATAGTTTGACAGACTGCATGTACACTGCATGCAATCAAAGCTCTAGGATAAAATATATTTCACATTGGTATCTAGATCCTTATTGAAGACTAATGACAGGCAAGTAAGAAAACACTCTTCCTAGTAGTCGTACGTGTATATTTTGGCAGCCTTGTTAAAAGGCTTCAAGTAGGAGCCACCTGTGTTTTAACAGTAAAGTTAACATGCAATTGCAGGAATAGTTGTGACGTCATGGATCTGAGAAAATCCACTGACAATAGCTGACATTGTGACTGATGGTGAATGGCATCATTTTGTAAATTGAATCATATTGGGGACTTCCTGCAATAACATCCTGCATTGTCATTCATATTCAAAGTTTAATTCCAATTTTGAAAACATGTCATGGCTTTCAAGTACAGTGAAACCCCGTTATAACGAGGTCCGTGGGACCGGCGATATTACCTCGTTATAACCGGTACCTCGTCATAACCGTACGCATCAAAAACAAAGAAAAACATAAGCACGACATCGGAATATACCCATCCTTTGCGTTGTTATGACACAATTATGGATCATTATTATTGAGATAATAAAGGGAAATTATTTGTGAATTAGACGAAAAAGTAGATGTTGAAATGAGGTAATTCTTTACTGTAATTCTTGTTTGTTAATTTTTCCTATAACACCAGCGCAAATAGAGTAAAATACAGGCGTTGTTTACCATAACTTGCGAGGTATTTTTACGCTGTTGGTGCCCAGCGGGAATGCGATGATTTCATGAATCATTTCGGCTGTAATCTTGTACAATATAATCTTATGATCGTTGCGCTCGAAGGGATTAAAAATGCGTTCTTTATTTTCTTCCGAAAATTTCTTCGCGTTTTGTACATCCGTTCTTGAAAAATATGCGACAGGATTGAATGTGAAGGTTACGTTGTGATCCTTTTTACGCAAATCTGTACCTCATAGACCATTCTGAAAGAAAGAAAAATCTTCATTGTGAAATGCAGTGTTAAAATTGTGATAATGAACAAACCCAGATCTATTCAAACTAATAAATACGTTTGTTTCTAGGTTAACATGCTTATTCAACTATTTTTTACGCTACTGTCACCTGGCGAGATCGCGCTAATTTCAGAGTAACATACATGCGTTATTTACCGTTAACTTGAGAGATATTTTACGCTGTTGGAGCCCAGCGGGAATTCGATAATTTCATGAATCATTTCGGCTGTAATTTTATACAACGTATGATCGTTGCGTCCGACGGGATTAAAAATGCGTTCTTTACTTTCTTTCGAAAATCTCTTCGTGTTTTGTACATCCTTGAACTGTTAAATGCGTTTGTTTCTTTTTCCGAACACCGATTAAGTAGGTTAATATGCGTTATTCAACTATTTTTTACGCTACTGTCACCCGGCGAGATCGCGATGATTTCATTAATTATTTCGGCTTTAATCATACACACTCATATAAATTATCATTTGTTAAATGATAATGAACAAATCCAGATCTATTCAAATTAAGAAATGCGTTTGTTTCTTTTTCTGAACACCGATTTATAGGTTAACATGCGTTATTCAACTATTTTTACGCTACTGTCACCCGACGAGATCGCGATGATTTCATTAATTATTTCGGCTTTAATCATACACACTCATATTTAAATTATCATTTGTTAATGATAATGAACAAATCCAGATCTATTCAAATTAATAAATGCGTTCGTTTCTTTTTCTGAACACCGATTAAGGAGGTTAACATGCGTTATTCAACTATTTTTACGCTACTGTCATCCGGCGAGATCGCGATGATTTCATTAATTACTTCGGCTTTAATCATACACACTCATATTTGCTAAGCAGCAAAATAACTGGAAGTCGGAACTAAAAATGGAAAGGATATAATAATGAGTTGCACACACATTCCAATTGTCCATTTTTGGCCACAAGTGTCACTACATGAAAAGTTTTTGAATGCGTTATCTTTTTTATTTCTCGTTGCGGTGTGGTCTGCCCTAATATCACGCACGCGTGTCTCGCGGAAAAGAAAATCGAATGATTATGTTTAATGATTTAGCAGGAACATCGGAAGACATTCCTGTGTCTTATCGCGTGATTTAGAAGAAAACATGGAAGGAACGGTTCTCTGCAAAACGGAAAAAGACGTGGATAGCGTGATTTCGGTTTTCAGGGTTTCGTTTGTCGCGTGTTTGAAAGCGGCAATTTAGTCAATAAATGGAACCTCGTTATATCCGATCAAATTGCTTATGTTTTTCTTTATCATGATGCACCGAAATTGTCCTCGTTATAACCGGAATCTCGTTATAACCGAACTCGTTATAACCGATTCGTTCTGCCATAGGTTTACACGCAAAGGAAAACGGGACCGACGTGATTACCTCGTTATAAGCGGTTCCTCGTTATAACCGAACTCGTTATAACGGGGTTTCACTGTACCTGTAGAACCAGGATGTTTATACAGTTTGTTGGCTGGTCAAGATTGCTTTCAGAGAAATATACACACACACACACAAAGAAAGAAAAACGCTTCTCTCGTCACACTCGATGCATTAACATGTTTTATTCTTTTTCTTTTTAAACAGATGAAAGGACAGGTGGAAGGACAAACGGACAACTCAAAAACATTATTGGTTTTGGTGATACTTCGTGGTGGAGGCATAGAAGAATGCTTCAGAAATGTTCCATTATGAATTTTATGGAGGACTGGTGGTCTAAGACTATAAAGCGAAAATATTTTGCCTCACAATAAAATCCCCCCCCAAAAAAAAAAAAAAATAAAAGATTTACAAAGTGGAAATAGGACAAAAATTACAATATTCACAAGAAAGAAAGGATTTGCATATTATATTTGACATTATTTCAGAAATCATAGATGAGTTTTAACATGAATGATAAATCTACAGAATTTTAGGCAAAGAATACAATATATTTTTTAAATCTCTGATAAAACAATATCTGGTTCTGAGTCCCCCCCCCCCCCATAACAGTATTGCACATACATTACATACATTTAAATGCAATTTATCTTGATTAATACAGAAAATAAATCAGGCACACATTGTTAATATGTAGGGTTCCTATCTGTAAAAAGACTGGACCTGTACATGTCCAATATGCATACGATAAGTCAAAATCAGAAGCTCTTTGTACCTACTGTATAATGTTAAAATGACTGAGACTTGTTTCATACAATGTACAGTTATAAGCTCTAGCAATATTTCTGAATTCCCACGAGACTCATTGTTTAACAGTGTTTGTGTAAAATGGCTGGTGAGTACAGCAAACATACACATTACCTGCCGAACAACTACATTTACAACGACAAATCGTCGCTGGGGCAACAAGACCTCGTATAGATCTACAAAATGTCAAATGTTGAGGAGAGCTAAAAAACATGGCGGCCAAAGCACTGTGGCGAATGGGATAGCCTTTCCTTTGACATGCTGTGGTGGCTTCATTTTTGGAGTAAGACAGTTGGGATTTGGACAGGACATCACTTAATCCATTATTTGACCATTAATTCAAAAAAGTCATTTCACCAAAATTGCAGATACAAGGTCTTGTCGCCCCAGCGACGAAATATTAATCTGTAACTTCCAAAACTCAAGTTTACATCCCAACTGCAAACAATCCATGGAAGACAGAGTTAGTATTACAACAACTCAGCAAATAATAAAAGGGCAGGGGTCGAAGGAAGTTGAAACAACAAAGAAGAACATGCCTTGACTGTTTAAACTTTACAATTTAGATGCCAAAGAATGTGAAATATTTTAGTGTATGGGCTAAAGCTACCACAAGAGAGCAATTTCAGCCTCTTACACCTGTAGCGAAAAAAAAAAGTGAGTTTATAACCTAGTACGAAGGTAGAAACACATATGAATACCACTTTCAGTTACAATTTTGGGAGACAATTATCCTTTGGGGAGATCAAAAGGAGAATCAAAAAATTCCTACATCTCAGATTTATGTCAAAAGGATCCCATGCATGCATTTGTCAAAAGGACTGTTTTCAAAACAAATCACGCTTGTGAATTTCTCCTTAGCTCAAAGCATACATCTAAACGAAATGTTATGTGGCTCTGCAAAATGGATCAAGCTCCAACCAGACTGATTTACAGCCACTGAGGAATATAAAAATAATTAATTTACCATTTCTATGGTGCATAGTCCACATTCCATGATTCCATTTTTTCACAGCAAAGGAATTCTAAGGGGTAAATAGGTCACAGAATTAATGAGATCAAGGCATTTTGTTCAAAGTAAACAAATTTGCCATCCACAAACTTGAGGGTTGACTTAAAATTGCGATAAAATATTTCTGTATGTTTACCTTCCTTTCTGCTTAATAAAAGACCTAACAATTTTATTCTTGCACAAACAAAACTAAAGACAGATACTTCTTTTCCTCTCAACTCCATGCAAACCGGATGCTAATCAAACTTGCAAACAGCAATATGCTGGCTTTTCTCCTCCACGAGTCAATTTTTCTAGATGGAACCGCTTTTATGCAGGGGGGGGGGGGGGGGCTTGAATAATGCATTCTTTATTACAAATGCTTTTTCCCTTCAGAAATTCATATCCTTGCAAAGGACAGACAATCAACAATCTACAATTGTTCGATTCCATGCAGCTGACAGGGAATGCTTTACAGTGCATTTTCTTGCTCTCTCTCTCTCTTCTTTCATCAGACACAGACATGCACACAGACAACAAGCAAAAAAGAAAAGTTGAAATAAATACCTAAAGTGGGAGATAATGTCTGTACTATTGGGGTACACAAGATGTTTGTGACATTGCTGAAAGGTATTTTGCGTCTCTTCAATGTACCAACTACCATAGCTCCAGGCTCACATACAGTAATTTGAACATTTATCGACACAGAGACGCATATTAATCAAGGTTTTCAACCACAGTGATTTATACAGAGTTCTACCAAAAGTAGACATTAGCACTAGAATGGAACGCAGGCACTGGATATGTTTCAAGCTTTTGCAGACTGGTAAAATACCCCCATTCCCATGAAAAAAAAAAAAAAAAAAACTATATAAAAGCGAGTCTGTAGCATCCAAGAGAAGTAACGGCACTGTACATGTTGGCAAGAGAACCCATCGTACCACAAGGCAATGACTATAACACCCTTGATATAAATTGTCGTCTTTTTGATATACCACATACATTCATATAAACAGGTCAGAACATGATTTTAAAACCAGTGGCATGGAAAATTTCCTTTGAACTGAAAGAACACATTACTGTGTTTCTTTTAACTTCAATCTTGACTGCAATATTTGTCCAGTACTGCTATGTTTAGTGTTTGTGTTTCTAGTTCTTTTAACTTGCAAAGAAATGAACTACTTCTGTGTTAGTTCTGAAGAGGTGCTAATACTCAGCATGTCTGTATATACATGCACTATATAAATTTTATAACAACACACATTCATTAGCAGGTCATCACGACACAAATGTGAATGAATGTGGTAAATACATGATACACATTAAATTCTTACAGGAGGAAGAGCCAATTTCATTCAAAATATGTACAATAAAATAGTTTCTGTTATTATTACATGAACAGAATGTGGGCTTCTACCCTTAAAAGATCTGCACTATTGGACAGACCTGTGTCCCTGAGAAGCACATGATATACAGCTCATCCCTATGGGTTAATGTGTTCCCTAGGGACACAATTCTAGTCGGGATAATGGGCAAATTTTGCATTGAACGGCGAAGGCTGATAGCCTCATTTTGTAACATTCATTGTATTGTCAGAATCATTGTGAAGAGGAAAAACATTTGGGTGTGTCATATTCATCCACGTAAGGCAAATGATCTATTTTATGCAAAGAAAGGGCTACATGTAGAAGGATATTTTTCTCCGACATGTCGATAAATCACTTGAAGTGAGCAAAAGCTAGGAAGACCATGTATTTATTGGACAACATTAAAATTTCAAATCTGCTTTAATGCTCTTTCATTCTATTTATTATATTGCTCACAAAAGACTAATAAAAAAATATCTGTATCTGTATCTGTATCTGTATTTGTGTTTAATAGTCTTTGTACCAACACATCCATTTTAACAGAGACACTACAAAGTACATTCATTTTCAGAGAAGCAGATCTAACTTTTCTTCCAAGTGGCTATTATTCAGCACATATAGCCTAATAATTGCTTCAAATATGCATATTCAAGAGACTATTATAGGCACTACAACTATCATTTGAACAAGATCAGGTATGACAATTTGTACATATCTGCAAAGAAAAATTGGGCTATAACTCAGAAATATTTCATGGAAAGTATGATTACAAGTTCATATACTATGTTGAAAATCTGAACCTTGGCTGTGGTATAAATCATTAAAAATGTTTTAATAGACAACTGCATAATTATGGGTTAGTCTGCATAGCCCTTATGCAGTTTGGTGAACTTGTTTGTTTGTTGTTGCTGTTTTTGTCTTGAACATCTTACATTATGAAAGAAAGAGAAATAATGTGTAACAATTTATCATGATCAATGCAGGTTGAAGTATTGGAGCTGCTATGCTAAATACTCCATTCCTGTTTTATGGCATGGCCTGACAGTCTTTAATGAGTTTAGGCGAGATAGCGTAATTACATTTTACAGGGACATGGTTGCACAGCCCTGCAGTATCTGCCAGTCATTAGCACACTGTGCAGTGGATGTTTAAAGAGTTAAAGGAGAATCTAATGTCCTTTAGAGGAAGCTTAATTTGTGGTGCAAAGGTGCCTTGTTGAAAATCACCAGGGTGCAGTCTTCATCAGAGGGTACCTAACTTAGGGTACCACATAACTTTTTTTTTTACCACTTGCCCTGTTGGGCAAGCAGATTTTCAAATTGCTGCAGAACACTTGCCCGAACATGAATATAACTTGAAAGTGCAGGAATATATAAGAAAATTACTTGAAAGGTAAGGGCTTGATAAAGCACAGTCATTTCAATAAACAAAACATGATGTTGATTCACAATCTTAAACACATTAATAAGACCTCAAACTTGGTTTGATTGAGTGTTGGTATTGCATATATTGCATTGGGGTTTCTTCATGCAAGTGTTGGAAAGTTGCTGCAATGAAATTAAAGTAGGCCTACATTTGTATCACTGAACTTGGGTTTCTGTACACTGTATGTTTGACTTTGTGAGCTTGCAGGGGAAAAGTTTTAAAAAAAAAAAGAGAGAGAGAAGTGCCTTAAAAACTTTTTACTTGGCCAATTCAGGCAAGTTTTTTTCAACATCGTTCCAAAACACTTGCTTGACTTTGATTTTCACTTGCCCCGGGCAATTGGGCAAGTACCTTCACTACCATGTATGTACCACCTTGCCTCATTGCCAAAGTCAGTTTCAAAAAGGTCCTTTTCCTATAAAAGTCATTTATGTGTGTCCATCCACTGTTCAAGCTGCCTCCTCAAAATGCATTCAATGTAGAACAGGCCACTAACTGTTTTAAATTAAAGGGCACAGGCATAAAATGATTCACATGGTACGTCACAAGTGACTTTGAAACAAATGTATCTTTTAAAAACCATGAATATCTATTTAACCAAGATGTATGTTCTATGAATTCTGAGAAAAGCATTAAAGCACTCAAATGTTATCAATAAGAACCTTTAACCAGGGAACATCAAGTTGGGCTGAGACGTACAGGCAAGCAAATAGTGTGACCGACACGTTCGTGATCAGTCCGAGGAACGCCTATCGCGAGTCAACAGCCTTGTTTGTCTTACCTCATGTCAAACGGCCATAATCAATTCTTGCAGGTAACCACCTTCATATTAAAGGCATTAAGGCATCACCATTTGGAGATGAAACAAAAAACCAGCTTAAGTGCTCCAAAATAGTTCTAAAATGTGAGTTAGGGATAGAAACAACCAATGTAAAAATTCTGACTAGTATTTAAGCAATGTTAAATGAATACTAACATCTAATACAAAATATGAATAATTGTCATGAAAAAAAAAAATGTTCCTAGACTAAACTGTCTTCACTTATGGTTTATTGAGAAAAACAGTGATATTTATCTCCTTATATTTTAGGCTTGACTGCGAATTACAAAGTTTTGTGATACACCTGACCTACACACATGAATCAAATGTGGTATCTTGAACATTTCTTAAATCACTGCTCCCAGCACTTGGTAAACACTACCTTTAAGAGCAATGTGGCAGCCATGGTATAACTACAGTGTACTCTCTGGAGGCAAGGCTTTCCAGAACGCACACATCATTAGCAAATTATTGCCATGCAGGAACGCCCCCCCCCCCAAAAAAAAAAGGGAGCAAAATGCTTAGATTATTGAAATGGGACTGTATGATTATGTCTGGTCTAAAATTAGATCTGAATGAAGGAGTGTGGAACAATTTTATAGCAATTATATCAACTGGTATTTGATAATTGTCACAAATCATTGAAGGAAACTGCAAACCTTGTGCCAGACAAAAAAAAAGAAAAAAAAAAATATATATATATATGACACCAGAAGCTGTTAAATTGGAAAGCAATCAGATGCATTCGAGAATGACTAGGCTTATTCCCTATTCATCAAACACAGTTTTTTTAAACTTTGAAAGCAGGAAAAAAAAGAAACAATATTCATTAGAAATACATGGTAAAGGTTCATATCATTTCAAATCACAAGTTTGTAGGTAAACGTTAATCTATTAAAACGAGTTCATGATATTCTACAGTACCCTCCAGAGTAATAGTGTTCCATACACACTGTACTACAGTAATCAATGCATGGTCCCATTATTAAGTGTGCTTACCATGCTACATGTAAGGTTACAGAGTATTTACGGGTTTGTTCTTTATTTTATTTCATTTTCAGATTTCCTCAGCTACTTTGAAAAAAAAAAGAGTTACTGTCAATAGGAAGGAGTAATCTAATCCTCTTAATCCCTTTTGTTTCAATACGGCCTTCATGTATAGGGTGTTGTTGTTGTCTAATTTTGTTTTTGTTTTGATTGTTTTTAAAGGAGCAGAAATTAACAAATGCTGCCCAAATCTTTCAACGGCACTTCAAATCTTGAGAAGTATGATGTGGAAACTCAAGGCTTACAAAATAGATGAAAATCTCCATATCAAAGGCTGTGTACAGTTCTGGTTGAGGTGAGGATTTAGCTTTATGTTTTGCGAGATCAAACATTCAGAAACCACTCTATGAGATGTCAAAGAGCATGCAATTCTAAGGGGTACTGTAGCAAAAGTTTATTTGATGAAAATCGGTTTTGAAATGGCTGAGATATCAAAAAACAAGTTGAAACAAAGAGATCCTAATAAAAAGCGTGGCCTGTCGCCTGTTATTATTATCACTTTTTTTGGATATCTCGGCCATTTGAAAACCAATTTTCATCAAAGAAACGTTGAATCCTTCTTAAAATTACATGCTCTTTCATATTTCATACAAGGTTTCTCATTACCTCACTTAGGAATGTTCAAAACATGAATCCCCACCTCCACCAGTATTGTCCAGTCACTTTAAGACAAGACAAAGATTTAATTTTTTTGATAATCCCTTACAGTGTTTTCAATACTTGAAGGACACTAATAAAACCCAGAAACACCTTGAGATCCTCTTTTTGTTTATGCCAACCTCTGAGGCTCTTGGGAAGGGGAGGGGCAATCCACAGGGGTTTTCCCACTTTTGCGCAATCTTTGTTTTAGGTGCCATAGTACAAACACAAGACAAAGATGATAAACTAATTTCCCTTGGCTTATCAATCACGTCATATCTGTATACAAAGTCTACAGGGTTGATAATCTTTTCATCATCAAAGGCCAAATGCTCTACATGCTGCTGTTAATAATTCACATCAGCACATTGGAATCGTGGGGGGGGGGGTATGTTGTATTGAATAATGACAGACTTGAACTTGAAAAAAAAAAGAAATGACTCATCTTCTACTGATGCCCTCATATTTATCTGAGTGTACCCTCTATGAGTATAATATGGAGTCTTTGATTATTTAAACTCTTGTGTTTCGTCACCAGGGGCAAATATCAAATTGGTCTTATCACCGCGACACTGTTTGAACATCCACAGAACAACACCCTTCTTTGACTACGGAACAAACTACAGTGTTGGTATTTGAGTACGCCCTTGCGGCGGTCCTCGCACGTGCAAAGTCACACATCATGTTAGATATTTCATGTAATCGGTCTACATGTAGGCAGAAACTCTGTGCACTCAAGATGTCACTGGTTGGTCAATTTAATGAAGGAGGGGAGTTCCAACTGGCTGTAATTATTCAAACAGTTGTCAGATTTCTATTGATGTACAAAAGAATTCCACAGGTGCACTTTGCTAATGCCTTTGATGATCGATGTTTGACACCGCCGTCTTGCTGAGCAATCTGAAGATTTATTATGAACGTTATCATAATGTTGGCCACATTTTGCCTATTTATTCATTAAATGAAATGAAATTTCACTTAATGATAAAGTATGTAAAACAAAAGTCAATTGCGTCCACAAATTTGCACAAAAGTGTAAATCAGAGCTGTATCATGTGAAAATGTTTAAAACTGTACCATCCTGGAAAGCTGCTTTTATCACTTTTCAGCTTAATTTCCCCAATTAAAAGTAATATGGAATAATCTTCAAGTATAATTCTTTACTGATAGATATACATGTATCAGATTAGTGCCCACATATGCCCAGTCGAGTAATTTTCAGCTTTATTTCAGCATTTTTTGCTCAATTTCTGTTCGCGCATCCTCGTGTCTGTACCACCTACCTTTTATAAGAAGGGATAGCGAAAAGTAATTACCATCACAAAGACATATCTTCCTTTGAAAGTGGCTGGTGATTATGCAATGAGACACTAGTCAATTGTCTTCCTACATGTATCTGTGAGTCAGCTCCAGTTTAGCACATACTTAAAATATTTCTCAGTGGCGGCATCAAACATGAGATCAAAGGGAATAAAACTGTTGTTACTCCATGTATAGAACCTCCTTGATGTAACAAATGTTTTAAAACGTTGAGGACGAGTCCCCAGTATACTCGGGCATGTGTCTATGGGAAATGCGTATTGTAGCAAAATCAAACCGTCCTCAATGGGTTAAACTAACCTGTTACCAACCAGCTCCTGTGATGGTCATGGTCTTTTATACATTAGCAGTTACCTCATCTTTTGTTTCCAACAGCCAATAGGTTAAAAACAATGCCCTGTACCTTTATCACTATGCCTGCAAGCAGTTAAATGGGGACAGGAGTGTCAATGCATCTATACTTAAAAACGTACGTACTGTAAAAGTGGAAATTTTCACGGCGTTGAAATTTTCCCACATTTCGCGCAACCCGAAGCTAGCCGAAAATAAAAGCATGCAAATATTTTTGCTTGCCATGTGTTCCAGCAGTTGATGTCTAATTGATTCCACGGAATTAACAACGTGAACTCTTCTTAACCGGCCGAACGCGAAAAATTAGTCCAGCGAAAATATCCACTTTTACAGTATTAGTATACAGCAAGGTGATTTCACATTGATTTAAAAGAAGTTATAGATTTTACAGGATTAATAGCTCTGCGGACAGCAATTTTATTCTCCAGAAGTAAATGTAGCTACCTACATATGACCATACAATTTTCCTTCCAGATCTACCTGTATCCATTTTGTGCTAAATTGAATCACAAGTATGAAGCTGTCATGTTGTACTATGGCATTTGACGATTTATCAATCTTTTTTTTTTTGGGGGGGGGGGGGGGGGGGGGAAGGGGGTGTGTTTGAGGAAAATAATGCAAACTTAGTAAGCCATCGACTAAGTCAGATGTGTAAACTTGGCACGTAAAGAAGGTGTACATGTAAAATCAGGGAGAGTTTGGCATTCTGTAGTAAGGGCATGACAAGATATTTATACTTTCAGAGAGAGTCCGGAAAAATCACATGTACAAAAACTTGGCAGGTCTAATAAAACTGACGACATATTTAGTAATCCAAGATTCAGACAATTTCAAAATCTATTTGAAAAAAAGAAAAGAAAAAAAGTTCAAGACAAAAGCAATGCATAACTCACAAGGTAGGTATCAATACAGTAATCAAGACCATGCTGTTCTTCAAACCTCCGATGCACTGCGGGCTGTCTCACTATACTTGCATGATGTCATGTGCACATAGGTCTCCAAGATCAATAGGCCTATTGCCGGCCATTAAAAGGCACCAATTCATTAATGGCCACAGTGCACAAAGCATTTTTCACACCACACACTCAAAAAAAAAAGACCTCAAAACCCGCAGACTACAAGACAAATCAATAATAAGGCCTCTGTAATAAGGTGACCCATCAATTTCACCTAATCGAGCGAAGCAGGTAGCCCTGTGCGGTGCCTCCCTATCGACGTCTAGGGCATGCAACGAAGGTGCCTTTTCAGTCGTGTCCAAACCCTTTGCTAACTTGCGAAAATAATCGGCAGAGATTTAAGTCAACTCTTCAATGTTTTCTCTTCCCCTCTTGAAAAAACTAATTCAAGACCGATTTCCCCTCATCCTTTTGTCGCTATTGTGTTCCCCCTAGTCTCGCTAAACAGACCCTGTGCTTCTTTGGGTCATGATGCCATGCAGTCGATGGAAACTTATCACCCATTGAGGACGAGTCCCGAGTATACTCGGGCAGGTGTTTATGGGAAATGCATGTTGTAGCAAAATCAGTCCGTCCTAACAGGTTTAACAATAATGTGTAAACACAAAACCAGCAATCAATGCTCTGAGAGCTTCATGAAAGAAAGAAAAGCAAGAAACCTTTCACAACTCTGGTCCAACGGGTAGAGATCAAAAGCCAAGGAAATCTTCACAGGCACCATAAAATAGCAGAAGAAAAAAAAAATGTTTTTAAGAATGGAGTAATCATGCTGCTTCACTTTTAAAGTGCCGAGTTTTCATACTAAACAGAAATATTGCGGGGAAAAAAAAAATTTCTGACACAAGAATTTTGTCACTTGATGCCATCAAATGAGTGAATGAATTGTGTTTTTACAACATCATACTATAACTTTTTTGGTCCTAGTTCTTGCTATGAGCTCATAGCTGCTCCACATGATCTCTACTGCATGTTACTTGAATTTTGTCTTTCCAAACTCAACAATATATGAAAACCGTGAATTATTTCTACAATCGCATGACGAAACACTCGCACACCCCTGTTAAAACCAAACTGGTGTCATAAGGAACAAACTATCATTATTGTGAGGCACTGTCTTGTTATAGGGCCTATTAAAGTGTTTCTGTTTACCTTATTCTTTGCTCTTGCAAAGAATGTGGTAGCCTCCCCCCCCCCCCAAAAAAAAAAAAAAAACAAACAAACAAAACAAAACAAAGAAGAGGGTAAAAAAAAAAACCAGCAATCGTGTTATTACATTTCATACTTTTTGCTTTCTTTGTTTTAATATTATTTTTAATTCTTTTTTTTTTCGCAGTGAATAGTTGAATATTGTGTGTATTTTTATCGGACATAATTTTGTAAAAAATTAAAAATAAAAAAAAGGAAAGAAGAAAAAATGGCCAGAAATACAAGACTAGATATTTGTAGAATATGCCCTCAGTGGCACGCGGATTACAGAGTGTGAATTACTGCCCCCAAAAGTGAGAGCCCCCTAGCCTTGTCTGCCCCAAAGTCCCATTCAGCGTTCGTTCGGACAGAGAAGGGAACCAGACCCTACGGCCAAACACTGGGCTCATAGCGCAGCTACGGAGATAATGCAAATCTACTCAAGTGGAGCTGTGGTTGTTGAATTGTTCCGCTTTCTTTCTTTCCATATAACGGCCAGGATTGTTTAAACGAGGACACCCAAAAGAAGGGGAAAAAATGCATACACACAAAAAAAGAGGGGTGTCACTGCATATTGCAGTGACTCATTTGGCAAGACAAACGGGGTGCAAATGCCTCTGTGTAGTGGATGTGGCTTTTTTAAAACCACTGTACACTTTGGAATGTACACTTTGGAATGCATACTATGCAGGGCTTCCACATCTTCACCCTTCAAAATCAGGACGACTCCAGCCCAAAGAGCAGTCAGGGATAAACTTGAATAATACACCATACATCCTGATGGACAAACCAATTCTGGGACTGGAGAGATTTTACATTCTCTAAATATTACAAATTGTACGACGTATCAAGAGATGGGATATGGAAGTTTTCAAGAAGTCTCCTCCAGAATGAGGGAACATTTCAGGGCAGCTTTGACATTAATGTACTGGTACCTCAATTGTTGGCCCACAGAATGCCCTGTCTACATGGAATTGACTACATCAGATTTTATTATAATAAACACAGGCAGATTTGAATGTTCAGTGCCTGTTTGTATTTTCAGAACAAATATCTGTCATTCTTACTAGAACTTTCTCATTCGTCTACAATGTACAGAGTACTAAGCCTACATGTGTCTATATAGATCTACTAAATCTACCTCTTCTTAATAGGCCTATGTAATTTCTACCTTTCAGTTGGTTGTCAATCAATACAATATACCATTCATACAGAGAAACCTAGAATAAAAACACATGAATACTCTTGTACAAATGTATGCATCTACAACTCTTGTACGTTGCATGGTTCTACAGATCTCTTCCCATCCACATATTATATCTATGTGTACCACAAGTGTGATCTCACATCAGTATCACCATACACTGTAATCCTACGCCTTGGATGCATTGCTAAAGTGATATAGAATGGGGTCACCTAAATCACCAAAATTACAATACAGGGGCACTTCCCACAAATAACGACCACAACATAATGAGCTTAATTCCACACAGATCCTGCCACATTACGACTGTTTCCTTCTTTTCCCTATTAAATAGAACTACATCACCTTTTGCCCCCCCCCCCCCCTCCAAGAAGTATGTAGATGCATGTCCAATTCACTTTAATCTCAATAACCTCTTCAACACTGGCCTACCTGTTATGTATGTGGACAACCCAAACTGTGTTTTCAAGATAACATCATTTGCATTGGTGATTAATACCGAACAATTGAGGTACTTGTTGCTGTTTTTTTTTTCTTTCTCTCTCTCTCTCTCTCCCTCACTTAACAACAGCTTTGTGTCACACTCCATTACAGTTCACTTCCCTCTGGAATGCCATCTGGCTTGAAGCGGAGCGAGTTCTACAAACGACAAAATCGTACAGGTATAGATAGAATACAATATGTGCCTGTAACTCAGTAGCACAACTGGACCCATTATTGTTTGTTCATGGCCTACCATAGCAAGAAGTTATCAAATGTGATGGTGTGGGTAATCTCAAGGCACAAGTGTCGCACAATGCACCACAAGTTTGGCTTGGGTTCGACAGAGATGGACAGGGAATTTCTCAGCTTCTTGCTTCAGGCAATTGCAGAAATATACATATGTGATACTTCATCAAAGTGTACTCATATTTTTTTTTTTTTTTTTTATATAGTGCTAACAAAACAATGTATGACTGCACTTGCAATCATATCATTAATATTTAACAAATACAAGTATAATGCTCAATGCATACATGAATGGGTTCTGGGTCATATTCAAGAAAGGCAGATGTCAGGGAAGAGCTAGACTGTAAAATACATCGTTTGTCAACATTTCCATGCATTGTATTATAAAGTGTGATTGTTAGAAAGTACTTTCTAGTTTCACATGCTAGAAACAAACTTTTTTTCTTTTTCTTTTTTTTTCTTTTTCTTTTTCTTTTTTTTTAAGACAGTAGAAACAGATTTTTGTCCACTCAAAAAAAAAAAAAAAAAAAAGAAGCTTTTACGTACTTTTTTCTTCGGGTTTCATGCACTTTCTTAAGTTTCAAAAAAACTTAAAGGGATGGTACAGTATTGGTGGAGATGAGAATTGGGCTTTTAACTTTTTGCAAGATACCAACAAAACACTTATGATATAGTACAGAGCATACCATTTTAAGAGGAATTCAAAGTTTACTTGATGGAAATTGGGTTTGGAATGACTGAAACATCCAAAAACAAGTAAAACATAGTGATCATGATAAAGTGTGGGTCCCATACTTTATTAGAATTGCTCTTTTTTGGATATCTCAGCCATTTCAAAACCAATTTTCATCAAATAAACGTTGAATTCCTCATAGAATTACATGCTCTTTCATATTTCATAAGAGGTTTCTCATTATCTCACCAAAAAATGTTAGAAACCTGAAATTAGGTCTCAACCAAAACTATACGATCTCTTTAAGGAAACTCAACACATGTTAAAAGAAAAAAAAGAATCAAACCAGAGGAAATCTCCAACCATTATTACAACCATCAAACAGCATATTTACGTATATATAAAGGCAGTGTGTAAATTTGATCTTACCTTTCTTTAATACAACTCCATGACTCTATACACGAATCTCTTCACTCATGGAATCAGTTGTGACGTACCAAACCAAGGTATTAGTATTCTCCACTATGCAGGGTTCGAAATTGGCGATGGTCCGCTGGCCATTGGCCACCCAAAATCACATCGGACTAGCTAAAAATCATAAAATTCTGAAGTTACTAGTCCGTCCGGCTAGCCAAAATATTGCTTCAGTGTCAAAATTGATTCTAAGTAGTCCGCCTAGCTAGTCAAAAAAAAAGTTAAGTGCGACCCCTGCTATGTGACATAAATCCTCCTGTCACCGGCATAAAATGCACAATTTTCTTTGCCTATGAAGACGTCAATAATCTGGAAAATTTGAATACAGCAACGACCCTCTTCCCATCACCTCTCAACATAAGAAACACAGCATGGATTATTGTCGGCGTCAACTTTGACTCAAATTTTACACCGCCGAGTTGACAAGTCGCTATTGCCGGAGAACAATCGTGTCTTCCACGTTAGGTGTTCATCCCCGAACTAGGCACAAATGGAACAGAAGAATTGTATTCTCCTATATTCTTTTCTTTCTTTTTTTCTTACGAGCATGGCGACACGAGGGGATAGCATTAATCTTCACTCAGCCGCGGAAGATCGCAGACTGACAAAAGCTAAATAAGACCCTCCGATAAAAAAGATCGAGGGGCAAAAATCCTATTGTGGAAAAATTATGATAATGTGTAAGCCACTGGGCCCACATTAAAAGAAAAAGAAAAAAAAAATGGTTGGCATTCCAGACATATTTCCCACAGTGAAATACACTAATCAAATGGAATGCAGACAAGTCACTGCAGTGAGCGGTCACAGCACTATGAACTACATTTTTTTTTTTTTTTTGTGATGTCACAATTCACTGAACTGTACAACATTGTGGTTAATAGTAGGAACATGTACCATACACACAAGGTGCTTTGTACAGGGCAGAACATAGTCAGAATGTCTGTTGCTTTGATTTTGGGTTGTTGGTGTCCGTCTCTCTCTCTCGCTCTCTCTCTCTCTCTCTTTCAGCCTAAACTCAATGCAAAATACAGTCTAGTAGCCCCGCTTTGAACAAGGTGTAGCGTCATCTATTAATGCTCAATACAGAATTCTGTGAAATCAGCATTCCATAATAGGTGTGTTATCATCAGTTGAATAGGGATCTGCAATATCAAAAGAAGGATTAGAATCTAACAAAATGCATTTTCATGATCTGCTCTTGAGTAGTGTGGTATACGCTGCTTTCAACAACTTTCCAAGCATTTTATTAACAACTGAAGTATACTTATCATTTATTAATCATGAGATAAATGATATTTGTCAGATACAAAAAGTTAATCAAATCTGTCAACACTCAGTTCTTACAATTTCACTTCATTGCTTTATAATTCAGACATGCTCCAGTGGAGTTTTTAAATAGTTTTTGGAGTCAAACTTAATATCATACCAAAACTTTTATCCAAATTTTGGAAGCATTGTCAAAAGATGAATAATACAATGCAAACCACAAATACGTCAAATAATTAGTTCATAGTCATTCTGGGGAAGAAAAAAAAAAATGAGTAGACCCCACACAATGTGAGACCAGTTTAATGAGGGTGAATTTCTCTTGGTGGTAAATTTCTAATTTCAAACTTTCTGTGAAAGAAATACAATTTTTACTTTTTGGTTCATCAGCACTTCATACTTAATAACGCTGCAATGAAGACCAGTGATGCAAGTACTGTTCGATTTAAAACTTCAAAATTTGTAGGGTAGGGCCTATATGCAGAACATCACCTAAATCCATCTGTCTGTGGGAATCTGGGAAAAGTGGTTTGTGTAATCTTGCAGGGAAACAGACAGGATTGATTTTTTTTTTTTTTTTTTTTTTTTTTTTTATAACAGTCCCATTATCATCAGTTAAGCAATATTGCACAATTTCAGTACCCGGTACTAGAATGTGTACAACACAGTGTGCAGTAAAACATGCAATACATTGGCACAGTTTCCCTCACACCATGGAACCCTCCCACACCGATACCCTCCCCTCCCCCTTCCTCCACCCCCCCCCCCCCTTCAACCAAGCAACAGTAGCTTGTTTATCCCTCACATGGTATCCAGACACATTCGAGACCGAAGAACGTTCTCCGATTACCATCAGTTCCATCTCATTGCAGGTTTGCATGTCTGTGGGTGGAGGTGCATGATGGGATCAAGGTCAAAGGTCATGTCACCCAGTACCAACGATGCACGGGGTAGACCTACATTGTGTAGCGTAGGAAGTGACATGTGATGCCCAGGTATGCTGCTGTAGTTATGATTAATGCACTGTATGTGTCAAGAATTCATGAAAACATGTGACTATAAAACGACTATTGAATATCAAAGGGGGAAAGGTATAGTTGGGACGACATGTGCATGACATTTGAAACATGACAATTTGGTGAAAATCTACGCTCGCATGAAAGGAAATGTGCGAGAGAATATGACTTCCACAATGGCAATGATGCAATGATAATGATATCACTGATGCTCACGATTACAATGATGAAAACAGTAATAAAAGAAAAGGTTCTTCAAATCTGCTACATCTTGCGTATCATAAGCTGAAAACTAGCACCTTCACTGTACCTTGACATGCCCTTCATCATAACATGACACAAATACATTTCTTTTTTCTTTTCTTTCAGTTCTCATTACCTAAATCAAGACTGACAGAGTGTGGATACATGTGTAGTTGCCAGCATGGGGCAGTGGGCGGCTCGTCAAATGTCATTCTTTCCTATTCACATTAGGTTATTATCCTTATTGCAATTTGTACACACAGAGTCTGTGGACACTTCTGCTTAAGACCCAAACACCCAGAAAGCAGCCATCACACACATGGCTGGACGCATTATGAACGATTCTTTGGCAACGATGTTGACAAACTTCATGGCAATTGATACTTTCTCAGCATGCTCACTGTGACTTGTGTCATGGTCCAAAGAAGAAATACAATGCAAAATGACAAAATATACAATTCCAAAAATTTCTCTTGGGGTAACCAACCCCTGAACATAAAAGAACAATGTACATTTCAGCATTCCAATGGTTAGATCAATAGTTTTCCCACAGCTTGTCTAACTTTACAGACAAACTTTACTCACAGATCTGGTATCGATTGCTTTCAGTTTTATGATATCCCATCGTACTAGATTTGCTCCATCGTTGTATGCATAAGTATAAAAGGTGTTGTAGTCAGCTGTAAACAATTTCACTGGCAGTCTCAGTCTCAGAAACACAGAATTAAAAAAGTTGACAGTTTTATTGAGGTACAGTGTACATGTACATTGTAGTACAGTTGTACGTCATGAATAAGACCATCTCATTTTGTGTCAAATTTCTATGAAAGTTTTCTATAAATCTCTTTGAATGATATTCTCTTCCCCCCCCCCCTTCACATTTTATGGGAAAACACTAAATATTTCAATCATGGTGCTACAACTGTACATCCTCCATCAACTTGCAAACATCAAATATCATCAGCATTTGATTATATAGGTGCAATGAAGCAGATTACTACAGAGAAGTAGGCCATGTACTTTACCAACAACAAAATGGGCCATGTCGTTGATGTGGTGTCACAGGAGAAATATTGTCCCCCCCCCCCCCCCAAAAAAAAAGGGGGGATTATTTCAAGGCATTTTACCAATTGCAGATGAAACAAACATCAAGCTTTATTGCTTCAAAATAGTTCTAGGTTGAATGTGAGTTAGGGATAGAAACAACCAATATAAAAATGTTAATCAGTATAAAGTCTTGTTAAATCTAATACGAAATGTAAGTTACAAAAGTTTAAATGATAAAATTGTTTCTAGAACAAACTGTCTACAGCTGTGGTTTATTGAGAAAAACAGTGATAGCTCCTCCATATTTTAAGCTTTATTGTGGTAATGGTAAGCAACACCTTTAACCCCCTCAATCACAATTGTTCAACTTCATGATTGAATACTGCATTGACATACCTCCTGGGCTACATCAATGACTGAGCACTGTCTTAGTAATCCGGTACTGTAAATTGGACAATAAATTGACACCCACAGGAACTAATTAATAATCAGCGAAATA
Source organism: Diadema setosum (assembly GCA_033980235.1). Classification (NCBI taxonomy): domain Eukaryota; kingdom Metazoa; phylum Echinodermata; class Echinoidea; order Diadematoida; family Diadematidae; genus Diadema; species Diadema setosum. The sequence continues at coordinate 29,588,165 of CM067065.1, forward strand.
TTTTCACCTCTCTCTAGCCCATAGGAAAAACAAATGGTGTTGGAGCAGATTCCAAGAAGACAGGCTGGTTTTCAATTTTAATTTACATTCTTAGAGATTGCTGCTCTTATGCCATTCTCATTATATTTGTCATCAGAAGTTGATGCATTCAACTGGTGTAAATCATCCATGGGCTCCACAGACTCCCACTGTTGTAACGGCTTGGTATCCCCTTTGTACAAAACTATTCCTCCGCAAGTAAACAACAGGTACATTGAATTGGGTGGAATGCATCTGGGGAAAAAAATTCGCAAGTAATGAATCCCAAAGAGTACAAACTCCAGACATAGACAGCGAGGTCACAAAAGAATTGTTGTTACATAAACAGCTAGACGCAAATGATTTCACAGAATTTATCTCTTCCTCCTACAGAAATATTTGAAACAAAGATGATCATAGAATCTTGTTTCTTCAAGACATACAACTGTACTGCAGGAAGTCTGCGAAAGCAGCCAGACAACTTTACCAGAAGGCACATTATTGTAAAATGTACTCTTATCATTCTGAAATTCCCTCCGGAACATTTGCTCACAGGGAAAAGTTAGTATACTCTGGACACTTGCATTCCGTCCAAAATGTACGGGCAGACTTTGTGCAGATTGTTCAGAACATTTTTCAATCTCTGAGTTCCTACTCAACCTCGAGGCTTTTCACACTGGAAATTTCATCTTCCATGTATCTTCTAAAGCCTAGATTCATTATTGAGTAGCAGTCCTTTCTATTGAACATCAAACAAGAAGGTCACATTAACACAACTTAATGCAACAAATGACAGAAACACAAAGTTGAGATAACACAGCTACATTGTACACCACTCCCACCAAAAGAAAAAGAAAAGAAAATCATCCAAAAACAATTCTTTTCACCATCCCTGGAAGAACGAGGATTGTGGAGAAGCAAACATCAGGGTAAGACTGCGAACAAGTACCAATTACATTTTAATAGTACATTGTGTGATGGATAAACATTGGAGAAAGTTCAAGTGGATGCTGGGATGTTTATCCACGCCAAGCTTCACTTCACTTCACACCCCAAAAATTCTTCACCCCTACTACACACAGTCACGTACAACTAGTGTTTATAATAGGCCTATAGATGTACCCACTTTCAAAAATATATTTCACTCCTGCATACCAGACATGAAATATATCGTTAAAGGTATTAGCCCACATTTGTAAACCTGCAGCAATTGGTCTCATATTTAGCATGGAGTTTGGGTATGATTGCAGTAACACCTGTGCAAAGTTTCGTTCCAATTAGTCCATTACTTTCATAAAAATAAATGAAAATGTACCGTAATCCGTATGCATGCGTATAACACTCGCTAGCTCCGGTCCACGTACGTGTTACATGTACAATGTACGTAGCTATAGCCCGCGCTCGAAATTCGATTTTGGGTCGGGTTGACCCGGTTTGAAAATCGATTTTAAAACGATGATTTTCTCTCTTTTATCAAATGGTATAGACAAAGAGCGACAGGTGAGGTATGTTACTGTTATAACTTGTACTTGAAGTCATATTGGACCTGTTTTATGCAGTTTTGATTTTCGTGGGTTTGCAAATGTGGGCTAGTACCTTTAAAGATGTATGAATTTGATGGGATAAGCTCACATCTAGACTCTTAGTACTGTCTGGCAGTATATGTCACACTAAATTTATGCCCTAAAATCTCTGGGGTAACAAGACACAAACACATACAAACAAACCAGGCTATCAAATCCGAAGTGTAGTGTATGACACACACACAAGGTTGCCTCGCTAACACATACAAACATACTTTGAATACATGTATCTACACAAACACAATAAACATGCATAATATCCTGTATGCATCATATACACACAATAACACACAGTAATTGTATGTGCACATGTGCACTGGGTATCAAGGAGTTATTGAAGGAGACCTATGAAAAGAACTCAATTGCCAGGGGGCCAGGGGGGACCTCCTTGCTTGTATACATTCAGGAACGTGCAATTATGCATCAAATGACTTTGTCATTATTTAACAATATCATTGAGACCATGGCTTTCTACAGTTGAACAGCTCATATATTTTAATAGAAGAAACAATGTTTACTATTCTATGGAAGAATGAACTTGAACGATCTCCTCAAACTGACAACTATTGTGGTTTTTTCCTTTTTCCAGAACTTCAACGGCATTTAAAAAGTTGGCAGTGTATTTGATGATGACACTAACCCAATCTACCCACTCACATACACACACACACACACACACACACACACACACACACATACACAGTAAACATGTGTACATGTTCATTCAAGCACTACAATGTAATTGTTTCAACGCTGAAAATTGCAAAACTACATTTTGTTGATTTCCAGTAAATTTCTTACAAAATAAAACACTATTAACTGGTACTAGATAAGGACACATTCAAAACACACACATGCTATTATAACAAACATCTTTGAACTTCGTGCAGTTTAAAATCAGATGTTTCTTCCATTTTGTTCATATTGTCTTTTTGTCTGTGTGTGGGTATGTGGGATTACTTAAATTGCCCAGTTGCAGAATACAAATTAAACCAATTGTGACTGGACATCAATACTTCATGCGTCTCTTCCGGACTGGTCAGCCAGAATTGATAGGGGATTATTCTGGCGTGTTATTGTGATAACTTACAAGCGCGCAAAGCGCACATAAACAGCCCAGGGAACGAGCGCATACTATTATAAATAACAACATATCAGGGGGTTTCTAAAAACACCAAAAGACGGTCAGATCTATACACTCTATGTAACTTTTCTTTCTGCTCTTTCTATCCCCCATGCAAATGCATAAACACACACACACACACACACACTGTATGCCATTCATCGCTTGTTTGAAAGTCACTGAAATCCTCTTCAGAAGTCGGAAAACTCTCCCTACGGGACAACAATCCCAGCAGTTGGGACACAATGCGAGGAATAACAGAGTTTGGCATGGACAGCCGCCCACAAAGAGTTTTTCACCCGTCTCTCAACTTTCTTCTTCTCTCTCTCTCCCTCTCTAGCTCTCTACCCCTCTCTCTCTCTCTCTCTCTCTCTCTCTGCTTTGGGACCCCTTGCACCACGACACCCATTATGAAGCCAAATAAAGGTCCTGACTTTCTTATTTGCTTACAGAGGATTCTTCCACATCCCCAAATGTAAGGAATTCATTTATAAACAAGAAGGCGGGTGTCAAAAGGACAGAATTTCTTGAATACAAGACAGATCTCAAGAGGACAAAATGAACTCCCCCCCCCCAAAAAAAAAAAAGAAAAGAAAAAAAGAATGATGATAATGACAATAAATACGTGTGTAAATAAATTCATAAATTTCTTGAATACAAGACAGACCTGAATAGGAAAAAATGAACTCCCTCCACCTCCCCCCCCCCCAAAAAAAAGTAGTTAATTTATAATAACAAATCAACAAACACCAAAATTAATCAACTATTGCACACATTAATGAATAAACAATGAAAAAAAAAACAATGAATGAGCAGAAATATTCAAAACATGAAAACACAAAACGATAATTAAATAAGACTTTCCTTCTTGTCCACTTGCTATAACTTTAGGGGAAGGCATCTATGAAGATAGAAAACACACCATAGAAGCATGGAACATGTACCAGTGATGCACACTGTACACATGAATTGTTGTGGTCGTTCGGCCATGAATAAGGTGGGTAAATAGTAAACATGTTCAGAGAAGTGTACGGGAATTGTGATGGCTGTCACGCATGGAAGACAAGCATTCATTCTTTTGTTGTAAGTATCAGAATTCAGCTTAGGTTCCCACAACTGTTTTAAATATTGTAAACACTATAAACAAGAATTAATGGAGACTTTTTACTGATGATTTAAATTTCTACAGTCAATAAAGTTTAGCAATAAAACCTCAATTTCTATCTTCTTTTTTCCTCCTTTTTAGGGGCAAAAACTGCACATGGAGACTTACAATACATTCTGTGGCCTTTAGTAACTCAGTGTACACGAAATTTTGGTTACAGCTCGTTATTCCGAAGGTTCGTTATTCCGAAGGCTCTTCAGTTCGAAGATTCGTTATTCCGAAGGTTCGTTTTTCCGAATTTCATTTTCGGATGAACAAATCTTCGGAATAACGAACCATCGGAATAACGCCACAAATGTTCGGATTAACGAACCTCTAGGTATAGGGAATTTGTGTGTTTCGGATTAACGAACCTTCAGAATAACAAACCTTCAGAGTATTGAACCTTCGGAATAACGAACAGCACCCGAAATTTTGATACTTGAGGCTGCAAGAATTCAGCACTTTCTTCACTGTTCATATTAAGTAAAAAAGAAGGACGTCTTCTCGGTGCATCTTATTTATAGAAAACTGTCCTCATTCAAAGCCATAAAATGTAGCTTGGAGTACAACTTTTACTAGTTTGTCCAACACAAGGTTGTGCGCATGCATGACCAAATGTGCTACACAGATGTGCAGTGCAGTGATCACTTCTGTGTGCACACCACTGATCTCTACAGAGATCAATGACGTGCGCTGCTAGAGTGTACCGCCGCAGTGTGACCTTTTGAAAAGTACAGAGCAGTATCCATAGTATGGAAAAAGGTGATCTACAGTGTGCAGACGATGCATTAAATCTTTGTTTTTGGTGTTTTGGTAAGTTACAGTACATGTACACTGAGTGAAAAACCTGGTTCAACCTACCATGCTAAATAAAATTCCAATGCGTGCAATTATGCATCTAGGTTTCTACATGTGGCAAGTGGTCAAATTTTGGACAGTGTTTTGGCTGAATTATGCCTATTGTATATAATGGGTGGTTTGTAAATGTCAATATAATAACACCAATTGGTAGCTACACTGCAAAGTCATCAAGATATTGCATTTAATGGGTCTGAGATAACAAACATGATGTGATGAATTCAAAATCTGTGAGATCATGCTTAGTAGGCTGGTGTTTAGACAAGGATTGGTACAGCGAGCAGTAGCTACATGTACGTATAGTGTGTGTTCCACACATCGATACTATGCATAGAAATCGAATCGACCACCCTCTATTTACGGCATTGTGCATACAGCACGAAATGTACACATGGGACTACGCACAATCGTGTCTGATTCTTCATTGGGCTACGTTTCCAAGTAAAATGAGGCAAAAACATGTAAGTATTTGCTCTGAATTACCTAACTTTAGCAAAATCGAATTTATGTGCACTTTATATGTATTGTCAATAATAGAGAGGATGGGGTGGTCGGTTTCAATGTAATATAATAAAGGGCAAAGCAACTGAGTTCTGAAAAAAATAACACCCCCTGCGTTCGAAGCTGCCATCTTGCTAGAGCGCATAACAGAGTTCTACCTCAGGTCAGATTGCATTTTCAAAGTGCGCTTGTGATTCCAGAGTATTTTCCCAAAATGTGAGTAAAATTTCAGGCAAATCGTGAAATTATTCACGTTTCTATTATATGATAGAAAAACGTTAGGGTGTCGACGTGTTGGATACCTAACTGCGACAGCTGCCACACGAAGTATGGATACCCAACCATACAGTCTAGATGGTCTAGAAGAGTTCCACAATGTTTTTTTTTTTGTTTTTTTTGTTTTGTTTTTTCTTTCTGCCTGCAAAGTACATTAGATTTTATTTGTGACTTTGTTCAATGGCAAATGCCAAGCCCAGGCCCATGCAAATGCAATGGATCCTGGATGGTCATATTAAAACATTTCTTTACGTTTCAAGAACATAACAAAACATAGAATGTCTAGAAAGTGGAATAAATTAACGTTAGGACCTACATGAACACTGATGAACTAGATAAATTTAGATCAAACGTTTTTAGTCATACATTGTTAAAAAATTACGCAAGCACAGGACCATGTAGTGAAAACACAGTGTGCGAGACGGTTTGCAGCTTGAGATTTTCCACGTAGGTATTACTAAAACCTAACTGTTAGATGTATGAAACTGTTAGAAGCGTTCCATTGTCAGAATTGTATTGTGCAGTCCCACGCAATGAGAGTAGTGTGTTGTTTACACACATCACCTCCTCCTCGGGCCTCGTTTGTTCATCTCACCCCGTGATCGTGGTGATGCCGGTACCGGGTAATGCGGATTCTTGTACCAACACAATTTACGAAAATACACAGGAAATGCCATGAGATTACTTACCTACTTCTGCACTTTTCTCTGGCTTATCTGCCTGATCGTTGCATTGGTAATTCTTCTCATAAATCATTGGATTTTCTCTCATACTTCGGTGATATGATAGTGGGTTGCTCATATAAATTTATACCGTCGATCGAACGCGTCGCAGCGATGCAGCTGATGTGTAGCGCGCAGGCTACTGTGCATACATAGTACATGCATACGGTGTACGGACGGAGCGCCAGCAACCGGTGCACTCCGGAGGTTATCAATCGAAGTGGTGTTGGTATCTCGCTGGATACACGCAGCTATCATCCACAGCGACGCCTGTTCAAAGTGCTTACCAATGAAGATAAGCAGGCGCATTCATCGGATACGATTCCGTGTGTATGGCTTCTTTGACTCAGTACGCCATTAGTGCTCTCGTGCCGTGCAGCGCCTCGTTTCAAGGTATCTGATATATGACGGGTACTTAAAAGGGCGGAACGTGACGTCATTTATGAGAGAGATTGCTAATTGACCAAGTACGTAGTACCTTTCGAAGAAAATGGTGGGCGTGGTGGTTATACTAGTATTATATTTACTAACCCGTTTCCTCGATGAGAATGTTCTTCACAGGGTAACTTCAAACGAAGTCAAACATCGAAAAGGGAAGGAATTCTGATCCGCAAGAATCTTCAGGATTGATCCGATGTATGCAGTTTGAAAAAGAAGAATGGTGAATTAGTAGATGAAGGAAAGAAGAAGAAAGCTAGGGAAAGAAATCATATTGGGGAAATGTGCGGTGTTATACACATAATATGCGTAGATAATTTTCAAACCTGGAGCCAGGAGGCCTGGGGTCTTAGTATTTAATTGTAGGACTACAAATGAGGTTCAATGTTTTTGTCAATTTTGCTTCATTGTTAGTTTGTTTTTCTTTGCCCGTTTTGTTGTTCTATTTCTTTGTATAGGCTTATAAATTATCCTTTGGGGTAAAATCATTTGCGTTAAAATGCGCGCAAGCTCGTCTTTACGGGGGAATGAACAAACAAATAAACAAACAAAATGATGGTCACGCAATAGTATACATGTACCCGTCATTATTGTGCAGTTGGTGTGTATAAGAAGTCCAATGTGACTGTCATTAAATTGGTATGACAATTGAAATAGATGGCTTTTAGAGATGTCTCTACAGAGATATTAAAAATGATGATCTACCAGATTTGATATATTTATTCATATAGATGCATGTTATTATACAATGAAATATACATGTACATGTACATGGAAGAGTTTGTTTGTAAAAACCGATAAGTCCATATTTGCCAAATGGAGATATTTGCGATTAAAGGTCAAGAAAAATAAAGAGAATAATAAGAAAATATTTGCTTCTTTTGACCATACCTTCAAAAATGTACCTTTATATGTAGTGACCAATATATCATTTAAAAGGTATTATTTTGTACTTGATGACAGAGACTGTAGTTCAAAATCTTCAAAAAATGGACTTAACGGTTTTTGCGAACAAACTCTTCATTTGATATTTGAGGAGAGACAAAAGAGAAAACATCTCCAAGATATATGTTAACAAAGAAATAACTTAAAATAAGAAATGAAAAAAAGAGAAGAAAAAAAAAGAATATACCGGTACTGAGAAAATGCCGGAATCTTCATTTTGTTTTAATGTATTTATGTCTGTATGTATGTATGCATTTATTTATTTGTGAATTTATCTATGTATGCATTTATTTATTCATTCATTTATTCATAATATTCCTTTATTTATTCATTTATGTATTCATTTATTCATTCATGTATTAATAATATGCTTTCCATCCTCATCTGTCATTACTGGTTAGGCTATCTTAAATACATATTTTTACCAGGTAGATCTAAATTTTTGGTATAGGGCGTACTACCAGCAGGCATACTTTCTAGCCCATATATTTGTTGTTCAATACCCACGTAAGACATGACAATTAGGTCAAACAATACATAACAAATAACCAGAAAACCTACATCCTTATAGGTCTCACGAAAACAAGTAATAATTTATGTTCTTTTTGTATGTGGCTTTTTAAAAGCTTTATTCAAATAATAGAAAAACTAATTATAGTCATATTTTTCTGAACACTAGACAAGAACTGTAATGATCAAATGAGGTTACTGTAGTTGTTGGATGCTGGAATTCATTTTTCACATCTCCCCTCTTGCCATTATACAAACAAATAAACACATACATACTGTACATAAAAATAAAATCAAGATTCTGGCATTTTCTTGGTATATATTTTTCTATTTCTTCATTTCTTGGATTGGATTTCTATGTTAGAATGTTTATTGGAGTTGTTTTCACTTGTGTATGTGAGCGCCAGACATTAAATATATGTGTGTATCATTGTATAATACATGCATCATAATACATCAAATCAGAAAAAAAAGGTTGTTTTTTCCAACTGTAATAAAATTTTTAATGTTCTGTGCAAAGTTCACTTTCATTCAGCCATATCACAGTGGCATTTCCACCCACTGATTGTTTAAATCTGTGATAACTTTGAAGCAGTTTCAAGAATTATAATTATAATGGAACAACTTTGAAAGAAACATTCTCCAAAGTGACTTGCTTGATTTGTGTGCACAATTAATTTTTACCTTCAACACAGAATGCTTCTTCATGTACACACACACAGCACACACATACACAGACACACACACACGCACACACATACACACACACACACACACACACTCAAAGAAAGATAGATATGAAGAAGCACAATTCTGTATATTAGACAAAGAGATAAAGGCTGTAGGGAGGGATTCAGACAGATATCTATATATACTTGTATAAATATATTAAAGACTCGATCACAAAACAGGTGAAGTGACACTGTAAACATTTTAAAGTAAGTCCACCATCAGATGGGGCTAAATAGAACTATTTCCTGCAATACCTCACTTGTTACATTGCAAAGAATATTTTTGATGTTCGACTGGAAAGAGCCTACTGTATACATCGTTATTTTCGCGTACAGATATTTTCGCGAATAACTAGGTCATAGACATTTTCGCGAGATGTTGTTTTCGCGAATCGACGATGACGCTTACGTTAATGCTATATTAACAAAGCGCATGGCGACAATTTCGCATGTTGTTAAATTCGCAATCCAACTGCAATTCGCGAAATTCGCGAAAGTTAAACCCTCGCGAAAATAACAGCGTATACAGTATATTTCTGACCATTTTCTTTGCTTCTGAGCAGCTTTAATCGCAAGAATCTCACATTAACAAGAATGGAGTTAACTCGTTTTGCCTTCAAACTCATCATACAGACAGAGAGAGAGAGAGAGAGAGAGAGAGCCAGATAGAATATAGACACTATTCAAATGTCATACCTCCAAGGGATATATTTCTTTGAAAGGAAACATGGACATAGAAGAACAGTAAATATATGCACAAACACACATTCTTCCTTTTTTGATTCAGAGACTTCTTTTTATTGCAAATGATAATATAAACATGTTGCACTGAATATAAGGTTTGACCTTTAAATGTTTGATTTATATAATGTTAAATGATAAAATATAAACATGTTGCACTGAATATAAGGTTTGACCTTTAAATGTTTGATTTATATAATGTTAAATGATAAAATATAAATCTGTTGCACAGAATATAAGGTTTGACCTTTAAAAGTTTGATTTGTATATGTTTGTGATATGTCTGTGGTATATCTCATGCAAATATCTTGTGCTTTCCTTCGAATCAGAAATAGCAAATTCAGCCTCTGAATATTCTCAATAAACATCTCTTTGTGTTTTATCTTTCATAGCATATTATCACTATTGCACTGTGATTTTTTTTTCCCCTCATACTTGCAGGTTAAACAATGTTTCATACATTTCGGGCAAAAATATGATATTATAGATTCGACTCTTTCACACTCTTCCTATTGTCAGGAAGACAGAATGCTCTTCGTTCATGATTCAAATGATCAAACTTTTTGATGATGGTCACATGACTTCGAGAAGAAATTACTCTTGGGTATAGCACGTGATCATTTCCTATTACCAATTTCTGAGCTACAAGACATGACTGCATGATTGCTGTAAATAATAATTGTTCTTGGAAACTGCGGTTGAAATAGTTGGGACAGGCTGGCAGGCATCGTAGATTTCTCACTGACTTTTGCCGACATGCAGAACTCTGCTTTCATCATTCCTCCTGTGTTTGTTTACACTTTTGCTCTGCTTCCCGTTTGGAAGTGGGAAGTTGCAACGTTGCTTCACAATTTTGAATTGCTTTAACATGCTTCTCATCCTAATCTATAATGCCCAATTTTTTTTTCATAAATATTGCCAAATTTATTCCTCTGGTCTCGCCTGGTCATCACCTGGAGAGGGAAGGCAGAAGAAAACGAAAAGAAGAAAGTTTAGCTTCAAAGGGAAATGGCATTTACATGATCTGCAACAGTGACAGCAGCGAGCTTTCGATTTCAGATCAGTAGGCAAAGAGGATGGAAGGTAGAGCATGAGATCAATCTGTGCATACATGAAACCAAGCATCTCTCTGTCCTACTGAATTTCAAGGTGGCTCTTGGTGGAAATAGCGTTCAGTCAGTTAAGAGGACCGAGTTGCTAGCTGCTATATGTTTAGGTAAAAATAGTAATTTAACACTTTTGGGGAATATAGCATTAATAATTGCTAAGAGAGTTTACCCTTCACCCTTTTCATTTTGTTTTTTGTTTTTGGTTATTTTATTTCACTTTGTAGATTACTCATTAAAAAAAATAAAAATAAATTACTAGCTACTCAATGGCATCCATCTTGAATGTCCTTCTTGCAATATGTTTTGTAAAATCAATGAAATCATTTTGCTTTTATATTCCATACATAATACAGACCTTCAAACTTTTCTAACTGAAAAATAGGGATGATTTGGCTCAAAAGTAGGAAAGAAAGAGTAGTTCCCATAGCAGTGCGTATTAAAATTATCACGAAAAATGGAAAACTCCTACATTAAAAAGAGCTTGGAAAAGTCAAAATTCAGATTCTTTCCTCCAAATTCAGAATGGTTGGGAGGTATAGCTGTATAATATCTCTCTGGACCAAGGGCGCCGGAAGCGGGGGGGCAGGGGTGGCACTTGCCCCCCCAAACAAAATGTTGGGGGGGCAAAACGAGTTTTTGCCCCCCCCAAAGTGCCCCCTGTAACAAATAATTAATCACTGATTTAAAGACCAAAATGAACAATAAAGGCATATTTCTTGTCTAAATGTAGTAATTTCATAACTGAAAATGCAAAAATTTTCGCCCCTAATATGTTAATTCCCTAGAAATTTGCTTTTAAATGTTCTATAAACGCGACTTTTATACTCTGTTTTCACAAAAAGTCCCTATCGTGGAGGGGGTATCCCCCCTCCCACACCCTCCCCCCGCTCGGTCGCTTCGCTCCCTCGCCGAGGATCTCGCACCATCACATTATTAATGTACTCCCGTATGTTATGATCATAGTCCTTCCAACTGATTTTTTCAATATGTTAATTCCCTAGAAATTTACTTTTTAATTCTCTATAAACGCGACTTTTATACTCTGTTTTTACAAAAAGTCCCTACCGTGGGAGGGGGTATCCCCCCTCCCACACCCTCCCCCCGCTCGGTCGCTTCGCTCCCTCGCCGAGGATCTCACACCATCACATTATTATGTACTCCCGTATGTAATAATCATAGTCCTTCGCACTGATTATTTTTCACTATGTTTAATTCCTTAGAAATTTGCTTTTAAATGGTCTATAAGCGCGACTTTTGTACCCTGTTTTACAAAAGCTCCCTACAGTGGGGGGGGGGGATCCCCCTTTCCACCCCCCCCCCCTGCTCGCTCGCTCCGCTCCCGCGCCGAGGATCTCACATCGCACATTAATGTGCCCCCGTTGACATTTTGCCCCCCCAAAACCAGAGGTGTTCCAGCGCGCTTGGACGAATCAGTGACGTGAGATAGTGTAAGAAAGTAAATCAAACTTGAACTCTACAGCAATATCTGAGTTGGCTCAAAAAAATTTACAGAAGATACAGCCAGAAACTCACCAAGCATTGTTTGACCGCCCTCTTGTGGCTGCTTCTCTACAGTTGCTTCTGTGCCTGGTCCAGAGTGGGAGCCAGACTTGTCTGATGGCTTGGGCCTATCGGGAGGTCGCGGGGTCAGGGGCTTCTTGATTGGAGGCATGGGGGCCGCAGCTCTCTCTGGCTGAGGGACTTCACCTGGAGGTAAAAATGGCATCGAAACAAAATGAAAGCCAGGGAAAGTAGGCAACAATTAGATAAGATGGGATAATAATGCATTTAAAAAGAAAAAAAAATAAAGAATTTATATCAGAGAGCACAATTATGAATTCAGAGGGTTTCAGCATTTTAAAGTTCATTTTACTTTGCCTCATTATAATTTTGTCTTGTTGTTGTGACTCTCATGAAAACACTAAGATTACATGTTTATAATGTGTATTTTGATAGAGCTAGTGAAAAACAGGGGACCCAGCTTGAGATTTAAAGTCATGGTTCTTCTTTTTTTTTCCACTTGGCCTTTCACAAATACAGATTGAACATCCAGTGTCACTTAGGGAGAGTGACAACACAGACACATAAACTCCTAAGGATCATGTATACAGCTGTAGTATGGATACCTACAGTGTACAAGGTGATAGTTGTGTGATCTTCACTTCTGGAAATCACTGCAATCATATTTTTGGCACATCAACCTACACAGAGCTAGAACTCTCTTCAGTACATTGACAGTTACACAGTGCAGATCTTTTCTCGATTTCTACCACTGAAACAAGATAAACACAAGTATTTACTGGCCTTCTTGCTCTTCAGTAGGATGTGCAGAGAAGCTTTATGGGCTTTCTGGCTCTGAAGCAAGATCATCTCATAATACATTATATACTAGCTGGCTTTATAGCTCTAAAGTACCACCAGTAGAGAGGTTTATCTGACTTTCTAGCTCTACAGCAAGAGCAACTCAAAATGCAAAATTCAATGTCCAGCTCTAAAGAAAGATCTCAGAATTTTTAATGGCTTTCTGGCTCAGAAGCAATATCGTCTTAAAATATGTACTGGCTTTCTAGCACTGGAGCAAGATGATCAGATTATTCTCAGAATGTTTACTAGCTATTCAGCTCTAAAGCAAGATTATCTCAATTTATCTGGTTTCCAGCTCTAAAGCAAGATCATGTCCGAATGTTTACTGGCTCACTAGCTATAAAGGCAATAACAATAATTACTATTTACTGGCTCTCTAGCTCTGTGTGGTGTAATCTCACAAAGTTTACTGGCTCTCTTGCTCTAAGTATGATCATCTCAAAAATGTTTTCTGACTCTGTAGCTCTGGCGAGAGATAATCTCAGAATGTTTACTGTTTGTCTGTAGTATGTTTGTTCGAAACGGGTGATAAAACCATGGAAGTAACGAGTGGAATGCAGAAATTTGGAACCGCTCTTGCACGAGAGAGGCGTCATCATCGACACAATCGAGAAGTCCTTAATATCTTCAGGGCTAGAGGAGCAGATCATATAAAAGCTTTAGTCACCTTCTTCTTCTGCTGGTGGCTCACTTGAGGCCTTCTTCTCCACCTTCTCCTGACTCGACCGTTTCCTCGTCACGTTTTCCGTCGACAGCCTCTCCATCCTGTTCTCCTTCTCCAGAGACGGTCGCCGAGGCAACAGCCTCTCTGAGGAGGACCGGTGGTGGATGAGGAAGGAGGAACCGCCCTTGGTGGTGGCCAGGGTGGGGTTGGAAGATGGCTGGGATCCAGGCTGCTCTGTACCAGTAACTGATCATGTCCAACAAAACATGTATGCACAGTTGTTTATCTATCAAATCAACTTAATGATTAGAAATTTTATTATTCAGATTAATTTCAATAGCAAAAGGGTACAATGATGGGACCATATACAGTGCACTCCCGTTATAGCAAACACGGTTATAACGAAATTCTGGTTACAACAAAATGAAAATTCAGTCCGCAACATTATCTCCTCTGTATTTCGTATTGTTTATTTGTTCAACTATAATGAAATTTCGATACAACAAAAGAAAACTGTTGGTCAAAGGACTTCGTTATAATGGAAGTCCACTGTAATACTTTTAAAGGGAAGGATACATTTTACTTTCCAATGAACTCTATGTCCCAGAATGAACAATATTTGTGACCCAGCACCATAAACATGGCAAAAACAAACAAAAAAACAATTGCTCTGGCTGATTTTCTAGGCAGCCAAAAAAAAAAAAAAATCAGTTTTGAGTGGACTCCGCTAATTTTGGGGGTTTGTCATGTTGTCAGATTGATTTCCTTTGGCAGGAAAAATCATCCAAAACTTTTTACTCATGCTATTAAGACACACGTCTGTCACTATTGTCATCTGAAGAAAGCAAATTTTGACAAGATTATTGTAACCACATCTACAGGAGACAACCAAACTAGACCAGAACACTGACCTCCTGACCCCGTGATCTGTCGTCCCGGTCGGTGACTGGACTGCGAGGACGCAGCCGGCCTCGCCCCCTGGGGTGGGTGCGGCATCAGGACGGACGTCCCACTGCCCCCTTTGCTGCCCTTGCTACCGCGACGCTGGAGGTTAGAGCCGCGGCTGCTCCCCCGTGAGACGAGATCCGTGGCACTGACGAGGGCGTTCTGTGTCCGCGATGACCGTCGGCTGCCGGACTGCGTCCTCGACAGATTTGCGGTCAAGATCTGGCTGCCTGTCACACACAGGGCTGCTGGCTTCAAGCTGTTAGTGCCATATGCACTCATGACCTGTTTTTTTTTTAATATGCCAGGATTTTAAACAGACAAACATGGTGATATACCTGTTTATGTGGGTCTTATTAGGTGGTTACTAAAATCAACCAAGCAAACATTCATGAAGCTTTAAAATACTTCTCTTTGCCTGTTTGATATTCAAGGAGGGAGTTTTTGAATGTGTGAAGCATACACGTGAGGGACGAAAATCGATAGTAAAATACATCAGCAAAATATTTTACCTTCCTTGTACTCCAGCAGATTGTCTTCTCATGAAGATATCAAGAAATGCCCCATCCGATACAATACATGTGGTCACTACAGCTTGCTTATCATAAACAACAGAACCCTAACCTTGCTTGCCGACTGGCTCATCACAGACGATCCTTTCTTTGGTGATGTTGCTCTGCTGTGCTGCGAGCGAAGATTCTCGCTGCGACGAGTGGAAGGCAAGGACGATCTCTGGCCAATGTCGGACCGGACATGACTTGGCGAGCTTCTCCCTGAGCTGGTCTTCTGCCTACCAGTGGTGGATGACGCAGCGAGTTTTGCCTTGGACTTGGAGTTGATGGGAGTCAGGCCGCGGCCGGTGATGCTGATGGAAGGAGACGGACCGGTGTTGGATGTTTTGCTCCCCGCCTGAAGGAGTGGGACCTTGGGAGCTCCGCTGGACGTCCTGCTGCCGGAGCGGGCTGCTGCCACTGCGGTACCACTGCCAGATGGAGTGACGGCTCCCTTTTTGCTGCGGTTCGAAGTCCTGCTCGAGGAGGATGACGCCGCTGCGCTGGTTCGGAGCTGGCTGGTTTGGATCGACGGAAGACGGCTCGGAGGCTTGCTGCCAGATTGACCGGCGCCCTCCGTGTTGGCGTTGTTGCTGTCATTCTCAGCCGGTGCCGCCTCGAGCAAGTTCTCCGGTGCTGCCGGCGCATTTTCTGTGACCTCTGGTGCAGTGTTGGCGGTGTCAGGTTCGGTGTTAATGGTCTCAGGGGAAGCCTTGGTAACCTCGGGTGCGAAGCCATTAGTCTCGGAAGCAACCTTGGCAGCAGCCACAGAGGGGGCACTGGCCTTTGGATCTTGGTCTGAGGTAATATCCTGATCTTCTTCTTTAGGGTCAGGCTTCTTTCCTTCTTCACCATCACCAGTGTTTTCAGCCGTGGTGTTCTCACTAGCATCATCTGTTGCCATAGAAACAATGCAGGTATTATTCTAATCAAAGCTAAAACTAGATAACAAGGTTTAGTTGAAGATGAGGAACATACAGAGCATTTGAGGTTGGATTTCTTGGTTACAGCCAAAATAGACCACATCAGCCATTAATCTTCTATTTTTTGTTTATCAGTGCATAATGTGTCTACATGTCAATGGATGAAACTTATTTTGTCGCTTGTCCAGCAAAATTGTAGAAGCTCGGATGCTGCAAGTTGCTATAATAGTAGAAATTACGTGGTGCGTAATATATGTCCCCGCCGGAAGTAGCATTTAGTAGCAAAATGTACAATATAGGTAAAAACTCAAGGTCAAAGGTCAAAGAAGTCAAAGGTCAAAATTCTGTGTAGAAGTTTTGAAGCCCTCACCTAGTGCCATCACATAAAGCAAACGGAAGTGAAATCAGGTTAGAAATTCTGTGTAGAAGTTTTGAAGCCCTCACCTAGTGCCATCACATAAAGCAAATGGAATCGAAATCGGGTTAGAAATGGCGAAGGAGTAGCATTTTGTAGCCAATGTACAATATAGGTCAAAAATCAAGGTCACAGGTCAAAGAAGTCAAAGGTCAAAATTCTGTGTAGAAGTTTTGAAGCCCACACCTAGTGCCATCACTTAAAGCAAACGGAATCGAAATCAGGTTAGAAATGGGGAAGGAGTAGCATTTTGAAGCAAAATGTACAATATAGGTCAAAGGTTTAGGTCAAAGGTCACAACTGAAATTCTGTGTACAAGTTTCAAAGCTCCCATGTAGTGCTATCATATAAAGCAAACAGAATCAAAATTGGCTAATAAATGACAGAGAAGTAGCAAATTGAACATTTTGATCACACACGGACGCACACACAGACGGACGGACAAACGGACGGACGGACAGACAGACACACGGACACACACACGTACGGAGCCCGTTTCATAGTCCCCTGCTCGAACTCGTTCGGCGGGGACAATTAAAATGGATGAAATATTGTAACATGATCTGTAAACACAGCTTCTTTGCTATCACTGTGGCAAAAACATGGGAAGTTTCCACAACTTCACAGGACCAAAGCTCAACATCAATTACTCAGGGAAAAAAAAACTGAAAGCAAAAACAAAAACAAAATTGCCAAAGTCTGTACAGTTTCGTTTTGTTTTGTTTTGTCTGTTTTTTTTTTATAGTAATTGTACAATCAACACAAAAGAAGATATGAGTGGCGATTAAAATAATCATCAAGTATATCTCTTATCGGCACAATCAATAATGTTCTCTGCCTCACCATCAGCAGGAGGATCCCTGGCTCCATCTTCATTGGCAGTTTCTGTCTCCTTGGCAACCGCATCCGTGGGATTATCTGTGAATGAGATGGCATTATATTCATCATCACCTTTGCCTGCATGGAGTGTAATGGTTGGACTTATCTTGGGTTATTGGGGGCTGTTCTTGGGTGCAAGAGAGTTCAGTTAAGTCTTTTATTACCACGGCTGTATTCACCGTGTAAGATTCCAGTGGCGTTTGAAGTCATGGTCTTGAGAAATTTAAACATTGCATTTTTTTCTTTTAGCTTTTTTCATCCAAACAGCTTTCTAAGGTAATGTATCTATTTATAGCTTTATTAGGAGTGATGAATACGACATAAATGCATGAAATATGTCACACGGTTCCTATCAGTAAGAATACATAAACAAAATGAATATATTTCCTTGTGCCAGTAGATGGCCAATGAACTTTACCGGTAATTTCATTTCATTGAATTCATTTCATTTATCTAGTCATCTATGATTTTAAAAAAATAAATAAATAAATTAGAGTCCCAGAGCTAAATGTGATTTGTATAAAATCAATTTGTACATCCCATCAATACAACACATTAAGACAGCCAGCTTGGCATGGTATGCCGCCAATTACACCATACACGTACCTCCTGAATCCAGTCCCACACCACTGGCCGCATCTATAGAGAAGACAGGAACCTGGATGGCATCGGCAACGATGGCGACATCACCACTCTCACCCTTCTCCTCCTCCTCATCATCATCATCCACCCCATTCTCCTCTTCCTCTTCTTCCTCCTCGCTGGAGAGGGGTCTCCCCAAGAGGTGGGCTGCCACGGGGGTCTGGGGCCGCACCGAGGCGTAGATGCTCTTTTTCTTTTCGGGCGGGTCCACCGAGATGGACGCGAAGCGGACGCTGGCACCCCGGTGGACCTCGGCAGGCCCGAGACCTCCCTCCTGATCTGGAATTTTTTTTGTGGAGGTCAGAGAGAACACTGTGAGAATTACTAATTAACAAGTTGGAAAACCCCGACCCAAACAAACAACGACAATGAAATACAAACAAACAAGTGAGACAAAGCAAATCTCTAATTCCAGACTTCTAATTAATCAAACTTTTAATCATTTGAATGTGAATGACATATCACATCCAATAACATCAAAAATATGAATGCAAACTGAAATGTATGAAGCCTGTGCAAGGTACTCCTGTTTCACCCTAATTTCAAGTCAATGGACTTAATTCAAAGCATGGATTTCATTTGAAATGCCTTCGTGAATTTGGCCCCATTTCCTTGGAAATGCTTCAAGGCAAAGGAATTACAAAAAACAGGAAAGATCCTACAGGTCAGGTTTCACACAAAGTTTGCACAAACTTCTACATACAGTCTCTGCTTACTTTACAGTGTAATTTAACATGAATGCACAGCCACACAAACATGGGGAGATGTCTAAAGTCTCTATTTGCACTGAAATCAGTTGTCACTTGTAGAATAATTAACATTACCATTCTCTAAACAATCCTCTCTGAAAATCAGGTCAGAATGAAGGGAAGTCACACCATTCAAGTGCAACACTGAAGAATTGCTACACAAAGGCCCCTGGGATGCAGTAACAATAAATGGGATACATTTGTTTCCTTTGTGGCTGGTTCAGTTGAAGATGTCTGCAGTATAAAGACTGACAGAGAAGCAAGATAGGTTAAAGAGGCAAATTACTGTGAGAGGTAAAAGTATCCGGTCATCATACACACCATTCTTCCCCCTCTCCATCTCTGGTACTTCTGAGGAAGCCACGCCCGCAGGATCAACTGCCACCTTCTGGTTGGTGGCGGCAGGGCCGGTGTCGATGCTCTTCTTGGAGATCTGCCGGCTCGCTGGCTCCGAGGTGCTCTCGTGGGAGGGGCAGCTGGTGTTGGACTGTCTCCGCGTGGACGAGAAGACGTGGCTGAGTCGCGACATCACATCGCTGATGAGGCTGGAGGAGCGCGTCACCTTCTTGGAGTGCCGGCTGCCGCGCTTCTTGGAGCCAGAGTCCTCCCCCGAGCTGCTACCACGGGAGGAAGGGCCCCCCTCCTCGCTGTTGCCCCGGGAGGCGGCTAGGTTTGGGGAGGCATCCACGGACTGCACTGAGAATTCCTGCTTGGCGGGAGAATTTCCCCTCGACGAGGCCCGGTCTCTCGGAGATGAAGCAGACATTGATTTTTGGACAGGTGCTTCTCCTCCAATATCTGTTTTACTCTCATCAGCTAGTTTGTCTGCTGAGACGACCACATCATCATCCCTTGTTGCTATGACAACCTTGGTCTCCACACCCACATCATCCTTTGGTCCTCCAGGCACGGCATCACTCGTCGAAGCAGCAGCTGGCACCGAGCTGCCCCCATCAGCCTCCCCTTGGCCCTCATTATCCACTATAGGAATTTCCTTCTTGGTAGCTACTTCTTCTTTGATCTCCTGCTTGCTTCCATTCTCCTCAGGGGCGTTGCTAGGCGACCCCTCCGGTTGAGCAAGGGCCGAGATGGTTGACGACACTGCAGTGTTGACAGCTGTTGTTGGATCCGCAGTGGATGATGAAGGGATCTTCCTCTTCTTTGGGAGATAGCAGAGGCCAGATGTTTCCTCCGTGGCAACCAGAGCCTCATCTGAGTGTTTCTCCATGATGTCCTAGGATGAAGGGGAAAAAAAATGTCTTAAACAGTAAATTAATCAGAACTAGAGAAGCACTCTGAGAGCGCAAACCTCCGCCAAGCATGCAGCTTATTTCCATCACTGATCTTGTTCTTCTATGAAGAGATGTGTGCTGAAAGCCGCCCAATTTCCCGATATAGAAGCCTTTGTTACATCATAAACCCTCAGCTGCACGGCGCGCCTCACCCTAGTAGAAACTAGAGCACACACTTCAGTGCGCGACTTTATACACTGTCTTTTCAATCCCAAGAATAAACAGTCAACATTAAAATAGCAATACTTGCATCACTTATCAACAACACACACAAAATTTCTCCTGGGAATATTGCAACAATGAAAACAAAGAGCACTTTCTGTGATAGTAACTATAGACTATAGACAACGTGCACAACACTATTGGGTTTTCCGGGCTGATTGGCACTCGATACACACAAAAAGTTAAACCGGTAGAGAAACAAGTACTATACCTGCTCCTCTTTCTCCAGGACCTCGCAGATTGATTCCACAGCGGCCGTCCGACCGCCCGTGGTGCACCTCCTGGAGATGTCGCGCACCAGCGTGTCGCGCAGCGCCCTCGCCGAGCCCTGGCAGTACGTCATGTCCGGTCGGAAGAGGCTCCGGAAGGAGTTGCGCGCCCCGCACTTGCCCGCCCCCGGGAAGCTGCCGCTCGCGTCGGGCTTCTGCGAGATGGCCGTCAGGTTGCACTCGATGACGTCGCTGCCGATGTTCAGCATGTTCTTCTGGTACATCGGGATGATGGAGAACGACGTCGGTTCCTTGGAGGAGCCCGAGGAAGTGTTGATGACCTCCTCTTCTTCACCGGAGCTGCTGCTAAGGTCACTCCTAGCAACCGTGGCATCTCGTTGTCCTCCATCCTTTTACGCAATTCATTTAATGTCAAGCACAAGATCTAATAACTCATCACATCCCAAAAACGGCATTTGTGTGGTTTGGTGTTCAGTCATAATGTTTGCTGTTCATTGTGTTTCGTAAAGGGGACCTGAACTATTCTTCCCCATGTTTGTTGCTGATACACAATTGTTTCAGAGGCAGGATTTGTTAAAGCCACTTATTAACTAAATTAAAATTTATTTTAAAATTGGCAACACAATTACGAGGTGAGATGAAAGCTCTTTTATTTTTCTACTTCAAACTGGCAATTTTGGCAAGATTCCTTTTGAAGTGTACACATTCAATGAACTTAACTTTACTATTACATCTACTCTTCCTAATCATATAATGTGTGCAAAGAGATTTAGAGCTGCAATTTAATGAAAATGAGACAATAATTTCATCTTTTAGTTTAAAAGGTTTTTCAATATTTCAATGTTTTTCATATCAATACGGAGTCTAATCTATGGTGACTCCGGACTCCCCAACAATCTTGTGAGTGGTTAAATTCATGATTTTGTAGTGTGATAATGAACAGACACGTATGCTCCTTTCACATACATGTCAGGATCAGAGTTGATATTTTCAGTTCACATATTTGTAAATTTGCAAAGAGCACCCAATTTACAAAATTCACAAAAATAACAACCTCACGAAAAATGGTAGACAAATCATTACAGCATACACAGTAGCTATTCAGAAATTTATTTGGCCACATAGGTGAAAATTGGGGTATCATAATTATGGCAACATACTTTTGTACTGCACTGGTAATTTAGGCCAAAGGTGACATTCGTGTATTGAATCTTGAAATAAGCGCAAGAATTGGAGTAAGAAATCTTGCCTGCTTGTCAGAGAGGTTCCCCGAGCTTCGGTCCAAGTCGACACCCGACATGATTCTTCCCGTTACGGTGTCCTCGCCCGAGAGTGTCGCAGAGTGTGAACTGGTCACGACTACAGCGCCCTCTACGCTCAGCAATCCCCCTTCCAGCAGCGCCTGCCCGGACTCCGCGGCCCCCTCTCCTCCGCCCGAATTGTCCAGAATCGCAATCACCGAGTCGTCCGCCTCCTCCTCGCTCTCGCTGTCTTCTGACGCAAGTGTGTGACTGATGGCTGGAACGCTGTCGGCTGGGTCCTGATAAACGGCATTTTAAAAGGACGTAATCATTTCTGTTAAGCCCTGGCTTGACACTACCTTTTCTTTTTTCTATGGTAGTCCCCGATTTGGGCCACTTGTGTCTTTAAATTTGAAATTTTGTGGTCTGAACAAGAAATGAGGTGGTCCCAAATAAAGGGACATACTAACATCCCTTTTTAATCCTAGTTGTCCAATCAGGCCACCAAAAGACAATCTTTTGGGAAGTTTGGTAGCCTGACATTTTTTTATTATTATTATTTTTTTTTTTTTTTTTTTTAGTACTACAACTAATGTCAAGCCCTGTATAAGCAATAATTGCACTTACTACAGCAAATACTTTTAAATTTACTACTATTCATTTTTTTTTTTCTTGGCTACCCCAACAGAAGCTGCAATTACTGAAATGTGCGATAACTTCAAACCTACCTATGTTACAAACCCCTAATCAGGATTACGGTTGCTTAACAGAAACACCTAGAAACCTATAGCTGAAATAACACCTGATGCTGGACATCTGCAGATATTAATTGCAAAACTAAAGGTGCTACAGCATTTTCCAACATAAAATGGGAAGTCCAACATCACACACAGCAAAATAAATCCATTCCAATGACAATACCCACTCATGGCACAAGGAATATTCTGGGAGTTTTGACTGAAAATATCCTACATTTTCTTCTCATTATCTATACTTTTCAGCGTGTTTAATTGCAAATACAATCAACCTTGCCTTAGCCGAATCTATTTAGAAAGAAATAGCTTTTAAACTTAGAGAAAATTCAACTTATGAGGGATTCAAATCTATTCAATATAAAGAGAGGAGGACTAGAGAAGACCTTAGACTTAGGTGATAATTCGACTTATACGAGGGATCATACAGTTTTGGTTGAGACCTAACTTCTCTTTTCTAACATTTTTTGGTGAGGTAATGAAAAACTACTTGTGAAATCTGAAAGAGCATGTGATTTCAAGAGGAATTAATTTTTATTTGATGAAAATTGGTTTAGAAATGGCTGAGATATCAAAAACAGAGCGATTGTAATTAAAGGTGGGACTTACCTTTTATTACGATCGCTTTGTTTTACTTTGTTTCTGGATGATTCAGCCATTCCACAAGCGATTTTCATCAAGTGAACTTTGAAATCCTCTAAGAATGGAACGCTCTGCACTGCTTCATAAGTGGTTTCTTGGTATCTAACAAAAAGTTAAAAGCCCAATACTCATCTCCACCAATACTGTACCGTCCCTTTAAGCAAGGTTGGCTGCATCTCAGATTGACAAGAATGGAGTTAGCTCGATCATTTGGCAGGAAATGACTGGAAACTCCCCTTTCCAGTCATGTGATGGTGACTCACCTGAAAGACATCAATGATGGAAGACAAGAGGATTGCCTTGGAGTTTATGCCCTTCTCTGACCCGACCTCTGACCCTTGACAACACTGTGATGGTTGCACTTCGGCCTCTGGCTGGCCACGGGGCTCCTCCACAGACTCTGCCTGGAGTCCCATGATGGCGCCCTCTATTGCTCCGGATGTGATGGCTAAAGCTTGCTGGCTAACGTTCTGGGCCTGGGACAGAAACATAAATGTGACCCACTACAACAAAAGGATCCAACAGTCAAGGGAGGTCTATTTTCTAAAAATGGCATACATTATTCCCATACTCTTCCGCTTTAATTTCGTGTATAACACGACTCGTAGAAATCCTTGGTTGTGGAGATATTGATGATTTTGTGAGGCCATGTTGAGTGGACTAGGAAATCGGCGTTTCAAGAAAACTGCCTTCAAAGTGTTCTTTCCGACGCAATCGTGATCAAGGGGAGGTAAGACGGTTTTCACCTCTTCACAATAGAAGGTCTGCTTATAGCAACCTCTGCGATGTTCATTCAAGCTTAATAGCGCAGGCAGTCTACGCACAACCAATCAGTAACCAGGATGTGACACACACTGACCAATAAGATCACTCCCTCATTGCTAGGGGCAAAGTCAAGTTGCGGTGCTAAATCCAAATCTTCGGACACGTTTCTGTTCCACTGAAAGTCAGAAATCATGGCCCAGAATAACGATAATTTCTGGCCTTTCCTTTGATCATTTAGCTTTGAAATTTTGGCAGATGATATTAGACTACAAAATTAAGCCACTAACAGAAATCCAGTGGTTTTGACCAATTTTGATGACCTGACTTCAAACTTGATTTTCTCGGCTCAGTCATTAGCGAATTTAGAATCCTTTTGTTGCGGCGGGTCACATACAATGTATAGCTTTGTACACACATTGTCCACAGTCCCTGGTACAGTAAGGCTTAAATGAATAAAGGGGTAAGTGGTCAAGGTGTTCAGACATAAAAGCAAACTGCACCAAAGTTTCTTGCAAAACTCTGATTGGAAAAGACCTCATATAAACGCATTGTGTCATGCACTGATTTGAAAGACATGACTAATAACTTCGTTGTAACCGGAATTTCGTTATATCTGTGTTTGTTATAAGAGGAGTACACTGTACATATTTTATTGTATTCTTGATTTACTTTTATCAATGATGATTTGAATGCAGGAATCATCTTTAGCAACATAATACTCACATCAATCAATTGCAATGACGCTAATAAATGCAACCTTTCCAGGCTATGGCAGATGAAAGGAATGAATGGGAAAAAAATACTGATGTATTACGTCAACCTCTTCTCACCTCTGTCCGTTCAGCATGAAAGCTTGGCTCTGGGCGCAGGATTTTTAGGGCGCCCTCTATAGCTGATGACACAATACTGGCTGCTCTCTCCTCAACAGAGGGCTCCTAGAAAAACAAAAAGAGATAAATAAATTAATGTACTGTATTAAAAAGGTGGACATTTTCACAAGATAATTTTGTGCAATTAGCTGGGTAAGATGAATTTCTTGTGTTTCAAATCCTACAGAATCAAAATATGAAATAGCATAAAAGATGCAACAAACAAATTGTTCGCTTTTATTCATATGCTAGTTTTATGTCCCATGAAGTGTGTCAAAATTCTCTTTGATAGTATATTTTTGGTGATTTGGAAGCAAAAAGGAGAAGCACAATGAAAGATCTATCTTTCATTTCACTTGATATTTTCTCAAGATAATAAGAACCTGAAGCAATTCTTCCAATCACAGAGATTTCTGCAGGAAAACATATTTACTTCAAAATGTACCATGAATGATGAGTTCTACACAGATATGTGGTTCATCCATTTTACAGTGTGTTACCTTGACAACAGCATCAGACTGCTGAATGCTGGCGAGGGCTTTGTTGATGGCATTGGCCACCAACAGACTTGCATGGCGGCTAAGGTTTTCCAGCTGCAAATAACGGAAAGAAGAAACAAAAAAGTTAATCTTACCAAGCACTGTGACAACTTAAGGGATGGTATAATTTTGGTCCAGATGGAGATTCGGGTTACAACATTTTTGTGAGATACTTAGAAACCACTTTTACGAAATATCAAAGAGCGAAAAATTTTAAGAGGAGTTTATTTGATGAAAATCAGTTCTGAAATGACTGAGATATCCAAAAACATAGACAACAAATCAGTCCTAATAAAATGTGGGATCCACCTTTTATTAGGACTGCTTTGTTTCTTGCTATCTCAGTCATTTCAAATCCTACTTTCATCAAATAAACTTTTAATTCCTTTCAAAATTGTGTGCTCTTTAATATTTAAAAACAGTAGTTTCCGAGTATGTTCCAAAAAATGTATAACCTGAATCCCCATTTCAACTAAAAACTACAGGCCTTACATCCCTTTAACCTATTGAGGACTGCCCGAGTTTGCTACAATATGTTAATGAAAGACAACTGCCCACGTATACTCAGAACTAGTCTTCAAGAGATAAAAGAAATAGAATGATGTGCCCATTATACACTAATAGGGCATCATCACCCTCATCATTTGTTTTACATGGCATATGACATGAAAATATTTGTAAAGCTTTTATGGATAACTGATAAACTTTCATCCACTGTCAAACCTGAATACCCTTTTGATAATAGATAATACTCAAAGATATGTTTGCCTTAAGTTTTGAAGTATACATTTTCATGAATTCATGATACTTAAAAGCTACTTTTTTTCTCAACATCACTTCGTGTAAATGTGCAATATTTCATAAATTGCAAATCCAACTTAGCAAACATGAGTCCAGTGTCTAATGAGTACTTTTGAGACATAATATGATGACAAAATATTCTCATGAAAAAAAAAAAAAAAAAAAAAAAAAACCTATGATCATGCAGTTTACTCAAATTGGGCCCCTGAGAAGAAATGATTTCACTGAAGTTTCCAAATTTGCAATACTTGCTCATATAAATCAGTCAATGCCAGTAAGGAAGACAGTATGTATGTGCGCAGTAAAGCAGGCATGGAAGTAGATTTCTTGAATGTAATGAACTTACATCAACATAGCTGTCTTGGCTAGAAGAACTGTGAGGGAGAGGAGAGAAACATGCCAGTTTAAAATATTTACATCAAAACATTTGTGACCTGCTACAACAAAAGGATTCGAAAGTCGGGAGGACAATTTTCTGAAAATGGCATGACATTATACACTTACTCTTCTACTTTAATTTGATACATAGCAAAACTCATAAAAGTACTTGGTTGCAGAGATAACTATGGTTTTTATTAGCGCATGTCAAGTGGTTGAGGAAAAATTCTTTAAGAAAATGACTCTCACTCGACAGAGTAGTAATAGTACAATAAGTTCATGAAGATGCTGCTCTCATTTGACAATAACTGCAACAGGATGGGTGTAATCCAATCTTGCTCTAGTTACTAAATAATTCCCCATCAAAACGATAATCATTACTACCACTACTACTACTACTCCTACTACTACTACTACTACCACTACTTCTACTACTACTACTACTACTACTACTACTACTACTCCTACTACTACTACCACTACTACTACTACTACTGCTACTACATACTTCTACTACTTCTACTCCTACTAACTACTATTAGTACTACATCTACTGTTGTAACTACTTTTACCATAACTAAAATCATTACCACTACTACTGCCACTACTACTTTTAATAGCAAGTACCATAATAAATTATCAGGTATCACCATTACAAGTACTACTACTGAAAGAAGCATTACCAGTACTATTACCATAGTATTACTGTCATTATTAATAACAAAAGAATAAGAACAAGAAGGAAAGGGAGGAGAAGAAGAAGAAGAAGAAGACGAAGAAGAGGAAGAAGATGAAAAAGAGCCATACCCTTCCGCAGCCTGAGCCTCCAAGCCTGTCTCTCCCTGTCTCTCTTTTATCTTCCCCTTCTCATCCTCCTCGTCTCCAGTCCAATCGACGTCTGCAAACTCCGGGTCTTCCTTGAGCTCGTCGAACAGCGACAGGACCATCTGCCGAGCCAGTCTGGTGAGGGGGTCGACGCCGTCTTCGGCTGCCGAGGCAGCGTCACCCATAGCAAGGCCGGAGCCTGGAATCACAGCGCGTACAGACAATGCACACAAGAAGATGTAAAAAAGTCTCAGCATAAGAATGACCTCTGGTTTGCTTTGTTTGGGTTGATTTTGTTTTGTTTCCCTCTTTAACCTTCACGAAGGAGGTTATGTGTTTGTTGGCATTGGTTTGCTTGTTTGCCTGTTTGCAAAATAACTCAAAAAGTTAGGGATGAATCTTACAGAAAAAGTTGATAATAACACAATGAACAGATGATTAAATTACATTTCTAAAACATAATAACTATGGTTTGTAAAGGCATTGCAAATCTGTAATTGAAACTTAATCTCTAAAAGACTCAATTTTGGTGCAAATGTGTCAAACAAGACAAGGTCTTCTCTACGATGAATGCATCCATAAACAAGGTGTTGCTACAACACGTAATTATCATACACAATCTGACAAACACGATAAAAAGGGAATCCTTAAATTGCGCCGAGATATCTAAATTGTTTCGCTCTCTAATCTCAGCAGAATTTTGATGGGCAAACTACAAGCATCATGAAGTCAGTTCAACTTACCTTTTTCAGATAAATCCAGTTCTTCCACTGTAGCCAAGATCTCCTTGGAAAATTCTACAAAACAAGAAAGACACCTCATTCAACAACTCAAATCAGTGTTTTTACTGCAACAGAGCTCACTCAAGTACACGTTTCTACTCATGTAGGAGAGTCTTACCTGTTGTTGTATATGACATGCCATCTACAAATAATATACAAACAATTAAGTCGCCTGAAAAAGTCTGCCATATGGCACAGATACTGCTGTAGTTTGTTTGTTTGTTTGTTTGTTTGTTTGTTTGTTTGTTTGTTTGTTTGTTTGTTTTGCTTAATATATAGCCCATGCAAACCTGGAGGGTAATGTACATGTCTATGAAGAATTAAGTATCTTGTGAGGAAAAACAAATAAACAAACAAACAAACAAACAAATCTGCATGAATGAGCCTGATTCAAGAATATAAAAGTTCTGACAGGATGTCTTGAATTACCAACCTAGCCTCATCATACAATGCAAACCCAAGTGAGATTAGGATCGGAAATAATGATGCCAGAAGCTGAACATGTCATCTCAGGGCCAGACGAGCTTGGAAATATGCATAATGAGCAATACAGTGCACTCTTGTTATAACGAACATGGTTATAATAAAAGTCTTGCTACAACGAAGTAAAAATCCCCAAATCCCCAAATTTATTATCTATATTATGTCTTCATATTCTTTGTTGTTAGACTAAACTGAAATTTCGATATAACAAAAGAAAACCCTTGGTCCTGAGAACTATATTATAATGGGGATGGCTCAAAGAGCTTTTCCCCAGTAAGTACTAGAATGCGTAGTATGCATATGCCCTGTACTATTGTTTTGTGAGTGCACGGGGAGCACTGGAAGGCGGTAGGCTCACCCCTCATGCTAACACGCTAGCAAACGAGCAACCAAGGAGCAGCCAAATCAAGAAGTGCATATCGTGGAAGAGTTCAAAAACGTGGTGTTAAAATGTTACTTCAGTATGCATAGTCCACCAATACTCAGTGGGTAATGGCAGCCCCCATGAAATCACCGACACCATTGTACAGTTCGCCCTCTAGTGGTGGAGAGGAGAAAAAAATCTCTTTGGGATGGCTTGTATTTCAATCCCTTCACCTACCTGATGATGTCACCGTTGGGAGGGAGGAAGTGTTAAAGATGGCCAAGCATGGAGGACCGCTGCGCTTCCTGTCCACTTCACTCTCTGGGAGAAAAATGAGAAAGAAAAAGAGATAGAGAGAGAGATATATACATTTAAACAAATTACATAAGTGTTTAAAGAGAGAGAGAAAAAGTTGTAGTAGAAGAGAGAAATGCAAAGTCTGAATGAATGAATGAAAAACAGATGCTATTTTCAAAGTATTTTAGGGAAGGTCTTCAACAAAATGATACTGCACTCATTACTTAAGACATACTTTTGAAGATGTACTACCCAAGATCATCACACATATTTTAATCATTTTCTTTGATTTTCAGCAGCTCCAATCTAAAATATTTCGAGTTGATAGATATCCAGAAACAAGAGGCCCTAATAAAAGGTAGGAACCACCTTTTATTAGTACCACTTTGCTTTACTGTGTGATTTGATATCTCAGCCATTCCAAAACCAATTTTCATCAAACAAACTTTGAAGTCCTCTTAAAATTGTGTGCTCTTTCATAATTTATATGAGTCAGCCGTTTCAAATTATCTCATATACAGTTAAAACCTCAATCATCATCTCAACCAAAACTATACCATTCCTTTAACGTTTATGTCCCACATTAACTTCAAGCACAAAAACATCTAACCTAACAAAACAGGTAGCACAACTTGTATACGCCAAATATTTAGTGAGTCTCAATATTCGTGAATCGGCACTTCCCAACAATTTCGCGAGTGGTTAAATTCGCGACCGTGGAGTGCAGCACTGAACAAAGAAATGTTAATATTCTCGCGTGTTTTTAAATTGGCGAGTAGCACCCATACTCGTGAAATTCGCAAAAATAAAAACCTCGCAAAATATTTGGCGTATATGGTAGATTTAAACGTAAATTGCTTCACCTGATGTGATAATCGGGGGCAGCCTGTCAGCGCTCTGCTCAGCACCCCCTGCTGGCACCTCCCCCTTCGATAGCCCATCTTGCAGCTGCCTCTGGCGCTCCTCAATATTCCAGGTCGTCATGTTAGTCGTCACCTTGGGGTTGATTGGAGGAAAGCACCGCCTACCTCCTGGAGGGTTGCCATGGTGATAAAGGGGCAGGGCAAATGACAGACAGGTGTCAAGAGAGATATGGAAGAGTGATGCGCATAACTTTCGGGAGAAAGCCACTAATCAATTAACATGCATAAAATGCAAATTAGTAAAGTATTCA